>CM038111.1:26580456-27180456 GCA_001642375.2 Mentha longifolia | reverse complement strand
GAAACACTTGTATTCTTCTGAATGAAGAGCGCCCTAGGGTTCGTGGTGAAGCGGTGGAACTCCCTCTGGATATCCGCATCATCTGCAAATTCGGGACTTACGCCGGTACTGGGGAGGGGAATAATATCTTCAAACAGAGATGTGACCTCTAAATCATCCGTTTTGACCAAATGAACGAGGCCATTTTCATCAGTCTGTCGGAGTGCAATCGCGGTGGTTAGGGTTTTCGAGTTTAAGTTCATGAAGAACTCAACCACCCCTACTGGGTTGATGTAAGTAGGATGCTGAAAGAGCAGCCTATCCAACCCGGAGTTGAGGATGGCGCGCTTGATGATTCTGCCTTCTGTAAGAAGATCACGGTCGAGGTGAGCCTCTATATAGACGAAATCAGCGAAGCAGATTCGTGCAACAGTCTTAGTCTTGGCATTAGTCAAGATGAAGGAAATGAGAAATCTAGAAAAACAAGGAAAATTTTCAGTAGATATGAAATTCTGAAATAATTTGCAGAAATGGCGAGAGTTATGAAGTGAAGTGAATCGGTGTATGTATATATATAAGAAAAAAGAAGTAGTGGGGTGATATGTCACAGTGAGTGGCTGTGATCATTCTCCGAAAATGGAGTGAGTGGTTGGATCGTGCTCTGTGGTTACTTTAATCGTGCGGTTAAGAATAAAGGAATTCGAAACGTCTGACGGCCAAGATTAAAAAAGTTTTTGGCGGTTCGGTAGCGCGCGTGAGATACACGCGCGAGTGTGTCTCGAGTAATGTAACCGCTACAGACTTTGCATTAAATGCAAAGATTTCACATGCAATATATACTCGATTGATATCCTACTTTATAGTTACAAGCTAAGCTATATCTATTTATCAAATAAATTAATGAGAGATTAATCTCTCAAAAAGATTCGAAAATTTGGCTGATTGCCACGCTTTAGAAGTTAGACGAGAGCATCTAGCTCGTAAAGCATCTGTATCAGCATTTTAATATTTTCAGTAAGTCACGCATAGAGTTCTTGAAGACGCTTTGCGTTGACTTACCTACTTCAATTGAAAGACACGAAAGGGAGACTTACCAGTCAGTCAATATTGTAATTGGCTGATACCATGCCTTGACAATCCACATACTTAAATGTTAAAGCGTAAAGTCTTCTCTTTCACACCGCTTGCAAAGACCGGTTCCCCCTTAACCAATTATCCCAACAATCTTTCCCAGAAAGGAAAACGTGAGAGTAGGTAGGGAACATGCTTTGCATTCTCCACCTTTACTCCACCTTTTCCTCACCAGGGTCTAGCAACCCTAGTTCTAGGCACAATTTGTTGAAGCGAGCTTGCGAAAGCGGCTTTGTGAGAATGTCCGCTTTCTGATCCTCAGTTGGAATCTTTTCCACCTTAACATCTTGCTTCTCCACATGATCCCGAATAAAGTGATGGCGAATTTCAATATGCTTGCATTTTGAATGAAGAACGAGATTGTGGGTGATGAAAATTGTGCTTGTGTTGTCACAATAAATTGGAACCTCCGAACATTCTACTTTATAATCCTTTAACTGCTGCTTTAGCCAAAGGATTTGTGAACAACAGCTTCCCGCAACCATGTATTCTGCTTTGGTGGTGGAGGTGGACAACACTTGTTTGTTTCTTGGAGAACCACGAAACCAACTTGTTGCCATTGCATGACACGTTCCAGTTGTAGATTTCCTATCAACTTTGCATCCACCGAAATCGGCATCGGAGTATCCACTAAGCGTGAGATCATCTTCTGCAGGATACCAAAGACCTAAGTTGATGGTTCCTTTAAGGTATCGAAGAATGCGCTTAGCTCCCTCCAAATGGCTTTGCTTTGGATTGCTTTGAAATCTAGCACAGACGCCTATAGCAAAAGTGATGTCGGGTCAGCTAGCTGCAAGATAGAGTAGAAAGCCAATCAACATATGATAATCCGTAGCATTGACTGACTTGCCATCCAAGTCTGGATCTATCTTGAAGTTTGTGTTCATTGGAATCTTGACGCTTTTGCAATTTTGAACTCCAAACTTAGTGAGCATATCACGAGTATATTTGGCTTGATTGATGAAGATTCCTCGACTCGTTTGCTTTACTTGCAATCCCAAAAAGTATGTCATTAGCCCCATCATAGACATCTTGTATTTTCTCTTCATAAAACCCGCGAACTTGTCACTTAGGCATTAATTTGGAGATCCAAAGATGATGTCATTGACGTAGATTTGTACCCAAAGCATGTCTTCACCGTCGTTGATAGTGAAGAGGGTTTGATCTACCTTCCCTTTTTGAAAGCCGCTTTCAACTAGGAAGTTTGAAAGAGTCTCGTACCACACTCTGAGAGCCTGCTTGAGGCCATATACCGCTTTGACGAGCCGGTACACTTGATCACTCTTTTCAAAGCCTGGGGGCTGTTCGACGTACACTTCCTCCTTCAAATCACCATTGAGGAAGGTACTCTTCACATCCATTTGATACACTTTGAACTTCTTGGATGCAGCATATGCAAGGAACATTCGAATTGCTTCGAGATGAGCAACGGAAGCGAAGGTCTCATCAAAATCGATGCCTTCCTCCTGGCAATATCCTTTTGCAACCAAGCGAGCTTTGTTGCGAACGACGTTGCCGCTCTCGTCGGTCTTATTTTTGAAGACCCATTTGGTACCGATGACGCTTTGATGAGAAGTTCAATCCACTAGGTACCAAACGCCATTCCTTGCGAATTCATTCAACTCATCTTCCATGGCAGTTACCCAATTTGAATCATTTAGTGTCCTCCACTGATGAGGGCTCGGTGTTTACAAGGAAGCAGCTAAATAAACAACTCTCACCATGGAATAGGGTGTTCCTAGTCTTGACGCCTTGATTAGGGTCACCTAGAAGAGGATGATATCTCAACTAAAGCTTCTTTTGATTGAGATCTTCCATATCATCCATCTCGGAGCGTGGTGTGTGATCGTCACCGTTCCCTTGATCACAAACCACTAGACTGGATGGAGCTTCCTCACTGTTTAGAACCAATAAGGTCAAAGGATCAACTATTCCTGAGTTTGGTTCCCCCTTATTGAGAGAGAGCTTATTGAGATCCTGCTCCATTGCTTTAACTCCGTCTTCAAGCTCTTCTTCTACTGAAGCATCCACCAGATCTTCTTACTTCGAGATGGAGCACGTTATTGGTTTGGAAGAAGCTTCAGGAGTTTTGATTACGCTTCCAGGTCCAGCGTTTATGCTTTCAGTATTTACCTGTACATGCGGAGTCTTGAAAGCAGCTTCATCAAAAACCACATGTGGTGTTTCTTCCACAATAAGAGTTTTGACAATTGTAGACACGATAAGCTTTGCTTGTAGGGGAATATCCAAGAAATATCCCCGTATCAGCTTTCCTATCAAACGCTCTCAATTGTGTTTTATCGTTGTTGTAAATAAAACACTTGCAACCAAAAATATGTAAATGGGAGAGAGTAGGAATTCTCCCTTTCCATAATTCATATGGGGTTTTGTCGTGGCGTGTGTTGATAGGCGATTCTGAGTGTAGGAAGTGGTGAAAGTCACTTCTCCCCAAAATTTCTTTGGCAGCTTGTTGGTCCCGAAAAAAAGGCGCTTACACACGTAGAGGGAGAGGGGGGGGGGGTGAATACGTGTGTAGAGAAGTGTTTAACTTCTCTTGCGATTTTCAGCCTTAGACGAGTAGACGCTTTGAAGCTAAGTGAAGCGTTCAAAGCCTCTCGCTCGTGTGAAACTGTGCGGAATGTGGTGAGTCTTTAAAGCTTATCTTGCAAATTAAAACCTTGTTAATATTAAAGAGGTGAGTGTGTGTATGCGAATAATCAAAGCAATAAATAACTTAAAATAAAGAGACGAACAATTTATAGTGGTTCGGAGCACCTCTCCTACGTCCACTCTATCCACGACGGGATGAATACCTTCACTCGGTATCCCTTGTTTTATACTTCCAAGGGGAAGTGATTCAAGGCTAGTAACAAATTTGCACTTGAATCCTCAGAGATTTCACGGGCTCTCGAGAAGCCTTACAACAACAACCTTTGCTGCAAAGACTTTACAACCTTACAACTCAATCTAACACAATAGACTTGGTTTTGGGGTTTTTGGGTTTTCGTAGGTGAGAATCCTTTACAATGAAGATCACTAGTAAAGGGATAAGGATTCTCGAAGCTAGCTTTGGATATAAGCAATTGAACCTAGAAAGAAAGTAGTTGCAATACTCAAGAAAACAAGGTTCTTGAGGACACACTAATGTGAAGCGTTTCGAAAGAACTAAAGGAATGTAAAAGATATTTTGCTAGAGTTCTTGCGAGTAGTATGCTTGAATTGTTTGTACGTGCGTTCTTTTTAGTGTGTGTGCAACTCCTTCTATTTATGGTAATGAACCCTACTTCCTGTTGAGAGAGAAGAGGTTGCATGTTCCTTAATATTGGATAATTCGGCGTGTCAGCCTGCAGGAGTCAGGAACAGATGTCCGCCTTTACCTAACTTTAACTTCTTGGACTGTAGCCAGTTTCTATTGTGCAATAGTGTGATGACACGTAGACTTCATTCTGTGAGATGTCAGACATCCGAGAGTTTGAAATTCAAACTAGGATTCTGCGAGTCAAACTTGTCACACTTGTACTGATTGACGCTTTGATTTCAGCTTTATATCAGAGACGCTTTGGGTGAGCTGACTTGAGAGCGCTTCGCTTCCAGTGATAGGAAGCCCGCTTTCAGTGTCTTTATCTGAAGTGTCTCCTAGACGCTTTGTCAAAACTTCACTGCTGACGCTTTCACTGCTGGAGCCGCTTCGCTTCCTTTCGCTTCGCGAACTCTGACTGCTTCATCTTTGACGATTCTAGACTAAAAGAAAAGCTTCCTAACATGTAAGCTTATCTAAGAGAAACTTGTCTAGTTTATCAAAAATAATAAGGGAAATATTCTAAAAAGGGTTTTGGAATCGAATCAAAACAAATTGTTTATTTTAACTTGATTCAAGTTCTCCCTTAATATTATATCCCAACAGTTGGGCATCCACAAGCATAGAGCGTGCAACTTCTTTGATAGTTCTCTTCCGGCGCTCTGCAACGCCATTTTATTGTGGAGTGCAAGCTGCAGAAGTCTGATGTAGAATCCCATTCTCTGTGCTATATGCTTCGATGAATTGATTGAGAAATTATGTTCCTTTATCTGAGCGTATCTTTACCACATTCAGTCCTTTTTCCACCGTCAGCTGCTTTAGGAGCTTTGGAAGCTCCCGAAGCGTATCTTTCTTTTTTAGTAGAATTAGTACCCAAATATAGTGTGAATAATCGTCCACGACTACAAGAGCATACTTTCTCCCACTCAAGGTGACAGGTGAAATAGGACCAAGAGATCCATGTGAAGGAGCTCTAGAATTCGGGATGAACCATATCCTCGGCACTTTGAAGGATTCTTGATCTACTTGCCTTCTTGGCAGGCTTGGCACACTATATCCTTGTTGAAGACTTCATTAGGAATACCTCGAATGAGACTCTTTCGTGAGATCTTATTCATTATTTTGAAGTCTAGGTGGTTAAGTCGACGATGCCATAACCATCCAATTTCTGAAGTGCTTCTAGCGACGAGACATGCTCTGACTTGGCAGCTGCTCCAGTTTGCTACATACACGTTCTGCTTACGGATTCCTGTAAGAACAACCTGCATAGATGCTTTGTGCTTGACTACACACTGGTTAGAGATAAACTCTACTACGTACCCATTATCACAAAATTGAGAAATAGAAAGTAAATTATGTTTGAGGCCTTGGACATATGAGATATTAGGGAGTCTCATATTTCCAACGGAAAAAGTACCGTATCTGATGGAAATGCCTTTTGCATCATCACCAAAAATTACATCTGTACCCGGCTTTGTAACAAACTCATCAAGGAGAGATCTGAAGGAACCGATCAGCGAAGAACGATTCATGTGCCTAAGGATTCGTTTTCGGTTATGATTAATTCGATTCAATCCTATCATGCTCCTATGAATTAAATACAATCATAGGGTGTTTAATCGATATACCTCTTGGTTTTCGTGTGAGAGCTCGCTTGAAAATCTTCTGATCTGTTTCCCTGCTCGAATTCGATGTTGGATGGACAACACGCTACGAATTCAGCCACGGAAGAAACTAGCACACGTCGTCTCTCAGCCTTGCTGCCTGCCGCCGTCGTGCTCTCTCTCTCTATCACTTAAACCTAGCCTCTCTTGATTATGAGATCAATAAATTATACTATCTAGAGGCATTAAGTGAATATATATAAGAGGAAAATGGGCTTAAGTTGCAGTCTTGGCTCACGGGCCTAGACATAGCCGCCCATCATCATCATGAACGCCCTATTATTGGGCTTTGATGATGATCAAGCCTTTCTTTCTTAACTGTGACCTATTGAGCTTATTGGGCCAGATCAGGGATCTACTAGCAGATAAAACTGGGCCTCCCAATGTTCTGAATTCTCTATATTCAGCCCAGAATAAAATTCAGATCATAAGTATTAAAACATTCCACTAGAGTAATAATACTAAACTACCTGTTTTATCCCTGTTGAGCTCAGGGCTAGTATTAGACTTAAATCACCCCTGTATTTAAGATATCTTACATCCGTTAATTAATCTAAAGCTTCTGACTGCTTTTGTTAATTAACTTCTTAATATAATTCCTGAGTAGTACCATTCATTCCTTATTCATCATACTGGAACTTAATCCACCTGCAGGGTTTAGTATGATAATCCTTAATGAATTCCTCAAGGGATGTAATCAACATGTTTTACCAGGATACGGTGCTCTATTACAGATGCACTAAAGATCGTACTAGTTATAGTTGTTACACAAGATACAGGTCATATTGGATTGCAATGATTGAACCCTCAGCCATGGTAAATCAAAGTAACAGACCACAACTATACACCCTTAGTCACTCAATTAAAGTTAAGGTGTTACGTTAAATAACATTTAAGTCCCCGAGGTCTTGATTCTTCTACTTAGGTGAGAATAGAAGAAATCACCTCACCGTGATCCTATCAATACGATCAACGTACTAGTATAAACAAGCAACCAAGACAAGCTACTTATCTATTTATGCTACAGTCTATACCGATAGTTTTATCCAAAACTATCTCAACTGTGATAACTGTTTATATCTCAAGAGACACCGGCTACTACGGTCTTCTGTGATCTACTACACACCATATAGCTTATAACTTTGAGATAATGGATAGATGTTTAATGCTTAATAATCAATTCATACATAATCAGATAGGAAATTGTTAGTGAAATATGGAAACCACATGTATACAAGCTAAAAGGCCTGCTTTCTAGTATACAAATCCATCAATCTCCTACTTATACTGAAGCAAACTTTTAGTATACAATGTGACAATAGGCAAGTGTCTATATCTAGCATCTATTACACATCTTCTCCCACTTATACTTAAAGTTTAATTGTGTGGGAGGCTCCGCAACCCTAATCCATCGACATGCTTGTCAAAAACCTTGGCTGTCAAGCTCTTTGTGAATGGATCTGCCAGATTATCCACTGAAGGGATTTTCTTCACTTCTATATCACCCCGTTGTACGAAATCTCGCACAATATGGTACTTTCTATCAATGTGTTTACTCGCTTGTGGGCTCTGGGTTCCTTACAATTTGCTACTGCACCAGAATTATCGCAATACACCGCGATACACTTGGGCAAACTCAGGACCAGATCTAGCTCATGAAGGAAGTTCTTGAGCCACACAACCTCTTTTGCAGCCTCACAAGCAACTACATACTCGGCTTCCATGGTGGAGTCTGCGATGCACTTCTGCTTCCCACTCCTCCAAATGATAGCTCCATCTCCCAAGGTGAACACATAACCGGTGGTAGATTTCCTTTCATCTCGATCAGCCTGGAAGTCTGAGTCCGTATACCCTCTCGGGATCAACTCATCTGACCGGTAAGTTAGCACATTATCCCTTGTTCTCTTGATGTACTTCAAGATGTGCTTTACCGCCGTCCAATGTCCCTGACCAGGGTTAGACTGATATCTTGCCACGTACCCCACGACATAATAGATATCCGGTCTAGTACACAGCATTGCATACATGAGGCTGCCTACCGGTGAAGCATATGGTACAGTCTTCATGTCGTCTATCTCCTTTTGTGTCTTTGGACACATCTCCTTCGATAGAGCGATGCCATGCCTAAAAGGAAGAAATCCCTTCTTGGAATTTTGCATACTGAAACGGGCGATCACAGTATCAATATATGAGCTTGGCTTAAGCCTAACATCTTCTTCTGGCGATCTCTGATCACCTTGATCCCTAAGATATAAGCAGCTTCTCCCAAGTCCTTCATCTTGAACTGTTCAGACAACCAACCTTTTACGCCTGATAACACGTTTACATTGTCGCCAATGAGAAGTATGTCATCTACGTACAGTACTAAGATTACCACGCTTCCATCCGCACTGAGCCAGTAAACACAACTCTCGTATGAACACTGAACAAATCCATAAGATTTGATCACACTATCAAAACGTATGTTCCAGGATCTCAAAGCTTGCTTAAGTCCGTACAAGGACTTCTTTAGCTTCCATACGAGATGCTCTTGCTTAGCATATAACCTTCAGGTTGGCGCATATAAATATGCTTATCTTTCTCAAGATAACCGTTCAAGAATGCAGTCCTGACGTCCATCTGCCAAACCTCTAGATCTAAGTGTGCTGCCATGGACAAGATAGTTCTGATGGTTTTAATCATGGCAACCGGCGAAAATGTTTCCTCATAATCTATGCCCTCACGCTGAGTGCGTCCCTTCGCCACCAATATAGATTTAAAGGCCGTAACCTTTCCATCAGAATCTCTCTTTCTCTTGTACACCCACTTGCAACCAATGGCCTTCTTGCCATCTGGTAGCTCCGCAAGGTCGTA
This sequence comes from Mentha longifolia, assembly GCA_001642375.2. Classification (NCBI taxonomy): domain Eukaryota; kingdom Viridiplantae; phylum Streptophyta; class Magnoliopsida; order Lamiales; family Lamiaceae; genus Mentha; species Mentha longifolia. Next base: position 27,171,531 of record CM038111.1, on the reverse strand, counting down.
CACATCCATGTCTACTATGGATTCGATCTCAGCATCCATAGATTCTTGCCAAGAATCCGCATCTTCATCCTCCATTGCCTCCTTGTAAGTCCAGGGGTCGGTCTCTTCATGTTCCACACCAGCGAGAATATCAGTGGACTCGCCTAGAAACATGAATCGATTGGGTTGACAAACAACCCTCCCACTTGTGACGAGGCGCCGGTGGAACTTCAGTGTCGGAAATCGGTGCAGTTACTTGTGGTACATCCTCTTGTACACTTGGCTGAGTTGGATCACTGGCTGCCATTGCTCTCAACTCATAGAGCACAATATCACTCCTCGCCTTGTGCTTACTTATATAGTCTTCCTCTAGGAATCGGGCATTAGTGCTCACAATGACCTTCTGATCCTGAGTACCATAAAAGTAGCCACCTTTTATACAGTTTATTTTCTAATTTTTCAAAAAATTTCAGGCCGAGCTAACCGGGCCGGGCCGACACCACACAGCGCGAACCCTCGCCCTTGCCCGAACCGCGTCCGATCTGCCGAGCTCATAACAAACAAGCTCAAGCCGAGCTCACCCATCGAACTCGAGCCTAGCTCGAACGCTCAGAAGGCTGTCGAAGTGATCGTAATCTCGCGAACTGCGAAGTCGCTGCCGATCTCGGCCCTTCGTCCACCTCATACGCCGACCGCCGAACTCACGATGAGGTGGTCCCGATCCGGATGCACCTCATCGCATCCGAGCCCAACTACATACGAGCCGAGGCCCAGCCATACGCACATGAATGCGCAGGCCAAAATTGCAATTTGCGATTTGCAATCAGCCCGGCTGAGGCTTCGCCGCCGATCGCCACCTCTGATCTTCTGCTGCTGCTGTTGTGTTGCCATGCTCCTCGTGTAACCCGGACCTCCACCCCCGCATCTCATCTCCATCGACTTTTGCAGATGGGTTCCACGGCCGAATCCCTAGTTAGGGTTTCGTCGCCTCGTACGTCGCTGCTGTTGTCGGGATCGACTGCTGCTGCATCGAACCCGATCCTGGGTTCTGCAGCAGCTCGTCCCAAGCCTCCATGCAGCCCGGCCGTGGCTTCCACACGTCGGACCCAACTAGGGTTCCGCCGCACCACTGCCTATCGCCTTGCATGATTTCAGCCATCATTGACGTCGCCCTCCCCTCCCACTGCCTTCGTCATCAATCCAGCAAGGTGCTGGACAATAGATGATCACGCAATGAAGAAGACGATTGTTGTTCGGCGAATCGCATGCGCGATCGGCCACGTATGTTGCACATGTGCCGCCACGTGTGACGGTCATCCGTTGCGCGTTCTTCCCACGTTCTTCGTGTTCTTCGTCTCCGTGCAGCAGTTTACAATGAAAAACAAAAAATAAAATCCTAATCTAAATCGCACCTTATTATCTCACGATTAAAATTACAATTTAATTGCCAAACCGGCACCGAAAAATGATTAACACCACAAAAAGCGACATACGACAACATCCATCGATTAAAGTCATGCATAATATGAATCGAATAAGCCATAGAGCCGAAAATAAATAACCTTGGCTCTGATACCAATTGAAGGAACCAATCAGCAAAGAACGATTCATGCGCCCAAGGATTCGTTTTCAGTTATGATTAATTCGATTCAATCCTATCATGCTCCTATGAATTAAATACAATCATAGGGTGTTTAATCGATATACCTCTTGGTTTTCGTGTGAGTGCTCGCTTGAAAATCTTCTGATCTGTTTCCCTGCTCGAATCCGATGTTGGATGGACAACACGCTACGAATTCAGCCACGGAAGAAACTAGCACACGTCGTCTCTCAGCCTTGCCGCTGCCGCCGTCGTGCTCTCTCCCTCTATCACTTAAACATAGCCTCTCTTGATTATGAGATCAATAAATTATACTATCTAGAGGCATTAGTGAATATATATAAGAGGAGAATGGGCTTAAGTTGCAGTCTTGGCTCACGGGCCTAGACATAGCCGCCCATCATCATCAAGAACGCCCCACTACTGGGCTTTGATGATGATCAGGCCTTTCTTTCTTAACTGTGACCTATTGAGCTTATTGGGCCAGATCAGGGATCTACTAGCAGATAAAACTGGGCCTCCTAATGTTCTGAATTCTCTATATTCAGCCCAGAATAAAATTCAGATCATCAGTATTAAAATATTCCACTAGAGTAATAATACAGAACTACCTGTTTTATCCCTGTTGAGCTCAGGGCTAGTATTAGACTTAAATCACCCCCGTATTTATGATATCTTACATCCGTTAATTAATCTAAAGCTTCTGACTGCTTTTGTTACTTAACTTCTTAATATAATTCCTCAGTAGTACCATTCATTCCTTATTCATCATACTGGAACTGAATCCACCTGCAGGGTTTAGTATGATAATCCTTAATGAATTCCTCAGGGGATGTAATCAACCTGTTTTACCAGGATATGGTGCTCTATTGCAGATGCACTAACGATCGTACTAGTTATAGTTGTTACCCAAGATACAAGTCATATTGGATTGCAATGATTGAACCCTCAGCCATGGTAAATCAAAGTAACAGACCACAACTATACACCCTTAGTCACTCAATTAAAGTAAGGTGTTACGTTAAATAACATTTAAGTCCCCGAGGTCTTGATTCTTCTACTTAGGTCAGAATAGAAGAAATCACCTCACCGTGATCCTATCAATACGATCAACATACTAGTATAAACAAGCAACCAAGACATGCTAATTATCTATTTATGCTACAGTCTATACCGATAGTTTTATACAAAACTATCTCAACTGTGATAACTGTTTATATCTCAAGAGACACCGGCTACTACGTTCTTCTGTGATCTACTACACACCATATAGCCTATAACTTTGAGATAATGGATAGATGTTTAATGCTTAATAATCAATTCATACATAATCAGATAGGAAATTATTAGTGAAATATGGAAACCACATGTATACAAGCTAAAAGGCCTGCTTTCTAGTATTCAAATCCATCAAGATCGTTCACCAGTCATGTGATGTGAACATCCACTATCTAGGTACCAAACAACTTCTTCCTTCCTCTTGTCCGTGTTTTTCGAGTTTGCCGCTTTGATCTATGAGATCAACAATTTTTAGGTACCCAATTTGCATTGGGTTCCTTAATGTTAGTGGGTTTGGAAACTCAAGTTGGATTCACTGAGAGAGTGACTCCCTTCTCGAGATCCTGAACGAAATAAATAGGGCTTTATTTAATGGGAAAACCCCGAGTGTAATCGTGTGTGTAATAGTGAAAGCACTTACGGTTCTTTCTTCTCTGAGAGCTTGAAGGAATGCTTTCACTTTGTGTAAAATGATCGATGAGGTTTTGATCATTGAAGTTATGTGAAGCATCGGGGATAAAGCGTACTTGAGTTCCTCCATGAGATGTGAAGTTATTCAAGTCAGCTTTACGCTCTTGTTGACGCTTCAGACTTGTCGCAGACTGGACACGCTTTGAATTGTGTTTAGAGCGTTTAGGCTTTCCAGTCTTTGACTTTCTCAAATCGTCGGGATCAACCTTCAAAGGCGCTTTGGAAGCTTGCCTTGAAGTTTCAGCCACAAACCCGACTAACTCCTTTCCTTTGCTAGTAGCGTGTTGATCAACTTTGGGGTTTTTCAACGACGCTTCAGTACTAGCATCGGATGAAGCTGTGAGGGTAGAACCAAAGCCGATTCCTTTCAAACTTTTCAGGATTTGAAGGAGCTTTCAATCGTTTTAATAGCTACAAAAGCACTATTGAGACGATCGAGAGTGGCTTTGCATTCTTTGGAAGTGTATATGGTACATTGGTGGCATTCCAGAAGATCATCGAACTTAGTTGTCAACTCGAATAGGTCATTTTCCTTGGACTTGAGTGTATTGGCTAATCTGTTGTTCTCCTTTCTAAACCAAACGAGAACTTCCTACAAGGATTCATGATTCTTGAGCAACTCTAAATAGTCGTCAAAGAGATCACCTTCCAAGCTGAAAGCCTCATCCTCACCGTCACCACATCTACTACCTAGTGATAATGGAAGAGTATTAAGTTCAGAAATTTTTACCTCATCCATTTCAGCTTCTATGGCCATGCAGCCATAATCATATTCATCATCAGTAAACTGATCTTCATCATGGTTGATGGGTTTTTTGGATTCAACGGGATCGTCGGCTACTAGAGCGCGACAACTATCTTCACAACCAGCTTTGACCTCGTCCTTTTCCTTGGTTGAGAGCTTCGGGCATTCACTTCTATAGTGCCCCATTTTGTGGCACTCGAAGCACTCAATGTTGGCTTTATCTCTAGGGATGGCTGCAAATTTTTCATCCCTCTTCCCATCACGTGGGGTGAAGCGCGATCTCTGGCCTTAAGATTTGTAGAATGTTTTATACTTGGCCGCTCTAGTGTTGGAGTTGTTAAACCCTCTAACTAGATAGAGAGCATAATCCTCCAGTTCTTCTCTCGACATTTCTGCAACATTATTCTTGGAAACGTCGGCTTCGATGGTGGTGGTCTCTACAGCGGCTTTGAAAGCCAGACTCTTTGGTTTCGTTGGAAGCTCCTCCTTATCCTCACGAAGTGCCTTTTTGACTAGGTCAAACTGGATCGCTTTGAATTCAGAGAACATCATTTCTGGAGACATGTCTCCTAATTCTTTTTGTGAAAGGAAGAGCTCCTTCATTGTCTGCCATTTTCCAGACAGAGCACGAACTACCTTTTGATTGATCTCTTTGAAGATGAGTTCCTTTCCAAGGGAAGCCACAGTTATGGTGATTCCCAGAACTCGAGTCTCGAAAGACTCCATGCTCTCATTACTCCTCATCGTGAGAACATTAAACTCCTACATCAGTACAGAGAGTTTATTTTCATTTATTTTCTCCGTGCCCTGTGAGATTAGCGCAAGAGTTTCCCACATCGCCTTCGCCGTTTTGCATTTCATGATTCTTGGGAGATAGGCATCGGGGATGGTTGACTGGATCACGTTGCGCGCCACTCGATCTAGATTATTAGCTTTGAAGTCATTAGCCGTATATACCTCTGTAGGCTTCACAACATAGACATCAGTTTTTTCCTCGTCAACTGGGTTGCCATCTAGGTCTACAGGTTTTTCCTTTTCACGGTTCCTCATTAGGCATTTCATGATTACGATGGGTCCTTTCTCAATAACTTCATGCATGCGATCATGAAGTAAAGTGAGATAGGACTCCACGCGGAAGCTCCATATGGTGTAGCCCTCTATCGAGAACTGAGGAAGCTATGCTGAGGAATACATCTTGATAAAGAGGTTAGAAAGATGCAATATGCAGTGAGTGGGGTTTTAATGCAAGATTTTTTTAAAAAGATTGGTTCAGGTAGACCTATTATAACGCTTTCACGTTATTAGTATTCAGAAACAGAGGTCAGTTAGAACCCCTGCTCTGATACCACTAGTTGGTCCCGAAAGTGACTAACACACGTAGAGGGGGGGTGAATACGTGTGTTGAGAAGTGTTTAACTTCTCTTTTGTTTTTCAGCCTTTTTATAGAGTAGACAATTCGAATGCTGGTGAGGCTTTCGAAGCTTCTCGCTCATGTGAGTATTGTGCGGAATGTGGTGGGACTGGAGCTTTTCTTACAAATTAAAACCTTGTTAATAATTAAAACGTGAGTGTGTGTATGTAATAAATTTAAAGCAGTAAATAAAGCAAATATACACAGTCACTTATAGTGGTTCGGAGAGCCTCTCCTACGTCTACTCTATCCACGACGGGATGAATATCTTCACTTGGTATCCCTTGTTTTTTACTTCCAAGGGGAAGTGATTCAAGGCTAGTAACAAACTTGCACTTGAATCCTCGGAGATTTCATGGGCTCTCGAGAAACCTTATAACAACAAACTTTGCTATAAAAACTTTACAACCTTGCAACTCAATCTAACACAATAGACTTGGTTTTGGGGTTTTTGGGTTTCCATAAATGAGAATCCTTTACAATGAAGATCACTAGTAAAGGGATAAGGATTCTCGAAGCTAGGCTTTGGATATATGCGGTTGAACCTAGAAAGAAAGTAGTTGCAATACTCAGGAAAACAAATTTCTTGAGGACACACTAATGTGAAGCGCTTCGAAAGAACTAAAGGAATGTAAAGGATAATTTGCTTGAGTTCTTGTGAGTAGTATGCTTTAATTGTTTGTACGTGCGTTCCTTTTAGTGTATGTGCAACTCCTTCTATTTATAGTAAGGAACCCTACTTCCCGTTGAGAGAGAAGAGGTTGCGTGTTCCTTAATTTTCAGATAAGTCGGCATGTCAATCGCTTTTCAGGGTTTTCAGACTCCAGTACTAGGAAGGGATGTTTGCCGCACCTAGGGTATGGCAGTCTTCACCTAATCTTGAATTTTTCGGACTGTAGCCGCCTCCGTTGTGCAATGGTGTGTTGACACGTAAGCTTTAGGCGATGATGTCAGATATCCGAATGTTTGAATTTCAAACTTGGATTATGTGAGTCAAACTTATCACACTAGCACTGATTGACGCTTTAATTTCAGCTCCGTATGAGAGACGCTTTGGGTGAGCTGATTTAAGAGCGTTTCGCTTCCACTGAATTGAAGCTCGCTCTAAGCATCTTTATCTGAAGCGTTCCATGACATTTTGTCAAACTTTTCTGCTGACGCTTTTACTACTGGAAATGCTTCGCTTCCTGACGCTTCGCAAACTGTGACTGCTTCTTCATCCTTAGTGCTTCTAGACTAAAATAAAAGCTTCCTAACATGCAAGCTTTGCTAAGTATAACTTGTTTAGATTCATGATTAACACGTATTTTATGTGCATGTCAAGTGTATTTTACATGTGTTTGAGTCCCGATTTTTGTGCTTAAATGTTAGAAATGCTAGGGTTTCTTAACTTGTAGCATACTTTATACTTTTCTCGTTTTCTATCAGTTTTCGATATATTTTTGTAAGAATTGGAAAAAACATTGATGTGGCTAAGGATCGAAGGCCGGAAACGAGGAAGAATCGAGCTTAATTAGAGTGAAACTTATGTTTGAAAATGTGGAATTTCAAGTTATAAAGTTAGGGTTTCACTTGTTTGATTTCATTTATGTTCTCCTCGTTCTCTCGAGTTTCTTTATGCTTTTTGCAGGAATAATGGAGAACTTACTTGGCCAAATTAATCATTCCATGATGAAGAGGAGCTCGTTAGGAAGCCATAGCTAAAAACGGATTGAGAATCGGAGTTAGTACGAGAGAAAACGAGCGAAAACGGAAAAGTCGCGCAAAAGAACGATGGAGTGGACCGGTCAAAGGAAGGACAACCGGCGGCCCAGCTGGCCGCCGGTCATCAGCCCCAGGTCACCGCCGTCAGCTGCAGAGGGTTTGGCGGTCCAGCCCGGTGACCCACCAGGCCGCCGGTCACGTGCTTGTTTCAACTAAAGGGGCGAGTTCGGCTAGCCCAAACTCGCCCGAACTCACTCCGTTTCGCCCCGATTCGATCCAAACTCAATTTTCTATGTATTTATTCCCTAAATTCACCCCATTTGTGTATCTTTTGCATACTTTAATATTCTTAGAACCCTAGAAACATTTCCCTCTTTCTACTTTAGTATTTTCAAGATTTGGAGAGTATTACTTTGTGGATTAAAGATTCAAGACCATTCTCTTCTTCCTTATTGAATTCTCTATCTTTTAAGCATGATTTCATTTACTTTTTATGGTTTAATTTCCTTAATCATGTCTAGCTAGATCTCTTTGTGATTCCAATTATATGTAGATTAGGGATAAGTGATGGGATTAGGCTCTAATTGTGAACTTACCTCCTAATTTCATGTTCATTTCTCTTGGGGCTATGTTTTATTATGTAATTGTGATTGATCACCATAGTTGCATACCAAGTGTTTGATCTAATGCTTAGGAGGCTTAGATTAGATGCTAGGATCAAGAGATTTGCATGCTAGAGTATAGTAGGATTAAGGAACTCCATAAGCTCTTGGGAGTTAATGAATTGCTTAATATCTTAGTAGGAGTTAGGCCTTTCATTAATCTACTTGATTTCATTACAATGAGAGTTGAGTGAATCATACTTAGGAGGTTTCCCACATGAAATTTGATTAAAATGGTTAATTCTAGTTAGAGTGTCGCATCCCTATCACTTAGACCTAGTTTAAGTATACTTGGAGTCACTTTCATTTCCTATTGATTTTATATCATTTGCTACTTGTTACTTATTTAGTTAAGTTCTAAAATTTGGTAATTACTTTTCATTTTTTATTAATCAATCAAAAACACAAAAACATATTAGTTGGTAGCTTGGATAGTGGTTAGGTAACTAGATTACTACTTGAATCTCATTTGTCATTGCATTCCCCAAGGATTCGACTCGATTATACACATCGATTATCATCGCTCTCCCTCTACCCTTAAAAAGTAGAGCGATCAATTTTTGGCGCCGTTACCGGGGAATGCTTAGTTTGAGTTTCAATAGTCAATTAGTTATTGAGTTACTAATTCAAGCATTTGTTTCTATTAATTTTTATTTTGTAGGTTTATGCACACAAGGTCTAAGGGCTTACGTTCAACCTTTGATCTTAAACTTTGAAAGAAGGCATAAAAGAATGAATTCTCTTGAAAATCAAGATATGGCTAACAATCACGAGATTGAAGCTCTTAGGAAGCAATTGGAGGATATGCAAAGTTCAAAAGATGAGCAAGAAATGAGGGCTCAAGAAGATCATCAACCTCCACTAAACCAAATGTTTGAGTCTCCAGTGGACCAATTTCAAGGAGGAGCATGTGGACCTCATGTCAACGTAAACAACTTTGAGATAAGGACCGGTCTCATCCAAATGGTCCAATCCGAGCAATTTGGTGGGAGGCCGAATGAGGATCCTAATGCACACTTGAGCACGTTTTTGGAGATTTGTGATACGGTGAAACACAATAGAGTGCTGGAGGATGCTATAAGGATGAATCTCTTCAACTTTTCTCTAAGGGATCGTGCAAAGGAGTGGTTCAAAAACCTTGACAAGAGTGAGATCACCACATGGGAAAAGTTATGCAAAGCTTTTCTAGCCAAGTACTTCCGTCCTTCAAAGGCTAAAAAACATGGTGATGAAACTTTATTCGAAGCTTAGGAGAGGTATAGAGATGCAAGTGCCCTCAACACGGTTTTGGTAAAGCACAACAAATAGTCAACTTCTATAGTGGACTCTCTCCACACACGAGAAACATAGTTGATGCTACATCCGGGGGTTGCCTAGTGAACTGGAATGCAAAGGAAGCCCTACGGATAATAGAAGAGATGGCGGCCAATAGTTATCAATGGCCATTAGAGAGGGATCCTACGAAGAAAGTGAATTCTATACTTGAAGATGCAAGGATTGATGAGTTGGCTACACAATACACCCTTCTCAAGAAGGAATTTGAAGAAGAGAGGAGGTCGAAAAGAGATGTTCAAGTGGTTCAAGCCCAAGAGAGTGAAGAGTACAATGGAGATGAGGAAGTGAGCTATGTGAACCAAAGACCCTATGGAAATTTCAATAAGCCAAAATTTCAAGGAGCTCAAGGAGGATTCCAAGGGAATTATTAAGTGGGATTTCATGGGAAGCCACAAGGAGGTAATTTCTATGGTCATCAAGGTGGCTATCAAGCCTACAATCCCAACAACCGGACTCATCCTAACCTCTCTTACGGAAATCCCAACAATGCTCAATTTCCACCTCCCAGATTCTCCGTTTCTCAAGGAGTTATTGAAGAGCCAAAGAAGAATTCTCCATCAATGGAGCAAATGATGCAACAAATGTTGGAAAATCAAGCTCAAATGTCTTCTCAACAAGGCACATTCATTACTCAAACCGGGCAAAAGGTGAGTGCCTTGGAAAATTCTCTCACCTCTTTGACAAAGCAAGTTAAGATAATGGAGGGCCAAATAAGTCAAATGGCTAACCAAGCCACCACTCAACACACACCGGGCAAGTTTCCAAGCAACACGGAGATGAATCCTAAAGGGTGTAATGCTATCACATTGAGGAGTGGAAGGGCTTATGAGAATCAAGCCACATCCACCAAAAAGGAAGAGGAAGTTCTTGTGGAAGACATACCCTATGAAGAGCCTTCAACCAAGAAAAGAAGTGCAAATAGAGGCTCCAAAGGAAGTGCTAATAGAAGCTTCTCTTCCAACCAAGAATGTGATCACAAAAGCTCCATTCCCTCATCGTTTAGCCAAGCCTAAGGTGGATGATAAGATGAAGAGGTTCTTGGACATTTTCAACAAGGTACAAATCAACATACCTTTGCTTGATGCACTTCAAGATATGCCTAGATATGTGAAGTACTTAAGGATGTCGTTGCTAACAAAAGAAAATTTGGATCGTTTGAAACTATAAGTCTAACGGAAGAAGTTGGTGCGGTGATTCAAAGGAAGATGCCCTTAAAGCAAAAAGATCCGGGGAGTTTCACTATTGCTTGTGTAGTTGGTGGGCAACGGTTTGGAAGAGTCTTATGTGATCTTGGAGCTAGCATCAATTTGATGCCTACGTCTATTTTTCTCCAAATGGCCGATCGTTCTATTTCTTATGCTGAAGGAGTTGTTGAAGATGTGTTAGTGAAAGTTGAGGAGTTTATCTTCCCCGCGGACTTTGTTATCTTGGATATGCCGGAGGACAAGGATATGCCCCTCATTCTTGGGCGTCCTTTTCTAGTAACCAGAAGGGCTCTTATTGATGTACAAGATGGGAATCTCACTTTTAGAGTGAATGAAGAGACCCTCACACTTTCAATCTTTGATCCAATGAAGCGAGGAGATGAACCAACCTATGAGGAATGCAATTCAATCACCATTTGCCTACATCTATGGCAAATGATCTTACGGAGGAAATCATCTCCAATTCTCTCTATTCTTATTCCGATTTGGATGAGGCTTGTGATGTCTTATTGGATTCAATTGCTTATTTGAAAGCAAATCAAGGATCATTGAAGGATGATGTACATTACCTTGATATCAATCAACTGGGAGAGAGTGGGAGTTCAACTAAAGTGGAGTCTTCTTCAAACACCAATTTAGAGTTGAAACCTCTCCCCGATCACCTAAGGTACGCGTTCCTTGTAGGGATGGCAGTGGGTCCTAGACCCGGTCCAGATTCGGTGATCCAGATCCGATTTTACGGATCTAGTGTTGGGGTTATATACTGCAAAGCATACTTTTATGCATGTATATTAACTGTATCTTCCTGTTTTATGGAAATAAATATTGTCATATGATTTGCTTATTAATTCGTGTTATGGTTATGCAAATAAATATCCGGTACTATATATTATAGATAATATGGTGTGGGTGGTCGCACGGAAGATCATATTATCGGTTTCTTATATAGTTAAATGGTGTTCGCAACCGAAAGTAATCCTGGACAAATTACTTGTTAAGGTTGTAGTATAAGCTGGATAATAGTTGGTCTTGACTATTAGCTTATACTAGTGCATACGATTAGAGTTGCACTGAACGGGATCGAGGTGAGATAAATCCTTTTATACTGATTTAAAAAGGATCACATCTCGGACGATTATTATTTCTTAATTCTAGTTGTCATAATATTCAATTATGTATTTATAATAGCTATTACTTTGATTTACCATGAGTGAGAGTTATTGCAACTCAAAGATTCTCGTTATCTTGGGTAATAATATTATAAATATGATAATTAATATTATAGCTAGAAATCGTGTCTCGGTGCGCCGAGTTGATGATGTCCCCTTGAGGCGTTCTAAGGATTATTATATCAAATCTTGCAAGTGGAATTTATTCCGGTATAATAATGAGGTCGAACGGGTACTACTCTCGGTTTTAGATATTAATTAATTAAAGCAGTTAGTAGCTTAAATTAATTAATGGACATGCGATATCTTAAACACGGGAAATAATATAATTCAAAGACGAGCCCGGTATGTAGTAATTTGGGAATGGACGGCGATGCAATATTATTTTACTATAGTGGAAAGACTATAATATTAATATAATTAAATAGAGTATTCGGGGCCAGAGAATACTTGGATTATTTAATTAAATTGGAAGGCCCAGTCCATATCCTCCTCAAGATCCCTAGAGTAGCCCAATACAACATAGCCTGGCCCATTAACCAAACCCTAACTTATTCACCACTCCACTTCTTATATAAATAAGGGATAAGTGGAGACTGAAAGTACATGATTTCACAGATTCATAAATCTGGAGAAGAGGGCGCCGGTTTCTGGGTAGTGCAGAGAAGATAGATTTTCGCCCACTCGAAATTCTTCTCGTTGCTAGGGAATACTCCAGAAGATCTCGGGGTTTACGATCAAGAGCTAGATCTCGTGTGCAGAGATCTAGTGCGTGGAAGATCTTTTGTCTCTACTCAAATCGCCTACACAAACAGGTATAATTCTCAGATCTGTTTCCGCTTTAAGATCTGTGATGAATTATGTTAATATAATCTGTATTTAATTAAATTAATATCCGATGTGGTCCCGGTTCTAACAATTGGTATCAGAGCCAAATCGGCACTGTTGATTTAATTAATTGTGATTATATGTTTCATATTATTTGTTCTTGGATGCAAATTTTGTTTTGCAGAGATCCAATTATCATGGTTAATATGAATGGTTTTGGTTTTAATTTTGTATTAAAATCAGCTTGTTTGTGGCTGCGTTTGTAACACACGAGGGTTGATCATGTTAGAATAAATTTTTGTTTCGTTTTTCTTTGGAATTTCGATTGTAAAATCAAGTTCTATGTAAATCGATCAACGAACAACATGGATGGAGGATGAGTCAACCATTCATGGCTGCAGCACGACGGAGCAGACATTTTTTTTTCCGTTGAATGTTTGATAGGCTTTGCGGTGCTGAGGCGGTGATAAGCATCATGACTAGGGTTTTGAACCCGTCATGGCTGACTTGGTTCACCAACGATGCAGCAGCAACCGAGAGTCCTTGACTGTGACAACGAGGGCATGGCTGCAGCAAGGCGATAGAGGAGACTTGAACGCCTCTTGTCGGACGTCGAAGTTGATGCAGCGGCACTGCGACGGCGATAGAATCACGATGGAGTTTTTGGCCTCATCGTGTGTTTCTTACTTCGTCGACGGTACAGCTGCCACTGCGATCGATTTTTGACAACGAGGGTATGAAGGAACAGCAGCGGTGGAGTTGTGGAGGCGACCGCGGTGCGATGGATTTCGATCGAATCGCGCAAGCCGCTGTTCGTCTGCACCACAGCGCTTGCTGCGGTTTCCTCAACGTCGGCTCACCCTATAACAGCAGCGGGAGCATCGAAGAGAAGCGGTGGCGGTGTTGCGACGGGGGTCGGCAGAACGATGGGATTCGTCCTATCGTGATCGCTACTGACTTCCAGCATCGCAGCAGCCACTATAGGCTTCTCCTAGACGCCGGGGATGTGCTGCAGATACAACAGCAATTGTGGAAGCGGCAGTGGGTGTGTCGGAGGCAAGTAACAGCTGCTGGTGTAGCAGCAGCGGCGGACAGAGCTGCTGTGCGCAGCGACGACGCGTTCTGGGGTTTCTCGGAACTCATAGAATCGCGACTGTTGTGGGCTGCTGCTGGGCGATTATCCGACGTCCCTCGTGGACGATGGTGATGCCCAGACGAGGACTCCTCCTCGACCTCATGTGCGAACTACGGCGGCGGCTATGGCTGGAAGTTAGCAGCTGCTGCTGCGTTTGAGCGGCGGTGGCTGCGGGTTGCTGTTTCCGGCATGTTTCCAGCCATCTCCTGGCGGCACAGAGCCGGTGGGAGTCTCTTGCGATGTCTCTCCGACCTCGTGTGATGAACGACGGCGGTGGTAGCTGCCTGAGAAGTGGCGACGGGGGTGATGGCTGCAAAAGGGAGGCTAAGGTTTTGGGTGTTTGTCTTTTGGGCTGCACCTAGGCCCAAAATTTGATTGGGCCGATTTCTGGGCCTATTTTTGGGCTGGTTAAGGCTCTTAAATTCCTTAGCTTTGGGTTTTCAGGCCCATCGACCCAAATTCAAGCATTCTCAAGCCCGTACAAGAAATCGAAGGCCATGATAGTTGGATAAATTTTTTATTTATTATCATACGATTTAATTGTTGTTGATAAAATGGCATGTATGTTTAATTATTTGCGATAATTATTTATATGCTATGCTTGAGAATTTATTAAAAACCTTGGTTTAAATTACTAAGTGGTTTTATATTAATTTTAATTTTCGATTAATTTAGTATTTTTTGAAAATTTTAATTAATCTAGCCTCCATAATTGGTTTAAAAATGAATTAGTTAGCATTTGCTCACTGATCCGAGCGTATCCCTACGGAGGTGCTAATTATAGATTTCATTGGTTTAAACTTCTTAAAATTTTATACCACTATCCCTCCCCATGGTAGGATAGTCTTATAAAATTGGATTGTTCGGAATTTTAAAAGATGAAATAATTAGCATTTGCTCACTGATCCGGGCATATCCCTTCGGAGGTACTAATTATGGATTTCATTGGTTTTAAAACTTCGAAAGATAATATAGAAAAATAATTTTATATCGATATCACCTCCCTACGGTAGGGTTATTCTTATAAAATTGGATTTTTCGGTATATTAAATTATGGTGTTCACTTAGGTGTAAATTAATTAATTATTTCCCGACAGAAAGATAATTAATTAATTTGCATGGCTAGGAGTGACGACTGTTAATTTTATCAATCATAAGGTGAAGGTTGATTGGATAGTAAAATTAAAGGCGTAAAAACCCACTTAAGAAATTATATGTAAACGTCCACCCTACGTGGCTTGCATATAAAACCTTAAGGAGTCGGGGGTTGCATTTATATTGTTTTAAGGTTTTTACAATATAATTATGCTTCGAAAGGATATGACTTATAACTGTATGTTGTTTTATTTCCAAACTATACTATGTTTTTCGGTTCACTTGTTTAAATACTCAATGAAAAACAAATTTGAGAATTCCAAATATCACGATTGGAAATGTAACTTGGACATTGTCTTGACTGCTAATGAACACAAGTTTATCCTTACTGAGGAATCTACTTATATGCCAACAAAGGAGAGTATGACAAAACAATGTGAAGCTTATTTTCACAGGATATGTTTTAGTCATCATGGATACCAAGTTCGACAAAATATTCTTTTGTTGATGAAAATGGTTGAAGGTACTCCTATTAGGGACCATGTTCTTAAGATAATTAGTTGTCTTAATAGAATGGAGATTCTATGTGTTGAAATCGATGGGGAAACTCAGGTCGATATCATAATAGAATCACTCTCTATGAGTTTTTGATGTGTTTCGGCTCAAGTTAACCGAATTGCTCAAAGAACTCATCAATGCTGAGATGTTTCAAACCGGTTCTCAAGCATTGATCACCATAACTTCTATACCTTTTTAAACCAAAGAATGGTTAAAGAAGAAGAAGCAAGGTGGTGGTGGTTAAGGAGATGGTCAGAAGGTGAATAACTACTCAAGGTGAGATAAAGAAACGAAGAGGAAAGTGTTATCGTTGCAAGCAGAAAAGACAAATTATGGCGGCCTGTCCTCATCTGAATGGTGGCAATGGTCAAGGTATATCTTGTGTGTTTGCTAAATGCGGTTGAGATTACCATCACAGTGGGAGACGCTACGAGAGTGGTGGTCAATGCAGTGGGAGACGTACATTAGTTGTGCGCAAACTGCAGTAAAATAGCACAACATCAATTCTTTAAATATAAAGAACCTTCTAGTATGAATCAAACATATATCTGGTATCTAAGTTTTGGTCATCTTAGATCAAATGGCAATAGATCAGAGTATGTTGGATTTGATTCATATGGACATGTGTGGTCCAATGTCGGTACAAACTAAGGGGTGGCTACGAATACTTCATCTTTTGGTTGATGATTACTCAAGGCTTAGATATATTTGATGAAACGGAAGTCTAAACGCTTGATAAATTCAAGGAGTTCAAGGCAGAAGTTGATTATCATCATGATAAATATATCATATCTCTTCGATTCGATCGAAGATGTGTGTACCTTAGTTATTGGAACACATGTTGGAAGCTGGAATCGCATCCCAGCTTACTCCGTCAGGAACGCCACATCAAAGTGGCAAGACGGGACGAAGAAACCGAGTACTTTGAGAAAGGTTTCGGGTCATGATGAGATATTTTCTTACCTTTTACGTTTTAGGGTTTACAAGCAACGGCGTATGTTCTAAACCTGGTTTCTCAAGGACCTCGTGTTGAAATACGGTTGTTTGTAGGATATCCTAAGGTAACGAGAGGTGGTTTATTCTATAGTCTTATAGTCCAAAAGATCGGAGTTAGCACAAACAATCGATTTTTGGAATAAGGCTACATGAATAATTATAACCCACTAGTGAGATCATTTTAGAAATGAGGGGAAAAGGTGGTGCCGGAACCACCCGTACTAGATGTTACACCACGAACTGCACCACGTGTTGACACTAACACAAACTCTTAGGTAGTGCCTTGTTGTAGTGGGAGGGTCATCTTTCAACCTGAAAGATGGTTGTATTTGGGAGAATCTTCGGATATCTTGCCATCTAAAGATGACATTACCCATGGACATGTATAGAGGCAATCCAAGAGGAAGATGCACAAGTTTTGGCAAGTAGCCATTACGGCTCATATAGATCTGGAGATTTGGCTAATGGATGTCAAGATCATTTTTTCTAATGGTAGTCTTGAGGAATCCATTTACATGCGCCAACCAGAGGGATACATTGCCGAAAAGGATAAGCATCTGGTTTGCAAACTTAAGCGATCCGTATGGACTTAAGCAAGCATCTTGTCCTGGAGCACATATTTTTTGAGGTAATCCAATCATATGGATTTAGTCAATGTGATCAGGGAGAGTAGTGTGTATAAAAAGTAGTAACGGAAACGTTGTGATATTTCTAGTACTGTATGTTGATGACATACTCCTGATTGGCAACAACGTGGAGTAGTTATCAGACGTACGGATGTGGTTGTCCAAGATATTCAATATAAAGGACTTGGGTGAAGCTGTTCACATTCTTGGAATTAAGATCTTTCGTGATCGTAAGAAGAAAATGTTGTGCTTTCATCAAATGGTTTATATTGATACGGTAGTAAAGTGTTTTAGCATGGAAAACTCCGAAAAAGGCTTCTTGCTATTTTGAAAAGGAGTTCATTTGTCTAAAGAAATGTGTCACAAGATACAGAGATAGATAAATGACATGAAGGCGGTTCCATATGCCTCTGCAAAAGGAAGCTTCATGTATGTTATACTTTACACCAGACATGATATCTGTTATGTCGTTGGCATGTTTTTCAGATATCAATTTAACCCTGGTTAAGAGCAATAAACTGCTGTAAAGAATATAATCCAGGACACGAGATTATATGTGAATCTTTCAGCCTGACAGTTTATTCCCTTTTGGGTTATAGTGATTTCCAATCAGATAGGTTTTTTCAAAAGTCTACCTCGGGATGTGTTTTGTACTGGGAGGTGGAGTCATTTGTTGAAAGGCTGGATGGCTCCGGAACTTCTTGTTGGACTTGGACATGATTCTGAATTTGCCTAGAACAATCACAATCTGTTGTGACAATTCTGGTGCAGTAGCAAATTCAAAAGAATCATAAGACCACAAGGCCAGTAAATACATTGAAAATAAGTACTTTATGTTACGAGTTATCGTAATGAGAGGAGACGTTGTGATGTCAAAGATTATGTTGGAAGATACCCAGTTGGTTTCCTTCACGATTATCATGCCATCGAAGGATTTCGATAAGCGCGTGAAGGGAAAGGGAATCAGACATATGACAACACTGCTTTGAGTATAAGTGGGAGAAAATTTAGTGTGGAGGTATACTTAAAAGCATGCTTTGAGTATAAGTGGGAGATTATTGGGGTTATATACTGCAAAGCATACTTTTATGCATGTATATTAACTGTATCTTCCTGTTTTATGGAAATAAATATTGTCATATGATTTGCATATTAATTCGTGTTATGGTTATGCAAATAAATATCCGGTACTATATATTATAGATAATATGGTGTGGGTGGTCGCACGGAAGATCATATTATCGGTTTCTTATATAGTTAAATGGTGTTCGCAACCGAAAGTAATCCTGGACAAATTACTTGTTAAGGTTGTAGTATAAGCTGGATAATAGTTGGTCTTGACTATTAGCTTATACTAGTGCATACGATCAGAGTTGCACTGAACGAGATCGAGGTGAGATAAATCCTTTTATACTGATTTAAAAAGGATCACATCTCGGATGATTATTATTTCTTAATTCTAGTTGTCATAATATTCAATTATGTATTTATAATAGCTATTACTTTGATTTACCATGAGTGAGAGTTATTGCAACTCAAAGATTCTCGTTATCTTGGGTAATAATATTATAAATATGATAATTAATATTATAGCTAGAAATCGTGTCTCGGTGCGCCGAGTTGATGATGTCCCCTTGAGGCGTTCTACGGATTATTATATCAAATCTTGCAAGTAGAATTTATTCCGGTATAATAATGAGGTCGAACGGGTACTACTCTCGGTTTTAGATATTAATTAATTAAAGCAGTCAGTAGCTTAAATTAATTAATGGACATGCGATATCTTAAACACGGGAAATAATATAATTCAAAGAGGAGCCCGGTATGTAGTAATTTGGGAATGGACGGCGATGCAATATTATTTTACTATAGTGGAAAGGCTATAATATTAATATAATTAAATAGAGTATTCGGGGCTAGAGAATACTTGGATTATTTAATTAAATTGGAAGGTACCAGTCCATATCCTCCTCAAGATCCCTAGAGTAGCCCAATAGAACATAGCCTGACCCATTAACCAAACCCTAACTTATTCACCACTCCACTTCTTATATAAATAAGGGATAAGTGGAGACTGAAAGTACATGATTTCACAGATTCATAAATCTGGAGAAGAGGGCGCCGGTTTCTGGGTAGTGCAGAGAAGATAGATTTTCGCCCACTCGAAATTCTTCTCGTTGCTAGGGAATACTCCAGAAGATCTCGGGGTTTACGATCAAGAGCTAGATCTCATGTGCAGAGATCTAGTGCGTGGAAGATCTTTTGTCTCTACTCAAATCGCCTACACAAACAGGTATAATTTTCAGATCTATTTCCGCTTTAAGATCTGTGATGAATTATGTTAATATAATCTGTATTTAATTAAATTAATATCCGATGTGGTCCCGGTTCTAACATCTGGGTCTTGCAAAATTGACCCGATGGATCTGGACCGGATCCGGACCTAATAGTCAATTTATCTGGATCTGGATCTGGATCTGAATTTTTTAGACCCAGATCCGGTCCATGGATCCATTATATAAATATTATGTATATTATATATATATTGTAAATATTATATATATTTTCTAATTATTTTAATTTTTAGAAATTACATATTGAAAACCAAATTTGATTGAAACAAAAACAAGCATACAGCGGCGGCCCGCTATCACTTAGTTTGGTGGTCTGGTGGGTGGTGCAACTTAGTTTTGTGGACTCTTGCAAAGTGTAAAGGGTACATTTTCAATGGTGAAGAACTGAAGATAAGTAGTAGTGATATTGCAAATTCTAGCTTTTGAGAAACTTATTTTAATTTGGAATTTGTATCTATGTATTTCAGTACTTCGGACACATTTTACTTTTGACTTTTATCTATGTACCTGGGATTTTTACAACTCGTTCTGATATATCGTAGAAACTTATTATGTTTATTATTGTACTATAATTTTTTTTTATTATTTCAAAAATTCATTTTAGGGAAAAAAGACTACGGATCCAGATCTAGATCCGTAGACCTGTGGATCTGGATCTGGATTTCTATTTTTTGAACCCGATGGATCTGGACCGGATCCGGACCAAATTTTTTTTTACGGATCTGGATCTGGAGTAAGCTGGATCCGGTCCAGATCCGGCCCATAAGTCTAACGGAAGAAGTTAGTGCGGTGATTCCAAGGAAGATGCCCTTAAAGCAAAAAGATCCGAGGAGTTTCACTATTGCTTGTGTAGTTGGTGGGCAACGGTTTGGAAGAGTCTTATGTGATCTTGGAGCTAGCATCAATTTGATGCCCTTGTCTATTTTTAAGAGATTGGATATTGGAGAGATCAAGCCTACGTCTATTTGTCTCCAAATGGCCGATCGTTCTATTTCTTATGCTCAAGGAGTTGTTGAATATATGTTAGTGAAAGTTGAGGGTTTATCTTCCCCGCGGACTTTGTTATCTTGGATATGCCGGAGGACAAGGATATGCCCCTCATTCTTGGGCGTCCTTTTCTAGCAACCAGAAGGGCTCTTATTGATGTACAAGACGAGAATCTCACTTTTAGAGTGAATGAAGAGACCCTCACACTTTCAATCTTTGATCCAATGAAGCGAGGAGATGAACCAACCTATGAGGAATGTAATTCAATATCCACTTTGCCTACATCTATGGCAAATGATCTTACGGAGGAAATCATCTCCAATTCTCTCTATTCTTATTCCGATTTGGATGAGGCTTGTGATGTCTTATTGGATTCAATTGCTTATTTGGAAGCAAATCAAGGATCATTGAAGGATGAAGTACATTACCTTGATATCAATCAACCGGGAGAGAGTAGGAGTTCAACTAAAGTGGAGTCTTCTTCAAACACCAATTTATAGTTGAAACCTCTCCCCGATCACCTAAGGTACATGTTCCTTGGTGATAATGACTCTTTACCCGTAATTGTGTCACAACACTTGTCAGAGTCCGAATTAGACAAGTTGTTGAGAGTCCTTAGGGAGTTTAAAGATATTATTGGTTGGTCTATTGATGATATCAAGGGTATTTGTCCATCTATTTGCATGCATCGTATTTTATTGGAAGATGATTGTTGCCC
This sequence comes from Mentha longifolia, assembly GCA_001642375.2. Lineage (NCBI taxonomy): Eukaryota > Viridiplantae > Streptophyta > Magnoliopsida > Lamiales > Lamiaceae > Mentha > Mentha longifolia. Next base: position 27,150,675 of record CM038111.1, on the reverse strand, counting down.
GGTCTTGCAAGAGGTTGTGAGAAAAGAGGTGTTAAAGTTGCTAGATGCGGGAATGATCTATGCTATCTCGGATAGTGAGTGGGTGAGTCCTACTCAAGTAGTTCTGAAGAAAGGGGGGATGACTGTGGTCAAGAATGAGAATGATGAGGTTATAGCTACAAGGGTTGCCACCGGTTATCAATTTTGCATTGATTATAGGGCTTTGAATTCGGCTACAAGGAAATATCACTTCCCTCTACCTTTATAGATCAAATGTTGGATCGTTTGGCGGGATATGAGTATTATTGCTTCCTTGATGGGTATTCGGGGTATAACCAAATTGTCATAGCCTCGGAGGATCAACACAAGACGACCTTCACATGCCCTTATGGAGTTTTTGCTTATAGGAGGATGCGTTTTAGGTTGTGTAATGCTCCGGCCACTTTTCAAAGGTGCATGATGTCTATTTTTGGTGGTTTGATTGAAAACATTATGGAAGTATTCATGGATGACTTCTCGGTTTTTGGGAAGAGCTTTGATTCTTGTTTGGATAACCTCACGAAGGTGTTGCAAAGGTGTAAGGACACTTCTCTTGTCTTAAATAGGAAGAAGTGTCACTTTATGGTTAGAGATGGAATTGTGCTTTGGCACAAAGTTTCTAGAGATGGTTTGGAAGTTGATAGAGCCAAGATTGTTGCCATAGAGAAGCTTCCATCCCCAACAAATGTGAAATCAATCCGAAGCTTCCTTGGTCACGCGGGGTCTTATAGAAGATTCATTGAAGGTTTTTCGAAGATTACAAAGCCACTTTGCAATCTCTTGCAAAAAGATGTGAAGTTTGTTTTTGATGAAGAATGCTTGAAAGCGTTCGAGGCATTGAAGAAAGCTCTCATCTCTACTCCTATTCTAATCAAGCCTAATTGGTGTGAGTCTTTCAGTTTAAAGTGTGATGCAAGTGATTATGCTTTGAGAGTTATCTTGGGGCAAATGAGAGATAATGTGTTCCGAGTTATTCATTATGCTAGTAGAACATTAGATGGAGCTCAAAGGAACTACACAACAATGGAGAGGGAATTCTTGGCCATTGTTTTTGCCTTTGACAAATTTCGATCATACCTTGTTGGAAATCATACCATTGTCTATTCGGATCATACGGCTATCCGACATCTCATGGCAAAGAAGGATGCAAAGCCTCCTTTGATTCGTTGGATTCTTCTCCTCCAAGAATTCGACATGGAGATTCGTGATAGAAGAGGTTGTGATAATGTGTTAGCCGATCACATGTCAAGGCTTGAGAAGCCGGTTGAAGGTGAAGACTTGAGATTGAGCATCAATGATTATTTTCCGGATGAGAAGATTATGGTTTTGAAGTGCAAAGATTCTTGGTTTGCCGATTTTGCTAACTACCTTGTGCTTCAAGAGATGCCACCCAATCTCTGGGATTATCAAAAGGCCAAGTTCCTTCGAGATGTCAAGTTCTATTATTGTCAAGATCCCTATCTATGGAGGAGATGTGCCGATGGCCTGATTCGTAGATGTGCTATGGAGAGTGAATGGCTCAAGATTATTGGAGATTATCATGAGGGGCCTAATTAATGGGGGTCACTTAGGGGCTAATCGTACGGCTTGGAAGGTATTTTAAAGTGGATTCTATTGGCCTTCGATTTTTAGGGATTGCCAAACCTTTGTGAAGAATTGTGATAGATGTCAAAGGATGAGAAATATCACAAGGAGGGACGAGATGCCTCAACACATCATGATTGAAGTTGAACTATTTGATGTTTGGGGGATAGATTTCATGGGACCATTTCCCAAATCTTGTGGTTGTTCTTATATTCTTCTTGCTATTGAGTACATGTCACGATAGGTTGAAGCCATCCCTACTTCAACCAATGATTCCATTGACTCGGTTCGGGACTCCAAGAGCCTTGCTTAGCGATGGAGGATCTCACTTCAATAATAAATGGTTGGGGAGCATACTTGCTAAGTATGGAGTGAAACATAAGGTTACTACACCTTATCATCCTCAAGCAAACGGTCAAACCGAGCTCGCAAACCGGGAAATCAAATAAATCTTGAGAAAACAATCACCACTCGGAAAGATTGGGCAAAGAAGCTTGATGATGCTTTGTGGGCTTATCGAACCACATACAAAACCCCCATTGGTATGTCCCCGTATTAATTTATCTTTGGAAAGTCTTGTCACTTGCCTTTAGAGATTGAGCATAAGGCATTTTGGGCTATAAAGAGGATAAATTGTGAGTTTAAGGAGGCTGGATTTAGTAGGAAGAACCATATTGTGGAGTTAGAGGAATGGAGAAACGAGGCCTATGAAAATTCTCAGATTTACAAGGAAAGAGCCAAGAAGTTTCATGATTTGGAGATTCGAAGTAAGGTGATCATTCCGGGAGACGAGGTTCTTTTCTTTAACTCTTGTCTTCATCTTTTCCCCAGAAAACTCCAAGCAAGGTGGACCGGTCCTTATTTTGTGAGTAAGAGTTTCAAGAATGGAACATTCGAACTTCTCAAGAACGATGGTTCTACCTTTGTTGTTAATGGACATCGACTCAAGCTCTATTTCAATTCGAAGAACGTTAAGGAGGAGTCGACCATTCTTCTTCATGATGCTTGATTTTGGAGGTAATGTCGAGTTAACGACGTTAAACAAAGCGCTCATTGAGAGGCAACTCAACACGTATCCTTTTTATTTTTCATTTTAGTTTAGTTTGAATTTTATTTTCGATTTTTGTTTCACTTTTCGTTTCTTTTCGAAAAAACCTAAAAAAAAATAGAAAATTAAAAAAATATAAAAATTAAAACATATTTAGGGGGTCTCGATAGAGGGTCAGGAGTCGGCCCCCCTCCCATTGGAAGGGCTGAAAAACGGCCTAAAATTAAGCCAAAAGGTGGCAGCCGCAGCCGGCGGTCCAGCCCGCCACCAGGGGCAGAGCATTTGGTGGTCCAGCGGCGGTCCAGCTGGCTGCCAGCCCCCCTTCTCTTTCCCCCTATTTCTATGTTTGTTTTGTGAGCATTTCATTTTTATTTCTTTCACTTTTAAATTCAAAACCTTGAAGAACATCCCCCATTTTCTCACCAAATCTTCAATTTTCTTTCACTAATTACTCCCAATTCACATTGAATCAAGTTTATTCCATCCATAGGTCCATTACCCATCCTAAAACCCACATTTTGAGCCAAGAAAATTAGTTTTTTCCCACCTTTACAAAAAAAACGAAAAATTTATTTTCTTTGCTAGAGTTTTTCTTGAATCTTGGAAATTCTTGAATGAAGAATGTGATTTTGGGCATGAATTGGATAACATTAATTCTTCTCTTTAGGGTTTATGCTATACCTAGTCTTGGAATTGGTATTCTTTTATGAACTTTGTCTCTTTTGCACTTGAGCACACTTGGAATGAATTTTGAATATTCTTAATTTCTTGATGAATGAATGAATGCATATGCTTGATTTTTGATAGAAATTCATTTCTTGAATATTTCATTGCTTGAAGAGAACATGAGTTCATAAATTTTTGGGTGTGAAATAGGACAATTCATTGCATTAGTCTCTTGAGTTGAATCTCCATATGAACTTAAGTTCATGTTCACTTGAACATGCATGAATGCTTGGGAATAATTTTTCTTGGACTTATGGCTTGAAAATTTACTTCTTGAGGGCATAAATGAAAAAAATGGGGGGTAATGGCTAGAAGAAATGTGATTATCTAGTAAAAAATCCATTGATGAATATTTTGAATCTTATTTGGGGATTTTTCACATGGTGTAGGGATAAAGGAGCTAAAGGCAAAGGGACTTCTAAGGCACCTTCTAAGGCCTAGATCACTTATTCTAACAAAAGGCGAAAAGATGGTGCCTCTTCATCTCAACCATCGGACACCACCTCAAGAACAATGAATCCAAAGGTCCTGGAGACCTATGAGATAAACTTGAGCACTAATGAAGAAAGGGCAGCCTTTGCTTCCATTGTCACTAAAGGGATTGAAGTGACGAAATTTTCATCTAAAGAGATGTTAGTATCACTTGGGCTTTATGACAATGTGAAGGCCCTTTTTGATAATATTGGTTGGGGGAGCTTTCTAGATGACACCATTCAAGATCGAAGGACGTACTCTAAGGTTGTCCTCGAAATGTTGAGTACATTGGATACCACACAAATGAATATCAATAGGTCCATTAAGTTTCAATTATTTGGAGGCAAGCAAGTGATGTCTTATGTGGATATTGACAATACTTTCAATGTGCTTCATGGAGGTGATCGACTTATTGATAGAACATTTGATGTGAAAGGCATATGGAGAAAGCTTGCTCCAAACTCGGAAGAGGGATTTAGGGCCGGTTATTCAAAGTCCAATGAAGTGAGGAATCCGGTGCTTCGAATGGTATTGAAGATATTGGCACACACCATCATTGCAAGGAGTGAAAACACATCGGTGAGGAATGATGATCTCTTTATTCTACATGCCATGCTCACCGGAAGGAGTATAAGTTTTTGTGACTTATTCCTTCCTCAATTGAAGAAGCAAGCCCAAAGTGAAATAGGAAAGATCAACATTGGAGGCATGCTTACTCCAATTGCAAGGAAGATACAATCCAACCTTGGTGGCTATCCTCCCATGAGTGATGATTTTCTCCTTGACACCGTTAAGCTCTGGTGCTTACGCTTCCTACATTCGAGCTCACCGCCCTACTACTTCCTAATCACCATGAAGGAATTCTATCCTTTGCCCAATGTGATGAGCATCTTGGTTACTGACTTTGAGGAAAGGTTGAATTGGTACATGGATACCCCCGAGCACATGATGATCATAAGAGATAAGGTTTTCAATCATGGGGAAGGAGATGAATATTCACTTGGAGGGAGAGGTGTTGAAAGAAACTGGATGGATGATGATAAAGACATGGAAGAGAATGATGAGCCTTCAAGAGATGAGCAAGGTTCAAGTGAACTTATTTATAATGAGAGATTCGAGTCTCTTGAGAGCCGAATGATAAACATGGAAAGTGGGTTCAAGAGTTTGGATGCCCAAGTCACGGTTATGAGGCATGAGATGACATTAATTCGACTCACTCAATTGGAAGAAGCAAGAAGAAGCGTGAGGATGGAAGGACTCCTTGAGAGCTTTAAAGAATATCAAATTAGCCAAGGCGCCACTTGGCCAAGACCACCCCTGAAGTAGCTCGGAGTGTTTGTAAGTATAATTTAAATCCATTATTTATCTTTCCCTCGAAACTCATTTTAGAATTTATTTTCTAAAATAAGTTTGGGGGAGGTGGGTAGGATAATGAATTTAAATTACTTATATTTCATGCTTTTAAATTTGCTTTAAATTTGCTTATCTTTTGCTTCTTTGCTTCTTGGTTTGTTTATTGTCTCTCGTGATGCCTATAATGTGACTTGGTGATATCTATGTGCTTTGTTTGTCATTTGGTGATTTAGATATGTTGGTTTTGATTGAGTGAATGGAGTTTGTTGGATTTTTTGGTAAGGAATTTGGATGGGAGGTGGTTTTTGGATGATGGATTTGTTTTGAAAGACTTTGGTCATTGTTGGTTTGTCTTGTTGTTTTGTGGTGTGAATTTGTTGAAAGTTTGGTGCTTGGTTTTGTTGCTTTTTGGATTTGTTGCTTTTTGGGGATGAATAGGGGTTAAATGAATATTTTTGTTGATTCATGAGGTTTGTGTCGAGTTTGGGGTGTTGATGTGTGAAATGTTTGAAAAAGGAAAAGTTTTGAGATTAAGAATAAATGTATGCTTGCATGCTTGAATGTGAAAGAACGTGTTTAATTTCTCAAGTACTTTTGGGTGAGATGCCAATGATTGAAAATGGTGACATTTTTGAAATTTCTTAAGTTTGAGTCAAGCATGATCTTAAGTTTGATTGATTGGAAGGATTGATCTTAAGTACTTAAACTCTAGGCAAAAAGCTTGAGAGGATTTTGAGCCTAAAGAACTATGCATTTTACATAGTAATATCCTTTCTTGAGAGCTTGATCTTGCATTGCATTCTCTTTACTAGAACTTGCCTTGATACTCATGTTAGAAATGTTACATGTTTGCATGATTAGGAGATGATCTTAGGCCATCCTTATGTAGCCCATTTTCCCTATACACTAACCTATCTTTCATTACCTTAGTTTTCCCTTTTGAGCTTTGAGAGCCTTTTCTTCATGAACCGGATGATAGGGGGTGAAGGATGGTTAAGGGAACCTTGGTGAAAGTGAAAATTCAATGAGAATGGTGGGTGATGGTGGAAGGTCTTGTACTTGGTTTTGAGTTGAAAGAACACTCCTATAAGCTCAATTTTAGAAAAAAAAAAGAATAAGAACAAAGTTCTTATTATTAAAAAAAAAAAAAAAGAGTAGTAAGAACAAAGTTCTTACAACAAAAAGAGAGAATAAGAACATAAATGAGTGTTTATTTAGATAGTTGGTAGAAGCTTGGGATTCATTGGCTAAAAAGGGGTTAGATAAGGTGGAAGGTAAAGATATTCACACTTAGAGAGGTGAAGAAAGGAGGTGAATGAGTTTAGATGAAAATTTAAGCTACTTAGCCTAAAATTCCCTACCTTAACAAACGTCCCTACATTACAAGCTTAAGAAAGACCTTTGTGATCCTAATTTGTGCATGCATTGTGGTATTGAAAACTTGAGTTGATAGGCAAGTTTATGGTTAAAGTGATGTATTGCATGATTTCGATAAGTGCTTACCTTTCCTATATATTGAGTGTTTGAGTGATACACACTTCTAGTGAGGTCTAGAGTTGAATGTGCTTGAGTGATTAAGTTCTAGGTTAGGATAGTGATTGATCTTATGAATGCTTGGCTTGGCTTGAGAATTTCTTTGAATTAAAATGGTTTTTGAGGTGATATGAGGCATCGAGGAACTCAAAATGCACATCCCATACGTGTTAAGTGTTTTGATTGTTCGTTTCATTGTTCGGGACGAACAATGGCTTAAGTTCGGGGGAGTGATTAACACGTATTTTATGTGCATGTCAAGTGTATTTTGCATGTGTTTGAGTCTCGATTTTTGTGCTTAAATATTAGAAATGCTAGGGTTTCTTAACTTGTAGCATACTTTATACTTTTCTCATTTTCTATCGGTTTTTGATCTATTTTTGTAAGAATTGGAAAGAGCATTGATGTGGCTAAGGATCGAAGGCCGGAAACGAGGAAGAATCGAGCTTAATTAGAGTGAAACTTGTGTTTGAAAATGTGGAATTTCAAGTTATAAAGTTAGGGTTTCACTTATTTGATTTCATTTATGTTCTCCTCGTTCTCTCAAGTTTTTTTATGCTTTTTGCAGGAATAATGGAGAACTTACTTGGCCAAATTAATCAATCCATGATGAAGAGGAACTCATTAGGAAGCCATAGCAAAAAGCAGATCGAGAATCAGAGTTACTATGAGAGAAAACGAGCGAAAATGGAAAAGTCGCGCAAAAGAACGAAGGAGTGGACCGGTCAAAGGAAGGATAACCAACGGTCCAGCCGGCCGCCGTTCATCAGCCCCAGGCCGCCGTCAGCCAGAGGGTTCGGTGGTCCAGCCCAGCAACCCACCAGGCCGCCGGTGGTCCGCCCAGGCCGCCGGTCACACACTTGTTGCAACTAAAGGGGCGAGTTTGGCTAGCCCAAACTCGCCAGAACTCGCCCCGTTTCGCCCCGATTCGACCCAAACTCGATTTTCTGTGTATTTAATCCCTAAATTCACCCCATTTGTGTATCTTTTGCATACTTTAATATTCTTAGAACCCTAGAAATATTTCCCTCTTTCTACTTTAGTATTTTCAAGATTTGAAGAGCATTACTTTGTGGATTCAAGATTCAAGACCATTCTCTTCTTCCTTATTGAATTCTCTATCTTTTAAGCATGATTTCATTTACTTTTTATGGTTTGAGTTCCTTAATCATGTTTAGCTAGATCTCTTTGTGATTCTAATTATATGTAGATTAGGGATAAGTGATGGGATTAGGCTCTAATTGTGAATTTACCTTCTAATTTCATATTCATTTTTCTTGGGGCTATGTTTTATTATGTAATTGTGATTGATCACCATAGTTTCATACCAAGTGTTTGATCTAATGCTTAGATTAGATTAGATGCTAGGATCAAGAGATTTGCATGCTAGAGTATAGTAGAGTTAAGGAACTCCATAAGCTCTTGGGAGTTAATGAATTGCTTAATATCTTAGTAGGAGTTAGGCCTTTCATTAATCTACTTGATTTCATTACAATGAGAGTTGAGTGAATCATACTTAGGAGGTTTCCCACATGAAATTGGATTAAAATGGCTAATTCTAGTTAGAGTGTCGCATCCCTATCACTTAGATCTAGTTGAAGTATAATTGGAGTCACTTTCATGTCCTATTGGTTTTATATCATTTGCTACTTGTTACTTATTTAGTTAAGCTCTAAAATTTGTTAATTACTTTTCATTTTTCATTAATCAATCAAAAACACAAAAACATGTTAGTTGGTAGCTTGAATAGTAGTTAGGTAACTAGATTACTACTTGAATCTCATTCGCCATTGCATTCCCTGTGGATTCGACTCGATTATACACATCAATTATCATTGCTCTTCCTCTACCCTTAAAAAGTAGAGCGATCAATTCATAATAAGGGAAATATTCTACTTAGGGTTTTGGAATTGAATCAAAACAAATTGTTTATTAATTTGATCCAAGTTCCCCCTTAACATAATATCCCAACAATAATGTAGTTGATAATGATTCAAAACTGATTGAATAATGAATGTATATATTGTAAGCCTTAAATAAGTATTATTTAGTGATTTGGTGTAGTAGCCTATCATGTGGGAGATCATGAGTTCGAATCCTCCAATTCTCATAATTAAATTTTATATTTTGTGTATAATATAAATAGATAATAATAATAATAATAATAATAATTAATACATTAATATGTATAATTAATAATTAATATGTATATATATATACATTTTAGATAAATAAGAATGGAAGCCGTAGGAGACGCCACGTAGGCGCGTGGATCGTTGTGGTGCTCCGAATCCGCAACGGAACGTATAATATATTGATTCTATATTTATGGAAAATCTAACCATTAGTAAAATTTTGTCGAGATGGAATAGTTTTATATCGGAAAAAAGATTTTATTGCGAAGTCAAATAGGTAAGCGAAGTACCCAAATAATACATAATTACAAGGCGAATGTCATAGACGAATAAGAAATTTTTAGGTGCATCCTTCCAATATTTGTAAGGTAACTTAAAAAGAAAAACACTCATCATCATCACCTAGCTCCAAAACCTATCTTTAATGGCATTCACAATAATCCCTTTATTCCAACAAGTATTCTCAAAGATTACTTTGTTCATCCATTTCAACAAAACTTACACAACCAAATCCAAATATTATCAGCGATTTTTTTTTCATTATATCTTGAATATATGATTCCAAGATTATGCATGAAGTGATCCTTTAAGCGCTTATGTAAAATTAAGTGTCAAACCAATCATACAAAGCTGACCAAATGGGATGAGTAAAATTGCACTAAAAAAAATGTGATCCAGTTTCTGATGGAAATGCCGATCGAAGGCGATCCAATTTGCCCCATGGACCCAAATTAGTTATGATAATTAATGTAATTAGATCACACAATAGATCGAGAGATTAAACCTTCGTGTGCCGATGGAGAAGACTACAGGTTTATTCTTCCGAACTGTTTCCCGATCTCAAATCCGGAGGATGCATGGGCTCCAAGAATGGATTTCGAACTTGGATCTTGCATTTGGAGAACTTTAATCTTCCTTCTCCTTGGTACAGTCGTCGCCCCCTTTTCCTCCCTCTCCCAGATACGATTTTTCAACAACTACTAAGGTTATCTGCACATATAAGATATAATGCACACTTAAATCTATAATGAGCTCAAGAGGGAGAAGGAAAGCCACTTAGGCCCAAGAGGCTTATGTGGCATCAAACTTATGGCCCAAAGCCATAAATGGTGCCCCAAGGGGCCCAATAAGAGTTATTGGGCTATTACTTGTGCTTTGATCCATTCCGGAGAGTATTAGGTCAGTCTTGGGACCAGATATCAGACATAGTTGGGGTCTTACCTAATTAGATTACTTGCGCTCACCCATGTAGCACTAATCTAACTTAGAGTAATGATTAATTTCACTAAAGAGTCAAATACTGAACTACCGCTCTGTCCTGATTACGTAGTCGGGGCTTGTATTTTTGCTTAGACATCCCTTATAATGAGTTAAAAAGTGTAGAGGGTAAGTTGTATATAAGTGAGTTGCACATGTGCAACCTTTTGATTTTTAGCTAGAACTTCAGACAAGACAGAGTTCATAGCCAGTATGGAAACTTACAAAGTCTGACACTAATATATGTTTCAGTGGCAACAAGGGTAGTAGGTTGGTGTGAAGAATATCAATCTCAAAGTCAATGAAGAAGTGAGCAGTGGCAGAGCTAAAAGAAATGGTCGGTGCCTGAATTACTTTCAATTACGAACTAACAATTTTGAGATATTTTTCATTTGATTTTGAGGCAAGGACTTTTCTCTTATCCTTGTATCTTAGGTAGCATGTAGGCTCGTATGATGTTTGAATAGTTGTATTGAGGCCAGTGGCGACTCCAGGATTTATAGTTCGGGGGTGCGAGAAATAATTATATAACATTAATAATACCCTCTTACAATAATATAAACGAAAATAGTAAAATTACAAATATACGTAATGTAATTTTCGATGATGCTTCATTACTTGAAAGCGATTTGCAACATCGTCATCAAAAACACGTAGGAAAACACATCTCTCTCGGTGAATAGACCAAACAATTATTTAAAAATTGATTTTCAGTGCTATTTCGCAATTTATTTTAGACATGAGTCATTCCGAAAAATACTCTCTTGACACTTGCAGTAGTAAGCGGAAGAATCAACACCAACTTGATGAATAAAAATACTAGAAGATAAGTCACATGTCTATTTGTTAACATTAATAATATTTTAAAACTTATTCTAATTATTTAAAATAAATAAATATACATACTATATATATATATATATATATATAATACTAGTAAAAATATTTTTTTGGGGGGTACAACTGTACCCCCATTGCTCCATACTGGAGTCGCCCCTGATTGAGACACTACGTCCGTTATAGGTTGAGATATCCCCTCAGAGTGTTCACAAGGATTATTATACTCAGTCCTGCAGACTGATTATGGTCAGGTATACAAATAAGGTTGGACGGGTACTACTTGAGGATAATAAGAAGTTAATTAATTAAGAATAGTCAGACAGGGGTGTCAATTAAGAGAACTTAATTAATTATCGATAGATAATGAGAGAAACGGGGCTTAAAAGCCTCTAATCTCTCACGTCGTATGAATTGTTGGCTATGCTTGTCGTCATGCCCTCTCTGATTAAGCACTACTTACACATGCTCATGTTCTTCATGGCTCGATCCACCGGGGAGCTCCATCACATGCAGCTTGCGGCTCTAGATTGACCCGAATTGGCTCGAAATCCCTTACAGGGCCACCAACACACTGATGCTCACATGCACTCAAGAGGACCCGCATCGAAGCTACCATGTTGGCGCCGCCCTCAAGGAGCGTGAGGCTCTTCTGCAAGGGTCTTCAACTACCCCGTGTAGAAGTACAATCGTGACCGGTTTACATGTGGCCATCAACATACTGGGCATATATAGCCATCATGGCCATTCTAGCCTCACATGTAGCTTTAATCAAGTATCTATACACTTCATTGTCACTAAACCAGGATCAACGGGCTTATCTAGACCTAAAGTAAAATAGAAATATGTAAATAACTAAGTAAATGAACGGAAACATAAATTAAGATAAGAAGTGAACTAGAAATGAAATTGCATAAGTCCAGCACCAACTCCGGTGAAGAAAAGCATGCGCCCCCGAAGGGGACTTAGAACAAAATGGAAAATAAAGATTGTTTTCTGCCTAAGCTAATGTATTTCGTGATGTGTCCAACCTCCGTAGGCTGTTGCAAAATAAACTATATATAGAGTACAACTTGTGGGCTGAAACTCTAAGAACCCACAGATGGGCCTTCAATCTGGGCTTTTTGATGAAACTCTAAGAACCCACAGATAGATCTTCGAATTGGATGTGATAATTTTACATGCAATTATATCATACATTGAGTTTAGAGATTATACCTTTCGATTGCAGATGGAGTAATCTACCGGTCTAGATTACTGAGATGTGATCCCTTGCCTCGAAACTCTCTGACTTTGTGGGCGTCTCGGAGCTTTGGAACTTGGAAGTCCCTTCTGCACTCTGCAAAGTGGCGCCTCTCTCTGTGAATGAGAATTATTAGGTTTTGAGAATCTCCTTCCCCTTATTTATAGGAGAAGGGGTGCCACTTTCCTTATCTCATCATTAACATACGGGCTTTAATTAATTAAGGCCCGGTTCAGTTAATGAATATAATTACTGGACCAAATTCTAATTTAATAATTAGAATTAATCATAATTATATTATATGTAAATATTAAAATAATTATCTATTTCCATAATTAAGAATAAATCTTAATTAATTAGATATTAATTTATTCCATATTATATATTTGACCAGAGTGCAATTATTGAGCCCAGATGAACACCAGAAGATAAAACAGGCTCCCCTACTACACAATAGGCGCCACATTATGTGCCTAAGCCCATAACACTTATTTTCAGTCCAAAATTGATATTGCTCAATAATACCTTGTATTCCTTCCCGAAAAACTCTTGGGTCATCCCAGGGATCTATGTATTCCTTTCCCGAAGAACTCTCGGGTCATTAGAGCTGTGACGCATTCTACTAAAGAGTCACAATTGAATCACCGCTCTGTCCCAATTTGTAGATTGGGGCTGATACTTTATTGGAGCTATCCCCATGTTTAAGAATCCCGATTTCCATTAATTAATTATAGCTCCTCTGACTGTCCTAATTAATTAATGTCTTGTTATCCTGAAGTTGTTGATATACTGAAAAGCATATTTTATGCTTGTATTATTAACAATTTCTTCCTGTTTTGGAAATAAATATTTTGTCATATGATTTGCATATTAATTCGTGTTATGGTTATGCAAATAAGTGTCCGGTACTATATATTATAGATAATATGGTGTAGGTGGTCACACGGAAGATCATATTATCACATTCTTATATAGTTAAAGGGTCTTCACAACCTAAAGTAATCTTGGATATATTACTTATCAAGCTTGTAGTATAATGCTTGATATTAGCTGGTCTTGGCTATTAGATTATACTGGTGCATCCACAGTTGTATTGAACAGGATCGCGGTGAGATAAATCCTTTTATACTGACTTAAATAAAGGATCGCATCTCGAACGATTATTATTTCTTAATTCTAGTTGTCATAATATTCAATTATATATTTATCATTATTATTACTTTGATTTATCATGAGTGAGAGTTATCGCAACTTAAATATTCCCCATATCTTGGGTAATAATAATATAAATATGATAATTGATATTATAGCTAGAAATTGTGTCTTGGTGCGCCGAGTTGATGATGTCCCTTTGAGGCATTCTAAGGATTATTATATCAAATCCTGCAGGTGGATTAAGTTCATATGGGTATTGCTCTCGGTTTAGAGATTAATTAATTAAAGCAGTCAGTAGCTTAAATTAATTAATGAACATGCGATATCTTAAACACGGGAAATAATATAATTAAAAAAGGAGCCCGGAATGTAATAATTTAGGATTGGATGGCAGTGCAATATTATTTTACTATAGTGAAATGACTGTAATATTAATATAATTAAATAGAGTATTCGGGGCCAGAAAATACTTGAATTATTTAATTATATTAGGAGGCCCAGTCCAAATCATCCTTATGATCCCTGGAGTAGCCCAATAGAGCATAACCTGGCCCATTAACCAAATCCTAACTTCTCCACCACTCCACTTCTTATTTATAAATAAGGGATAAGTGGAGAAAGAGAGGTACATGATTTTTAGATTGAGAAATCGGAGAGGAGAGGGGCACCGGTTCTAGCATAGGCAGAGAAGATAGATTTTCGACCACTTGAAATTCTTCTTGTTGCTAGGGAATACTCTAGAAGATCTCAAGGTCTACATTCAAGAGCTAGATCTCGTGTGCAGAGATCTAGTGCGTGAAAGATCTTTTCCTCTACTCAGTTTACCGACAAAGAACAAACAGGTATACGATCTTAGATCGATTTCTGCTTTCAAGATCTATAATCGTATGATAATAATTATTGAAAATAATTAAATCTACATCCAAGGGATTCCAGATCTAACAATTGGTATCAGAGCCAACTCGGCTCTGTAGATTTAATTAAGTATAATTATTAGTTTCATATTTTTTGTTCTTGGATGCAAATTTTGATTTTTGCAGAGATCCAATTATCATGGTGAATATGAATGTTTTGATTTTAATTTTATATTAAAATCAACATGTTTGTGGCTGCGTTTGTAAACAGACGAGGGTTGATCGTGTTAGATTAGAATTTTATTTTTCAATTTTTGTCGTAAATTCAATGTAAATTCTTGAGATCTATATAATTCGATCGAGCCACCATGAACGGAGCACGAAGCAACCATCCATGGTGGCAGAAGATGGCGGACGTCCCATCGGACATCGTTAGAGGCACGGCGGTGCTACGGTGGTGATGAGAACTGCGACTTGGGTTTCAGCCCTACCGCGACTGTTCTCAATCACCGGCGCAGCAGCAGCCACCGGGCGACCTCCTCGATGACGGTGACGTGCCGGAGGTACAACAGGAGTAGTGGGAGCATCGGCAGTGGCGGTCCATCCGCCGTATACATCGGCGGCGGCAGCTAGGGTTTTTCTGAAACCCTAGTGGACTGCAGCGGTGCCGAACGACTGCTGTATGATCGACGGCGTCCCCATGGACTTCAGATGTGTTGTTGGACGTGTCGGAGAGGCAGAGATGGTGGCGGAAGAAGCAGTAGCGGCTGCTGCTGTGTTTTGCATGGTGGCAGTGGCTATAGACGGCTTCTGCTCGTTTTCTGGTGAACCTATCGGCGGTGATTCAGTGGGAATCACCGGTGAACTCCCCTCCAACCTCGGATGAAATGGCAGCGGCGGTGGTGGTGGCTAGAGACGGCAGCGGCGTCTAAATTGACAACTAGTTTTTTGGCAGAAGTTAGGTTTCTAAAACCCTAACGGGCTGAACCCTAGGCCCATTTCTCGGCCCTAACGACCCACTCCAATATTTTTCAAGCTTGTTCGAAGAAACTGAAGGCCATGATAATTGGATAATTATTTTTAGTATTTTATCTTGTGCTTGTTTGTTTGATGTGGTGGATAGCATATTGTTTAATTATTCACAATTTTTAATTATATGATGATAGATTGGGTTAGTTTCCATCAACAAATTCATACAATAATTACGAATATACAAATGAGAGATGTTTAGACATTTTCTAAACAAACTTTAAGTATTTCTTTGAAGAAACAGCTTCTTTCTCTTCCTTAGTGATTCTACCTCAACGATGCTTTTCCGATCACCACCTTCCAGCTGCAACCTGCAAAACAACACCGGAGGAACGGGGAGGGTTCCTCCGGAAAGGCACTCTGACGCTCAAGTCAGTATTTGCTTGAGAGAAATAGGAATCCGCTTCAGCAAAGCTTGCAGCAGGGGTAAAGTATTAGTAGAAACACGTACCTCTTATTGGTGAAGAAGATCAAGTATTTATAGTAGGATAGAAGATGAGGGTAAAAGGGTAATTACCTCTAGGTTACGAGGTTAAGTTAGTCTTTTCGGAGGAGACAAGTCAGTTAGAGAGAATATTTTAGTTATGAATAGTGGTCCCCAAAGTGGTCCCCATAGTCACGTTTTTGCTATGCTTCGCATGGGGATCTGGGGTTACAGGAATGATGGCGATGGAGGGTGATCTGTACCTATTATTCCCAGATCACTGACGGAGGATGATCTATGCCCGTTATGCTCAGATCACTAATAGACCTAATCTGCAGGGTCTGGCGGAAGTGTGGCATCTGTTCAGTTATAGCTTCTGCATTCCAGATACGCGCTAGGAGCTGACAGATTACTCCCTATCAGCTACTCCCTCCCCAGGTCCTTGGAACGACTTTTGAGAGTTTCAGGTCCTGGTTGGCTTCTTCAATACACTAAAAAAGGGAAAAGAGGATAGAGCTTTCTTGTCAACTGACATCTGATTCACCTTACTCGAGGTGTAATGATGGCTCTGCCTTGGGGAATTGAAACGCCTCGTATCCTTAACCCTTGATTTTATCTGGTTCCATCTAGACCGTCCACTCTTCCCGCTATTTCCTTCACTATAAATATAGAAGATTCCTCTCATTATCCGGTCATCTTCTACGACGCGAAAGGAGATTAAGTATTGCAGCCATGGATGTTCCTCTCTGATAATCAATAGAGTAATGTCATTCTTTTGAGCAGTCCTTTTTATTAAGAGGTATTGTGATGATAGAAATGCTATGCTTTAACAAAGGTTGTGTTCCGTTCTTTGGGCCTGTGATGATCCTTTCTTGTCAATCTTCATTCTTCTTGAATGAACAATTGAAATGTATGAGGCTTCTCTTTCTTTTCTTTTTTTTTTTCTTTCTTTTTTAAATGTCAGAGTGACATCTGATATATCTTATATATCTATATTTCCAGAGGCATTATTGGAGTGACATCCAATTTTTGCTTCTGTTAAAGAGTTCTTATAGATCATGTTTTTATTCTTGAATACCCAGGTGACATTTGATATTCCCTATTTTCACAGAAGTAGGGCGAGAGTGATATCTCGTGCTTACTTCTATCTATAAATCCTTAAATCGATTTTTTTTTGAATTTTTTTTTGAAGTATTATACATGTAAGCTTCGTTCATGTACATGGACATGTATATACATATGCATATTGATTTTTGAGCTTACCTACCCTATTTGGAGTTACTGTATATATATATATACTGTTTATTTTTGTATGTTTGACTTGGCAGAATTGCCTGGTAGATCTCTGGTGATGGAACAAAAATTATCTTACTGACTTCAGTAGAGGGATCTGCGATCTGCCAGCCTCATGTTATCAGATCCGTATCATGCAGGTCCAAGTTCTGGGTTTTCAGATCCTAAGATATACAGATCCTCTTTTGAGGATCTGTAGTTTACAAGTTACCTGGTAACATATTGAGTGATATTCAGATACTTTTATGCTGGATCTATGATTCGTAAGGTATGTATTTCCAGGTCCTATTACACACAGATCCTCTTGTGAGGATTCTGTAATTCACTGGGGCCCATATTTCCAGGTCCTATTACATACAGGTCCTCTCATGAAGGTTCTATGATTTACAGGACCCGTGTTTCTAGGTCTTGCTACTTACAGATCCTTTCTTGAGAAATTTGTACCCTTGCCAAAGCATATATCATACGCTTCGCGGTTTCCTAGGGTCACGTCCCTTTTCCTTTATCGGGACCCGAAACCGCCGCCACTTCTCACCATCATAACTTCTCCACCCACGTTTCATTAACGACTGGACGTGCTCTTTAATTGCAGGTAGTGGGTGGTTTTCTCTTTAACTCCCTTCATTTAAAAGAGATAGATAAGAGCACTATAGAGAGAGACCAACACTTAGAGCTTTTTTCGCCATTTTTCTTGAGAATCTTTCCCTATGCTTTTTCAGGAATTACTTCTTGGCCTTTTTTCCTTCTCTCTTTTCACCGCAGCCAATTCTTCTCCCCAACACACAGGTTCCTTTCCTTTTCTTTCTTTCTTCCTCTTTCTTTATTCGCATTAGTTTATTTCTTAGTTTTCTATTACATTTAAGCGACAATGAAAGATGGTTTCTTCCTCTAGGCAAGGTGCCCAAGGTAAGGGTAAGAAGAAGTTAGTTGAGGGGGAAGAGGAAAAAGAGAGTAGAGCTGTTGTGCAGCCACCTCTCCCTTTTGTTGAATATGAATCTTCCACTGTAACTTCCTTAGAATTAGGCCTAATTCTAAGCACATATATTATTTATTTACTTATTATTATTATTGTGTTCAGGCCGTAGCCTTCAGATCCATGCTCTCTCTTCGAGCATTAGCCTATGACCCCATGAAGGGGGATATGTCAGGCATACATTCCTCCAATGAGCATCTTCAGGCGGAGGTGATGCGGTTGAGGATGGCTCACAGTGAAGAGCATGCGGCCAAAGTTAAAGCTTTAAATGACCGAGCGGCACATCTAGAGCGGGAGCTGGCAGAACTGAAGCAGCAGGAGGCAGAGCGGGATAGGCTTGCCAAAGAACGGGAGCTTTATTTTCAGCAGCTAAAGAGAGATCTGGCTGATCAAAAGACTCGTGCTGAAGATCTCCAAAGATCTTGTGATAAGGCTAAGGCGGATCTGGCTCAGGCATCTGAGAGTCATAAAGATGCTTTGGAGCGAGCTTGTGACAACACAACTAAGAAGGGTACTGAAGCGGGCCATCAAAAGGGGCTCGTTACTGGGTCCGCAGTAGGGGCACACCGTTGCAGATCTTACCTGTTGATGACGCCCTACGGTCAGGCTTTCCTCCAAGCCTTGGTGCGGGATCTCCCAGAAGATTTCCTTTATTTAGAGGACTTCTGGGAGAGGATGAGCGTTCCCTTGGCTTTCTGGGTTGGGGCGATTACAGAAGAGGCTCTTACTCAACTGGGCTTAAGAGACAGGATGAAAGATCTGGATATTGATAAGATCCTGGACCTACTGGAGAAAGAAACCCCAACTCTGGAACTGGATCCCCATTTTAACGCCCCGCAACCCTTGGTATATGCGGGGTTTGAGATCTGCAGCCGAGATACTATATAGGCCTGAGGAGCACGAAAATATTTTACCCGCTTGGGAAGAGATTCCCTTCTATCTTCTCCCTCCTCAAGCTTGGGATGTATGGGCTTTTGGAGGAGGCCTTCAAAATGGTAAGTATTTGTAGCAATTATTACAATATAACATTATCTTATTATTTATGGGCTGCAGGCCTTCATCCACTTTGTCCTTCTCATGGACTTCTTTTTTATTACAGGCAATGGGTAAGGAATCTCCTCTTCTCTGTCTCACCTTCTCTGATGGTTTAAAAATTCTAATTTATGTGTTCGTCTTTTACAGACGGGAGATTCCTTGCAAGAGATCAAGGCTATACAGGCGTCGGAGGAAGTGTCTTTTCTTCGGTCCCCGCGTGGGATCATATTGAATGGGCTCTTGAACAGCAGCGGAACCTTAGAGCTCGGTGGGCCCTCTGGGGAATCGGACCCAGCTCTTTAGCTCCGCTCCCCAGCTCAAACTCCTCCCACGGATCAGATGACGACCTAGATGTCCAGCCCGATGATGGCTCAGGAGACGCCCCAGATGTTAAGCCAGGTGATGGACCAGGTACCGGATCAGCAGAGTTCATCCCCCTCTCCGTCACAGATGCCGCAGCCTCCTCCCCACCTATCAAATCCCGTGGATCACCTCTCTTCAGACCCGGCGGTCGAGGCTCCTGCTCGGGAAGATTTTTCAGGGGTAGAGGAAGGAGTCAATCTTCTCGAGGAAATTATGGCAGGCACTTTCATGGGAACAACAGGGGCAACCACTTCTTCAACCGAGGTTTCTCCTCAGGTCATCGACTCATCAGGTACTTTGACACCTGGCGTCGACCCGGATCTGCGAGAGCGAACTCCAGATGGCGGGGATGAGTTGCAAGAGTAGGCCCTCTCTTAAAGACGTAGATGTGCCATGTCAGTGGGATTGGCTCCACTAGTACTATTTTCTTTTTTTATCATGTATAATTTATATGGATTACGTATGATATTTGGTTGCTTCATTTATTTATTTTCGTTTATCCATGTTTTGTTTTCTTTTGAACATATTTTTTGAAAATTTTGAATCAATTTTTGTAAATAGATACTTGCTCTAGAGTAAATGGATAGTAGGGGGTATACCCCTACTCCCCCCCCAAGTGAATTATAAGAATACAGATGAATTATAATTCATTTCTTAAAGACGATAAAAAGGAAAAGATTATATTTCATGAATTTCAACCATAACAGATAATGGGCTGGTTTTTACATACCTTCCCTTTCTTTAAATTTACCATACTACTATGATGCCTTAAACATAATACTTCTTCAGATTGTTGATATTCCAGGGTCTGGGCAAGTCCGTTCCTTCTGCATCTTTGAGTTCATATGCTCCTCCTCTGTGCACTTTAGTGATGACATATGGTCCCTCCCAAGTAGGGTCCAGTTTTCCCGTAGGCTTGAGGGCATCTGCGCTTTTTAGCACCAGATCCCCTTTTACGAATCGCCGTACTTGCACTTTTTTGTTATAGGCATTCCGCATCTGTTGCTTGTATCGCACTTTTCTGGGCTTCTGCTCTGTGTTCCTCAATCAAGTCCAGATTCTCCCTGAGTAATCCCAGGTTCTGGTACTCACTACTTCTGCTGGCACCACAATTGTCGATCCATATACCAGATTGAAGGGAGACTCTCCTGTGGCCATTCTAGGGCTAGTGCGGTAAGCCCATAGCACTGAGTCTAGCTCATCTGCCCAGTTTCCTTTAGCTTTACCTAATCTGGCTTTAATGCCAGATACGATAGTTCTATTTGTAACCTCCACCTGCCTGTTGGCTTGCGGGTGGGCTACTGCCACGAAGCGTTGCTGGATTCCCATTTATTGGCACCATGCTTGCACTGATGAGCCTGTGAATTGGGTTCCATTATCAGAGATCAGAACTCTAGGAACACCGAAGCGGCAGCATATGTTTTTCCAGATGAATTTCTTCATAGCTTGCTCTGTGATCTTGACTACAACTTCGGCCTCTACCCATTTAGAGAAATAGCCAATGGCGACAATCAAGAAAATCCTTCCTCCCGGGGCTGTAGGGAACTTTCCCACAATACCAATCCCCCACTTATCAAAGGGGTAAGGGGAAGACATGGTTCCCATCTCCTCTGCAGGTCTATGAATCAATCTGCCATTTTTTTTGGCAATGCTCACATTTTTTCACCAATTCTTTGGCATCTTTTTCAATATTGGGCCAAAAGAAGCCGGCCCTTAAGACTTTCTTGCCAGATCCTTGAATCCTATATGGGCACCCGCAGCTCCTTTGTGTATCTCTTTCAATAAGTACTCCCCTTCCGGTTCAGATAAGCATCTGAGGTAGGGGTGCGTGAAAGATCTCCGGTACAGGAACCCTTCGAGTAGAAAGAATTTTGCCATAATCATCTTTCTACGCCGATCGATGTTGGTATCATCTTGTTCCTCAACTTTCAGGACCTGGATGATAGGTACTCTCCAGTCTTTAATTTCTTGTATTGTGCTAACTTCTGTTGGACTGGATCTAATTTCAGTCAGATCTCTATCCCAAGTGCCTTCAATAGCACTTGCGATCCTGGCGAGTTTATCTGCTTCTTCATTCTTTTCCCTGGGGATCTGGATAATCTATGCTTTTGAGAATTTGGCCAGCAAAGCTTCGGCCACGGAAGCATAGGTTATCATCCTTTCCTCATTCCTCTCGCATCCCTTGTAATTGATGTGTCACCAATTGGGAATCAAAGTAGATTTCCACTCTTTCAGCATCCATGCTTAATAAGATATGCAGGGATCTGATAAGAGCTTAATATTCAGCTTCATTATTTGATGTCACAAAATTGAATTTGATGGCGAACCGATATTCTTTGTTATCGGGGTTTATGATGTATATTCCAGCTCCAAATCCCTCTTTGGTAACGGATCCATCCACATAGGTTCTCCACTCCCTTTCCTCTCTCTCATCACCTCGAGTTGTTTCTTGCATAAAATCAGCTAAGGCCTGGGCCTTTATAGTTGTTCTGGGTTCGAACTCTACATCATACTCACTGAGTTCTATGGCCCATTTCACCATTCGCCCAGATAGGTTTGGTTTCCCTAGCACCTGCCTGAGAGGGATATTGGTTCTTACAATGACTTTATAGGACAAGAAGTAAGGTCGTAACCTTCGAGCAGTGACCATTACTGCCAATACAGCCTTTTCTATGTCGGCATATCTTGTTTCTAGTCCCTGAATCATTTTACGTATGTAGTAGATTGGGATCTGGGAAGATCCATCTTCCTTAATAAGCACCGAACTTAACGATTCCTCTCCTACTGCAAAATAGAGATACATGATCTCTTTTGGTGCTGGTTTTGTGAGTAATGGGAGAGAGACCAGATGCTTTTTAAGCTCTTCAAAAGAGTCTTGGCATTGTTGGGTCCACTCGAACTGGCTGCCCTTCCTTAACACCTTAATGAAAGGCAAACTTTTATCAGCAGATCTGGAAATAAACCGGCTTAAGGTTGTGAATCTGCCATTGAGTTTCTGTATTTCCTTGATGTTTCTGGGAGGAACCATCTCCAACACGGCCTGCACTTTGGCTTGATTTACCTCGATTCCTCTGGGAGTTACCACGTATCCCAAGAATTTTCTCGACTGCACCCCGAAGGCACATTTGGCAAGGTTTAACTTTAAATGATAAAATCGAGCCACAGCAAAGGCTTCCTCTAGATCCTTGATATGATCTTTAGCTTTCACACTTTTTACTAGTATGTCATTGACATAAATCTCCATATTCCTTCCAATTTGTTTTTTGAATATCTTGTCCATCATACGCTGGTATGTGGCCCCAGCGTTTTTTAAGCCAAAAGGCATGCTTTGGAAACAAAAAGTTCCAACACAGACTCCAAAAGCCGCTTTATTGACGTCATCTGGATTCATCTTTACCTGGTGGTATCCTTGGTATGCGTCCATCATTGACAATAGTTCACATCCTGATGTAGAATCCACCATTTGATCAATTTTGGGCAAGGGATAGTGATCTTTAGGACATGCCTTGTTCAGATCCCTGAAGTCTATGCACATTCTCCACGTGCCAGTGTTGCCTTTAGGCACCATAACTGCGTTGGATAGCCATCTGGAAATTGTACCTCCCGTATGTGTTTGGCCTCCAACAGCTTATGTATCTCTTATTTGATGACCTGGTCTTTTTGCATTCCGAATTGCCAAAGCTTCTGCTTCACCGGCTTGACCTGGGGGTCCACATTGAGGCTATGTAAGGCGACCTCTGGGTCAATCCCTACTAAATCATATGCGCGAAAACATCCACATTCTTTCGGAGGCATGCTATTAATGCTTTGGCTATCGCATCTGGCATCTGCGTCCCGATGCGCGTAGTAAATCCTGTCTTGTTGGGCATTAATTCTACCAGCAACAGCTCCTCAGCCAGTTGAATTTGAGAATTATTTTCTGTCGCAGGCTCTGCAGCCCTCATCCGTTTGTCTTCAGGTCCTGCTACCCACTGGGGATCTCTCAATTCTTCCCTAGATCTTTTCTTAGCCTCACCGGCCTTCACGGATTGTATATAGCATTTTCAAAATAGGACCCGGTCTCCTGCGACAGATCCCACCCGGTTGCCTACTGGGAATTTCATTATCAGATGGTTGGTTGACACCACCGCTTGGAAATTACTGAGAGTTGTTCTCCCCAGTATTACGTTATAAGCTGATTTTTGCCTAACTACCAAGAAGGTTGTTGGTCTAGAGATCTGCAAGTCTCCATCTCCCAGAGTCAACATCAGCTCTATTGAGCCTAGTGACATAACTGATCCTCCTACAAAGCCATGTAATGTTGTGGCTATCCCATCTAGTGGTTTGTGCAAATCCATTTGCACAAAGCAGTCTTCAAAGATTACGTTCACCCCAGCTCCCATATCTACGAATACTCTTTTTACTTCATACCATTCAATCATAACCGTAATAACTAGGGCATCCTCATGGGGATGAATTAAGGATCTGTCATCCTCAATCCCAAAAGATATTTCAGGATGAGGTACTTCTCCTTCAATTCTCATCACATCATGCTTTTCCAGCATCTGGATTTCTCTGTGGTGTGCTTTGCGGCTTCTGTTGGAGTCCCCTCCCGTGGGTCCTCCGTAAATTATGGAAATGATGCCTTTATTGGCTGAAACTTCTGTTGATGTTTCTTTTCATGGGAGTTTATCGTCCCTTTCATCTCAGCACCTTTTAGGTTGGCCAGATTCCTTTTTAACATATTCTAATAGTTAACCCTCTTGGATGAGTTTTTCAATAGCTATTTTCAGATTACGGCACTCATTGGTAGTATGCCCGTAATCATTATGAAATTTGCAGAACTTATCGGAAAGGGGTGGCCTCGAGGCTGGTCCCTGCCTGGGGGGATCTGTACCCCTGGTTTCTTAATCACCACTTCTAGCAGATCCGCGGGGGATCTGGTAAGCGGGGTGAGAGATCGTTTAAACCTTTCATTTTTCTCGGGTTTCCTCCCTTCAGGAGCTCCTCTTTTCCTATCATCAGGCTTCTTGTCTTTTTTGAAGGCTACATCTGCCCGTTTAGCGTTCATAGCTTCTTCCATGTTTCAGCGGGTTTCTTCAAAGGTTTTCAGCGGGTTTCTTCATTAATGAAGCAAAGAAGTGTCCTGGCCTCAATCCTTCCACAAAGGAATGTATTTTCAATGTAGCTCCCACACCTAGGATTTCTAGTATCGCCACATTAAATCTAGTCATATAATCTCTTAGGCTTTCAGTGGACCCTTGTTTGATGGTTGTTAAATATAACGAATTCTTAGTGGATCTCTTAGAGCTCACAAATTAATGTAGGAAGATCTCTCTTAAATCTTTGAATGAATGGATCGAGTCCCTAGGCAATTGCTGAAACCACTGCTGTGCAGGGCCAGATAGAGTGGTTAAGAATACCCTACATTTGACTCCTTCAGAATACTGATGCAATAAGTACAAACTCTCAAATTTCATGAGGTATTCTTCGGGATCTCCCTGTCCCTTACTCACAAGTAATTGATTTGAAGTTCTTGGGAATAGGGTCAGTTTGAATATCCGCCAAGAAAGGGCTATTCTCATTAACATAGTCAGGGCCATATTCAGATCTGCTTTCCCTCCCCGTGCGGGCCACAGATGTGCCCATTCTCTCTTCTGTTGGAGGTGCAGATTCTTCCACGTTTCTTTTTTCAGATGCCTGGTGTGCCTTACGGAGCTCCTCCAGCTCTTTGGCCATGACCTTCATTTGGTCTTGTTGATCTTGAATCTGCTTTTGAAGCATATCGGTAAGAGTCATCTGTTGACCGGTGCCTGTTTCCCGCACTTCATCGTTAGAGGACCCATAATCCGTGAATTGTCCGTCCTCTTGGATCTGGGGTAGTTTGGTGATAACGTCCTTAAGGACTTTAAGATCTTGTGATCTGGATGCATATTTGCCTTTTGCCCTTTCATGATCTTCCCTATTCTCGGGGAATGGGAATAGATTAAAAGGATCTGCAAGAGTACTAGCCCTGACGGAAGCTAGTCTCTTTTCCAGGGCTCCTTCCAGAGCTCCGTCTATCATTGCTTTCATTTATTGTAACATCAGTGTGGAGAAGCCTGATTCTCCTGTATTGTTTCCCTGGGGCATAAGCGCGGTCCCGCGATTGGTACTGGAACCAGGGGTAGGATGAGGCGTATTTGCCTATCCTTCAGCAGAGGTTCCCATCATTTGGGCTATGCTGGAGTGTTGATCCATTTTTAGGGAAAATCTGCAAAGATATATGCAGAATTTGCTTGATTAGTGCCTAATATTAAATTAGGGATTCTCCTTTTGTAGGAGGATAGGGAGCTTCGGGTCCTCTTGTTGGGACTTTTCCGACCATTTCCCTTAAATAATCTTGAGGATTTTTTTTTGTTTAAGCGTAAAGACAAGCTTTTATGTGCCTGGATCTTTTGCCAGGGCTTACCGTTAGCTTGTCTTGCTTTTTTATCAAAAAATCTCTCAAGTTGTATGGCACATATGTGTGGGTGATGTATTTCTACTCACCAAATATATGAGTTGCGGGTTCTCTCCTTTTCTCGAGATTCCTCTGAGATATGGAGGACCTTCTATTACAGCTCTTTAATACTCTATTTTTCATAGGAAAAAGAAAGATCAACATACAATGTATATGTACATTTTTCCTTAAGAGTTTTTTTGTGGAGATCCATTGAATATGCCTAAACCGAGACCTAGTAGGAGAACGGCGGATATTCAATGAATAAAATGAGAGAATTTAAGAGAATGATCTTTACTGTAATTGAATTCTCTTTTTTTTCTGGAATCAGGATTTGCCTAAATCCTCTTTTCTTGTTTTTTGCCACCGATCCTACATAAGGTGAAAAAGTAATTGAAACATTATTTATTCATATTTTAGGCGAATTCCTCATCATAATCAAACAGATAAATTAAAGTAGGAATCAACACCATATCAATTATAAAGATCGAATCAATGTTCAAAGCATTTTTTAAGGAGAACTCTACGCCTTAGTCAAAGCAGTTTCCCACAGACGGCGCCAGTTGATAGATTGGGTTAGTTTCCATCAACAAATTCATACAATAATTACGAATATACAAATGAGAGATGTTTAGACATTTTCTAAACAAACTTTAAGTATTTCTTTGAAGAAACAACTTCCTTCTCTTCCTTAGTGATTATACCTCAACGATGCTTTTCCGATCACGACCTTCCAGCTGCAAGCCTGCAAACACAACACCGGAGGAACGGGGAGGGTTCCTCCGGGAAGGCACTCTGACGCTCAAGTCAGTATTTGCTTGAGAGAAATAGGAATCCGCTTCAGCAAAGCTTGCAGCGGGGGTAAAGTATTAGTAGAAACACGTACCTCTTCTTGGTGAAGAAGATCAAGTATTTATAGTAGGATAGAAGATGAGGGTAAAAGGGTAATTACCTTTAGGTTACGAGGTTAAGTTAGTCTTTTCAGAGGAGACAAGTCAGTTAGAGAGAATATTTTAGTTATGGTTAGTGGTCCCCATAGTCACGTTTTTGCTATGCTTCGCATGGAGATCTGGGGTTAAAGGAATGATGGCGATGGAGGGTGATCTGCACCTATTATGCCCAGATCACTGACGGAGGATGATCTATGTCCGTTATGCTCAGATCACTAATAGACCTGATCTGCAAGGTCTGGCGGAAGTGTGGCATCTGTTCAGTTATCGCTTCTGCATTCCAGATACGCGCTAGGAGCTGACAGATTACTCCCTATCATATGAGATGCTTGAGAATAAAATAAAACCTTGGTTTAAAATTACTAAGTGGGAAATTATTATTATTTTTGGTTTATTTTGTATAAATTCGGAAATTTTAATAATCTAGCCTCCATAATTGGTTTAAAAATGAATTAATTAGCATTCACTTGCTGACACAAGCATAATCCTTAGGAGATGCTAATTATAGGTTTCATTGGTTTAAACTTCATATGATAATATTGAAAAATTATTTTATATCGATATGACCTCCCCATGGTAGCGTTATATTGGTCCCGAAAGTGACTCACACACGTAGAGAGAGGGGGAGGGGTGAATACGTGTGTAGAGAATTGTTCAACTTCTCTTTTGTTTTTCATCCTTTTCAAGTAGACGCTCTGAGCTACTCGCTTAAGTGAGCTGTGCGAAATGTGGTGAGACTTTAAATTGTCTTGCAAGTTAAAACTAATTGTTTGTTTAGAGAGTATGAGTGTAAGTATGATAATTCAAAGCATGTAAATAAAGTAAGCACACAAACGATTTTATAGTGGTTTGGAGCAACTCTCCTACATCCGCTCTTATTCTCGACGGGATGAATACCTTCACTCGGTATCCCTTATTTTATACTTCCAAGGGGAAGTGATTTAGAGCTAGTAACAAACTCACTCTAAATCCTCAAGAGATTTCGGGCTCTCGAGAATCCTAACAAAAACTATAGCTTTCTATGAAATCAACGACCTTTCACTTAAGTATGTAAACTTAAGCTTCACAATCAAGATTTCGGTCTAACAAAAATGTATAACCTTACAACTCAATCTAAGAACAATAGACTTGTTTTTGGAGTTTTGTTTTCGTTTAGACTTGGTTTTGGAGTTTTGTTTTCGTTTAGTGAAAATCACGAATAAAGAATTAAGGATTCTTAAGACTAGGTTATAAATATTATTCGGTTGAACCTAGATGTAGAATGAGTTTGCTAATTACTCAAGAAAACTAGGTTTTCTTGAGGACACACTAAAGGGTTAAGAGCTTGAAGAACTAGAGATAATTCGAATGCTTGATTGATTGAGTTCTTGCTTATGAGTTGAATATTTGTACGTGCATATGTAGTGTGTGAGTAACTCCTTCTATTTATAGAGGGAGGAACCCTACTTCCCATTGGAGAGAAGTGGCACATGTTCCTCATTTTCTCGGAAAAGTCACATGATGTCAGGTGCTTTATAGACTGCAGTACTAGGGGAATGTCGCTTCTTGTTGAAAAAGGAGACCCTAGTTGCATTGTGGTTGAGCATAGGTATGGCCCGTCTACACCTTATCTTGACTTTTCTGCATGCACCTATCTATTGTGCAATGATGTGATGACACGTAGACTCTGTAATTATGGCGTACGTCAGCCTCCGAAAGTTTGAATTTCAAACTTGAGGGTTGGTGAGTGAACATATCACGGCTAGCCCATATGGATGCTTTGAGACCGACTTTGGAGTTGAGGCGCTTTGAATAAGCTGACTTGAGAGCACTTTGCTTTAACTTGAAGTGATAGCATGCTCTGAGCATCTTTATATGGAGAACACCTCGTTTACACTCTATGATGCACTTTATTGCGACTTTATTACAGATGCCTTCCGATAGACCATTGCTTCATAAACCTACTCCCTAGAAATATGAAAAGCTTCCTAACAGATAAACTTTACCAAAAATAAGTGTAAAGAGTAATTACTAGATCATCAAACATATAAAGGAAATACTCTATTAGGGTTTTAGAATCGAATCAATACAAATTGTTTTTAACTTTGATTCAAAGTTCCCCCTTAACATAATATTCCAACAATTTCCCCTTTTTGATGATGCCAAAACCCGAATGTCAAGTCCTATAAATCTAGACGCTCTAGACTTTATAAGAGTGAAAGCAGGTTAGCACAGTAATATATATATTTTTTTAATTTCTTTTAATAATTTTAGGAAAGAAAATAAGATTAAGACAATGAGAGTTTATCTTGAGGCATAAATAGATATCATCATATATATGAGTAGGAAATTATACAAGTACAATGATATCTATTCACAAACAAACAAGATATTTATTTGAAGCGTCTGCGAGGGGCAGGAGGGATCAATCCATAAGCTTTGTAGACCCTATCCATGATGGAAGCTATGGTGCGGTTAGGACGGTCATTCTGTTCAAGCCACTCCTTACACTCTTCGACCTCCTTGTTGATTGATTCCTCATCCGGGATAGAGCCTCCAATGAGTGGGAGATTGAAGCTTTCTTGTTCTGGTGGTTTGAGAGTCACTCCTTCTGCTAGGTCCAGAATTTTGTTGAAGATGGAGGCTTTGTATGTTTCCATGTATGCTATGAAGCAGTCCATGGCATATTCAGTCCTGAAGCCATCCCAGTAGTAGAAAACCTTGATGAACTTGGTCTTGGATTCATTCCACTCATCCTTGAGTTCATCAGGGATGATCTCATCAACAAACTTCGATCCTTCAGCTTGATCTCTCAGCCTCTTCTGAATGAACTCCTCCCTACCCATGATCTCCTTCTTACAGGCTTCAAATTCCTCTGTTCGCAGACCTTCCACATAAGTTCTACGAGATTCCAGAGCCTCCTGCTTAATGAGCTTAAGCTTGACTTCCTCATCAGTCACAGCTTCCTTATTAAACACTTCTTCCCTTATCTCCGCAACCGCTTTGTATTTGGCCATCACTTCCAGGCAGTTCTTTTCATCAGTGATTTGCGGAGTGTGCTTCAACTTGTACCGATGGAGTAAATAATTCATCTTGAAAGTTAGAAGTGCGCCGATCTCCTCATCAATATCTCTTTGAGCTTTGGTCTCTGTGGTCATAGTTGCGGGAGTGAGCTTGATTTTCTTATTGGGGTTGGTGCCAGCAGTAGAGCGTGTTTGGTGATTTTGCTTTTCATGAGTTTCCTGCTCTACTGGCACGCTCTGAAGTGGAGCGGCTTGAATGGGTTCTTCAACATTGATGATTCGCCGTTCTGCCATCATGGCAGCCACTTCCCCCTTTCTAGGTGCGCTCTCCATTACCTTTACCCTTGTTTGCATGTTTACTGGAGCTGTGGATTGACCACTTGACGTTCTGGTTATTTTCCCCTTTTTAGCGCCATCAAAAGCCGGTTTAGAGGGAATGGTCCAGTCTTGTACAGATTGACTTGCTGCTCCAGGCATAGTAGGAATATTTGGTTGGTTGGGCTTCAAGACATTCTGGGCTAGGAGTGCCCCAAGGACTTGAGCTGACAGAATGGGAGTGGGAGCGCGAGCATTGGTGAGGATTATGGAATTCTTAAAGCCTTTCCGGAATAGGTTGACCTCAGATTGGATGGATTGAAAGAGCGCCCCAATCTGTGTCAATATTTGCTCTATTAGCTTGCTAGTAACAATCTCTACTTTTCCGGATGCGCTTTGATCACCAATTGCAGTTTGGCCCAACATGGCCACAGCTTGTTTCCGCTCTTGCTCTGAAATAAAGAGCTTATTCTCAACTGACTCCATTTTCTCCTTAAGCTGGAGGGTAGCAAAATCTGTTTCGTGCCTCTCCGCCCTATCAGCTTTGAGATCTTTCTCCATTCGAGCCAAGGTTGCCTTTGTTTCTGAGAACTCCTCTTCAGTGGCATCAAGCTGCCTGGCCACACGCTCACGCTCTTCTTTTTCAGCGTTGGCCCTATCCATTTCAAACTGCACCTCCTTCTGGCTTTTGTGGAGGTGGTCAATTATAGTTTGTTGTTCTGAATTCAGCTTCTGTATTTCCACACGTGTGGGGATCTCCCCAAGTTGGACCCTTGCGCTCGAAAGCTCATCATTAGCTTTCTTCAGTTTTTCTTTTTCTTCGGCTAACTGGCTCTCCACAGTTGCCATCTCCGCCTTCAATTTACTCAACTCTATAGAAGCAGTTGAAAGCTTCTCTTTCACACTCAACAACTCTGTGTTAGCAATTGTGAGTTCTTCTTCCTTCTTTTTTTTCTCATCCTCGGCTTTGGAAAGCCTCTCTTTCTCTTATTTTATTATTTCCTATATTTGGGCTCTCTCACGCTCTGCAACATCGTGAGCAGTTTGAAGAGCTGAGAGCCGCTCTTCAAGTTCTGCGACTTTAGTGCCTGCTTGCTCGGTTTGCAGAGTTGGAGTGTAGGCTGGTACGAGCTCCTGTACCTTCATTTCAATGTGCTTCCACACCTCATCCATGTCCATGGATCAGGCCATTAAAGCATTGGAGTTGGAAACTCCCTAAGATCAAGACCTCATCCTCGATCAACGCTCTTACTCCTTTGGCCGTCACTTGTTGGCACATCTTGTAGATGTTGGTGCCACGGCTTCTCACGTATCTGAGAAAGTTGGAGATTAGATAAAAAATGTGAGGAGGGAGAGGGAACTCTCCAAAGAATTGTTGGATCTCCTCATGTACGAAGGAAAGATCCCTATCTACTACCAACTCTAGCCTTGCAGCTTTAGGAGTTGGAGGAGCGTCATCATTGATCTCCCTATCCACGTCCATGGATGGAATGTTTACTTCATCATTGCAGTCGAGAGTACCAATTTGTTGGGCATCCTTCCCAGGCGCTTCCAACTTCTATTTTTCTAGAGCCACTTCCTTGGCTGCATCAACAAGATCAACACTGAGAGTGGCCTTTGAATCCTCCGACTCTGATGATGAAGAGGCGCTCTACTCTTCATCATCGTGCTTCATGACACGCTTTCCTTTCATGGTGCGTTTGGGTTTCTTTGTGGCTTTGGATTTTCCCTTCTTTTTAGTGGCTTCCATTACTGCTTTGAGGAGTAGAGATTCCTCGGTGGTGTATTCGATGTTGGTGGCAGGTGGAGGAGCGACTCCAAAATCATCACCGGAGAGTGCTTTGTTAAAAAGTACTCTGGTATAAGTTTTCTCCACCGGCCATTCTTGAGCGGGCCACGTATGCTCAAGAAACATTAACACTTTCATGCCAAATTTCAGCTTCCCTCAGAAAGTAAACTTTCCTTTGTGTTCTCCTTCCTTCACTTCACTGACGTCCTTCTTCGTCTCCAGCATTTGGTTGATAAACCAAGCTTTCCATTTGTATACACTCTGGTTGATGGTTGAATCACAGAGCGCGGACATAAGACGGATTTTCTACTATGTCAGCTTTGACCATCCGCCGGTGTGATAAAGTAGGCTTTTGTCACAATATTTGCAAGGTGGTTGAAGGGTGGTCGAAGAGAAGTTATTCTGGTCTTATTCCGATTGTATATGGCACGAGGATTATCAGAGAAGCGCCGGAATTCCTTCTGAATGTCTACGTCGCCGGCATCCTCTGGATTTGATCCTTGACTAGGGAGAGGAATCACATCATCAAAGAGATTATCAAACTCGAGTTCATCCATGGCCACCAAATGAACAAGTCCGTGTTCATCGTTCTTGGGCAGAGTCCGTGTTGGAACTGCTGCTTGAAAGCATTCCTTTTTCCCACAGGATCTTCGAATTGGATGTGATAATTTAAATGCAACTAAATCATATAATCGAGTTCAGAATATTATACCTCAGATCTGTGCCGACGGAGTAATCTACAGGTCTAGATTACTGAGGTGTGATCCCTTTCCTCGAAGTTCTTCGACTGTGTGGGCGTCTAGGAACTTTGGAACCAGGAACTCTCCCTCTGCTGATGATAGGCGCCGATTCTCCTCACTCAAAACTTAGGTTTTGAGAATCTCCTCCTCCTTATTTATAAGGAGAAGTGCCGCCCCTATTCCTTGTCCACTAAGTCACGGGCTTTAATTAATTAAAGCCCGGTTTAGTTAATAATTACTGGAACAAATTCTAATTAAATATAATTAGAATTAATCCTAATTATTATAAGGAAAATAATATATAATTATTAAATTAATTATCTAATTCCTTAATTAAGAATAAATCTTAATTAATTAGATATTAATTTATTCCATAATTATATAATTAACCAGAGTACAATTATTGAGATCAGATGGACACTAAAAGAGGAAACTGGCGTCCCCTACACTACAGTAGGCGCCACATTAATGGGCTCAAGCCCATAATGCCTCTTTTTAGTCCAAAACTGATATCCCTCAATAATACCTTGAATTCCTTTCCTGAAGAGCTCTTGGGCCACCCCAGGGATCTATGTACCAGACAGAGTTTAGCCTTACCTAATGAAATAACCATGATCAACCCAGAACATTAATTTCATTAGAGCTGTGATGCATTCCACTAAAGAATCACAACTGAATCACCGCTCTGTCCCAATTTGTAGATTGGGGCTGATACTTTATTTAGAGCTATCCCCGTGTTTAATGACTCCGATATCCATTAATTAATTAGAGTTCCTCTGACTGCTCATAATTAATTAACATCTTATTCTCCTCAAGTAGTACCCGTTCACCCCTTATTATTATACCTGAACTTAATCAGCATGCATGACTTGGTATAATAAACCTTGTGAACTCCCTGAGGGGATATCTCTCAACCTAATACGGACACGGTGTCTCGATATAACTAATTAGACATACTATGTGCCCTCATGTTACCCAAGATGCAAGTCATCAGGGATGCTGCGATAGACCCTTAGCTATACAAGTCAAAGTAACAGTGAACAACACATATATCTCTAATAGCATATCGAGATTAAGATCATATCTCTAAATCCCGAGATCTCTAGTTCTTCACCTATTGCTAGGGTCAGTATCAGAAGAACCTTATCTCACTCGATCCTGTCAATACGTTCCACCGTACCAACATAACTAGCGACTGAGACCCGCCACTACCGTTATGTTGCAGTCTAAACCGATAGTTTTCCCAAGCTATCTCGACTGTGACATTGTTTATATCTCATAATTATTATCGAACGCTGCGTGATCTCCCTGACACCCGAGCCGTCCACGTGTTCTAAAACATGAGATATAGGGCTTATTCTTATTAATATATTTATTCAGATAGGTGATTGTTACCAGTGGAATACATGTCATATATACTAAAACACGTTTTTGCTTTAGCTATATACAACAACCCCAACAATCTCCCACTTATACTAAAGTAAAAACTTTTAGCATACCCATGTGTCTATCGGAAACTATATGGCATCACTGTATTTCACATTTTCTCCCACTTATACTAAAAGATTTTACCGTGGGAGGATCATTGAGACAATGCCCACCACGTGCTTCCGAGGTGCCGGCATACTCAATTTAGTGTATAAACCGCCATATAAACATTCATGCTTTAATGTTCCTTCATACACGCAATATCGCCTTATGGTTACATAAACCAATCGGTACTCCTATGTGTTTTCCCAGGTTGACAAATCCATAGATCTTGCTTCTGCACTTGAAAACTCATGTGAGATTTCTTGCAAGATAGGATTACTACCATTTCACAAAGTAAAGTTTCCAACCATACAGCTGCTTTAGTAGCTCCCACTACATATTTAGCTTGTCATGAAAGAACTCTCATAAACATTTTACTGTTCCGAGATTCTCCAAGGTATGGTTCTCCTTTTCTAAGTGAACACATAGATTTAAGGTCGATTACCTCATTTACCAACACACTCCCCGATTATCCGTGTTCATTAATGAACTATATTTGTTACCTTGCACGCAACAATAGCAAATATCTGACACTTTTTCGATATAATTTATATCAATAACCTAGTCAGAACAGTAACCTACGTAGAATACTTGAATCATGTATACAATCCTTATGGATATACCCTACATTATTCAAATTCTGCGTCTTAAACTGTCCGGATAACCACCACCATTATGTCTGATAATACTCACAATGTTGCCAAAGTTAGTGATATCATCACATAATGTACAAGAAAATCACACCTATCATCTTCATTACCATGAGAACTATAATATTTATTGACACGTTCCATAAAACTTGATTTTATGCATGTCATTCCATAAATGCTCCTATTATTCGAATTTCCGCAAGAGTTATCAAGCATTCAGAATAATGTCCTTAATTGATACACATTTGATCCAACATAACCGTTATATCCAAATATTTTCCTGCCAAAAGCCATTGACTTTAAACAGATATTGGATTGTAACTTATGAGGTACAAAAAGTGTTAATATAGAAATATAGAAAACTTTTTCTATATTTTCCATATCAACTTTGTTCTTCCTTTGCACTTTTCATCATGAATCTAAATCCAACAATGAACCTTGCAAATTAACATGGATCGTATCAATTACTTTAACTTTCTCATATAAACTTTCCATGTGGTCGTTTCTTTCCTCATGTACATTTTCCAAGAAACCTAATTTCTTGATGTATATGAAAACGACTTAGTGTTCTATTTCAAAAAACACTCCCACTTCAATAAAGATGACCTTGTGCAGAATACTTGTGACTATTCATTCTTGTACTTCTTGACTTATTGAAATTCCTTGAATGATCCTATCATTTTTGAACATTCGTTCAATAACGATCTTTATCACCTTATCCTTTTAATCTTTTATTGAAACTTTTACTAATCCAACTTATCACCAATCTTAATTCAACTAATTTACAATTCACGCAAATATCCCTTATATCCAATCTTGAGTTAAAATCGGTCATAATGCCAATTTATACTCAAATTGTAAGGTAGAATTATAGATACTTGACATAGTTTAGTAATGTTTCAAAACAAGATGAGAAAAGAGGTGAGAAACAAAGAAACAACTACATTTATCTAATCATATTTGAGATATTCCATGCTACTAGATAATTACTTCTATACATGAATGAAAAACATTTAACAACCAGTGTTAAACTCAAATTAACACAAATGTTAAAACCGAAATCATCCATAAACCAATTCAAAACAAATGTACCGCCAAAACTTGGCACCAATGTAATGAAAAACAGTAAAGTAATGTATCATCCCAAACATCTATCTCAAAACCAAAAGATAAAATAAAGAAACAGAAGTCTTCGAGTAATCAGCAACCGCATCTACCATCAATGCTCGCTGACGCCAGGACTCGAAGCCACCTCATCATCCTTTGTGGCATCGCCTACAAAGAAATATATGTAACAAACCATAATTAGTATCCACCAGTTCAATCCGTCCAATAAAGGACTAAACCAATGCTAATATGTTTCACCATGTTACATTTAGAGACATACCTTCATCCATCTTTTGTTTCTTATTCCGCCTTGCATAAACTTTCTTGGCTGGAAGTTTATGTTCGCATGCTAACTGAACCTTAGCTCTGGTTGTATCAACAAAATCAAGAAACCTCCTATACCTTTGTGACTGAACATAGTCACTTATGGTATATTCATTTTCATCCCAGGTTGATGAGTATCTCATAACCTTTTCTTCATTGGGAGGTTTCCCTTGATCGAGTCGATTTTCCCTTCTTGCTTCTTGGATTAAGTTGATCCTGACTTCATCAATTTTGAGTAATTCTTCACATAAAGCAAAGACATCCTCATGATGAACTTCACCAACAACTTCTTTCCTTAAGGCCAAAAACCAATCAGGGAAAGTAGAAAGCAAGATTTCACACCTCGTTCTTCCCGCCATCTTTCCTCCATTTAAGAAGTATGTGACAGAGAAATGTGTGAACACCTTGAGGTACCGTTTCATATCGAAATAATCCACAAACCTCATTAACTCCATTTCTTTTCTTGCCAAGGTTCTTAGCAGCTTCTCATGGAAATCCTCAGGAATTCCATTAGGGAAATTTAGCAAACGATTTATTTTATTGCGTATTGAGGACAAAGACATATCTGAAACCAAATAACATAAGTTGACAGTTAACAACTTATTTAATAAAAATAATTTATGTTATCAATGTTATAACCCTTTGAATAAATAACATTGAACCAACAAACGAGTAGCCCAAAAATTTTATACTTGAGTCACGTAGGGTGACCAGGCAAGCATGAAATTTTCGACCATGACTTCTAGAGCCAGTTTATTTCTCTTATCATCACATGGACCCTTGTGAACTAAAGAAATAATAACCCGTACCTTAACCGGACCCTACTATTTTGAGAAGTGACCTCGTAGGGAGGATTCATCAATTAGTAGCTAAGCTTTAACCATATTATTCACCTAACCGAGTTTATCTACAAGATAGCATAGAAAACGAGAACTATGCCGGTATTGTAGATGCCCTCTTAGATTATCTCACTTAAAATTTCCACTAAGGACCGAGTTAGAGCCTGTACGTGCAAGCCACGTAGGGTGGACGTTTACTCGTACAACTCCCACTCTCCTAAAGAATATTCTAAGTTATTGAGAAATTTCACCGACGAATATACGGGCAAGGGGTTCGATATCGTGTAGGCCACGTAGGTGGACGTCTATCCGATTCTAATCCTTGACTTCGTCTAAAACCAAATATGGAGGTCCCCAATTAATTAATTAAAACTAATTGATTTTACCGCTTAGTCTTTTTATTTTCAAAGGGTTTTATGCGATATACGAAGCACGTTGACAATTAAGTCCTACCGCATGATTTCTAAGCGCAAGTAATAAAACATGCTCGCTTTTGAAATCATAAATCCATGCTATTGACACCTTAGGCATGTTCGTTTCTATTACGCATTTAATAAAAGCAACAATAACATGCAAAACATGCTTTTATCTCATTGCGTAATTTAAACCATCCATAGCATGCATAATTAATTAAATAAATAAATAGGCTGCCGACCGGGAAGGATAAAACCTATCTATTACAATTTAATTAATTAAATCTGAAACAAGCTTCGGTCTTGGAAAGTCTTCACTTGGTCTTCAAGTCCACCTTCCATAATTAGCAAGTAGCTCGAAATGGAATTAGGGTGCGGAATTCCCTATTTCCAAAATGAGACGAGACGAATGATTTTTGGAAACGAATTAAGTTACGAAAACCTAACCATCAACGATCACACTAAAGTTTCGGAAAACCTTAGCCCTCGTTCGCTTGCCACGTCACTGACACGTGTCACGACGACATACGTGCGTGCATCACACGCGCCATCATCGTACGTGTCAAACGGGCCGGATCGGGTCGGATCGCGCGTGGGCTGGGTGAACGGGCCAGCTGCGTCCTTTGCAGCCCGGCCCGAGCCCAGCCCGGCATCCCGGCCCAATCACCATCATCATCATCGTCTTCATCTTCATCTTCGAACTTCAGCCGCTGCAGCCCGTCCGCCGATAAACCACCGCCGCTGCCGCTGCCGGAACAGCCGCAGTAGACGACGAGTCTGCGCGCGGAAAAATTTCGCCGCCGCCCGTCGCCATGGCTGCTGCAACATCCAACCGTCCGTCTCTGCACCACTTCCGTCCGCGTTCGCCCGGCATCGACCAGCACCCAGGCGTGAGCCCAGGTGCACGACGCAGCCAGCCCCAGGCTCGAGTAGCCATGCGCGAGCCAGGGTTTCTGGCCGCCGCTGCTTCCACCGCCTCGGACCGCCGCCGCCTTTGCCCCGGCACTGCCTCAGCCTCCGATCGACGTCGTTGAGCCCTAGGTTTCCGATGTTGATCGATCGAAGAAGCTGCAGCGCTGAGATCGCGGCTGAACGGCTGCTGCCGTCGTTGCCGTGTACGCGCGTGTGTGACACGCGCTTCAACGCCCGTCGTCGCCGCCGTCTCCCTCGATTCTCATGCCTCGTTCTTCAATTTCTTCACTCGATCTCCACCGTACAGAATTTACAAGAAATCGACAAATACAAAGAAATTTATAGAAAAACGAATCCTATTCTAATCGGTACCTGATTTCTCACCGATTTGAAAAACAACACAAAAAAACCAAATAAAACGGGATCAAAAACAACACACGTTGTTCCCGGATAGCAGCATGCACAGTTTATAGCATAATTGACTCGAATGCATGAACATACATTTAATCCAATTATCACAGAGCCAATTCTAGAACCGTGGCTCTGATACCAGTTGTTGGAACTGCTGCTTGAAAGCATTCCTTTTTCCCACAGGATCTTCGAATTGGATGTGATAATTTAAATGCAACTAAATCATATAATCGAGTTCAGAATATTATACCTCAGATCTGTGACGACGGAATAATCTACAGGTCTAGATTACTGAGGTGTGATCCCTTTCCTCGAAGTTCTTCGACTGTGTGGGCGTCTAGGAACTTTGGAACCAGGAACTCTCCCTCTGCTGATGATAGGCGCCGATTCTCCTCACTCAAAACTTAGGTTTTGAGAATCTCCTCCTCCTTATTTATAAGGAGAAGTGCCGCCCCTATTCCTTGTCCACTAAGTCACGGGCTTTAATTAATTAAAGCCCGGTTTAGTTAATAATTACTGGAACAAATTCTAATTAAATATAATTAGAATTAATCCTAATTATTATAAGGAAAATAATATATAATTATTAAATTAATTATCTAATTCCTTAATTAAGAATAAATCTTAATTAATTAGATATTAATTTATTCTATAATTATATAATTAACCAGAGTACAATTATTTAGATCAGATGGACACTAAAAGAGGAAACTGGCGTCCCCTACACTACAGTAGGCGCCACATTAATGGGCTCAAGCCCATAATGCCTCTTTTTAGTCCAAAACTGATATCCCTCAATAATACCTTGAATTCCTTTCCTGAAGAGCTCTTGGGCCACCCCAGGGATCTATGTACCAGACAGAGTTTAGACTTACCTAATGAAATAACCATGATCAACCCAGAACATTAATTTCATTAGAGCTGTGATGCATTCCACTAAAGAATCTCAACTGAATCACCGCTCTGTCCCAATTTGTAGATTGGGGCTGATACTTTATTTAGAGCTATCCCCGTGTTTAATGACTCCGATATCCATTAATTAATTAGAGTTCCTCTGACTGCTCATAATTAATTAACATCTTATTCTCCTCAAGTAGTACCCGTTCACCCCTTATTATTATACCTGAACTTAATCAGCATGCATGACTTGGTATAATAAACCTTGTGAACTCCCTGAGGGGATATCTC
This sequence comes from Mentha longifolia, assembly GCA_001642375.2. NCBI lineage: Eukaryota > Viridiplantae > Streptophyta > Magnoliopsida > Lamiales > Lamiaceae > Mentha > Mentha longifolia. The sequence continues at coordinate 27,110,711 of CM038111.1, read as the reverse complement.
TCAACCTAATACGGACACGGTGTCTCGATATAACTAATTAGACATACTATGTGCCCTCATGTTACCCAAGATGCAAGTCATCAGGGATGCTGCGATAGACCCTTAGCTATACAAGTCAAAGTAACAGTGAACAACACATATATCTCTAATAGCATATCGAGATTAAGATCATATCTCTAAATCCCGAGATCTCTAGTTCTTCACCTATTGCTAGGGTCAGTATCAGAAGAACCTTATCTCACTCGATCCTGTCAATACGTTCCACCGTACCAACATAACTAGCGACTGAGACCCGCCACTACCGTTATGTTGCAGTCTAAACCGATAGTTTTCCCAAGCTATCTCGACTGTGACATTGTTTATATCTCATAATTATTATCGAACGCTGCGTGATCTCCCTGACACCCGAGCCGCCCACGTGTTCTAAAACATGAGATATAGGGCTTATTCTTATTAATATATTTATTTAGATAGGTGATTGTTACCAGTGGAATACATGTCATATACTAAAACACGTTTTTGCTTTAGCTATATACAACAACCCCAACAGTCCGATGGTGGTGGTTAGAGTCTCCGGGTTGAGGTTTGTAAAGAACTCAATGACCCCGACTGGATATATGCAATTGGGATGTTGAAACAGCATGCTCTCCAACCCAGAGTTGATAATCGCTCTCTTGATGATTCCTCCATCTGTGAGAAGATCCCGATTGAGATGTGCTTCGATGTAAACGTGATCTGGGATGCAGCTCCATGCAACAGTAACTATTTTGACGTTTACCATGATGAGTATGAAGAGAGAGATGAGATCTGTAGAAAATTTTAAAAGAGTTGGAGCTCGAGAATATTGCAGCAATGGCGAGAGATAGTGAATCGAGAGAAAGAGATAGAGAGTATATGTATAAGAGAGAGTTAAGGTTTAGTGGGTTTTTCTCAGTGAGGTATCACAACGAGCGGTTAAGATCAATGTTCTGCCTTTTTAGTGAGTGGTGAGATCATGCTTGAAGTGACGCTTTAATCGTGTGGTCGAGGGTAAAGTAATTTGAAACAGTGAACGGCCAGGATTGAAGGATTTTTGGTGGCTCATCTGGACGAGTGAGGTACAAGCGCGAGTGGCTTTGAGTACTATTCCTACTGCAGTCTTTGCATTTAATGCAAAGATATCACACGCAAGCTATACTTGAGTGATATCTTACTTTACAAGATAATCATACAAATAGATGTAAATAAATTAATGAAATATTAATTTTGAAATTAATTTGAAATTAATTTGAAATTTAGCTGGTTTTCACGCTTTAGAATTTAGATGACAGCGTCTAGTTCAGAAAGCATCTGTAACAGCACATTAATATTTTCGGTGTATCACGCATAGTTCTCAAGGACGCTTTGCATTGACTGACTTACTTAAATTGAAATACACAAAATAATGACTTACAAATTAGTCAATATCGTAATTGACTAATACCACGCTTTGACGTCCACATCTCAATTGTTAAAGTGTTAGTTGAGAGATAGGTTTAGTCACACTTTGAAAGTGTGAGAGCGTTTGTTCTCATCTAAGAACTATTGCTCCCTAAGTTAGTGTGCTTCCCCCTTAAACAGAATATCGGACAATCTAATTGAGAGTGTCTATTCTGTAGGAGAGGCTCTTGATTGGTTAAGAGAGATCAAATAATACAAGTCCTTTTCTCTTACTAGGGTGAGTCTTACTCATATTTTCCACGACTTGGAGTGAATGTGAGATTACAAAATCCACTAGGGATCCGTTTGGGGTAGAGTTTCCTCATAGATTTCAATGAAATGATGTGAGTTGCCTCAAACTTTAGTAAGGATATACCGTTTGGGAATGAGATTCGCATCATCCATGACAAAGCTATGATTTCACTCTCCTTACTAAGGCAAGCCATCTCTCATTTCCAAGAAGTAGTATTCTTGTGAGTAGACTCAAGCCTCTTTAGAGTAGGTGTTTATATTATTCATAATAAGTGAGGCTTTCACAATAAGCAATGGTGAGAGTCTTTCACACGAGCTTCACTTTTGGTTCCTTATCCACCATGAAAGCTTGTGATAGTTGAATGATCTCGCATCAAGAGTAACTCCATGCAAACGCCCCATCTTACGAATATGCTTTGTTACTTGACGATGACCATAACGCAATGCTTTCATGTTTCTTCTGCATCGTACAAGGAGGTAGAAGGGTTGGGAATGGAGTCGCGGTTCTAAACCTATAAGTTTGACTTCCTTAAACTTCCATAATGGTGTATCCACTTGTGCACCGCTCTGACAAGACGGCATAGACTTTTATGAGCATCGTGGTACAAACGCTCAACCTTAACCAAGCTAATTCGATTAGCTCAAGAAAGGAGAAACACTCAACTGTGCTTTCACATTAATGTAAAAGCTTGTTGAGGTTGGTGCCCCAAAGGGAACTCCATCCCTCGTTGAATATTATCCTCCCGGGTTAGGGGAGACTGAAGTCTTCAACTCTCACTACTCTTGTAAGGACCGGTTCCCCCTTAACTAAATATCCAACAATCTTTCCTTCACAAGGAAAGCATGTGGTTAGGTAGGGAACACGTTTTACCTTCTTCACCTTACTCCACCTTCTTCTCACCAGGGTCTGGCAACCTAGTTTTGTACACAACTGATTGAAACGTGTATGAGAAAGCGGCTTTGTAAGAATATCCATCTTTTGATAATTAGTGGGTATTTTCTCCATCTTTATATCTTTCTTTTCCACGTGATCCAGAATGAAATGATGCCTTATCTCAATATGTTTGCATCTTAAATGAAGTACGAGATTTTCTGTGATGGAGATTGCACTTGTGTTGTCACAATAAATTGGAATCTCCGAAGCTTCCACTTTATAATCCTTCAATTGTTGTTTGAGCCAAAAGATTTGTGAGCAATAACTTCCTGCAGCCATGTACTCCGCTTCGGTGGTTGAGGTATCAACACTTGTTTATTTCTTAGAGAACCAAGAAATAAGTTTGTTACCTATGAATTGGCAAGTTCCAGTTGTAAACTTTCGATCAACTTTGCAATCACCAAAGTCTGCATCGGAGTATCCACTAAGCATGAGATTATCCTCCGCCGGATACCAAAGACCTAAGTTAATGATCCTTTTAAGGTATCCAAGAATGTGCTTAGCTCCTTCCAAGTGGCTTTGCTTTGGATTGCTTTGAAACCTAGCACAGACACCCACGACAAAGGTGATGTTGGGTGGCTAGCTGTAAGATAGAGCAATGATCCAATAAACATACGATAATCCGTAGAGTTGACTTATTTGCCATCAATATCTAGATCTATTTTGTAGTTTGTATTCATAGGAAACTTCACACTCTTGCAATTTTGAATACCAAACTTAGTGAGCATGTCACGAGTGTACTTGGCTTGATTGATGAATATTCCATCACTCATTTGCTTCACTTGCAATCCTACAAAGTAAGTCATTAGCCCCATCATTGACATCTTGTATTTTCTCTTCATCAATCAGCGAACTTGTCACTTAGAGTTTGATTTGGAGAGCCAAAGATGATGTCGTCAACATAGATTTGAACCCAAAGCATGTCTTCACCATTGTTGATAGTGAAGAGGGTTTTGTCTACTTTCCCTTTTTGAAAGCTGCTTTCAATAACGAAGTTTGAGAGAGTGTTGTACCACCCTCTAGGTGTTTGCTTGAGTCCATAGACCGCCTTGATGAGCCGGTACACTTTATCACCCTTTTCAAAGCCTGGGGGTTGTTTGACGTACACTTTCTCCTTTAAACCACCATTGAGGAAGGCACTCTTCACATCCATTTGATATACTTTGAACTTCTTGGATGCGGCATATGCAAGGAACATACGAATAGCTTCAAGACGAGCACATGGAGCGAAGGTTTTGTCAAAGTCGATCCCTTCTTCTTGACACTATTCTTTTGCAACCAGATGCGCTTTGTTGCGAATAATGTTGCCACTCTCGTCTGTCTTATTCTTGAACACCCATTTAGTACCGATGATGCCTTGATGAGTTGGTTGATCAACTGGATACCAAACACTGTTCCTTGCAAATTCATTTAGCTCTTCTTCCATGGCGGTTATCCAATTAGAGTCATTTAGAATTAGAGTGTCCTCCACCGATGAGGGTTCGGTGTATGCTAGGAAACAGCTAAACAAGCAGTTCTCACCATGGAACAAGGTGTTTCTAGTTTTGACACCCTGGGTGGGATCACCTAAAACACCTTCTTGAAAATGATAACGTAACCAAAGCTTCTTTTGGTTTTGCGTCTCTTCATCATCCTCCTCGGAGCTTGGTGTGTGATCATCACCATTCCCTTGATCACAAACTAATGGACTGGATGGAACTTCCTCACTGTTTGATATCGGTGAGGTCAAAGATCAACTATTCCCAAGTTTGGATCACTCATATCGAGAGAGAGCTTATTTAGATCATGTTCCATGAGCTCTACTTCTTCTTCAAGTTCATTCTTTTCCAATGTGTCCACAAGATCCACACGCTTTGAGTTGGAGCGGGTCACTAGTCTAGAAGGTGATTCAGAAATTATGGCCACGCTCTCAGGTCCAGCATTCAAGCTTTCAGCATTTATCTGTACTTGTTGAGTCTTGAAGGTAGCTTCATCAAAAACAACGTGTGGTGTTTCTTCAACAACAACGGTTTGGCAATTATAAACGTGATAAGCCTTGCTCGTAAGGGAGTATCCAAGGAATATCCCTGTATCGGCTTTCCTGTCTGACCACTCTACTTTTTAGGGTATAAAGATGCAATGATAATCGCTTTAGTATAATTGAGTCGAACCCACAAGGAATGTTTTGGCGTATGAATTTCAAGTAGTAATCTAGCTATCTAATTACTATCCAAGCTACCAACTAACATATTTTTGGGCTTTTAATTAACTAATGACAATAAAAGTAAGTAACGAGCTTAAAGTTCAACTAAACAATCAACAAGTATGCAAATAATGAGAATTCAATAAGGAAATAAAAGTGACTCCAATTATACTTCAACTAGGTCTAAGTGATAAGGATGTAAGACTTTAACTAGAATTAGCTATTTTAATCCAATTTCATGTGGCAAACCTCCTAAGTATAATTCACTCAACTCTGATTGCAATGAAATCAAGTAGATTAATGAAAGGCTTAACTCCTACTAAGATATCAAGCAATTCATTAACTACCAATAGCTTATGGATAGCATGCAAATCTCTTGTTTCCTAGTATCTAATCTAAGCCTCCTAAGCATTAGATCAAACATTTGATATGCAACTATGGTGATCAAGCATAATTACATAATAAAATATAGCCCCAAGAGAAATGAACATGAAATTAGAAGGTAAATTCATAGATCAAAACCTAATCCCATCACTTATCCTTAATCTACATATAATTGGAATCACAAAGGAAATTAGCTAGACATGATTAAGAAAAATAAAACAAAAGATATTGATGAAACCATAATCAAAAGATAGAGAATTCAAAATAGAACAAAATAGTGGAATGATCTTCAAATCTTCAAAGTAAATCTCCAACAATTGATGAAAGTACCAAAGTAGAAAGAGAGAAAATGTAATTAGGGTTCTAAAGAGTATATTCAAGCTAAAGATACCCAATTGGGTAAGATTTAGAGGTTAAATACATTAAAATTGAGTTTGGAGACGAGTTGGACCGAGTTTGGTCAAGCCAAACTCGGTCAATAAGTAGAGGATGCGCTTGACCGGCGGTCTATGGAAGGGTGGCCGGCGGTCTGTCAAACTGCCATGACAGACCCCCGTCTTCTCTGTCACTGTTCACGGCTGGCCGGTGGTTTGAGGAGGATTTCTAGCGGTTTGGCAAGCAGCTGGCGAACCCGCTAGTTTTCCTTCTCTTGCGCAACTTCGCCGTTTTTGCTCGTTCACTCTCGTCCGAACTCCGATTCTCGATCCACTTATTGCTATGGCTTCCTAACAAACTCCTCTTCAACATGGAATAGTTCAATTGGCCAAATAAGTTCTTCATTTTCCCTGCAAAAAGCATAACAAGATTTGAGAAAACAAGGAAAATGTGAATGTGAGCAAACGAGTAAAACCTTAGTCATATCACTTGAAACTCCACATATTAAAACATGAATTTCACTCTAATTAAGCTCAACATGCACATAAAATACGTGTTAATCACTGTCGAATGCTCTTAATTGCATTTTCCCATTGTTGTGGTTGAAACACTTACAACCAAAAATATGTAAATGAGAAAGGGTAGGAATTCCCCTTTTCCACAGTTCATGTGGTGTTTTGTCATGACGTGTGTTGATGAGAGTGCGGTTATGGGTGTAGCAAGCTATGAAAGTTGCTTCTCCTAAGAACTTCTTCGATAGTTTAGCATCCACAAGCATTGAATGTCCATCTTCTTTGATGGTCCTATTTCGACGCTCTGCAATACCATTTTGTTGTGGAGTGCGAGCTGCTGAGGTTTGATGTAGTATGTCATTCTCTGTGCTGTACGCTACAATGAATTTGTTGAGAAGTTCAGTTCCTTTGTCAGAGCGTATTTTTACTACAGTCAGCCCTTTTTCCACCGTCAACTGCTTTAAGAGCTTTGGGATCTCCTTGAGTGTATCTTTCTTTTTGAATAGATTTAACACCCATGTGTAGCATGAGTAATCATCCACGACTATGAGAGCATACTTTATTCCATTCAAGGTGACAAGTGAAGAGGTCCATATAAAGGAGCTCTAGAACTCGGGTTGAGGCATGTCCCTCGATGCTTTTAAAAGACTTCTTGGTCTGTTTGCCCTGTTGACATGCTTCACAAGCAATGTCCTTGTTGAAGACCTCATTTGGAATGCCATTAGCGAGGCTCTTCCTAGATATTTTGTTCATGGTCTTGAAGTTCAAGTGGTTGAGACGGCGATACCATAACCACCCAATCTCTGAGGTGCTTCGAGCAATTAGACATGTTTTGACCTTGCAACTATTCCAATTTGCTACGTACACGTTCTTTTTATGAATACCTATTAGAACTACCGGCATAGATACTTTGTGCTTGACAATACACTGGTTAGAGATAAACTCTACCAAGAAACTATTATCACAAAATTAAGAAATTGAAAGTAAATTGTGTTTGAGGCCTTGGACATATGAGATGTTAGGAACTCTCATATTTCCTATGCGAAATGTACCATAACCAATGGTGATGCCTTTTGCATCATCACCAAAAATTACTTGTAGACCCAGCTTTTCAACGAACTCATCGAGGAATGATCGTTCACCGGTCATGTGATGTGAACATCCACTGTCTAGGTACCAAACAACTTCTTCTTTCATCTTTTCTTTGGGTTTCGAGTTCGCCTCTTTGACCTATAAGATTAACAGGTTTTGGGTACCCAATTTGCATTGGGTCCATTTGTGTAGCAGCATTGGGAGCTCGAGTTGGGTTCAATGAGAAAGTGACTCTTTTCTCAAGTCCCTGATCGAAGGAAATAGGGTTTTTTTTAATAGGTATGCCCTGAGTGTAATCGTGTGTGTGATAGTAAAAGCATTTTCTGTTCCTTCTTCTCTGAGAGCGTGAAGGTGCGCTTTTACTTTGTGTGAAATGATCAGTGAAGCTCCAATTTTGAAAATTATGTGCAGCGTCGGAGATAAAGCGTACTTGAGTTCCTCCATGAGATGTGAAGTCTCTCGAGTGTGCTTTACGCTCTTGGTTACGCTTTGGGTCTGATGAAGACTGGGCACGCTTAAGATTGCATTTAGAGCGTTGAGACTCATTAGTCTTTAGTTTTCCCAAAGCGTGGGGTTGAATTTTCAAAGCACTTTGGAAGCCTTGTTTGAATATTTAGCCACAAACCCTACTAACTCATTTCCTTTATTGGTGGCGGGTTGAGTAGCTTTGAGCCTTTTCAACTCCGCTTTAGATTTGAAAGCACCAACTTAGGAAGAAGTTATGAGTGTTGATCCAAAGCCAATCCCCTTTAAACAATTAGAGGGTTTAAAGGAGCTTTCGATCGTCTTAATAGCTACAGATGCACTGTTGAGACGGTTGAGAGTGGCTCTATGTCCCAGAGAAGTGGATATGGTACGTAGGTGTCATTTATGAAGATCATCGAATTTTGCCGTCATCTCGAATAGGTCATTTTCTTTGGACTCGAGCGTATTGGCTAATCTGTCGTTCTCCTTTCTGAACAGAATGAGCACTTCTTGCAAGGATTCGTGATTTTTGAGTAACTCTAAATAGTCATCAAAAAGATCACTTTCCAAGTTGAAAGACTCATTCTCACCATCGCCATATTCACTTCCAAGTGTAATTGGAAGAGTGTTGGTTTTAACGATAGGTACCTCCTCCATTTCAGCTTCAATCCTCATGCAGCCTAGATCATATTCATCATCAGTGAATTGGTCTTCATCATGATCAACAGGCTTATTGGCTTCAACGGGAGCATCTGCTACCAGAGCGTGATGGCTGGTTTCACGATGACCTTTGACCTTGTCCTTTTCTTTTGTTGAGAGTTTGGGACATTCGCTTCTATAGTGCCCCATTTTGTGGCACTCATAGCATTCAACGTGAGCTTTGTCCCTAGGGATAGTTGTATTTTTGTCATCCCTCTTCCCATCTCGTGGGGTAAAGCGAGAGCTCTGGCCTTGAGTTTTGTAGAATCTTTTATATTTGGCCGCTCTAGCGTTGGAGTTGTTAAACCCTCTAACGAGATAGAGAGCGTATTCTTCCAATTCTTCTCTCGACATTCCAGCAACTTCATTGTTGGAGATGTCTATTTCAGTAGTGGTGGACTCCACAGTGGCTTTGAAAGCCAGTCCCTTGGATATTGCTAGAGCCTCTTCCTCATCCTTGCAAGGCACTTTCTTGACTAAATCAAACTTGAGCGCTTTGAATTCTGAGAACATTATTTCTGGAGACATGTCTCTAAGTTCCTTTGAAGAGAGAAAAAGTTCCTTCATCGTTTGCCATTTGCCTGACAGAGCTCGAACAACTTTTTGATTGATCTCTTTGAAAGTAAGATCCTTACCCAAGGAAGCCACAGTTGTGGTGATTCCCAGTACTTGAGTCTCGAATGACTCCATGCTTTTGTTACTTTTCATTGTGAGAGCATCGAATCCTGTATTAGAACAGGGAGTTTGTTTTCTTTTATCTTCTCTGTGCCTTGTGAGATAAGGGCAAGACTTTCCCATATCTTCTTCGCCATTTTGCATTTCATGATTCGTGAAAGATAGGTGTCGAAGATGGTTGACTGGATCACGTTGTGAGCAACATGATCTAGATTATTAGTTTTGAAATCGTTAGCCGTATATTCTGCTCGTGGCTTTACGACATAGGTATCAACTGGTGCACTTTCCTCCTCATCATCTGGATTTCCATCGTCGTCATGGGTCTTTTCTTTCTCGCGATTCCTTATGACGCACTTCATAATTATGATGGGTCCCTTCTCTAATACTTCTGACATACGGTCATGTAGAGAGGCAAGATGGGACTCCACACGGAAACTCCACATGGTATATCCCTCAATGGAGAATTGAAGAAGCTGTACTGATGAAGACATAACTGAAAAATTTGTTAGATAAATGCAGGATGCAGTGAGTGAGGTTTTAATGCAAGTTTAGAAAAGATCGGTTCAGGTAGACCTACAATAACACTTTCGCGCTACCAGTATATAGAAATAGAGGTTAGTTAGAACCGCTGCTCTGATACCACTTGTTGGTCCCGAAAGTACTCACACACATGGAGGGGGAGGGGTAAATACGTGTGTAGAGAAGTGTTCAACTTCTCTTTCGTTTTTCGTCCTTTTAAAGTAGATGCTCTGAAGACTTGTGAGGCTTTCAGAGCTTCTAAATTGAGTTAGAGTTGTGCGGAATCTGGTGAAACTTTAAAGTTTCTTGCAAGTTAAAACTGATTGTTTGTTTAGAGAGTATGAGTGTAAGTATGATAATTCAAAGCTTGTAAATAAAGTAAGCATACAAACGATTTTATAGTGGTTTGGAGCAACTCTCCTACATCCACTCTTATCCTCGATGGGATGAATACCTTTACTCGGTATCCCTTATTTTATACTTCCAAGGGAAAGTGATTTAGAGTTAGTAACAAACTCACTCTAAATCCTCAAGAGATTTCGGGCTCTCGAGAAGCTTAACAACAACTATAACTTTCTACGAAATCAACGACCTTCCACTTAAGCATGTAAACTTAAGCTTCATAATCAAAATTTCAGTCTAATCAAAATGTATAACCTTACAACTCAATCTAAGAATAATAGACTTGGTTTTGGGGTTTTGTTTTTGTCACGCCCCAATTCCCGAGGGAAGGCGCATGCGCCAAATGTGTGACTAGGGGTTGGATTAAAGAAGCAGGGATAGAAAGGGAGAAACAATTCATTCCAATAATCGAAGGATGTTTCCCGAAAAGTTGGGCAACATTTCATTTTCAAGAGGAATAAGCCAGAATAAAAGCAACGACAATTGTACCCAATCAAAACATGCATATCATTCATTCTAGGATCGCATAGGATTCGATGGTTCAACGAATCAACAAAAGACCATCATATCAATACATAAGACGAGTTTGAAATCTCGACAAAAGATAACTGATATGTTCAGAGTGCAGTATTCTCAAGCATAGCAAAAGAAGTACATTCAGCGGAAGCATAACAAAAGATAGTCCTAGCCTCAGCTCCTCTCCGTCATCACAGCTGCATCGACCTGAAAATATTTTGAAATATTTGGGCTAAGTACTAATGTACTCAGTGGGCTGTTTAGTTATCCATATTACGAGCATAACTTAGAGGTTTTGGAAAACAAAATTCTACTAAGCATGCTAAATCAATTTACTTGCGCACGCTTGTCATACTCTACAGTTACTCTTACTATGATTCCGGACCTCTAGCCACCGACGAATCCAAGACTTCGGGTCGAAACCAGATAGTCTCCTTAGCTGGTGAACTCCAGGTCGAAACACAGGAAGTTCCATTGAAATAGTATGTGAGAGAGATCAACCAATCACATAACTACCAGGGGAGTGTACACGATTCAAAGTTAGTGTGTAAGACTGAACGATGAATCTCGATCGATTAACATAAGAGCATTCAACATGTAGAGCGCACATAAAATATTTTATGGATAACCAGTTTTGCATCTTTAAAACCATGAGCATATATAACTCGTATACTTTGGAAGAATAAGCCCACCTCTTGAAGCGTAGAAAATAGCCGGTCTTGATAGTCACAAGTTGATATCAATGTCCACGTCGAACCGTGCCTATTCATAACAATACTATAAGAATTCTAAAATTCTTAAAAATAAAATCGGTTTCTAAGGAAACACATTCGTCTGCTATATTTTCTTGATAATAAATCTATTAGGGTTAACAGATTAATTTAAAACTCTTTAAATCTTCTTATTAAGGGAATAACCAATTTCGTATTATTATAGGAGTCCAATTAAATAATTAATTGAGTTCAAATATTCATTGAAAAAAATTAATCGAAATTAGGATAGTTTCCAGAACATATTATTGGGCTAATTAAAGTTTATCAATTAATTAAACCTTAATTAATCAAAGCCCATATCTTAATTAATCAGCCCATTGTAATTAAACAACCAAGCCCAACAGACCAATAGTTGATAAACTGGCCCGGCCCAGATAACTTACACAAGCCCACCCTTCTAAACCCAGTCCAATACTGAAGATAACCAAATTTCCCCCAAATCCTTCCCAGCAACACGCACACACACCGAACAATTCTCTCTCTCACTCTCGAATTCATCCTCTCCCGTCTTCTTCCTTCTTCGCAGAAACGCTGGCAGCCGGCGCCACTTCCTCGGCGCCGCCACCGCCGCCCACCGGTCCTCACCTCTTCTCCTTTATCCTCTTCCTTCGATCCTTCACCAAAAATCCCAAGTCCAAAATCCCAAATTTCCAGAAGTCGAATTTGACCTCCCTCTGCTCCCTTCCTCGTCTGCAGCGTCGCCACGTCAACACCACCGCCGTTGAGCGGTGGTTTCTATCTTCCGATTCGATGCTGCGATGGAGCTCCTCCCACCGCTGCAATCGTCCTTTCGTCAACGTCTCCGCCGTCGACTTCTCACCGCAAGCTCAAGGGGGAAAGTTTCCTCTTCACGATGCCCCTGCCCCGGTGCTGAAGTCACGCTCGCCGACCGGCTGCCATCACCGCCGCCGCGTTGCTGCTATGGCAGCACCTCCGCCGCTTGCGAGTTCGCCGGCGCCGCAGCCTCGTTCCTGTTTCTGCATCGCCTCCGTGCCAGAGCTACCTGCTCGCGATGCCGCCATCCTTGCTGCAGCACCACCGTCATCTCGCCGACAATGCTGCCGCCGACGAGCTTCTTGAGCCGCGGCCGCTGCAGCAATACGGTGGCTGCACCTCATCGACCCCTTTTCTAACACCACCGTCGACTCCGCTGCAGCGCCTCGTCTGCTCCAATCTTTTCGGCAGGACGATGAGGGAAAGAACTCCCTCGTCTCAGTAACATTTCTTCCTTCCCTCACTCTTTATCTCTTTTCCCACAATTCAGTTCTAGAGTTTCATTATGCAGTAAGTTCATGAATTATAAGTATAGCTCTTTTCTTATATTGTTTATGGTTTAGTGTTACAAGTTTTGGTTGGATCATTCCATTGTCTTCGTTTCATTACATAAATAGCTGCTGAAATTGGTCTTGATCGTGTTTATCTAAATGCTATTCCATTCTTGGTTACTAAGCAGCCAACCCATGAATTTAGTTGTTTTAGTAGATAAGCATACATATATATTCTCATTTATAAAACAATAGCCATAGGGTTTAGTTTCTATTTTTGAAAAAACATAAGCAAGTATTATAGTAGCTTTTTGGTTAAACACGTATTTTTAATTATGAGGTAGCATGCTTATGTTCTTGTTTCAATTTTTGTTTCTTAGCTTAAAACATAGATATAGGAAGGATAGAAGTTCTTACGATTAGCTTGGTTTTGGGTCGTGTTGCTATAGTTGGACAAGATAGAAAGAATGGAAAGGAGCTTCAAGGATTATCCTTCTTCTGCTTCTCCTCTTTTCCTTGCTTTTCCTTTTTCTGTTTAAGTTTTCTGCATCTCTTGCTTCTTTTCTTATTGAGTGTTATTTGGTTTGCAGTTTGATGAAAAGTGGAAGGCAGGGGTGCCAAAAGTCTACATGGGTTTATTGAAGAAAAATGGGAGCAGATATGAAGATAGGCCACACCTCTGCCATGCCTCTCCTACTGTTGAAGATTATAGCAGCCAAGATTTAGGGGATTTGGTGTGTTGTTGCTGCTGAATTAATTTCTGCAAGATCTTGGGTAGGTTTGGAGATTTTGGGTATAATAGGATACAGTAGTTTGCTGTAGATGATATTGTGTTTTTAATTCTTTAATTTCTTTTATTCTTTTATTAGTTGTAACATATTTCTTCAATTTGGCCTCCATGTTTTGAGTTTCATAAATATTATGAACAAAAGTTCATATCATTTCAATACAAGTTGAGCCATTGGCCTTTTTTATTGAGTTCTCTTTATTATTGGACTTCAATTTATTTGTTTAGCTTGGGATATTATAATGGGCTTGGCCCAATTTTCTTTTTAAAGAATTAATACAATTGTTTTTTTTTTTTACTCAATATTACTCGATACTTAGAGATTAATTAATCATTCTTTAATTAATCCATTAGAAATATTATAGAGTTATATAATGTTGAATTCGATTTCTTAGTTCGCAATATAAATTACGAGATATAAGTGTAGATTTATATCTATATCTAAATTGCGAAATAAAATGCAATTTCATATAACTCGAACAATAACTTTCCTTCTCATCATAAGCCGAAACAACACTATGCAAAATTTCGAATTTCTACGTATTTTCTATTTAAATAAAGTCGGGGTATTACAGTTTTCGTTTAGAATGAGAATCCTTTATTGTGAAAATCACGAATAAAGAATTAAGGATTCTCAAGACTAGGTTATAGATAGTATTCGGTTGAACCTAGATGTAGAAAGAGGTTGCTAATCACTCAAGAAAACTAGGTTTTCTTGAGGACACACTAAAGGGTTAAGAGCTTGAAGAACTAGAGAGAATTCGAATGTTTGATTGATTGAGTTCTTACTTGTAGTTAAATATTTGTACGTGCGTATGTAGTGTGTGAGCAACTCCTTCTATTTATAGAGGGATGAACCCTACTTCCCATTGGAGAGAAGTGACACGTGTTCCTCACTTTCCTGGAAAAGTCGCATGATGTCAGGTGCTTTATAGACTGCAGTACTAGGGAAATGTCACTTCTTGTTGAAAAAGGAGACCCTAGTTGCATGGTGGTTGAGCATAGGTAGGGGCCGTCTGCACCTTATCTTGACTTTTCTGCATGCACCTATCCGTTGTGCAATAATGTGATGACACGTAGACTCTCTAATTACGGCGTACGTCAGCCTCCGAAAGTTTGAATTTCAAACTTGAGGGTTGGTGAGTCAACGTATCACGGCTAGCCCATATGGATGCTTTGAGACTGGCTTTGGAGTTGAGGCGCTTTGAATAAGCTGACTTGAGAGCACTTTGCTTTAACTTGAAGTTATAGCACGCTCTGAGCATCTTTATATGGAGAACATCTCGTTTACACTCTACGATGCACTTTGTTGCGACTTTATTACAGACGCTTTCCGATAGACCACTGCTTCATAAACCTACGCTCTAGAAATATGAAAGCTTCTTAACAAATAAACTTTACCAAAAATAAGTCTAAAGAGTGATTACTAGATCATCAAAAATAACTAGGGAAATATTCTATTAAGGTTTTGGAATCGAATCAAAATAAATTATTTTTAACTTTGATTCAAAGTTCCCCTTTAACATAATATCCCAACAGGTTATTCTTATCAAATAGAATTTTTCAGAATATTAAATTATGGTATTCACTTAGATGTAAATTAATTGATTATTTCCCTACGGAAAGGTAATTAATTAATGGCTAGGAGTAACCGACTGTTAATTTCATCAATCATAAGGCAAAAGGTTGATTGGATAATGAAATTAAAGGCATAAAAACTTACTTAAAGAGATTATATGTAAACGCCCACCCAACGTGGCTTGCATATAAAATCTTAAGGAGTTGGGGGTCACAATTTATATTGATTTAAGGTTTTACAATATAATAATGCTTCAAAGTATATGACATTAACTTTGTCTTACTTATTTATTTCTAGCTACATATGTCTTTCAATCCCCTTGTTTCAATTCTCAAAGAAAACAAGCTCGAAGGTTCCAATTACTTTGATTGGAAATGAAACTTGGATATTGTTCTTACTACTGACGGACACAAATTTGTCCTTACTGAGGAATGCCCCCCTGAGCCGGCTGCAGGAGCCACGGCCGCATAACGTGAGTCTTATACCAACTGGAAAAAGGCAGATGAGATGGCAAAATGTTACATACTGGCTTCAGTATCTGATCCACCCTACTTTTGAGGGTAGGAGGATGCAATGATAATCGAATAGTATATTCGAGTCGAATCCACAGGGAATGCAAGAGCGTAAGAGATTCAACTAGTAACCTAGCTATCTATATCACTATCCAAGCTACAATCTATCATATTTTTGTATTTTTCCAAAGATTAATGACAAATGCAAATAACAAAATCAACTAGCAAACAAGTATCGAATGATAACTATCAATAAAAGAAACTATGGTTCCAAATATAATCCGACATTCACTAGAAACATAGATTTTGGAATTTGCAAGAATAAACCGATTTAATCCAGTTCATACGGGAGTTCTTTATAGGATATACATTAACTCTTTTCTCAAAGCAATCAATGTAAGTGGATTAACCTATGACATCTATCTCCGCTAGGTCTCAAGATGCATAAATCAACTCCAAATAGCTCAATTAATTATCTAGAATCTCCTATTAGCAAAAATTACTAATATGTTGTGGTTTGATGCCAAGTGTTATGAACTAAAGCCTACTAAGCATTTAACCAAACACCTTGTATGCACTCTATGATGGCCAATCACTCATGCAATAAAATCAAGTCCCAAACCACAAGACATATGAATTAGAAGGCAAATCTAACCACAATATCCAACAACCTATTAATCTAGATCATGTCTTCATATATTTGAAACCAAAAGGAACTTAGCTAGACATAATTAAAGGAAATAAACCATAGAAAGTAAATGAAATCATGCTTAAAAGAAAGAGAATTTAATAAGGAAGAAGAAGATGGTCTTCAATTGCAAATCCACAAAGTATAGCTTCAACAATCTTCAAAATACTAAAAAGGAAAGAGAAAAAATATTCTAGGGATCTTGGGAGAATAAAATATGCCAAAAGATATCCAAATGGGGTGAATTCTAGAATTAAATACATTGAAAAATGAGTTTGAGTCGAATCGGGGTGAAACGGGACGAACCGGGTCGAGTTTGGGCGAGCCGAACTCGCCCCTTAAGTTGAGGAATTCCGGCCAACCGGCGGTCTGGGAGGCTGCTGGCGGGCTGGCAGACCGCCGGTCCAGACCGCTAAAATCTCTGTCCAGCTCACGGCGGTCAAGCCGCCGGCCCTCCTTCTTTGACCGGTCAACTCCGTCTTCTCTTTTGCGCGCCTTTCCCGTTTTCGCCCGTTCTCTCTCATACGAACTCCGATTTACGAACTGCTTTTTGCTACGGCTTCCAAACGAACTCATCTTCGACATGGAATGATCAATTTAGCCAAATAAATTCTCCATTAACCTGCAAAAAGACACAAAGAGACTCGAGAAAACTGATGAAAACATAAACAAACTTGAACGAGTGAAACCCTAACTTTATAAATTCAAATTCCTCATTCTTAACCCGGGGTTTCACCCTAATCAAACTCGACTCTTTCTCATTTCTAGCCATTGATCCTTAGTCACATGAATGCTCTTTCCAATTCTTACAAAAATGGATCGAAAACCGAAAAGAAATGAGAAAAGTAGAATGTATGCTACAAGTTAAGAAACCCTAGCATTTCTAACACTTAAGCACCCAAATCGAGACTTAAACCATGCAAAACTCACTCAACATGCACATAAAATACGTGTTCATCACTCCCCCAAACTTAAGTCATTGTTCGTCCCGAATAATGAAACGAACAATCAAAACACTTAACATGTATGGAGTGTGCATTTTGAGTTCCTCGATGCCTCATATCATATCAAAAACCATTTTAGCTCAAGGAAATTCTCAAGTCAAGCCAAACATTCATAAGATCACTCACTATTCTAACTTAGAAATCAATCACTCAAGCACCTTCGACTCTAGACCTCACAAAGAATATCTGTATCACTCGATCCCTCTACATATGGAAAAGGTAAGCACTCATCGAAATCATGCAAAGCATAACTTTAGCCATAAGCTTGCCTATCAACTCAAGTTTCTAATACTACAATGTATGCACAAATTAGGATCAAAAAGGTCTTTATTAAGCTTGTAATGTAGGGACATTGGTTAAGGTAGGGAATTTTAGGTTAAGTGGCTTAAATTTACATTCAAGCA
This sequence comes from Mentha longifolia, assembly GCA_001642375.2. Taxonomy (NCBI): domain Eukaryota; kingdom Viridiplantae; phylum Streptophyta; class Magnoliopsida; order Lamiales; family Lamiaceae; genus Mentha; species Mentha longifolia. The sequence goes on along the minus strand of CM038111.1, from coordinate 27,093,234 downwards.
TCCTTACCCCTTTTCTTCTCCTTTCAAAGTATGAATTTCTTCATCTTCTACCTTATCCAATCCCTTTTTATTAAATGAAACCCCAAGCTTCTACAAAGCATCTAAAGACGTACTCCTTTATGCTCTTTTTTTTTTTTTTCAATAAGAACTTTGTTCTTATTCTTTTCTTTTCTAACTTTGAGCTTATAGGAGTGTTCTTTCAACTCAAAACCAATCTCAAGACTGTTCACCATCAGCTAACATTTTTCATGAATTTTCAACTTTCACCAAGGTTCCCTTAACCATCCTTCGTCCCCTATCATCCGGTTCAAGAAGAAAAGGCTCTATTCAAGGCTCAAAATCGGACGACAATGGTAATGAAAGATAGGTTAGTGTTTAGGAAATTGGGCTATGCAATGATGGCCTAAGATCATCTCCTAATCATGCAAACATGTAGTAATTCTAACAAGAGTATCAAGACAAGTTCTAGTAAAGAATATTCAATGCAAGATCAAGCTCTCAAGAAAGGATATTACTATGTAAAATGCATAGTTTTAGGCTCAAAATCCTCTCAAGCTTTTTATCTAGAGCCTAAGCACTTAAGTTCAATCCTTCCAAGCCATTCAAGTGAAATAACCCTAATCATGCTTGACTTAAACTTGAGAAATTTCAAAAATATCACCATTTAGCATTAATCATTGGCATCTCGCTCTAATGCACATGAGCAATTCAACACGTGCTTTCGCACTCAAGCATGCCTACATTCATTCACTTAAAATTTTTCTTTCTTAAAAATTTCGCATTCAAACACAACTCAACCACAAACTCATGAAAAGTAATTATTTAACTCTAATTCGTCCCCAATTGCACAAAACAAGACACAAACATCCACACAAATTCAAAAACATCCAACAAACTCAACAAATAACACAAAAAAAATCCTTCAAAATATCCCAAAAATCAAACTCATCAACAAAGGAATTCATTTTCCAACATCAACAACCCACAATTCTGATCCATAATCCAAGCAAACAAATCTCAATCACATAGACACCATCAAGCCACAAGAACCTCAACCCACAATTTTAAAGCCAAGCAATATCAATCATAAGAGACAAAGACAAAGAGACTAAGCCAAGAGTGTAAAGCAAAAGAAAGCTAAAACATGGAAAAGTAGCAAGACATGAAATGAAAGCAATTTAAAGTAATTTAAATTCATTATCCTACCCCCCTCCCCCAAACTTATTTTAGAAAATAAATTCTAAAATTAGTTTGGAGGGAAAGATATATAATGGATTTAAATTACACTTACAACATTCCAAGCTATGATGATGGTGGTGGTCGGGGCCAAGTCGCCCCTTGAGCAATTTGGTAATCCCGGAAGCTTTCCAAGAGCTCCATCATCGATGTTGCTTGCTTCTCCATCCTTGCACTCCTTTCCAATTCTTCAAGTTGTGTGACTCTCATCGAAGTCACTTCCCTTCTCATCACCGTTACTTGAGCATCCAAAGCTTTGACGTTATTCTCCATGCCTTCCATTCTACCCTCGAGGGCCTCAAACCTCTCATCGTAGCAAACATCACTTGAACCTTGAGTATTCCTTCTAGACTCATCATCATTATCCTCCATGCCTTCCTCTTCTTCCACCCCCCGGTGATATCTTTCAAACTCATCCCGGGCTCTTTCACCAAGAGCATGCTCATCTCCTTCACCTCGCTTGAACATTCGAACCCTCATGATCATCTTATGTAAGGGAGTGTGCAAATACCAATTTACCCTTTCATTGAAATTGGTAACTAGTATGCTCATAGGGTTTGGAAGAGGGTACAACTCTTTGCCATTGATTCAGAAGTAGTAGGGAGGGGTACTAGAATTGAGGAAACGTAAGTACCGGAGCTCGATAAAATCAAGGAGAAAAGCACCTCCCATTGGAGGATAGCCACCAAGGTTTCCTTTTATCTTTCTTGCAATTGGAGTGAGCATACCTCCAATATTGATCTTTCCTACTTCACCTCGAGAGTGCTTCTTCACTTGGGGAAGAAATAAATCACAAAAACATATTTTCCTCCCGGTGAGCATAGCATGAAGAATAAACAAATCATCATTCCTCACCAAAGTGTTCTCTCTTCTAGCAATGATAGTGTGTGATGTGATCTTCAACACCATCCTAAGTACTAGATTCCTCACTTCATTTGACTTTGAATACCCGGATTTATACCCCTCTTCCGAATTTGGCACGAGCGTCTTCCAAATGGCCTTTACATCGAACACTCTATCAATGAGTTGATCCCCTCCATGTGGCACACCAAAGGCATTATCGATTTCCTCATATGTCATCATATGCTTGCTTCCAAATAATTGGAATTCAATGCTCCTCATGACGTGCATATGGGAAGTATCCAATGTACTTAACATCTCAAGTACCACCTTCGAATATGTCCTCCGGTGTTGAATGTGCTCATTAAGGAAATTTCCCCTTCCAATATTATCAAAAAGGGCTTTCACATTTTCATAAAGCCCCAATTCCTTCAATACCTCACAAGATGGAAATCTTGTCTCTTCAATGCCTTTAGTGACCATACTAGCAAAAGCGGCCCTTTCTTCATGAGTATTCAAGTGTAGATTATGAGTTTCCGGGACTTTCGGATCCATTGTGCGTGAAGTGGTTTCCGAAGGATGAGATGAAGAGGAGCCATCTTTTCTCCTCTTATTAGAGTAGGTTACCAATGCTTTAGTGGGTGCCTTAGAAGGCCGTTTTCCTTTGGCTCCTTTATCCCTACACCAAGTGAAAAATTCAAAATAAGATTCAAGAAATGAAACAATGAATTTTCACTTAAACAATCACATTTGATCCGATCCATCAACCCCCCATTTTGCCTTTAAAACTCCAAGAAGTGAATTTCAAGCAAGCACCAAGAAATCATTAACAAAACTCCTCTAAGTTCAAGAAAAATCATCTCACTCCATTCATACATATCCAAGTGAAAATAAATTCAAATGCATATGGAAATTCAAATCAAGAGACTTAAACCATGAGTCTTCATATTTCAAGCTCAAGAATCCATGAAAACATACCCTCTTCAAGCAATGAAACATTCAAGAGATGAATATCCTATTCAAGAACCAAGCATAAACATTCACTCATTCATCAAGAGATTAAATATAGTCCAAATTCATTCTAAGTATGCTCAAGTGCAAAAGAGATATGGTCCATCAAAGAATGCACATTTCAAGACTTGATGTAGCATAAATCCTAAAAAGAAGAATTAATGCTATGCAAGTCATGATCAAAACCACATTTTTCATTCAAGAATTTTCAAAATTCAAACAAAACCTTAGCAAGAAGTTCTACCCATTTTCATGAATGTGATAAGCAAGACATACATACCAATTCATATAAAACAAGTAGAAACTCATAAAAGATAGGATATAGAACTCATTACCTCATTGTCTTGAATGAAATTGAAGAACTTCACTTCTTTCAAAAGAAAAATGAATTTTCGTTTTTTATGAAAATGTGGGTGAAAATGTGATTTTCTTGGTTCAAAATGCAAGTTTTGGGATGGGTAATTGACCTATGGAAGGACTAAACTTGATTCAAAGTGAATTGAGAGTAATTGGTGGATGAATATTTGGGATTTGGAGAGAAAATGAGTTATGTTCTTCAATGTTCAAAACAAAAAGTGGAATAAATGAAGAGAGAAGTGGTTCAAGCAAAGAAATAAGGTGAAGGGGACAAGGAGGGCGGCGGTGGTCTGGCAGACCGCCGCCCAGACCGCCGAAATTGCTATCCCCCACGGCGGTTTGTGCTCCATTCTCGGCGGTTTGGCAAACCGCTGGCCAGACCGCCGTCCTCTTCCGGCTCGATTTTGGGCTGTTTTCCGGCCCTTCCAACGAGAGGGGCCGACTCCCGACCCTCTATCGAGACCCCCTAAACATGTTTTAATTTTTTAATTTTTTAATTTTTAATTTTTTATTGGTTTTTTTTTTTCAAGATGAAACGAAAAACGTAACAAACGACTAAAAAAATCGAAAATGAAATAAAAACTAAAGGAAATGAAAAAGAAAAGGATACGTGTTGAGGTGCCTCTCAACTAGCGCTTTGTTTTACGTCGTTAGCTCGACATAACCTCCGAATCAAGCATCATTAAGAAGAATGGTTGACTCCTCCTTAAACTTCTTCGAATTGAAATAGAGCTTCAGTCGATGTCCATTAACAATGAAGGTAGAACCATCATTCTTTAGAAGTTCAAATGTGCCATTCTTGAAACTCCTACTCACAATGTAAGGATCGGTCCACCTTGATTTGAGTTTTCCGGGGAAAAGACGAAGATGAGAGTTAAAGAGAAGAACCTTGTCACCCGGAATGATCACCTTGCTTCGAATCTCCAAATCATGAAACTTCTTGGCTCTTTCCTTGTAAATCCGAGAATTTTCATAATCCTCATTTCTCCATTCCTCTAACTCCACAAGATGATTCTTCCTATTCACTCCGGCCTCCTTAAACTCAAGATTAATCGTCTTTAAAGCCCAAAATACCTTATGTTCAATCTCCAAAGGTAAGTGACAAGACTTTCCGAACACAAGTTGATACGGAGACATACCAATGGGGGTTTTATAGGCAGTTCGATAGGCCCATAAAGCATCATCAAGTTTCTTAGCCCAATCCTTCCGAGTAATGATTGTCTTCTCCAAGATTTGCTTGATCTCCCAATTTGCAAGCTCCGCTTGACCATTGGCTTGAGGATGATAGGGAGAGGTAATCTTGTGTTTCACTCCATATTTAGCAAGAACACTTTCCAACCACTTATTATTGAAGTGAGACCCCCCATCACTAAGCAATGCCCTTGGAGTTCCAAACCGAGTTAAGAGTTAATATGTTCTTCTTTAAAAACTTGATCACAACCTTGGAATCGCTAGTCGAAGTTGGAATGGCTTTGACCCATCTTGAAACTTACTCAATAGCAAGAAGGATATAAGAAAAACCACAAGAATTAGGGAATGGTCCCATGAAGTCTATCCCCCAAACATCAAATAATTCAACCTCGACCATGATGTTTTGAGGCATCTCATCCCTTTTTGTGATATTCCCCATCCTTTGACACCTATCACAATTCTTCACAAATGATTGACAATCCCTAAAAATCGAAGGCCAATATAATCCACTTTGAAAAACCTTCCAAGCCGTACGATTTGCCCCAAAATGACCCCCATTTGGTCCCTCAAGACAATCTTCAATAATCTTGAGCCATTCACCATCCATAACACATCTTCTAATAAGACCATCGGCACATCTTCTCCATAAATATGGATCTTGCCAATAGTAGAACTTCACATCTCTAAGGAACTTGGCCTTTTGATAATCCGAGAGATTTGGTGGTAACTCTCGAAGCACAAGATAATTAGTAAAATCGGCAAACCAAGAATCCTTGCATTTCAAGACCATGATTCTCTCATCCGGGAAGCACTCATTGATATTCAATCTCAAATCTTCACCTACAATCGGATTTTCAAGCCTTAACATGTGATCGGCTAGCACATTATTAACTCATCTTCTATCACGAATCTCCATGTCGAATTCTTGTAGAAGAAGAAGCCAACGAATCAAATGAGGCTTTGCATCCTTCTTGGCCATAAGATGTCGTATAGCCATATGATCCGAATAGATAATAGTGTGATTCCCAACAAGATATGACCGGAATTTATCAAAAGTAAAGACAATGGCCAAGAATTCCCTTTCAGTTGTTGTGTAGTTCCTTTGAGCACCATCCAAGGTTCTACTAGCATAATGAATGACTCGAAATACTTTGTCTCTCATTTGCCCCAAAACCACTCCTAAAGCATAATCACTTGCATCACACTTCAATATGAAAGATTCACTCCAATTGGGCTTGATGAGAATAGGAGTAGAGATGAGGGCTTTCTTCAATGTTTCAAAAGCTTTCAAACATTCTTCATCAAAGACAAACTTCACATCTTTTTGCAAGAGATCACAAAGTGGCTTTGCAATTTTTGAAAAATCCTTAATGAATCTTCTATAGAACCCCGCGTGACCAAGAAAACTTCAGATTGATTTCACATTTGTAGGGGGTGGAAGCTTCTCTATAGCAACAATCTTGGCTCTATCAACTTCCAAACCATCTCTAGAAACTTTATGCCCAAGCACAATTACATCTCTAACCATGAAGTGGCACTTCTCCTAATTTCAAAACAAGAGAAGTGTCTTTACACCTTTGCAACACCTTTGTGAGATTCTCCAAACAAGAATCAAAGGTCTTCCCAAAAACCGAGAAATCATCCATGAATACCTCCATAATATTTTCAATCAAACCTCCAAAGATAGACATCATGCACCTTTGGAAAGTGGCCGGAGCATTACATAACCCAAAAGGCATCCTCCTATATGCAAATACTCCATAAGGGCATGTAAAGGCCATCTTGTGTTGATCCTCCGGAGCTATGGCAATTTGATTATATCCCGAATACCCATCAAGAAAGCAATAGTACTCATAGCCCGCCAAACGATCCAACATTTGATCTATAAAGGACAAAGGAAAATGATCTTTCCGTAGCTGAATTCAAAGCCCTATAGTCGATACACACTCGATATCCGGTGGCAACCCTTGTAGCAATAGTCTCATCATTCTCATTCTTGACCACAGTCATCCCCCCTTTCTTCGGAACAACTTGGGTAGGACTCACCCATTCACTATCCGAGAGGGCATAAATCATTTCCGCATCTAATAGCTTCAACACCTCTTTTCTCACTACCTCTTGCAAGACCGGACTCAACCTCCTTTGAGGTTGAACCTTAGGGCGGCAATCATCTTCCAATAAAATACGATGCATGCATATAGATGGACAAATACCCTTGATATCATCAATAGACCAACCAATAACATCTTTAAACTCTCTAAAGACACACAACAACTTATCCAATTCGGACTCTGACAAGTGTTGTGACACTATAACGGGAAAAGAGTCATTATCACCAAGGAAGGCGTACCTTAGGTGATCGGGAAGAGGTTTCAACTCTTGAGAAGTGTTTGAAGAAGATTCCACCTTAGTTGAACTCCCACTCTCCCCCGGTTGGTTGATATCAAGGTAATGAACTTCATCCTTCAACGATCCTTGATTTGCTTCCAAATAAGCAATAGACTCCAACAAATCATCACAAGCATCATCCAAATCGGAATAAGAATAGAAAGAATTAGCGATGATTTATTCCATGAGATCTTTTGCCATAGATGTAGGCAAGGTAGTAATCGAATTGCATTCCTCATAGGTTGAGTCATCTCCTCGCTTCATAGCATCAAAGATGGAAAGAGTGAGGGTCTCTTCATTAACTCTAAACGTAAGATTCCCATCTTACACATCAATAAGAGCTTTTCCGGTTGCTAGAAAAGGACGCCCAAGAATGAGGGGCATATCCTTATCCTCCGGCATATCCAAGATAACGAAGTCCGCAGGGAAGATGAACTCCTCAACTTTCACTAACACATCTTCAACCACTCTTTGGGCATAAGATATGGAACGATCAGCCATTTGGAGACAAATAGGAGTAGGTTTGATCTCTCCAATATCTAATCTTCTAAAAATAGACAATGGCATCAAATTGATGCTAGCTCCAAGATCACATAAGACATTTCCAAACTTTTTCCCTCCAATCACACATGCTATTGTGAAGCTTCCGGGATCCTTCTTTTTTAAAGGCATCTTCCTTTGGATCACCGCACTAACCTCCTCCATTAGGCTAATTATTTCAAATGAACCAAACTTTCTCTTGTTAGAAACGGCATCCTTCAAGAACTTCACATAACCGGGCATATCTCGAAGTGCATCAAGCAAGGGAATGTTGATTTGTACTTTGTTGAATATCTCCAAGAATCTCATCAACTTTTCGTCAACCTTATGCTTGGCTAGACGATGAGGAAATGGAGCCTTAGTAATAACATCCTTGGTAGGGAGAGGAGTCTCTACTAACACCGCCTTAGGAGCTTTTCCATGAACTTCTTTCCTTGAATTCTCTTCATTGGTAGGAGACTCCTCATAAGGTATGTCTTCAACAAGAACTTCTTTTCCACTCCCGGATGTAGTATGATTCTCATAGACTCTTCCACTCCTCAATGTGATAGCATTGCATTGGTTCTTTGGATTGACCTCCGTATTACTTGGAAACTTTCCCGGAGTATGTTGGGTGGTGGCTTGGTTAGCCATTTGACTTATTTGGCCCTCCATCATCTTCACTTGTTTGTCAAAGAAGTGAGAGAATTCTCCAATGCACTCACTTTGTGTCCTATTTGTGTGATAAACGAGCTTTGTTGATTTGCCATTTGTTGGACAAGTTGCTCAATAGAAGGAGATGTTTTCTTTGGTTCTTCAATAACTCCTTGAGAAACGGAGAATCCGGGAGGTGGCAATTGAGCGTTGTTAGGATTTCCATAGGAGAGGTTAGGATGGTTCCGGTTGTTTGGATTATAGGCTTGATAGCCTCCTTGATAACCATAAGAGTTTCCTCCTTGTGGCCTTCCTTGGAATCCTCCTTGTTGTCCTTGGAAACCCCCTTTGTTGAAATTTCCATATTGCCTTTGGTTTATAAAATTCAAGTCTTCACTTCCACTAGACTCCAAGTTCTCTTGATATTGTTGAACACTTTGAACTTGAGCTTGAGATTGAACTTTCCTCTCTTCTTCATATTGCTTCTTCATATTAACAACTTCCATTGCCAATGCATCGAACTTCTCATCATCGATAGAAGCAACCTTCCTAGAAGGGGCCCTCTCCATTGGCCATTGATAACTATTGGCGGCCATCTCTTCAATAATCCTCAAGGCTTCCTTGGCATTTCGATTCACTAGGCATCCTCCGGAAGTAGCATCCACGATGCTTCTTGTGTGCATGACCACTATAAAAAGTGGTAATTTGTTGACCTTCCGTGAAGCCATGTTGAGGACATTTTCTCAAAAGCTTTCGATACCTCTCTCATGCTTCAAACAAAGTCTCATCACCTTGTTGAGAGAAGTGTGAAATATCGGAGATAAGCCTTTGAGCTTTGGATGGTGGGAAATATTTAGAGAATAAGGCCTTGCATAGATCATCCCATGTATGAATGTTAGCTTTGTTTAGTCCTTTATACCAATCCTTGGCCCGGTCCCGTAGAGAAAACCCGAACATCCTCATCCTAATAGCATCATTTGAAACTCCATTAAGCTTGATAGTATCGCAAATATCAAGGAACATACCAAGGTGGGCGTTCGGATCCTCTATAGGACTTCCACCGAATTGCTCACTCTTCACCATTTGGATGAGTCCGGATTTGAGCTCAAAATTATTGGCATTGATCGTCCCCCATTCTCCTCCTTGAAATTGTTCCGTTGGAGATTGGAACATATGATTGAGAGGAGGTGGTTGAGCCTCATTTGCCCTTCTTTCTTGCTCATCCTTCCATGCTCTAAACTCTTCCATTTCTTTCATAAGAGCTTCCATTGCTTGATTGTTAGCCATTTCTTGATCTTCAATAGAATTCCTTCTTCTATGCTTTCTTTCAAAGTTCAAGATCAAAGGTTGAACGAGTCTTCCTTTGGACCTTGTGTGCATAAACCTACAAAACAAAAATTAAAAGAAACAATGCTTGAATTAGTAACTCAATAACCAAATCAACTATTGAAACTCAAACTATGCATTCCCCAGCAACGGCGCCAAAAATTGATCCACCCTACTTTTGAGGGTAGGAGGATGCAATGATAATCGAATAGTATATTCGAGTCGAATCCATAGAGGATGCAAGAGCGTAAGAGATTCAACTAGTAACCTAGCTATCTATATCACTATCCAAGCTACAATCTATCATGTTTTTGTATTTTTCCAAAGATTTATGACAAATGCAAATAACAAAATTAACTAGCAAACAAGTATCGAATGATAACTATCAATAGAAGAAATTATGGTCCCAAATATAATCCAACATTCACTAGAAACATAGGTTTTGAAATTTGCAAGGATATACCGATTTAATCCAATTCATACGGGAGTTCTTTATAGGATATACATAAACTCTTTTCTCAAAGAAATCAATGTAAGTGGATTAACCTATGACATCTATATCCGCTAGGTCTCAAGATGCATAAATCAACTCCAAATAGCTCAATTAATTATCTAGAATCTCCTATTAGCAAAAATTACTAATATGTTGTGGTTTGATGCCAAGTGTTATGAACTAAAGCCTACTAAGCATTTATACAAACACCTTGTATGCACTCTATGATGACCAATCACTCACGCAATAAAATCAAGTCCCAAACCACAAGACATATGAATTAGAAGGCAAATCCAACCACAATATCCAACAACCTATTAATCTAGATCATGTCTTCATATATTTGAAACCAAAAGGAACTTAGCTAGACATAATTAAAGGAAATAAACCATAGAAAGTAAATGAAATCATGCTTAAAAGAAAGATAATTTAATAAGGAAGAAGAAGATGGTCTTCAATTGCAAATCCACAAAGTATAGCTTCAACAATCTTCAAAATACCAAAAAGGAAAGAGAGAAAATATTCTAGGGATCTTGGGAGAATAAAATATGCCAAAAGATATCCAAATGGGGTGAATTCTAGGATTAAATACATTGAAAAACGAGTTTGAGTCGAATCGGGGCGAAACGGGACGAACCGGGGCGAGTTTGGGCGAGCTGAACTCGCCCCTTAAGTTGAGGAATTCCGGCCAACCGATGGTCTGGGAGGCTGCCGGCGGTCTGGCAGACCGCCGGTCCAAACCGCTGAAATCTCTGTCTAGCTCACGGCGGTTTGGCAGCTTGGCCGGCGGTCTGGCAGACCGCCGGTCAGGCTGCCGGCCCTTCTTCTTTGACCGGTCAACTCTGTCTTCTCTTTTGCGCGCCTTTACCGTTTTCGCCCGTTCTCTCTCGTACGAACTCCAATTTACGAACCGCTTTTTGCTACGGCTTCCTAACGAACTCATCTTCAACATGGAATGATCAATTTAGCCAAATAAGTTCTCCATCAACCTGAAAAAAGACACAAAGAGACTCGAGAGAACGAGGAAAACATAAATAAACTTGAACGAGTGAAACCCTAACTTTATAAATTCAAATTCCTCATTCTTAACCCGGAGTTTCACCCTAATCAAACTTGACTCTTTCTCATTTCTAGCCATCGATCCTTAGTCACATGAATGCTCTTTCCAATTCTTACAAAAATGGATCGAAAACCGAAAAGAAATGAGAAAAGTAGAATGTATGCTACAAGTTAAGAAACCCTAGCATTTCTAACACTTAAGCACCCAAATCGAGACTTAAATATTGCAAAACTCACTCAACATGCACATAAAATACATGTTCATCAGTATCGACCATTTTGCAGCATCAACATCTGAATGTCGAAACAACAGCTAGTATGATCTTAAGCCTCACTAAGATGTTTGGCCATCACGGCCATCAGGCGCGTCAAAAGGCTATGAAGTCGATTTTGACGTTGAAAATGTCTGTCGGGGAATCCGTGAAGGAAGATGTTCTTAAGATGATTGATCATCTTAATGAGCTAGAGGTTCTAAGTGCTGAAATTGATGCGGAATTGCAGGTCAAAATCATCATAGGATCCCTTTCTAATTCATTTAACCAGTTTCGGTTGAACAATAACATGAATCTGAAGGATTACAAGTTGGCCCAACTGTTGAATGAGCTGGTGCAAGCTGAGACGGTGATTAAGTCTGATCCTCAGGCTCATAACACTACGACTTCTACTTCTACTAAGCCTAAGGGCGGATTTAGGAAGAAGAAGAAGCAGGGTAGTCAGTATCAAGGGGCTGGCACTCAGAAGGGCAAGGGACCTCAAGGTGGGATAAAGAAACCTAAGGGGAGGTGTTTCTGTTGTGGGCAGAAAGGGCACTACAAGGCATCTTATCCTCAAGAGAGGGCGGGTAGTGGTCAAGGTACATCTTGTGCACTAGTTGTCAAAACTTGTTTAGCGGCTAGTTCTACCAACACTTAGGTTGTAGATATTGGAGCCACAGATCATGTGTGTTTTGACTTGCAGGGGTTCAGTTAAACCCGACGGGTTAGTGCAGGCGAGATTACCATCACCATGGGGAATACTGCGAAAGTAGCGGTTTCTGCAGTGGGAGTTGTCAGTTTACTATTTTTTGATAAAACTTTGGTTTTAAGAGATGTTTTGTTAGTACCTGGTTTTCAGAGGAACTTAATTTTGGTTTCCAAATTATATTTGGATGGATATTCTTTTACTTTCGATTTTTGTAATGTTACTATTTATTGAGATGGTGATATTATTTGTTCTGGTACTATGTCTAACAATCTCTATACCATAAATTATACACATGCTACATTTAATAACACATCATCACGTTCTAAGAAATGCAAGGTTTCTTCGAGTGTGAATCAAACATAACTCTGGCATCTGAGGCTTGGTCACATCCACCTTAAGCGGATTCGAAGGTTGGTGAAAGATGGTCCTTTGGAGGAACTCCAAGTGGAACCATTTCCAACTTGCGAATCTTGCTTGCAAGGTAAGATGGTTTAAAGAAATTTTAAGTCCAAGGGAAATAGATCAGAGAAAATGTTGGATTTGATTCACACAGACATGTGTGGTCTAGTGTCGATTCAAGCTAGAGGTGGTATTGAGTATTTCATCACTTTCATTGATGATTACTCAAGGTTCGGATATGTTTATCTAATGAAATGGAAGTCTTTGAAAAATTCAAAGAATTTAAGGCGGAAGTTGAGAATTGTCATGAGAGAACTATCAAGTCCTTTCGATCTGATCGAGGAGGGGAATACCTCAGCAGTGAATTTTTGAAATACATGTCAAAAGCCGGAATTACATCCCAGCTTACTGTGCTGGGAATGCCACAACAAAATGGCGTGGCGGAACAAAGAAATCAAACACTCATAGAAATGGTTTGATCAATGATGAGCTATTCTGAATTACCTACTTCATTTTGGGGTAACGCGTTGGAAACGGCAACATATGTTTTAAATTTGGTTCCTTCCAAATCAGTACCTAAGACCCCTCTGGAATTGTGGACTGGGCATAAGCCTAGTTTGGAACATATTTGGATTTGGGGGTGTCCAGCATATGTACTGAACAAGGATGCTGATAAATTGGAATCACGAACTGGACTACGGTTTTTCATGGGATATCCTAAAGGTACGAGAGGTGGATTATTCTATAGTCCTAGGGACCAAAAGATCGTCGTTAGCACTAATGCATGATATTTGGAAGAGGAATATATGATTAATCATAAACCCATGAGTGAAGTTATTTTAGAAGAAATGAGGGACACTGAGACGTCTGAATCACCCGCGTTAGATGTCACACCAAATACAGCACCATGTGTTAACACTAACACTAACTCTCAAGTGGTGCCTCGTCACAGTGGGAGAGTCATCATCCAACCTAAAAGATTGTTGTGTTATGGAGAATCTTCGGATATCATAACTGGGGAAGATGACTTGGACCCATGGACATACAAAGAGGCAATCCAAGACAAAGATGCTCAATTTTGGCAAGATGCTATGGATTTGGAAATCTAATCCATGCATTAGAATAATGTGTATGATATTGTAGAAGCTCCCCAAGGCGTTAAGCCGGTTAGGTGTAAGTGGGTCTACAAACATAAGAGAGGATCTGACGGGAAGGTTGAAACCTTCAAAGCTAGACTTGTGGCAAAAGGTTTCACTCAGCAAGAAGGAATTAATTATGATGAAACCTTCTCGCCTGTTGTCATGCTTATGTCGATCCAGATTCTCTTAGCCATTGCGGCACACATGGACTTGGAGATTTGGCAAATGGATGTCAAGACTGCTTTTCTAAATGGTTATCATGAGAAACCCATTTACATGAAACAACTAAAGGGGTACATTACCAAAGGTGAAGAACATCTTGTGTGCAAACTTAAACGATCCATTTATGGTGGTTTGATAAGGTAATCCAGTTATATGGATTCATCCAGTGTGACTATGAGAGTTGTGTGTATAAGAAGTGCAACGGAAATGTCTTGGTGTTTCCAATGTTGTATGTTGATGACATAGGCCTGATTAGCAACAACGTGGAGTTGTTATCGGACATACGGATGTGGTTATCCAAGCAATTCAAAATGAAGGACTTGGGAGAGGCTGGGCACATTCTTGGGATCAAGATCTTTAGAGATCGTAAGAAGATAATGTTGTGCCTATCTCAAGCTGCCTACATTGATGCTGTTGTAAAGCGGTTTAGCGTGGAGAACCCCAAGAAAGGTTTCTTACCTTTCAGGCAAGGAGTTCAACTATATAAGGAAATGTGTCCTAAAACATAAAAGGAGATAAATGACATGAAGGCAGTTCCTTATGCATCTGCAGTAGGAAGCCTCATGTATACTACGTTTTGCACCAGACTCGATATCTTTTATGCCGTAGGCGTGGTTTCCAGATATCAGTCTAACCCTGGTATAAGACACTTGACTACTGTGAAGAATATAATCAAGTACTTGAAAAGGACTAGGGATTATATGTTGGTCTTCCAGTCTGACAGTCTAATTCCTCTAGGTTATGTGGATTCTGATTTCCAATCAGATAGGGATGAGAGGAAGTCTACCTCTGGGTATGTGTTTACATTAGGAGGTGGAGCCATACATTGGAGGAGCATAAAGCAGAAATGCATTGCGGATTCCACCATGGAAGCTGAGTACGTCGCAGCAGCGGAAACGGCCAAGGACGCTGTATTGTTCCGGAACTTCATGATGGATCTGGATGTGGTTCTAAATTTGCCTTAGGAAATCACAATTTATTGTGACAATTCTAGTGCAGTAGCAAATTCAAATGAACTAAGATCTCATCAGGTTAGCAAACACATTGACTGGAAGTACCATATCATACGCAGTGTTCTAAAATAAGGCCGACTTGGCCGCCTAGAAGGCGTCTAGGCGCTAGAAGGTGTTGAGCCGTCCCGATTAATGGCAAGACGGGTTTCTTTAGGCGGCAACGAATTAACTAGTATCTAGGCAGGTGCCTAGGTAGTCCTAGGCATGTCTAGACAATCATAGGAGAGTATAGATGGGCTAGTTAGGGCTCGAAAGGATATAAAATTTATTTTTAGTTAAAAAATCATGGATTTTATACTTTAATTTATGGTTATCATGTTTAAATATATGAAAAATTTGACGTAGACTTTGATTTCATACTAATCCGTCTAGGCCGTCTAGGCACCGCCTAGACTCCCGCCTAGGCCGCCTAGACGCTAATCGTCCCCTCACCGCCCTACTAGCGTTTAGCGACTTTTAGAACACTAATCATACGTGATTATGTAAGGAGAGGAGAGGTAGTTGTGTCAAAGATTGCATCCGAGGATAACTTTGCTGATCCATTCACGAAAGCACTTCCTACGAAAGTCTTCGTGAGGCATGTGGAAGGCTTGGGAGTTCGGTGTATGACAGCATTGCTTTGAGTATAAGTGGGAGAAATTGTAATGTAATAGTATACTTGAAAGCATGCTTTTGAGTATAAGTGGGAGATTGTTGGGGTTGATATACTGAAAAACATACTTTATGTTTGTATTATTAACAATTTCTTCCTATTTTGGAAATAAATATTTTTGTCATATGATTTGCATATTAATTCGTGTTATGGTTATGCAAATAAGTGTCCGGTACTATATATTATAGATAATATGGTGTGAGTGGTCACACGGAAGATCATATTATCATATTCTTATATAGTTAAAGGGTGCTCGCAACCTAAAGTAATTTTGGACATATTACTTGTCAAGCTTGTAGTATAATGCTTGATATTAGCTGGTCTTGGTTATTAGCTTATACTGGTGCATCCACAGTTGCATTGAACAGGATCGCGGTGAGATAAATCCTTTTATACTGACTTAAATAAAGGATCACATCTCGAACGATTATTATTTCTTAATTCTAGTTGTCATAATATTCAATTATATATTTATCATTATTATTACTTTGATTTATCATGAGTGAGAGTTATCGCAACTCAAATGTTCTCCATATCTTGGGTAATAATATTATAAATACGATAATTAATATTATAGCTAGAAATCGTGTCTCGGTGCGCCGAGTTGATGATGTCCCCTTGAGGCGTTCTAAGGATTATTATATCAAACCCTGCAGCTGAATTAAGTTCCGATATAATGATGAGGTTGAACAGGTACTGCTCTCGGTTTAGAGATTAATTAATTAAAGCAGTCAGTAGCTTAAATTAATTAATGGACATGCGATATCTTAAACACGGGAAATAATGTAATTCAAAAAGGAGCCTGGAATGTAATAATTTGGGATTGGACGGTTATTTTACTATAGTGGAATGACTATAATATTAATATAATTAAATAGAGTATTCGGGGCCAGAGAATATTTGAATTATTTAATTATATTGGGAGGCCCAGTCCAAATCCTCCTTAAGATCCCTGGAGTAGCCCAATAGAGCATAGTCTGGCCTATTAACTAAACCCTAACTTCTCCACCACTCCACTTCTTATTTATAAATAAGGGATAAGTGGAGAAAGAGAGGTACGTGATTTTCAGATTGAGAAATCTGAGAGGAGAGGGGCACCGGTTCTAGGATAGGCAGAGAAGATAGATTTTCGCCCACTTGAAATTCTTCTCATTGCTAGGGAATACTCCATAAGATCCCAAGGTCTACATTCAAGAGCTAGATCTCGTGTGCAGAGGTCTAGTGCATGGAAGATCTTTTCCTCTACTCAGTTTACTGACAAAGAACAAATAGGTATACGATCATAGATCGGTTTCCGCATTCAAGATCTATAATTGTATGATAATAATTACTGAAAATAATTATATCTACATCCGAGGGATCCCGGATCCAACATAAGTAGTAACCGTTCACCCGTTATTCTTATACCTGAACTGAATCAGCATGCATAACTTGGTATAATAAATCTTGTGAACACCTTGAGGGGATATTTCAATCTATAACAGACACAGTGTCTCGATACAACCATTTAGACATACTATGTGCCCTCATGTTACCCGAGAGACAAGTGATCAGGGATGTTGGGATAGACCCTTATCATGACAATTAAATTAACAATGAACAACACATATATATCTAATAGCCTATCGAGATTAAGATCATATCTCTAAATACCGAGATCTCTAGTTCTTCACCTATTTCTAGGGTCAGTATATGAAGAACATTATCTCACGTGATCTTATCAATACGTTCCACCGTACCAACATAACTAGCGACTGAGACCCATCACTACCGTTATGTTGTAGTCTATACCAATAGCTTTCTCGAGCTATCTCGACTATGACACTGTTTATATCTTATAATTATTGTCAAGCGCTGCGTGATCTCCCTGACACTCGAGTCGTCCTCGTGTTCTAAAACATGAGATATTGGGCTTATTGATTAGCATGTATTTTGTGTGCATGTTGAGCTTAATTAGAGTGAAACCCATGTTTAAATATGTGGAATTTCAAGTTATATAATTAGGGTTTCACTAGTTTTATCGCATTTATGTTTTCCTCGTTCTCTCGAGTCTTTTTATGCTTTTTGCAGGAATAATGAAGAACTTATTTGGCTAATTAAATTACTTCATATTGAAGAGGAGTTCGTTAGGAGTTCATAGCAAAAAGTGGATTGAGAATTGGAGTTCGGACGAGAGAGAACAAGCGAAAATGGCAAAGTCGCGCAAGATGAAGAAACCAGTGGACCGGTCAATGCACAGAGGACCGGCGACCCATTGGGCCGCCGCTGGGGACAGAGAGGATGGTGACCTGGACCGGCGACCCACCAGGCCGCCGATGGTCCTCCTCCAGGCCGCCGGTCACGCGAGACTTCACTTAAGGGCGAGTTCGGCTCGCCCAAACTCGCCCGAACTCGTCCCTGTTCGCCCCACTTCATCCCAACTCGACCCAAATCAGATTTTTTATGTATTTAACCCCTATTTCATCCCCAATTGGTGTATCTTTTCATACCTTAATATTTTTAGAACCCTAGAAATATTTTTCTCTTTCTACTTTTGTATTTCTGAAGATTTATGGAGCATTACTTGGTGGATTTGAAATTCAAGACCAGATTCTTCTTCCTTATTGAATTCTCTATCTTTTGATTATGGTTTTATGCATTTTCTATGGTTTATTTTCCTTAATCATGTCTAGCTAGTTCTCTTTGTGATTTCAATTATACGTAGATTAGGGATAAGTGATGGGATTAGAATCTAATTATGAATTTACATTCTAATTTCATGTTCATTTCTCTTGGGGCTATGTTTTATTATGTAATTGTGATTGATCACCATAGATGCATATCAAGTATTTGATCTAATGCTTGGGAGGCTTAGATTAGATATTAGGATCAAGAGATTTGCATGCTAGAGAATAGTAGGGTTAATGAACTCCATAAGCTCTTGGGAGTTAATGAATTGTTTGATATCTTAGTAGGAGTTAAGCCTTTCATTTATCTTACTTGATTTCATTACAATGTGAATTGAGTGAATCATACTTAGGAGGTTTTCCACATGAAATTGGATTAAAATGGCTAATTCTAGTTAGAGTGTTATATCCCTATCACTTAGACCTAGTTGAAGTATAACTGGAGTTACTTTCATTTCTTATTGAATTCTCGTCATTTTTATACTTGTTGCTTATTTAGTTGAGTTTTAGTTTGTTAATTACTTTTCATTGTCATTAGTTAATCAAAAACACAAAAACATGCTAGTTGGTAGCTTGGATAGTAATTAGGTAACTAGGTTACTAGTTGAAATTCATGCGTCCTAACATTCATTGTGGATTCGACTCGATTGTAATACATCGATTATTATTGCTCTCTCTCTCTACCCTCAAAAAGTAGAGCGATCAATTTTTTGCGCCATTGCCCGGGAATGTTTAGTTTGAGTTTTAATAGTCGATTTGGTTATTGAGTTTATAATTCAAGCATTGTTTTTTTTTTTTTTTTTTGTTTTGTAGGTGTATGCACACAAGGTCTAAGGGAATTCTTGTTCAACCTTTGATCTTGAACTTTGAAAGGAGACATAGAAGAAGGAATTCTATTGAAGAACAAGAAATGGCTAGCAATCAAGATTATGAAGCTCTTAGGAAGGAATTGGAAGATATGCGTGCTTAGAGAGACGAGCAAGACAGAAGGGCTCAAGAGGCTCAACAACCTCCTCTTAACCAAATGTTCGAATCTCCAACGGACCAATTTTGAGGAGGAGCATAGGGACCTCGTGTCAATGCAAACAACTTTGAGATAAGGACGGACCTTATCCAAATGGTCCAATCGGAGCAATTTGGGGGAAGCCCGATGAAGATCCAAATGCTCATTGAGCACATTTCTTGAGATATGTGATACGGTGAAGTATAATGGAGTCCCGGAAGATGCTATAAGGATGAAGCTCTTCAACTTTTCTTTGAGGGATCGTGCAAAGGAGTGGTTTAAAAATCTTGATAAGAGCGAGATCACTACATGGGAGATGTTATGCAAAGCTTTCCTTGCCAAGTACTTCCCACCTTCAAATGCCCAAAGGTTTATTTCGGAAATCTCTCACTTTTCCCAATATGGTGATGAGTCATTATTTGAGGCTTGGGAAAGGTATAGAGACTTGCTACGCAAGTGCCCTCAACATGGTTTTAGTGAGGCCCAACAAATAGTCAACTTCTATAGTGGTCTCTCTCCCCATACAAGAAGTATAGTTGATGCGACTTTCGGTGGTTGTCTTGTGAACCGGAATGCTAAAGAAGCTTTAAGGATTATAGAAGAAATGGCGGCCAATAGTTATCAATGGCCAATGGAAAGGGGCCTACGAAGAGGGTGAACTTGGTTCTTGAGGATGCAAGGTATGATGCTTTAGCCTTAGAACTTGCCAATTTGAAGAAAACATATGAAAATGAAAGGAAAGCTCAAATGCATGGTGATTACTCTAGAGGGACTTTGGAGTTCAATAGAGATGAAAATGTGAGTTATGTTAATCAAAGTCCTTATGGCAATTACAACAAGTAAGGATTTCAAGGACACCAAGGGGGATTTCAAAGCAATCAACAAGGTGGTTACTCGTATAGTCAACAAGGAGGCTATCAAGCCTACAATCCCAACTTTAGAAATCCTCCCAATCCCTCCTATAGAAATCTAAATAGTGCTCAAGTTCCACCTTCTGGATTCTTCGTCTATCAAGGGGTGCTTGAAAAACCTAAGAAGACATCCCCTTCTATTGAACAAATCGTGCAACAAATGGCCAATCAACAAAGCTCCTTTATCACTCAAACCGGTCAAAAAGTCAATGCATTAGAGAATTCTCTCACTTCATTGTCAAAGCAAGTCAAGATGATGGAAGGCCAAATTATCCAAATGGCTAACCAAGCTATCACTCAACACAAGTTCGGAGAATCCTTTAGCAAGGCTCAAGAAAATCCAAAGCAACAATACAAAGCCATTAATGTGTCCGATCCAAGGATCATAGATTTTTATCCAATTATCCCATCTATAGAAGGTTGGACAAATTGGGACATTCATGATTACTATTCAAGAATGAGGATTTCTAAGGCAATTCCCTTTGATGAGCATCTTGATACGCTAAAAGATCTACAAAGAAGAAAGGATGCATATGAAGCTTCAAAGTTGAGGAGTAAATTTGGTGCTCAAGAACCTATAGAGAATGAGAGTGTTCACAAGAATTAAAAAGGTACCCCTTCTACTCTATCTTCTAAAGTCTCTAAAGAACATGTTGAGTTGAATAACATGGATGGTCTAGCATCTTCCCTTAAGCATATTGATGAGAATTTACATGAGAGGAAGGGTGATTTGTTAGATGCATTCAAGAAATTGGATATAAATGCTTCTTTGATTGGTTTGTTGAGTGAAATTCCAGATCATGAGAAATTCTTGGAGGATTTGGTTAAAAAGAAAATGAAATTTGATAAGGGTGAAACCATTGTGTTGTCGGAGGAATGTAGTGCTTGTCTACAAAAGAAGATTCCAAACAAAGAAGGGGACTGCGGTAAGTTCACTTTACCTTATGAGATAGGAGGCCAAGCTTTTAGGAATGTCTTGTGTGATTTGGGCTCGGGTGTGAATTTGATGCCCCTTTCCATCTTCAATCTTTTGAAGATTGAAACTCTTAAGCCCACCTCACTTATTCTCCAAATGGCGGATCGTTCAATCTCCTATCCAAGAAGTATTGTTGAAGATGTGCTTATAAGGGCTGAAAAACTTATCTTCCCGGTGGATTTCATTGTCATCGACATACCGGAGGACCAGGACATTCTGATGATACTTGGAAGGTCCTTCTTAGCCACGAGTTGAGCCCTCATTTATTTTTTTGAAGGGAATATCACCCTTCGAATGAATGGAGAGAAGGCAACATTCCACGTGTCAAGTGCTTTTGTCATGCCCCAGTTCCCGAGGGAAGGCACGTGTGCCGGGATGTGGCAAGGGGTTGGAATTAAGAAGCGGAGATAGAAAGGGGCTCATGGCTTAGGATAATATAACCTTATTATTAAGAAATTAAACATAGGATCAAGACGCACAACATGAACTACGGGGTAGATAAACCATACTTCCCGTACCGGCCGCATATGTCTAAATACCCATAGATATAAAATAAATACAGGGATCGGGACATACAGCTCAAACTATGGGGTTGGCTAAGCCGAACAACCCATGCTGACCGACTTGTCTGAGTACCCATAGTATATATATAATTCATGGTGTAAGCAGACCGTAGATAATTTATTTACAGATACAGAGTTGACCTAAAAAGATCGGAAGTGTTTATTTATTTACACTGTAGCAACAACAACAGTCCTCCCAATCTCCGCCTGTTCCACCAGCTCCTTACTCTGCAAAACATTTGAAAGGAATTGCAGGCTGAGTACTAATGTACCCAGTGGGCTTGTGCCAAAAATATTTTTCATAAAAAGAATATCCATGATAATAAAGTAAACATAGAAGGGTTTTGAAATCATTTACTTCCATGCACACAAAACCTCATTTTTCATGATTGTGCGCACATGCGTATTACCATGTTACTCTTATATTGATCCCGGGACATTACCACCATCAGATCCCTTTTCATGATGGAGTCATAGTTTGGAGACAATGGAATATTTCTTCCAGAGGTTCTCCCCTCGAAGTTAGAATCAATTGGTGATCAACCCAACAATTTCTAACTATGCGCACCGCCTCTCGATTAGTGTGTTAGACCAACCGAAAGACCCAATCGCATACATTATAAGATCCTAAACATGTAATAACACATTAAAATATTTTCATGGATAATCTCATTTTATCAGACCTTAATAACTCAAATAATACTTTGTAAGTATAGAGCCTCACCTGATAACCTCAAATTTTTTATATCGAATACTATGAATATTTCTTGCTCGTGAAACGCTGTTACTAAACTTGATCTCAAAAGTATGACTATCGCGAGGTGAAAATGAATCAAGAATTGGAGGGCTGTGCTCTTCTATTTATAGGACAAAAACCGTAGCCTAGGTTTGCTTAATTATTTATAGCTTATGATAGTCATCAATCCTAGTTAGACTTACTCATCAAACCTATACTAGCTAATGATCTGCCATGTGTAAAGTTGAAGCAAGAGGTGGAAGTAAATCCATAATTGGAAGTCTCATACTATACACGTAAGTATTACTAACATAATCCATGCAAGAATGCATGGAATGACTAGATGTACATATACATACATGGTGTAAATGTACTAATATTATAAGATATTAATTATACTTTATTTATAAATCATCCCAAACCAATATATCTAATATGTATGTACACGTTTATCTATATATATATATATTATTAGTTTAAGTATAATTTATTTAAATTCCTAATATAATAATAATAATAATAATAATAATAATAATACTAATAAAAGCTAAATTTTAATAAGAAAATCCGGGATATTACAGCTTTGGATGATCCGGGGGAGTCAAGAATGGATGAACCGAAGTTTGATGAGCTTGAGGATGAGTTGGTGCTTGATCGAGGTTGGACTTCATTCAAAGTCCCTTGAAAGGGCAGAGAGGTATCGTCGAGCTAACGACGTTGAAAACAAGCGCTAGTTGGGAGGCACCCCAATAACTATCCTTTTCTTTTTCATTTTAGTTAGTTTTTTTAGTTTGAATTTGGTTTTTTATTTCTTATTTTTGATTTAGTTGTTTTTCCTAATTTTTCTCTATTTCTATGCTAATACTTCCTATTTTTAAGTTCATTTCTACTTCACAAGTTCCATGTGTTTCATTGTCAATGCATGAGGTCGAATCATGATTGGAACGAGTAAAGAAAGAGGATCAGACCAATCAAGCAGGCAAAGGATTGAATGACTTTCAAAACCACCTTCAACATAGATTTGGACCTTTGTAAGTGTAATTTAAATTTCTTATTATTCTTCCCTCCAAACTCATTCTAGACTTTATGATCTAAAATAAGTTTGGGGGAGGGGGGTATGATAAGGAATTTAAATTACTTTACTCTTGGTTTTCAAGTTTCTATTTGATGTGGTATCATTGTGATTTCATTGATTATATGCTTAGGCTTGCTTGATGATTGTGGTTGATTGGGGGTTAAATGGATGATTCTTGCTTGCTTAAGATGGTTTGGTGATGAGTTTGGGTCGATGAGCTTAATTGATGGAAATTCCTTCATTGGTTATTTGTTGTGGTTGTTTGAAGTTTCGTTGGAGTTTTAATGGAGAATCTTTGGTTTGAATGATTTGTTGTTGATTTGAGCTTGAAACGAAATTTTTTGGAAGTGAAAAGTTTTTGAGTTGAAGAATGAATGTATGCTTGCATATTTAAGTACGAAAGCACGTGTTATTTACTCAAGTGCTTTTGAGTGAGATGCCAATGATTGATGCTAAAATTGGTGACATTTTTGAAATTTTTCAAGTTTAAGTCAAGCATGATTAGGATTATTTCACTTGAATAGCTTCGAATAATTGATCTTAGGCACTTCGACTCTAGGCAAAAAGCTTGTGAGGATTTTGAGCCTAAAACTATGCATCTTACATAGTTACAATCATTTCATGTGAGCTTAATCTTGTATTACACTTTCTTTACTAGAACTTGCCTTCATACTCATGTTAGAAGTGCTACATGTGTGCTTAATTAGGAGATGATCTTAGGCCATCATTGTGTAGCCCATGATCCCTAAATACTAACCTATCCTTTATTTCCATTGTTGTCCCATTTTGAGCCTTAAATAGAGCATTTTTCTTCTTGAACCGGATGATAAGGGGTGAAGGATGGTTAAGGGAACCTTGGTGAAAGTTGAAAATTCATGAAAAATGGTTTGGTGATGGTGAAGGGTCTTGAGATTGGTTTTGAGTTGAAATAACACTCCTATAAGCTCAATGTTAGAAAATAAAAGAATAAGAACAATGTTCTTATTGAAAAAAAAAAGAGAAGAATAGAGTAGTAAGAACAAAGTTCTTACAAGAAAAAGAAAAGAATAAGAGCATAAAGGAGTGTTTCTTTAGATATTTGGTAGAAGCTTGGGTTCATTTGATAAAAAATAATTGGATAAGGTGGAAGATGAAGAAATTCATACTTAGAGAGGTAAAGAATTGAGGTGAGGAGCTTAGATGAAGATTTAAGTCACTTAGCCTATAATTTCCTACCTTAACCACTGTCCCTACATTACAAGCTTAAGAAAGACCTTTTTGATCCTAATTTGTGCATGCATTGTAGTATTAGAAACTTGAGTTGATAGGCAAGCTTATGGTTAAAGTTGTGTATTACATGATTTCGATGAATGCTTACCCTTTCTCCTATATTGAGTGATCGAGTGATACACACTTCTTGTGAGGTCAAGGGTTGAATATGCTGGAGTGATTGAGTTCTAAGCTAGGATGGTGAATGATCTTATGAATGCTTGGCTTGACTTGAGAATTTCCTTGAACTAAAATAGTTTTTGAAGTGATATGAGGCATCGAGGAACTCAAAATGCACATCCCATACGTGTTAAGTGTTCTGA
Organism: Mentha longifolia; assembly: GCA_001642375.2. Lineage (NCBI taxonomy): Eukaryota > Viridiplantae > Streptophyta > Magnoliopsida > Lamiales > Lamiaceae > Mentha > Mentha longifolia. Next base: position 27,068,271 of record CM038111.1, on the reverse strand, counting down.
TTGTTTGTTTCATTGTTCGGGACGAACAATGGCTTAAGTTTGGGGGAGTGATTAACACGTATTTTGTGTACATGTTGAGCTTAATTAGAGTGAAACCCATGTTTAAATATGTGGAATTTCAAGTTATATAATCAGGGTTTCAGCATTTATGTTTTCCTCGTTCTCTCGAGTCTTTTTATACTTTTTTCAGGCATAATGAAGAACTTATTTGGCTAATTAAGTTACTCCATCTCGAAGAGGAGTTTGTTAGGAGTCCATAGAAAAAAGCGGATTGAGAATCGGAGTTCGGACGAGAGAGAACGAGCGAAAATGGCAAAGTCGCACAAGATGAAGAAACCAGTGGACTGGACAACGCACAGAGGACCGGCGACCCATTGGGCCGCCGGATGGGCAGAGAGGACAGCGACCTGGACCGGTGACCCACCAGGCCGCCGGTGGTCCTCCTCCAGGCCGCCGGTCGCGCGAGACTTCACTTAAGGGCAAGTTCGGTCCGAACTCGTCCCGGTTCGCCCCATTTCAGTTCCAACTCGACCCAAATCAGATTTTTTATGTATTTAACCCCTATTTCTTTCCGCATTGGTGGATCTTTTCATACTTTAATATTCTTAAAACCCTAGAAACATTTCCCTCTTTCTACTTTTGTGTTTTTGAAGATTTGTGGAGCATTACTTGGTGGATTTGAAATTCAAGACCATATTCTTCTTCCTTATTGAATTCTCTATCTTTTGATTATGGTTTTATGTATTTTCTATGGTTTATTTTCCTTAATCATGTCTAGCTAGTTCTCTTTGTGTTTCCAATTATATGTAGATTAGTAAAGTGATGGGATTAGGCTCTAATTATGAATTTACCTTCTAATTTCATGTTCATTTCTCTTGGGGCTATGTTTTATTATGTAATTGTGATTGATCACCATAGTTGCATATCAAGTGTTTGATCTAATGCTTGGGAGGCTTAGATTAGATGTTAGGATCAAGAGATTTGCATGCTAGAGAATAGTAGAGTTAAGGAACTCCATAAGCTCTTGGGAGTTAATGAATTCCTTGATATCTTAGTAGGAGTTAAGCCTTTCATTAATCTACTTGATTTCATTACAATGAGAATTGAGTGAATCATACTTAGGAGGTTTCCCACATGAAATCGGATTAAAATGACTAATTCTAGTTAGAGTGTTATATCCCTATCACTTAGACCTAGTTGAAGTATAATTGGAGTCACTTTCATTTCTTATTGAATTCTCGTCATTTTCATACTTGTTGCTTGTTTAGTTGAGTTTTAGTTTGTTAATTACTTTTCATTTTCATTAGTTAATCAAAAATACAAAAACATGCTAGTTGGTAGCTTGGATAGTAATTAGGTAACTAGGTTACTAGTTGAAATTCATACGTCCTAACATTCATTGTGGATTCGACTCGATTGTAATACATCGATTATTATTGCTCTCTCTCTCTACCCTAAAAAAGTATAGCAATCACTTATTCTTATTAATATATTTTCTCAGATAAGTAATGGTAAACAGTGGAATACATGTCGTATATACTAAAATAATGTTTTTGCTTTAGCTATACACAACAACCCGAACACTTTTGGCATGGGCATGCTGCTAACTTGGCAGGGTCTGGATAAGGATACTTCGGAATCTTTTCCTTATAGGAATCAATCACAATCCTTGATTAAGGATGCTGATATTTCCTCTAATCGATTTAATTCTGCACATATCTTTTCCTTAATTGAGCTCGCTTACCTTATATAGCCGGAATTTGCCATTCTGCGTAATAGCTATTGTCGTGCCCATGAACTGTCTCTGCCATTCTGCTTCCTGCTTCATGTCCTCAAATCTTTATGATGCCCATTTTATCTCCCCTCTTCTTTAGTCTTGGATTATGCCGTGGTTCTTTGGCGTAGAGGAAGTGCAACTTCTCGAAATGGGGTCTTCATGGCCTCTTGTGGTCTGAGATGCTTTAGCTCTTACTTAAACCATTGCCAAAACTCAATGCACTTCTATTTGCATCATTTCCAGCACCAAAATGCCCGTTTCCCGGATTTCTTATCTGCCAAGTAAAATACTCTCCCAGGTACAACACATGCAAAAGGACTCCAAAAATGACTCTATCTAGACCTAAAATGACCCAAAAAAAGAGCACAAATATGGGCTCATCAAGGCATTAAAAAAAAGAAAAAAGAAAAATGTTTTTTTTAAAAATCGGTACCATAGCCAGGTTTGCCTGTTAACTAGTACCGGACCGGGAACTGATTAAATTATCCGATACCAATTCCTAAAATATGGGGTTTCCGGTACCGGTTAACCAGATTTCTGGTACCGATTAACCGAAACCGGGCCGGTTAACACCCTTACCTAACTGGTCTTAATTAATTAACTTCTTATTATCCTCAAGTAGTACCTGTCAAACTTTATTATTATACCTAAGCTTAATCACCTGCAGGCTTAGGTATAATAATTCCTGTGAACTCTTTGATGGGATATCTCAACCTATAATGGACACAGTGCCTCGATACAACTATTTAGACATCATACGTGACTACATGCCTCCCAAGATACAAGGATAAGAGACTTAATATGTCAAGCCTGCGCCGAGTAAGTCAAAGTGACAGTGCATAACTCGTATTTGCCTAACAACTTATCGTGGTTAAGATCAACTGTTAAGTCCTAAGATCTATAGTTCTTCACCTACTCAATAGGGTCAGTTTAGAAGAACATATCGCGCTATGATTCTGTTAATATGTTCTATCGCACCAGCAAGAACTATTGATTAAAACCCATTACTATTGTTAATGTTGCAGTCTAATTAAACCTATAACTTTGCCCAAGTTATCTCAACTGTGATAATGCTTTATATCTCATGAGTCTCTCAAACAACGTGATCCTCTCCAGACTAGCTGACATGTGATCTAAAACATTAGATAATGGATTTATTCTCTTTCACAATTTTCCTTCAGATATGGATTGTATAATGGCTGGATTTGATCTAAAACATTAGATAATGAATTTATTCTCTTTCACAATATTCCTTCAAATAGGGATTGTATAATGGCTGGATTTATTTATGTACGCAATCAAACTCTGATTTTGCTTTATGTATACAAAATCTCAACAGTTTCCTCCATAAACCCACATAAAGCAAAAAAAAAACCCTCATTAAAATCGAGCACCTTTCTCAAGTCGGTAGGCGATCAAACTAAAACTATAATCTGGGAAAGAAATGGTTTTCCAACTAATGAGATATCTCTTTACATTGACGAACAATACAACAGATCGATAGGGATGCTCGATTTAGCTAAGATAAGTGCGAGGCTTAGTTATATGAAAAACCTAAGGTGAGTGTTCTTGCTGTTGAAGAACTTGAAATATGAGAGACATGACTTAATATATTTTCCGCTCTTAACTGCGGCTACATTGTACATTATACGTTCTTCTCATTGATCTTCTATCCATTGGAGACTCTGCCGATATTTTCTTCTATTTCGCTCTGAGTTTCCTTTATACAATTATTAGTGAGTGTCTTCATGTCTTCTACTGAACTTAGAATTAGTTTTGTGGCATGCGACACTTTTTGAGATGTCAGCGGGTACTTTGGCCAGCAGCATTTCTTTCTTCGATGTGGCTTTGAACTTCATTCTTCAACACTATACTACTAGGTTCCTCATATGAACCAGCTGCACTACTCAAAGGTATATGACATCAACTTTTCCATAACATCTGTCGGGAACCCACTGCAGTTGTTTTGATGATGTTCTTCAAAACCACACTTAGATCTAGCTTACTCCTTATTAGAGTATAGGTGATAGGAGCCATTTACATTTTTTTTATACAGATGTATTAAAGAATAAGTTGATCGATCCAGCTTATAAAGGAGGAGATCGTTATGTCGAGCACTCCTATAGGTAATCAATCTAGCATCTAGATCTTGCCTCACCAACTGCAGAATGCCAGCTGGCCAACTGAATATCTTATCCAGCTAGTTGTTGCCTACCTCAAGAATCAACTGGTCTCTCTTCAACTAGCTGGTCTATCGGTCCACTGGTGCCACATCAGTTGCCAACTTGGACCAATCCCAACTGATGAAGGTGACTCAGCACCAACGGCTCCCTGCCATCGGTCAGAGTCTCAACGGCTAGAATCCAAGTTCTAGCCTATAAATACCTCCATCTTCAAAGGAGTTTCTTACAAGAATTTCAAGTAACAAGCCAAAACTCTGCAAAAATCTCTATTATCAAAGCAAACTCAACACTCGAAATACCTAGAGAATTCCCAAGTGTTGAGACCTCTCGAGATTTCACCAAGTGTCCACTGTTGCTCAAGAGCTTGTCAGAAGCTACTCTTTCAAGTCAAGAAGCTCATTCGTGAAGAAGGAAGTAATTTTGCTGCTTCACCATTTTCAGATAAGATCAAGCTTCGGAAATCAGGAAGCTTGCTGGTCTAATAGTCTTTAGTCTAGCTGTTGTAAAGTTGTAAGGGTCATGACCTAGGAATCATGTTTAGATCTCGACAAGTGAGTCGAGCTCTAGGACTGGTCCTCAGCTAGTAAAAATAAGAGAGGAGTAGTATCCAAAAGTTAAAGGGTTCTTAAATTCGATGGAACTTGATGTGGACGTAGGAGGGTTTCTCCGAACCACGATAAAATCGACTGTCTTTCTCTCTCTCTCTCTCTTTATCCTTCCAGTTGATTTAATCCTACTGTTACTAACCATCTTGCATCATACATTCATCCAACAGATATCATAAAGGATTTTCATTTAAAAGAGTATTTCAATAAAACCACCAACTTCTGCATCCAGCTCATTCTCCTTCTTCATCAATAGCAAGTCTGCTAAAAAAGAAGGAGTTCGATCTGATCTCTGAGCCCGCTCCTTTTCATAGAGCGTGTTGTTAGTTCAAAACTGTATTTTCGCAAAACTGTTGGAGATTGGTGTATTCCCACCCCCCCCACCGATACACCAATTATACTCTTTCTGGGATCAACAACTGGTATCAGAGCGGTGGTTCTTTGACCATCGCATATGAATACTGAAAGATTTTTTTTATCTCAAACTTTTGGTCAATAGAACTTAATCCTAGAATTTTTTTTTTAAAAAAAATCTTTATTTTCATTCTACTCATTTCTGCATCATGGAAGCATCTCTTTTTCGTGTATGCAAAGAATTTTCAGTTCAGGATATGAATACTGGAGCTTTCGCATCAAGATGTGCCTTAAAGCCTACCATTATCGAATGTGGGAAATTGTTGAAAAAGGCCAATCATCATCTATGAGTAGGTACCTACTGCTTCTGAAGATCTACCAACAGAAGCTCAAGGACCCTTAAAACTACACCACTAAAGATAGGAAAGTGGTTGGTCTTGATGACTGGTGGACGTCGTTTACCACCAAATAATTCCTACAATTTGCTAAGAACTAAGATTAGTAAAGCGTAAGCAGGGTCGAACCACAGAGAACGGGTTAATTACTTAAATTTCCTAAAGATTGAATTCGGTGTAGCCACCACGCCTTAAAAGTGAGTTTGATTAACAACTACGAAAACAAGAAAATATACTAAATGCAAACAAGATATGAATCAATAATAAAAACAATTCGGCTTCGAATAACTCCTCACTAGTCTAATGGTTCCGATCATTGACGCAAAAATAAATCAACTCCTATGGACCAATCAATTATAGGATACCGTGAATGCAACGGACGTACCCCAATATCTACGTACTTTTTCGATAGCTAGCAAGAGACGCTTAAACTAACTATTCTCTTATCAAAACACAACCTAGTTGGTAACGCCAGTTCTAGATTTAATGTTTCAATAGCATTAAACAAGAAGGAACCCGATATTAGACAAATTACCCAAGAACGCAAGTAATAACTCATCTACCAAATCATTCCTACTACCAATACGATAGCTTTGCCACAAATTAGCCCTATTCCAACAATTACGGATTGGACGAACTAATTGACTATATTCCGATTAAATCTAAGTTGATCAGGCTTAAACAGAATCAGAAATAAAAAATAAACACAAGGAATAACTCGGAACCCATAGAATTAATTATCAAACAATTAGGTCTCACAGAATATTTAGCCTAGTGATTCATTATTCTTGCCGAATTAAAAACCTAACTACTCATGATAATAGAAACAAACAAGCATAATCATATATAGCAAACACAACTAACAATATACGAATAGGAAAAGAAATAAGAAACTATCAACAGTACTTCAATAGCTTCAATCGATCAGAGAGCATAAATTTGAACGACAATCTAATTTCTCTAAGTAAACTAAGATAACGAAAATAAAATAACTTCAATCGGGCTTCAGCCAATTGACGAAAACCAAAGTAAAGGTGAACAAAGAAAAGAACTAATCTCCTCCTAAACTACTGCTATGCGAATTGATGAAGACGGGATAAAACTCTAACCTCCCGTCTAAAAACTAACTCCCCTAATGATGTCTAGTCGTGGGCTTTTGTAGCCAAGTTAAAAGATAATAAAATATTAATAAATATTCTAATACTAAATTAATTAGAATTAATAAAAATAGTCCTCTAATTAATCTCCTTCCTTCTTTGAGTTTTCTTCATATTTGCAAAATAAGCCATAATTCCACAATCTTCCATTAAGCTCCTCTTTATCCAAATATTGCAATTACCTGCACAAATCACACCAAAGTGTAAATTAAAAGGTACATTGCTAAAGGGGTCATCTCAAGCACAGTTAAAGGAGTCTATCTTGCAAAAATTCGAAGTCTTGAGACTGCAAAAGAGATGTGGGATACTCTTAAAGCAATCAGTCAAGGTTCCAAGGAAATGATTGAAAACAAGCTCTCTATGGCATGCAACAAACTTGATGATTTCAAAATGTTGCAGGGGAAAACCATTGAGCAAATGAAAAACTAGTTTATCGAAATCACTTTAGAAATTTTTGCAATCAAAGCGGACAAATTTACTCAACGTGAACTTAACCAAAAGGTGATTCGTGCTCTTCCAACTAGCTAGCATGTGTATGCTGCTCTCCATCCAAATTGACCTGACTTCAACAAGCTCACAACCGAAGAGCTCTTCGATCTACTAATTGGAAATAAGTACGAGATGATTCGTATTCATGGAGCTGCTCATACATCTAGCAGCGGGAAAAAACTGGAGCAAGAAAGGATAGAGAAGGATATAGCCTTCAATGCAGTTGTAGAAAAGGCAACTCCTTCATTGACACAAGTTCAACCATCTACTGTAGAAAAGTTGCTCGAAGACTTCGCCCTCCTTGCAAGAAGGAATGAACACTTGAAATCTCGAATGACGAGATATAAAAGATTTTATAAAGACTCCAAACGAACTAGAAATAACAATCACATGCATCCGGCTGGAAATTCCTACAAGGATGGTGAAGGTAAAACTACCCCCTCTAAATATAATTCTTCTAACACACTTGAGGGTAGTTGCTTTCACTATAACAGACCAGGTCACTACAAATCGGAGTGCCCTGATCTAACTCAAGCAGAACGTGAAATTCTTCATGCCAAGCGCGATCGCAAGATGAAGGAACAACGCGATGCATTCTTTGCTGAAGAAGCGTCCAAGAAGGAAGCCCACTTCTCAGACACTTCATCTGATGAAGGAATCTACGCTGACAAGGAGCTAAATGATGAAGAAGACGGTCTGACCATCATAGGAAGATGCTACCTTGCTTATGAAATAGACGTAGATGATGATGAAGAAGAAGAATGTTGCATGGGCCTAGAAAACCCCAATCCAAACTCCAAGTTAGTTTCTCCACCTACCTCTCTATTTCCTTCTGACATTGATAGTGCAGGCGAGAAACCAACCGAGATGGTATCTTGGAAGGAATTCAGCTAGCAAATGGATGACTACAAGAAGCTCTCAGCAATGTTCAAAGAGCTGGTCGTAGTCGGGAAGAGGTTGGAGGGAGAGGTAGAAAAGTATAAGCTCGCACTAAATGATCAGTTTACTCCTTATGATGCTGATAAGGAGAATGAAATCAAAATTTTCAAAGTGCAAGCTGAAGAGTCTACCTTGAGAGAAGAACATTTGAAAGAAATGCTGGAGGACAGAGACAAAGAAATTCATTCACTTTCTACTAAGCTGATGGATCTGACAGCTCAACATGGAATCCTGGTTGAGAAAGAATTAAATCTTCAACAGAAACTTAACAGGATGATTAAAGGAAAAGACAAGCTGGATGAGATCCACTCTGTACAAAGAAGTCCAGTAATCAAGACTGGAATTGGATTTAATGGTCAGAAGAAGATTCAAAAGAAGAATGATTATCGTATTACCTTTGTCAAATCAAAGGAAAAGTCAAAGGATGATAAGCTAACTCATCGATCACTACCTGACAAAACCGTACGACTCAAGAATCCAGCTCGTCAACCCCAAGCCATTCTGATCAAAGAGCACAACAGTCAGTCTGCTGAATTTCCTCAAAAGAAGAATGATTGTCCATCTGCTTCATCAGGACGATCAGGAACAAGAAGAAATAACCTGCTTCCAAACGACAAAGGAAGCAGCCTGCTTATTATCACTATGAGAAATGGCCACAACAACAGTAGTTTGAGTATCAAGGGCCTTGGACTCACTATCATCAATACTATTAGGCCGACTACTCAACGTATCAATATCAGCAGCCATGGTACCCCAATCATTGGTATCAATCTGGGTACCACGAGCAGCCCCATCATTTCAAATATCATACCCATCCTGAATACTATGAGGAACCCTATTGGCAGGCTGAAGGATACCAGCCCGCTCTGCGTTGCTCCAGGAAGAAGAAGTCCCACAAGAAGAAGACTACTTCTCATCTTAAAGAACCCATAACTACTAACAAGGCACCTATTTATAAGTGGGTTGCTAAGTCAACTCACTGCTGGCAAGATCGTCTGAATCATTAAAAAGTAACTGCTCCAAACGCATGAATCGCAACAAAAGCCTCCAGTTGGACCGATCGAGGAAAAAGAGAAATCACTGATCAATATAAATCTCACGGTAAGGGGGAACTAGGGCATCGTCATCGAGCTGCACCGGAAATACAGATGCAGTACAACATAAATCCATTCAGCTCACTGCGAAAAGGATGTTCCAAAAATCAACTAGCTCCCTCTTATCCAGCTCATTGTTGGGAACCCAGATCTTGGAGTAATAAAGAGAATGGAAATTGGAGAAAGCTGGCACTTCTATTCTAGCAGATCGACTTCCTAGCTCGATCATTGTTGTGCCACTAACTTCTATCCAGCTCGTTATCAACTAAAATGGAGAAGATTGCTGCCGATTGTCAAGCCCGCCATTAGCAACTGCTCGTGATTGCTGACCAGCTGGCCACCTAGTATCCAACATGCTCAAAACCAGTTGATCATTAATCAAGGGGGAACCTGGAAATTTGTATCAATCCCAGTCTAAATGTTTCGCCTCTTTTCTCTTGCCCTTACTGCATTTATTATTTGTTAATTCTAACAACTTTATTCTAGGGTATGAGGAAAGTTACTGTAGATGAAGGGATTATCTAACTTAAAGCTTTATCCTTCAAAATTCCCATTTGCATGTGTCTTATCTATTCATAATTACACTCTCACATATCTACAGATTTATCTAGATTTTATAGCTAGGCATTTATAAGTGACATGCATGTGCCCCACTCGCTCAACCACTCGCAACCGCCACTTACACTCGAACCCACGATTGCACGCTAGCACACTCCCAACCATCCAGATTTTCTTAAACAATCTCGAACATTGCATTTCATTCTATTTATTAGTTGTAGTGTGAAGGAGAAAAATCACTTTAAGAATTCTTGCATCATTTCAAATTCTCGCTCTCATAAACTCACTTCTTTTCTCACATATTCTACAGTGGCTACAGATCTATCCTTCATAGAGCAAGTAAAGTCAATTAGTCCTTCAATCTTCTTCGAGAAGGTTGCATTCCTGAATAACTATGGCTACGGGGGACTGAGTCACATCTTCGACTCCATCGAGCGGTATGATGGTTTCTTTAACATCGTCACTGCAAAACCGAACCACCTTCTTCGAGGCATGTAGCACAGTTTTTTGCTCCTTCGGAGTCCCAGAATCGGCAACTTTTTGCCTCAAAGACAAAGGAGAAGGAGAGCCGGATAGCTCTATTCCGATACTGCCACTGGTTCTTCAAGCCTACCATCTCTCCGATGCAGGAGCCCTTTGTTATATCGAAGAAATTCGTATCTCCGATGTCCATGAAGTCTATCAGCTAGCGCTGATCTCGCCAGAGAAGGAATATGATCTAAAACCGTTCTATCGGAGCCTATTAAAGCCGGAATATCAAATTCTTTTTAAATTCGTCCATAACATCTTTTTATCCTATGCCGGCTCCAACGAGAATGTCTCTCTGCCCAAGCTGAGAGTAATGTCCATTATGTTGATGCAGCTGGATGTTAATTGGGCTAGGTTGCTCGTCAACCTACTGATCGTGGAAGCAAAACAGATCTCTTGGGTCCTTGATGGCGACAAGGTGGTAGAAGTCAAGGTGAAGTACCCACTCCACCACGGGATGAAAATCAGTTTCATTCTACACTCTTATCTACCAGATCATGATTAGTCTGACAAAGAGGAGATCTCCAAAGTCCAGCTTATTTCGAACAACAAATTGCAGTTGGAGATGTAGCTTGGCATAACTGCCTACATGATCGGCAATGCCTCTGATGCCACCAAGATCTTGTTGTTTGCAATGAAGGAAACCAAGCAGGTCCAACTTGTGACCCTCGAAGCTGATCATGCTGCCTCCCGATCATCCAAAGGGAAATGGAAGAGGATGGCTACTGAAGAAGTCAGATCCTTGGGGTCCAGGAGAGTCACTCACTCTCAGATCTCTCTCTTGCACCCAGCTGCTCCCGACCCTACTATCTCTCCTCTCCTAGCTGTCAAGCTAGAAGCCGGTCAATGTGCTTCCCCTCCTCCTCCACAAGTCAAAACCAAAGACAGACCATCTGCACCTGCATCTCCTCCGTCAGCTTGTGATCGAGCTGGAGCTGAAGATCGGCTCATGACCTTTGTCAAGGCCGAACTGAGGATGATGAAAAGGAAGCTCAATCTGCTCCAACTCGCGGACTTACAAAAGCGGAAGTTCATCGATAAGAAGATTGACAAGGTCGACTCAATCCTCACTGATGAGCTCAATGAACTCAACGCCAAGTTCGACAAGAGCTTTGATGATCTACAAGATGATGTAACTTCCCTCACTAGGACCATAGCTATGGAGACAATGCAATCTAATGCCCGATCAGCTGACGTTTCAGCCCTCGAACTTCATCTCGAGGAGTACATTGATCAGAAGGTCCAAGCTCTCCAAGCTAAAAATACCAAACTTTGGGAGTTCATCAGAACCCATTTTGATGATATCAAAAAGGGGGAAGATGGCACCTTAAAGCAGGTCAAGGTGAAGAAGAGTCCGTGAAATTCATAACAAGGAAGGCACGATCTTGGTCAGTCAATCTCAAGATCGGTGACACAAGTGGGAAGTTCCTCAAGAGGCACTTCAGGTTCATGGAGTAGCTTGTTATAGGAAGAAGATAATTGGCGCCTCTTGTAACAAGTAGATAGCACTTGGATTTGCTACTACTCTATGAAATACTTCTACTTTATCTCTGCAAGAAATGAAGCAGAAAGCAAGATACTGATGCCGATGATTGAGGATGAAGAAGTTTGCTTAAAAAGGAACTAACATGTTCTCTCCTAGAAAGCAAACATGTTGAAGATGGAGGGATACTCTTAGATTAGATTAGTTCAGCAGTAGAAGTTAGAATCCTTGTAATCCAGTTTGCTCGCAAACTGCTCTTTTATCTGGTATTGTAAACTGAGTTGCAGAATAAAATTCTTATTAAAGCCTTGATGACAATCTCTCTTTGTCCAAGCTACTAACTTCTTTAAATCTGCCTTAGTTCAGTGTTGGTTTCGACATCATCAAAAATGGGGAAATTGTTGGGAACCCACTGCAGTTGTTTTGATGATGTTCTTTGAAACCACACTTAAATCTAGCTTACTCCTTATTAGAGTATAGGTGATATGAGCCATCTATATTTGTTAGGACATATGTAGTTAAGAATAAGTTGATTGATCCAGCTTGTAAATGAGGAGATCGTTTTGTCGAGCTCTCCTATAGGTGATCGATCTAGCATCCAACTCCTGCCTCACTAGCTGCAGAAAGCCAACTGGCCTACTAAATATCTTATCCAGCTGGTTGCCGCATGCCTCAAGAATCAGTTGGTCTCTCTTCGACCAGCTGGTCTCTCGGTCCACTGGTGTCACATCGGTTGCCAACCTGGACCAATCCTAACTAATGAAGGTGACTCAGCACCAACGGCTCCCTGCCATCGGTCAGAGTCTCAACGGCTAGAATCCAAATTCTAGGCCTATAAATACCTTCATCTTCAAAGGAGTTTCTTATGGGAATTTCAAGTAGCAAGCCGAAACTCTGCAGAAATCTCTATCATCAAAGCAAACTCAACACTCGAAATACCTAGAGAATTCCCAAGTGTTGAGACTTCTCAAGATTTCACCATTGTTACTCAATCTGAGTTCTTGAGTGTCCATTGCTGCTCAAGAGCTTGTTAGAAGCTACTCCTTCAAGTTAAGAAGTTGATTCGTGAAGAAGGAAGTAATTCTTCTGCTTCACCATTTTCAGAGAAGATCAAACTCTGGAAATCAGGAAGCTTGCTGGTCTAATAGTCTTTAGTCTAGCTATTGTAAAGTTGTAAGGGTCACGACCCAGGAATCGTGCTTAGATCTCGACAAGTGAGTCGAGCTCTAGGACTGGTCCTCAGCTAGTAAAAATAAGAGAGGAGTAGGATCCAGAAGTTAAAGGGATTCTCAAGTTCGACAGAACTTGATGTGGATGTAGGAGGGTTTCTCCGAAGCACGATAAAATCGACTCTCTCTCTCTCTCTCTCTCTTTATCCTTCTAGTTGATTTAATCCTACTATTGCTAACTATCTTGCATCATACATTCATCCAACTAATATCATAAAAGATTTTCATTTAAAAGAGTACTTCAACAAAACCATCAACTTCCGCATCCAGCTCGCTCTCCTTCTTCATCAACAGCAAGTATGTTAAAAAAGAAGGAGTTCGATCTGATCTCTGAGCCCGCTCCTTTTCATATAGCCTGCTGTTAGTTCAAAGTTGTATTTTCGCAAAACTGTTGGAGATTGGTGTTTCCCCCCCCCCCCCCCTCCCATACATCAATTATACTCTTTTTGGGACCAACAACATCTTTTCAAGGAATTGTTCTAAAAGGTTTTTGGATGAATTTTGAAATCTCATCAAAACACAAAGCATCCCATTTAATTCATCTTTACATTATATCACAACAATATCAAAATTATTATAATAATTAGTCATAATTATATTTATAACTAAAATTAATTTTTTTAAGAATCATATTCCGCAATTTTGAATTTATCAATAATGTTACGAGTTTGGCGAATTGTGTACTCCCTCCGTCTCGCGGCAATTGTCCACAAGGGAGAATATATGTGAGGTATAAAATAGGGGGAATATATGTGAGATATAAAATAATAAAGATGGACAATTGCCGCGAGATGGAGGGAGTACGTTTTTTCAATGATTCAATTTATAATGATTATTCTATTAATACATTATGATTGTAATGAAAATGCACTATGATAATCAATAACTGATAATGAAATATAATGGCTGATAACTCTTGAATAAGAGTTATTTTACATACTTTTAAGCTTGTATTTAGTTGGAAAAGAGTGTTTGATGCTTGTTTATTTGAGTCTTTTTGTGTAGTTTTGCTTCGTTTTAATTTGTCGTTCATTTTCTTGGTCTTCATGTCTATTTTTGCTGAGATTTAGGTGAATCATAAGTCCTTTTGTCTTAATTCATGAAAGGAAAAAAATGAGTTGAATTGTGGTTTTTATGCAGAAAATTAGAAATTGCTGAGATTTTGCTACAGCAATTTCCGCTGAAGTAACTCACGCATAAAAAAGGAGGAAAAACGGGACCAACTTGGAAAAGTAGAAAAATGGAGTTGACATGGCAACTAAAATGGAGAGAAAGTCAGACTTTGAACAAAAATTAAAGAAAGGGAAGGAGATTTCTCATGTATAGAGCTAGGAGGGGGCAACTTAGTCTTTTAACCCTCTATTTTTGAAAACCTAATTACTCCACAAAAGAGGGCAGCCGCAATTAACAGGGGGAGACAATTTCCAGCAACAAAAACAGGGGGAAAGAGCTGGAGACGAAGAAGGAAGAAGAAGGGAGAAGACCAAACCATCAACTCACCATTTTTGGCTTTGTTCTTCTTTCCTAATTCTACTTTACTCGTGTTTATGGACGAATTCAGACCTGTTTTTTTACTTCTTTCATTCTAGCCATGAGCTAAATTTGAGGAGACTTGGATTATTGATGAACTCAATGTCTTAGTTTTGTATTTCTTATGCACTTATTCTAGTGGAATTTCTCAAAGTTCATTCAAATGGGTTTGTTGATATTTCTTGTTATTGCTTGATCAACAATAACCTGATATTAGCTATGTTTAATTCTGGAAAGGTTGAATGTAGTGGAAAGATTTGAATGACACAAGAACATTAATCCTTGTTTGATTGTGTGTGTGAATGGCATAGGAATATGTTATTTGCCTTGTGTACTTGTGGAAATTTGAGCTGAATATTTGGAGTTCTGCACTTGATTTAGCATAGGAATATGTTCGATTAGGTGTATGAGTGAAAACCATAGGATTTGGGAAAGTTCTATGTACATTTGTGGATTTCCGTAACTTCAAGAATTTAATATTGCTGCAGCATTCTGTACTGTGTTAAAGACATAAAGGAATTTGATAATCCAAGTCCCGTTTTTACTTGATTGATCAATCGTTGTTCTTGTTTCCTGCTTATTAGTTTTATTTCAGTTCCTTTTATGCCCTTTACTGTTTTGTTAGATTTCAGTTTGCAAAACACCCAAAATTATGTTTGTTTTTATTTTCTTATTTAATTTGTTAAATTAGTTGAGTTTAATTAATTTCTAAGTTGCAATCCCCGTGGAGACGATCTTGGAATACTTCCATTTATTACTTGTTAGATTGCATGCACTTGCGTATTTGGTGGTTATTATTCTTATATAAATTTTACGTCCAACAATGGCCCAATGCATTATAGTTATACATTTTTTACATTATCTACTCCCTCCGTCTTATTCCACTTGTCCTGTATACTATATTAGGTTGTCCCATACTATTTGTCATGTTTCCTAAAATGGAAAGAATTAGTTATTAAATGGACCATTAATCATTCCTTTATCCACTCACCTCTCAGCACGTCTCCAAATATAATTTAAATTGTAAAAATTTAAATTATCATAACTTGCTCGTTTGTTCTCTGATTTTTACGATTTCTATACCAGACATCAATACGTTTTTTATGCATCTAATTTTAAAATAATGAAATTCACAATAAAATATTAAACAATCTATATATATATAGAAACAAAATGAAAATGGAAGTTATTTTTTCCCACCAAATTTAGGGTATAATTGTAATTTTTATTTGAACAGTTTATTTTTAAAATTCAATTACAAGTGTAATATAACATCGTTAATTATATATAAATAAAGATTAATATCGACAACTGCAACCAGTTACCCACAACTACATTATTTAATTTCAAATTATCATAGATATCACCAGTTCACCACCGAATGAATAATCTATAATTAGCTTAAAACCTCCCACCTCCCACCTCCCACCTCCCACTTACCCACCACATATTTACAACCAACTATTCACGAATAAAAAACTTACATCCCACTACATTATCAATATCTCTTAGTTTACAACTTCTTCATTCTAAATCCACTATTCACTGGATTTATTCGTGTGCAGAGAGAAACTGATGTAATTAGCAAAATACTCTCTCACATAATTATGCTTTAAGTTGGTAATACTCCGTAGTCTGCACTAAATATTTTGTAATGCTTCGTTTTCTTTCTTTCATTCTTTCTTTTTTTTTTCCTATTCAAGGGAATCTTTCATAATGCATCATTAATAACTTCATGCTGACTTATAAAATTTGTGATGCTTCTTTAAAATTTGTTTACTTTCTTCAAAACTACATTAGGCATGATTTTTTTTTTTTTTATGTTGTTAAGTAAATTTGTATCAATAATTTTTTTATATTTAAGGTTAAATATAAAATAATTTATGGCTGAATGTGTACAATCGTTATGCTTATCATATGGTTATGAAAATTTTTATTTTTTAATATTTATTTTTGTAGTTAACATGGATCACACACAGGAAAAAAAAAAAAAAGTAAAACATTGACTGTGAAATTGGAGACTCTCAAACTTCCTCATTTGTTAGACAACGAAGCCAGTTGGTAAGAGGCTTCCCCTCTAACAAAGAGGTCGGTGATTCGAGTCACCTTAAGAAATAAATGAGAAACCATTATTGATCATCTTTTTAAAAGAAAAAAACCAAAAAAAAATTCCTCATTTGTTAATGATATACGTAATGGTAATGCTATTACTTTGATCAATATTCATCTTTTTATTTTATATTTATGCTGTAAGTTTTATTTTATTTATTATTTTTATCGACTAAAAACTTTCACATATGGGAAATTATATGTTGTTGTATCAAGAGTATGAAATCGTCGTGGACTAAAAAATTTAATTTCTGAAAAAGTTAGAAATGATAGTACTACTACGACAAATATTGTGTATAAGAAAGTGTTCCAAATATATACTCCCTCCATTTCACTTAAAATGACACATTTCAATAGTGGCTTTTCTAGGCACGCTTTTCCACGCTTCTCGTTGATGGGTTTTAAGATGGATTTTTGAAGAATTCTTTCTTTTACGGGATACTTAATATATACTCCCTCCATTTCACTTAAAATGACACATTTCAATAGTGGCTTTTCTGGCACGCTTTTCCACGCTTCTCGTTGATGGGTTTTAAGATGGATTTTTGAAGAATTCTTTCTTTTAGTGGATTTCCCGTAAAAGAAAGAATTCTTCAAAAATCCATCTTAAAACCCATCAACGAGAAGCGTGGAAAAGCGTGCCAGAAAAGCCACTATTGAAATGTGTCATTTTAAGTGAAATGGAGGGAGTAACATTGATGTATTTTTATGCAGTTGTTTAATGCATTATTTTCTAAAAATATTTAATTGTAATTATTATCTATAATATTTATATTTATTTGTTTTTTATTTATGTATATTTAATGGTTGCTGTGCATCACACGGGTAGGTGTATTAGTATACTTTAACTTTAAGCAAACTCTCATAAAATCTGGTACGGATGGAGTATTATTTTATTTTTTTAACAAAAAAATGGTTTTAAGAGGATCTCACTCGCCGTTGGAAGGAAGCAAAAGGGGTTGAAATCAGAGTTTCCTGCCCCAACTCATCTCATTATGTCCCCTTCTCCTTCGCACAACCAAATTGGCTCGAATTCTCTCGCCGTCCGGGCCGCCGCTGCGCCTAGGGCTGCAAACGAGCAGAGCTACTCGGGACTTACTCGCCTGCGCCTCCGTCGCTTGCCCTCACCGGTCATCTCAATAGTTACACAGCCGCCTGTTGGGTATTTAATTAAGGTGAAGCAGTTTTGGTTGTAATTAGAACTGAAGCCTGTGCGTGTCAATTAATAGCATTTGCTTATACAAATTGCTTCGATTCGATGATTTTTCGGCACATTAGTGAATCTCTAACATTTTGAATGCTAATATTAGAAGCTGGAGACTTATATAGAAAAACTCTAATTTTAATTGCTCGAGTTATTGCAGTTCATATGATACATACATCTGTATGTAATGAAGATGAAGAATCATATGTATTGAACTTGGGAAGATCTTCTGTTTCTCCATAGGCTTGTTTCCCTTTCTCGCGTCTCTTTCCCCTTCCTCTCAGAGGATTGAAAAGTTTAAATCTGCGAAGCGGCAGATTTAGAGCGTACTGAGTAGGGGCGGAGCTAGAAAAAACCATTGCCCGGTGGATGGGAGTAAATTTCTAAATTTTGAATTTGAGCTAGTTTTCAGACGAATCACTTTGGTGGCTTGAGCTTACAATTTTTCCAAAATACGAAGAATTTAGTAATTTCATATATTTACGAAGTTTTACCTGCTTAGTAGCAGCTAGCTCTGCCACCGGTGCCGAGGGGAGACTCAACACCCCCATCGCATTTTACTAGAATTTCTCGACTTTAGCATCCTTCCTCGCTGGGATTTCTTTGTTATAGCACCCAATAAGTATATTTTTGCATCTGTGGCCTGCTGATAAGTTTTGGACAGTGAAGGCATATATGATTGTGTTTTTAATATGAACAGAGCGGAATTTAAAGAGAGAATATTTGCAGAATTCTTATTCTTTATTTTCCTAACGGCAGAGCCGCCCAAGAAGCCTCCAGGCTTTCAATACAATATCAGCATAATAAATAACTACCCTCCTTTCCCTATTTATAACCCACCCTTTCATACTTAAAGAGATAACCGACTTCTACCCAACTGACACCTATTCCTTAAATAATAAATAACGGCCACCTATTCATACTATTTACAATATTTACAATAATTATAATTTCCTTCCCCACACAGCAGCCCACGAAAGTGGACTAGGCCCAATCCTCATAACCGACTTCTACCCAACTGACACCTATTCCCTAAATAATAAATAACTGCCACCTATTCATACTTTTTACAGTATTTACAATAATTACAATTTCCTTCCCCACACAGCAGCCCACGAAAGTGGACTAGGCCCAATCCTCACGCTTCTTCTTCCTTTGATACACAAGCAATGGCTTCTTCCCATGCATGCCTACTCCCTCTATCCCTCGCTCCATATCAATTCCATCCTCCTTTGAATCGACCTTATCCTCAAGGTCAAAATCTGGAAATTGGCCCATGAAATTCTTCAAGTCAATCCAAGTTGCATCATCTTCACTCTCGCCCTTCCACTTAACCAACAGTTGCTCGACTTTATTCGCCCCTACCGGAATCGTTCGCCATGCTAAGATTTGTTCTGGCTCAAGGATTGGCATCACCGGCAACTCGATCGTTTCTGGCAGTTCGGCTGTGACCTCGTGACCCCCCACCACCTTCTTTAGTTGTGAAACATGAAATACCGGATGCACTTTGCTGCCCTCCGGAAGTTACAGCTTGTATGCCCTATTCCCAACTCGAGCAAGCACTTCGAAAGGCCCATAAAATTTGGCGGAGAGTTTATGGTCTTTACCCTCCTTCAGCGAAGCACGTCGAAAAGGTCGAACCTTCAGAAAAACTCGATCTCCAACCTCAAACTCCACGTCCCTTCTATGTTTGTTGGCCTGAACCGTCATCTCTTGTTGAGCTCAGTAACAAGTTCTGATGAAGGTGCTGCAGCACTTCATCACGACTAGATAGAGTCTCCGCCACCGCCGGCACCGTACACTCTCCCGGTAGAAAACGGTGCAAGGTTGGCACGGGGCGGCCATATACCGCCTCGAAGGGTGTCATCCGGGCTGCGGTTTGATAGGATGTGTTATACCAAAACTCCGCCCAAGCCAACCACCTTACCCACATCTTGGGCTGCTCGCTAGTAAAACAACGAAGATACGTCTCTAGCACCCTATTAGTCACCTCCGTCTGGCCATCCGGCTCGGGATAGTAGGCTGTGCTGAACTTGACGCGAGTACCCGACTGCACAAACAATTCTCTCCAAAAGGTACTTACGAACATTGAATCTCAATCGCTAACAATAGAGCTAGGAATTCCATGCAACCGGACCACTTCCCGCATGAACGTTTCAGCCACTGAGCGTGCCGTAATCGGCGGTTCCAATGTTATGAAGTGTGCATATTTTGACAGTCTATCAACAACTACCAAAATAACAGAAAATCCTTTCGACTTAGGCAAGCAAGTTATGAAATCCATAGAAATATCCTCCTAAATTTGCTGCAGAATAGGCAACGGCTGTAGCAACCCGGCGGGTGACATCGTCTCATACTTCATCTTTTGACAAATTAAACATAACTTTCCAATATACATTGGACGCAAGACGCCGATATGTGAGTAATACCCCCGCGTGACCACCAAAAGGGGTATCATGAAACTCGTGGAGGAGTTCGGGGATCCACTTAGACGTAGTCAGTAAAGCAACACGATCATGGAATAATAGCTTTGTTCCTACGAGTCAAAATCCGGGTTTACTGTTGGGTTGTTGCTGGATTGCCATGATGATGGAATTGAGATAGTCATCATTCCGCTGCTCGATCTCCACTCCGTCGAAACCCAACCATTCAGCCCTGCTCAATGCAGCTAACTCAACATCGCCATCATGCCGGGAAAGAGCATCAGCTGCAAGCATTCGAAATCCCCGTTTTATACTCGATATCGAAATCATATCCCATCAATTTGGCAATCCAAACTTGTTGTGCAGGAGTGACAATTTTCTGATGCAACAAGTGCTTCAAGCTTCGATGATCAGTTCACACTACAAACTTTCTTCCGAGTAAATATGGCCGCCAATGTTGAACAGCTAAAGCGAGGCTCATCATTTCCCGTTCATATGCTGACTTTGTCAAAGTTCTATCTGCCAAGGACTTGCTGAAATAAGCGATCGGTCGGCGTTCCTGCATTAATACTGCCCCTATCCCTATTCCTGATGCATCACACTCGATCACGAAAGGCCGATCGAACTGTGGTAGTGCCAGCACCGGTGCTTCCGTGAGAGCCTTCTTCAAATGGTAGAATGCCTCTTCTGCTTCAGTCGTCCATTCGAGACGTTTGGGAGCCTCATTTTTCAGCAATGCTGTTAATGACCGTGCGATCAAGCCGTACTCACGAACGAATTGACGGTAATATCCCGTCAAGCCTAGAAATCCGCGAACCTCTCGAACTCTAGAAGGTCTCGGCCACTCCAACACTGCCTTAATTTTCTCCGAATCCATTGCTACGCCCGCATCCGAGATCACGTGGCCCAAGTATTCCACTTGCTGACAACCAAAAGTGCACTTCTTTCGATTAGCTAGAAATTGATTCTCTTGTAAAATCTGAAGCACTATTCCCAAATGCACTCGGTGCTGCTCCCATGAGCGGCTGTAGACGAGTATATCATCAAAAAATACCAACACAAATTTTCTCAAATAGGGCCGGAATACGTCATTCATTGTGGATTGGAATGTCGCTGGTGCGTTCGTGAGGCCGAAGGGCATGACCAAGAACTCATAGTGGCCACTGTGAGTTCGGAAGGCGGTCTTGGGGATATCGGCAGCTGCTACTCGGATCTGGTGATAGCCCAATCGGAGATCAATCTTGGAGAAGACGACCGCCCCAGCCAATTCGTCGATCATCTCTTGTATAACCAAAATAGGGTACTTGTCCGGTATTGTCATCTTATTTAGTTCTCGATAATCGACAAAGAATCTCCAACTTCCGTCTTTCTTCTTCACCAACAGTACCGGGCTTGAGAAAGCGCTAGAGCTTGGCCTTATAATTCCTGCCATTAACATATCTTTTACAAGCCTCTCAATTTCGTCTTTCTGGTGATGACCATAGCGGTATGGTCGCACGGACACCGGCTTGGTGCCCTCCTCTAAGGTGATGCGATGGTCTGTCTCACGCTTTGGTGGTAAGGATTTTGGATCCCCAAACACTCCTCGGAATTCATGTAACACTTCTTGTAACCCTTCTTGCTCGTGAGATTAATTTAGCATTGCCATCTTCCTCCGATACTATTGCCCACATTTGTGCGTCTCGAGAGTGGATTAACGACTTCATACCAATTGGACCACGGCACAACTGAGGATCACCATGCAACTCAATGCAACGTCCTCCCTTTTCAAACTTCATTAACATCTTATCATAGTGGTGTTTGACCTCTCCCAAAGTCGAAAGCCATGTCATTCCCAAAATTAAATCTACACCGCCCAAGGAAATACAAAGCAATCCAATATAAAATGACACCCCGCAAGAGTTACCTCAACCTTCTGCCCTCTGCTTCTTGGCGCAGCCCGTTTCCTAATAAGACGCTGAATCGTTCCTTTCGATCGGGTTGTAGTTGCAGCCGGCTCACGAGCGTCTTTGAAAAAAAGTTGTGGCTTGCTCCGCTATCGATCAACACTGTGATAGTGTGTTCTCCCATCCTCGCGTGCAGGCGTATAGTTCGCGCGGTGTCAATGCCAGCCATCAAATATAATGGCAACTCAACGTCTTCCTCGTGCACCTCTTCTATTTCTTCAAGTCCCGTTGGTTGATAGAACTCATACTGCTGCAAGTCCACCTTTTCTCCCTCTTCGGCGATCATGACTCGCAATTGTTTGAGAGGACACTCGTGCCCCGGCGAATATGGCTTTCTACATCGAAAACACAGCCCTTTGGCCTTCAATTCCGCGAGTTCCTGTGATGAGAGTCTTGTGAAGCGTGGCCGTTGTGGGGGCTGTACCACTTCACTAGCCCTCAAAGCATTTGATTTGTCTCCCGGTCGCGCACTGTTGCCCGCAAAGCTCTTACTCGGTCCCCCAACAGATCTGGTCCACGCTGTGGTTACACCTCGATTCCAACCACCCCCTTTCGGCATCGGATTAATCCAGCTGAGATTGTTACGACCCCTTCCCTGAATGGCCAAATTGTCTTCCACATCGCATGCCTAATTCCATCGCGGCCTCCAGCTCGGTGGGTCTGAATAAGCGTAGGAAACCCCGGATCGGATCCTTCAGCCCTTTCATGATGTAACCGAGGTAGTGTGCATCGGTTAGGCCCGGCACTTGGCTTGCAAGTTAGACAAATAAATTGACATATTCATCTACACTCCTCGTTTGTTTAATATCAGCTAATCTCTCGAACGCGTCCCCTTGGAAACGGGTATCAAATCGTGACACCAACGCCTCCAAAAATCCCTTCCACGTGAGTGAGGGCTTCCGTGAATGCAGCCATGTCATCCAGTACAGGGTTGGTCCTTCTATAGCCACTACTGCCGCTGAAACTCGTACTTCCGGCGTAGTTCTGGTGATTTCAAACTGTTGGTTGGCGCGGGCCAGCCAACCAGTAGGGTCAGTTCCGTCGAAAGACGGCAGTTGCAGAGTCCCCTTATTTCTCCCCTGATCGCTGCTTTCCCCCTCGTCACTGCCATCTTCCGATTCGTGGCCATCTTCCATGTTGGATCCTTTGCCGCCGGACTTAGAGTCCGGTTTTGTCTTAATGACTTGCACCAATTCGGTGAGTGTGGTGGTGATCGTTTCCAGATTTTCCTTCATTGATTTCTAATCTTCCCTTATCTCCCGTTGTTCCTTCTCTAATGCCTCTAATCTCTCCGCTTGCGATCTCGTCATCTTTGCGTGAGGACGGGATCCGGCAGGTCGGACGATTAATATGAACAGAGCAGAATTTAAAGAGAGAATATTTGCAGAATTCTTGTTCTTTATTTTCCTAACGGCAGAGCCGCCCAAGAAGCCTCCAGGCTTTCAATACAATATCAGCATAATAAATAACTACCCTCCTTTCCCTATTTATAACCCACCCTTTCATACTTAAAGAGATAACCGACTTCTACCCAACTGACACCTATTCCCTAAATAATAAATAACTACCACCTATTCATACTATTTACAGTATTTACAATAATTACAATTTTTTTCCCCACACAGCAGCCCACGAAAGTGGACTAGGCCCAATCCTCACGCTTCTTCTTCCTTTGATACACAAGCAATGGCTTCTTCCCATGCATGCCTACTCCCTCTACCCCTCGCTCCATATCAGTTTTCTGTAAAATTTGAGTCGTATGCTATCTATTCTTTTACTGAATAGTCTACTCCTTTTATGTGTATATGCAGATCATATTCTTATAGTGCAGAACAATGGAAAACTAGAATATATTGTCATGCTAATTCTGAATTTTAGTCGAGCCTCTTGTTGGTGCCCTTACTATTTCTAGTCAATGAGTTATGAAGATAAGAAGATTGACTAAAGTGACAGAAAGTTACTAGGAAAAAAGATAATTTGCTTCAGTAGTCTCTTTTCTTGGAAACATTATGTTGCTCAGAGTGCAAATGTTTAACTTATTCTTTGAGAAATCAAAGTATCACAAGGTTCTTTTAGTTTTTAACCATTGAAGGAATCTGTTATGTAAAGATCAAGTGAAATATTAATAGTTCAAACCTAATTACAATCTTGTTCTTTGTTATATCTGATTTCATTTCCTATTAATAGTTAATACCGTGTCATTTTAGTTTACGCTTGTTGTGCTTAATGATATTAATCATTTGTAGATGTGCGAAAAGTGGTACATTGTATTTTGCTTTATGTTGGAAAATTGTGAGTGATGGAATTAAAGAATATGGAATCAGTCTATCTTTCTTTCTTTTTTGTAGGGTAAAACTTTATCTTTCGATGTAACATCTTTGTTTCAATATTTTGTAATCTTAAGATGTTTTTTATCAGTAAAACTATAGGCAGTCGATTGGTAAAGTATTATCTTGAGAATTAATTCACTCCTCAATCTTATAGTCATATGTATTGCATGGTTACATAAGATAGTTCAGATTGTAATATGATCCTAAAGAGGTGAAATAATCAAGGAATGGCGCTCTCAATGACCGCACGCACGTCACCTAGCTTACCTGCGTCCAATGAGTCCGAACGTAGGCCTCAAAGGGAGACGCAGCTGGAGGCGTAGCCCCGCCCCTTGGGAGTGTGGTCCACAGTTAAAGACATGATGAATCTTGCCTTTCAAGGATGATTTATGCACGAAAACAAGGAATTAACAGACACGAAAGTAAAGGACACAAGGGATTTACGTGGTTCGACCTATTATGATAGATCTATGTCCACGGAGCGAAAGTGTGTATGGATTTTATTGAGAGTATGCGTGTAGCTTGTACAAAGATTGTTCCCCCCCCCCCCCTTCAATCTATTCTAAACCCCAATTTATAGGTATTTACATGCGGAATTCGACTAGGATTACAAGTTTTTTCCTATTAGGACTCTTTGGCTTGATCTCCTCCTTCATTGGATAAACACCGAACTTCTATATCTCTTGGAGCTTGAATTGTAGTCGATGTAGGAGTTGCCTTGGTATAGAAGTCTCTTTGAAGTGGGTTAGAGGCCGAGCTGCGTTGGCCGAGCTTAACTATCGGGGCCCAACTATATTGGACCCGATGCTTGGGCCTAGCAGGTGGGCCATATCCTATCACATCCCCCCCCCCCCCAAAAAAAAGATGTAGAAGGGAGGGTGTGATTTGGGGCAGACAGGTTGAAGAAGAAGTTGCGTAAAGTGCATTAACGAGGTGGGAATAAAATTTGTATTGCCCCTTCGGAAATTAGATTTCGACGAAGTCAGAATGCTTGCCACCTCGTTAAAATGAGGTGGGTATAAAATTTGCATTGCCCCTTCGGAAACTGGATTTCGACAAAGTCGGAATGCTTGCTACCTCGTTAAAATGAGGTGGGTATAAAATTTGCATTGCCCCTTCAAAAATTAGATTTTGACGAAGTCAGAATGCTTGCCACCTTGTTAAGATGAGGTGGGTATAAAATTTACATTACCCCTTTGGAAACTGGATTTCGGCGAAGTCGGAATGCTTGCCACCTCGTTAAAATGAGGTGGGTATAAAATTTGCATTGCCCCTCCAGAAATTGGATTTCGACGAAGTCGGAATGCTTGCCACCTCGTTAAGATGAGGTGGGTATAAAATTTGCATTGCCCCGTCGGAAACTTGATTTTAACGAAGTCGGAATGCTTGCTACCTCGTTAAGACGAGGTGGGTAAGTAAGGGAAACCAAGAACGGAACGACAGTTGGAGTCCCGAGTGAGTGGGACACGTGTCACGTTGCGGTAGTAGGAGTTGAAAAGGGCGGAAGTTTTTTGAATAAAACTTCCACTGTACGCCACTCTCCCTCACTTTACCCTAATTTCTGAAATTGAGAGTGAGAGAAACTTGCCGCCGCTCGTCTGCATTATCGTCGTTCTTCCGTTCGATTTCGCACAGTTTTAACCGGACATTCCATTATTGGCCACCATCAGTCAATATTGACAAGTAAGTTATTCGACTATGTCTGCTAATTCGTCTCCTAGTGCTAGTGAAGATAGGTCCTTAGGGTTTTCCGACTCGCCGCCGGCGACTTCCAATCGGGGTGGGGAGGCGGAAGTAGATATATATTCTGTGAAGTCTCCTTGTCCGGTTAAGCGTAGGGTAGTTTTTCCACCGCCATTGAAGTCGAAGGACAGGGTGTTTAGCTTTTCGTCGGTCCTTAAGGGCCCAGAAATTCTTAGTTTAGCCCAAAATTATTTATTTCCCAATTATGTGGAATAGATGGTTCCTCGGGCTGAGGATAGGGCTTCAGAGCCCCCTCATGGCTTTTTAACTATTTATGAGGACTGTTTGCACCACGGTCTTCGTCTTCCCCTACCTTCAGTATTTGCCGGACTTTTAAGAAAGTGCGAGCTTCCTTTAGGTCAACTTTTTCCGAACTCTTTTTGTCAGTTGTGCGCTCTCGGTGTGATGGCCAAGCGACACGGGTACGACCTTAGTGTAGATATGATTCTTAGGTTTTTTTAGCTTAGGGCGTCCGGTGGTTGGTTTTATCTTTCACCTCGTCTCGGCTTCAAAGTTGAGACGAAGTCGAAGGTGACGAACTGGCAATTAAAATTTTTCTTCTGCCGGTTCGGTGAAGTCCCTGAGTTTATATGGAAAGTGGGGAAGTTAGGGAAACAAAAGACAGAGTTGTGTTTTAGTAAGCTGGAAGAAAAACTCCATGGCCACGTTGGGGAAGTGTTTTCCGAGACCGATCTGGCTCTTGCTGGGCTGAGCCCTTATGATCCTGCTTCGATGGAAGAGCCGGTGAAGGGTGAGGCTACACTTCTCTCTTTATTGTGTTTTTAATATGAATATTATTTGACTAGCTCTGTCTCTTTTATAGTGAAGCTAGTAAAGGATAGGAAAAGGCCTAGGTCCGAGGAACCCGCAGTATTGGAGAAGAGGGGTTCCGAGGCATCCTCGGAACGAACTGCAAGTGTACCGGGATCCTCACCTCTGAGGTCGCCCTCTCCCGTATCCTTAGTTCGTCGGGTGAAGGTGCCGAAGCCGAACAAGAAAACTTCGGCAACTGGCGACCAGATTCTTACCATAGGCCAGTCCTCGGTTAGTGCAGCCGGCCCGGTAATTGAGTTGGAAGAGCAGTGCCGAGACTATCCTGAGGTAAGAAATTCATCCTTATATGTTTGGATTTATTGCACGCTGGTGCTGATCTTGTATGGCAATTGACAGGATGGTGATCTGGTCGCAGCAAGCTTTCAAAATTGGGTAGACGGGTTGGTGAAAAGTGCATCCACCCTTATCAGCTTTGTAAACGACGGGGTCTCAAAGTTCAACGAGACAAATCGGATCCGTCGTCAACTGGAAGAAGAGAAGGCCAGCTTAACTGGCGAGCTTGCTGCTGCGACGCGGGAGGCCAGGGAGGCCAAAAGGAGAGAAGATGCCGCTGTTGCCGAAGCTGAGGCGGCTCGGAAGGAAGTTGCCTTGCTAAAAGCAAAATTGGATGCGGCCGAGGTTGACACAGTGTCTCGCCCTCCAATTCTCCGAGCTTATACTGAGAGGCTCTTGCTATCCGAGTTCTTCTCGGGTTTGTGCGGCGACGTGGCGGAGTTGATGACAGCCCGAAGTGTCGCCGAGACCGTGGAGGCTGTCGCCAAGGACATTCCAGACCTCGATAAGGCGAAGTACGAGTACAAAGAGGTATCCGAGGAAGAAGTGAACCGCGCCGAGGACAGCCCAAAGTGTCGCCGAGACCGTGGAAGCTTCTCGTCCTGAAGAATTTGAAGGCGGTTCCTCTACTTGAGAGCCTGGCGGCCTCTACTGACCTGCTTACTGCCGAGGTGATTCGAGACAGTTCGGTGGATCGCGATCCAGAAATGGATGCGATTGTTGCCGATCCGGTCGCCCCCCCGAAAGAAATTGAGACTGAGGCCGAGGCTGATGGCGATGCCGGGTTTGAGGTCGAAGTGCCA
Source organism: Mentha longifolia (assembly GCA_001642375.2). Lineage (NCBI taxonomy): Eukaryota > Viridiplantae > Streptophyta > Magnoliopsida > Lamiales > Lamiaceae > Mentha > Mentha longifolia. The sequence continues at coordinate 27,040,285 of CM038111.1, read as the reverse complement.
GAGAATGTATCTCAAAACGAGGATGAGGTCAGTTGATCGCCTCCTCTTTTTTTTTTTTTTTTTTTTTTCTTTTTAGCATGTACCTCGTCATCAGTAGGATGACATATTTTGCTGAAGTAATGAAAACATTATTTCTTATTAGAAATTCGTTTTCCCTTTTTGTAGTCTTCTTCTTCTCCGAAACATTACGATGCTTCTCTGTATATAGCACATATCAATAACTTACTGCGAGCCCTTGAAGCCAAGAATGGCGAAGTTCTTCATTGGAAAGATCAAGTCGGCCATATTCAGAATGAGGTTGACGTGAAACTTAGTGCCGCTCAAATAAAAAATGACGAGCTTCGAGCTCGACTTTTGGAGCTTGGAGAGGCTGTGAAGGAAGAAGTCGATAAGATTGCCGAGGAGCATGCTGAGTACGAGGAAATTATCCGCCGAAACGGCGGGAAAACCATTACTGAAGTGGATGCAAAGGTAACAGAGGTCGCTGCCCGGTGCAAAGATTGCCAAGAAAGATACGGGGTGGACTCCTGGCAGCTCCAAGATCAGATGGCCGAGCTGAAGCGAGTAGCTGGTATGTACGATGTGATTTTAGCTCGGCGCCCGAAGTTGGCTGCGCGATTAGGAAAGAACGATTGTCCTTCAAGTTCGTCCGCTACAACCGGTCCCTCGAGGTTGTCGACTCCCGCGGGTTGATCGGATATGAGATTCATGCGCCACTCTAAGGAGTTTTATGAACAAGAACGGCAATCATTGGCTCGACGAGGTCGAGGTCGGAGTCTTCAATCGGGTAGGGGTAGGAGTCGAGGACGAGGTCGAGGCACCTTCAATATAGATGAAGTTTTAAAGTTTAACCCCGATGGTGATTTTCCCACAAGATGGCTTAGTTTTAGCAAACCTAAGCCTTCGAGTTCGTCTTGATTACCATGTTATTGTACTTTTCCATTTTTAAAATAAAACGGAATTTTGTACTCTTGTATAAGCCTTTTCAAGGCCATAATTAGAATTACTTCGCCATGAGGCAAGATTAAGGTTTTAGTTGATTCACCTCGTCATAAGACAAAGTTTGGCCTGGGTTGGCTCACTTCGTAATGAGATGAAGTTTGGCCTGGGTTGGTTCACTTCGTAGTAAGACGAAGTTTGGCCTGGGTTGGCTCACTTCGTAATAAGACGAAGTTTGGCCTAGGTTGACTCACTTCGTCATAAGACGTAGTTTTGCCTTAGTTGGCTCACTTCGAGGCAAGACGAAGTTTTGCCTTAGTTGGCTCACTTCGTCATAAGACGAAGTTTTGCCTTAGTTGGCTCACTTCGAGGCAAGACAAAGTTTTGCCTTAATTGGCTCACTTCGTCATAAGACGAAGTTTTGCCTTAGTTGGCTTACTTTGTCATAAGACGAAGTTTGGCCTTGTACGACCCATCCTCGTCGAAAAGCGAGGTTAAGGTTTTATAGTTCTTTATTTGTCAAATTTATCGATAGGGGTGGTCCCCTTACGCGCGTTTAAGTGTTACTCCATAGTTGGAGTTTAGTTTTATCCTTAAAAGGATATTAAATTACCTTCGTCAGGGTTTTTAAGAATAAAGGAGTGAGATAATATGCATGAGTGGAAAGAATGCAGGATGAAATATGCAAGACCAAAGTTAAGGAAAAAATAATTTTATTGAAAAAAGAAAACCAAATGAAAAATAAAAATAAAATAACAGGACGACTTGACCCATGACCTATATGAGCTAAACAACTCTAAACTCAATTCTTTCCACCTATGCGAAGTATCTCTTTAAATGGGAAATATGTCATGTTCGGGGTATTGGCTCACCAGATAAATGGGCAAGCTTGTATGATCCTTTGCCGAGGACTTCTTCAACTCGGTAAGGTCCTTCCCATGTGGCTTCCAACTTGCCGAGCCTTTCTGCTTTACTGACCTCGTTATTCTGAAGTACGAGGTCACCTACTTGGAACTGTTGATACTTCACTCTTTGGTTATAATACCGAGCTACTTGCTATTTGTACTTAGCCTCCCTTATGTATGCTAGCTCTCGCTTCTCTTCTAGCAGATCTAGATCGGTTCGAAGCTCTTCGTCGTTGGCTTCGGCTGAGAAGTTAAGCGTGCGATGGCTCGGCAAGCCGATCTCTACCGGGATCACTGCCTCGGTTCCATACACCAAACTATAAGGTGTTTCTCCGTTCGAGGTCCTGGGAGTTGTTCGGTATGACCATAGGACTTAGGGTAAATTTGCTGCCCAATCTCCCTTGGCTTTGTCGAGGCGAGTTTTGAGCCCCTTGACGATTGTTCGGTTCATAACTTCGGTCTGGCCATTCGCTTGAGGGTGAGCAACCGAAGTGAACTTTTGTTGAATATGAAGCCCTTCACACCATTCTCTGAATGCTCGGTCCATGAACTGCATTCCGTTGTCCGAGACAAGGATGTGAGGTACGCCAAAGCCACAAACTACGTTCTTCCAGATGAAGTTTAGGGCATTCTTGCTTGTGATCTTTGCCAAGGGTTCAGCCTCGACCCACTTAGTAAAGTAGTCGATGGCTACGATGAGGAACTGGAGCTATCAAGGAGCTTTGTCGAATGGTCCGACGATGTCTACCCCCCATTGCACGAACGTCCAGGGGCTTTGCATGCTCACGAGGTCTGTCTGTGGTAACCTCGGCACCGTGGCATGGATTTGGCACTTTTGGCATTTTCTGACAATGTCGATTGCATCTTGGAACATTGTAGGCCAGTAGTATCCCCACCTCATAACCTTTTTTGCTAGTGCTCGAGCTCTGATATGACTCCCACATGCTCCTTCATGCACTTCTCTCAGCGCATAATTTGCTTCATTCGGCCCGGCGCATCTTAAGAGGGGTTGGAGATATGACCTTCGATACAGCACTCCTTGGTCCAGGGTATACTTCGGGACTTTGATTAGGAGTTTCCTAGCTTCGAGCTTGTCGTGGGGCAATTCCCCCTTCTCTAAGTAAGCTCGGTAGGGAGACGTCCAGTTCGGTTCGTCCTCCTGTACGAGGTTTAGTTCGGCTTCTTCAATGCTTCGAAGCTTGACTTCTTCTACAGGCGAGTTTGTTGAGGACGAGGCCAGTTTGCTTAAGGTATCAGCTCGATTATTTTCCCCTCTAGGAATCCGCCGCAGCTCGAAGTATTCGAAGCCTTCTTGCAAACTTTTTGCCTTTTGCAGATATTTTTTCATTCTTTCTCCCTTTGCCTCGTATCTGCCTAACATGTGGCTCACTATAACTTGGGAGTCACTATGAACTTGAACGGCTCGGATATGCAAAGAATGAGCTAGGCGGAGTCCAGCAATTAACGCTTCGTATTCGACTTCATTATTCATTGTTGGGAATTTAAACCAAAGGTCATAGGATGTCTCCATTCCATCCGGACCAAGTATCATCACTCCTGCCCCACTGCTTGTGCGACCTGAAGCACCATCTACATAGACTTTCCAACAGTCTTTTGGAGGTTCCTTTGGTTGTTCAGCTTCGGCTTTGTTTGGGGGGAGTTCGTCCTGTTTTGGTGCTTCTGAGAACTTTGCCTCTACTAGGAAATCTGCTAGGGTTTGTCCCTTTATAGCTTACCGAGGACAGAAATTTATGTCATGCTCGCCGAGTTCGACCGCCCACTTAGCGATTCTACCTGATGCTTCAGGTTTGGTCAGTACTTGGCGAAGTGGGAGGTCGGTTAGAACTTGTATGGTGTGTGCATGGAAATACGGTCTCAACCTCCTAGCAGCATTTACTAGTGCAAGGGCGACTTTTTCCAATGGCCGGTACCTCATTTCAGGTCCTTTCAGAGCTCGGCTAATGAAATAAACAGAAAGCTGCCGACGTCCTTCATCCCGAACTAATACAGCACTTATAGCTTTATCCGAGGCTGCAAGATATAGGGAGAGGACTTCTCCATCTTTCGGGACCGACAAAGTCGGGAGCTTTGCTAGGTATTTCTTCAACTCTTCGAATGCCGATATGTGCTCGTCCTTCCATTCGAAATCAGGTGCCTTCTTGAGAATTTTGAAGAATGGGAGCTGTTTTTCGGCGGCTTTAGATAAGAAACGACTTAGTGCTGCCAAACAGCCCATCAGTTGATGGACATCGTGAATGGTTTTCGGGACCTTCATTTCTTGAACAGCTCGGACTTTTGAGGGGTTGGCCTTCAAACCTTCTTGCGACACCCAACACCCTAAGAATTTTCCTGATCGGACCATAAAGGTACATTTCTCGGGGTTGAGCTTCAGATTCACTTTCCGAAGTAGGCCGAAAATGATTTTGAGGTCGTCGACGCAGGTCGCTGTTTCTCTGCTTTTGACGACGATGTCATCGACGTAGACTTCAACAATCTTCCCAATGTGATGTTCGAATATTTTGTCGACCATCCTTTGATAAGTCACTCCAGCGTTTTTAAGCCCAAATGGCATTTTCTTATAGGCAAAGACGCCGAAGTCTGTGATGAAAGTTGTCTTCGGCGCATCCTTATCACTCATTAGGACTTGATGATACCCTTTGTATAGATCTAGAAAGCTGAAAACCTTGTGACCGACCAGGGCTTCTACTTTCTTGTCAATGTTGGGCAAGGGGGTAACAGTCCTTAGGGCAGTGTTTGTTGAGGTCGGTATAGTCAATGCACATACGCCACCCTCCTTGTTGGTTTTTGACCATGACCGGGTTAGCTATCCACGTCGGATATTTGACCTCGAACAAAATGTCAGCTTTCCGAAGCTGTTGCACCTCGTCATAAATGACTTGACTTAATTCTGCAGCGAAGACTCGTTGTTTCTGCTTGACTGGCTTTACTCCGGGGTCAATATTCAGCCGATGAGTGATGATGCTAGGTGTTACTCCGGTCATATCGAGGGGTGTCCAGGCAAAGACATCTCTGTAATCCCGAAGAAGTTGGACGATCTGCCTGTGGAGTTCGGCTCCTCCCGCAAAGCCTACTTTGACGACCTTGAATGGGTCATCTTCGTAGAGTACTATGTTTTTCACCGGCTCGTCTGAGGCAGATTCTTGTTTCTGTTCCAACTCTTCGGGCAACTGTAATTGCTATGCTTGGGAGTGCTGAGGTGCCCCGGCACCTCGTAATGCGATCTGCATGCACTCCTTTGCTCGCTTTTGATCACCTCGAACTACGATCACCCCATTTTTTGACGGGATTTTAATCGTTAAGTGATATGGCGAACAGATCGCCTTAACCGCCACCAGCCAATCCCTTCTGAGTATAACATTGTATGGAGAATCCGCTTTAACGACGAAGAGGTTGATGACCTTAGTGGTCGATAACGGATGAATTCCCACTGTGACGGGCAGTTGTACAACCCCCTCCGTTTGCGTCTCCTGTTGGACAAAACTCTTTAAAGGGACTGGTGTTGGTGCAAGCTGCGCCTTCTCCACTCCTAGCTGGTCGAAGTAATTCTTGAAAAGGATACTGACCGAGGCTCCAGTATCAACGAAAACCCGTCGTACGAGTTTATTAGCCACTCCTGCTTCAATCAAAATCACATCCTGGTGGGGCATGATAGGTGGCACTGGGTCTTGGTCCGAGAAAGTAATTGCCTCGTCCCTTTTGAAACTTTTTTGAGAAGGTTTTTCATGTTGCGGGCTTCGAGCTTCGGCCTTCAATGATGACTTCGTAGCTCCCTGTGGGAGCCCGGTAATAGCCTGTACGACTCCATCATACTGAGGTTGATCCTCATCCTCATCGTCTTCTCGCTTCGGCCTCTTGTCGGCCTGAGGGCCGCACTTGTTTCCTCCTCTGTTCTGCTTTCTTTTTCTATTTCCCTAAGGTCGGGCTTCATTTTGGCTGCGACTTTGGTACCTTTTAAGCGTACTGTCGCTCACCAAATTCTCAATATTTTCAGCTAAGTTCCAGCAATCTTCTGTATCATGGCCATAATCCTCATGGAATCGGCAATACTTATCCCTGGATCGACGTTTCGACCCTAATTTTGACATTGGTTGAGGCTTCTCGAACAGATTGGTATGAAGCTCGTAAATTTCCGTCCTCGGCTTTGTCAATGGAGTGAATTGGCCCTTTTCTTAGTTCTAACGAGGTCCAAGTCTAGATTCAATTGGGCCGCGCTGAAGTCTGTCGAGGGCACTTCGCCGACCTTGACCTCGGTCACTGCGATCTTCTTTTTTCCGGCTCGGCCCTATCAGTTTCGCGCTTGCGCCTGTCGGCTTCGTCAGCTTTAGCGAACTGATCAGCTATGCTCCATAGTTGCTCGCAGTACGGGGCTCGTTTCTTACGAGCTCACTAAATAGGGTGCCAGACTGGTCATGAAGTCGCTAATAGACTCGCCTCGTCTTTGTTTGATTGTGAGAAGATGTGCTGTGGTAGTTTTTGCTTCGGCTTTCTGGAAAAACGTCCTTTCGAAAGCCTCCATCAGCTCATCGTAGGACCCGATACTACGAGATGGTAGGCTATCGAACCACGTTCGCGCGTTGTCTACCAACAATTCAGGGAAGACTTTGCACATGTAAATATCATCGCCGAGTCCCTGGTTGACCATATTGTACTGGAATTGAAACAAGAAATTCCTTGGATCACACGACTCATTGTAAGGCTTTACCGGCGGAACTTTATACGAAGTAGGGAGAGGCGTGTAGAGGATTCGGTTGGTGAAGGGCGTAGAGATTCTCCCATATACGCCAAACCTTCCACCGTAATAATTGGCCTCGTATGAGGTGAGAGTACGTCGCGCCGAGGTGAGTCAGCCTGGCGACGAGGTGAGTCTACACGGCGACGAGATGAGTCACGATCCTGGTTCCTTTGGCGATCATCAGCAAATCGCCTGGGAGGGAATCTGGTATCTCGTGCACCTAGGATTCTGATACTTGGAGACTTTTCCCGGTGTTTCGACGTAGCTTCGCGATCTCGATGGTCGCTATGTGGAGGTTGACCTCCTTCACCATTGCGATCTCTTTGCTGCTTAGCAAAATCTAGGAAATCCTGCCGATTCTTTGCCAGATACGCTTTTACTGCATCATCAAATTCTTGTTGGAAGTTGGAAAGGTAATCCTCTTGCTGCTGTCACGACCTTCCTTTCACGGCCGAACTTATCCACCGGGATATGAGCGACATGACCCTCTGAGGTTTTGTCTTTCACAGGCTCTTTCCTCGGTCGTCTGTCCATTGGTGGATTCGGTGAATTCTGCATCTGGCTTGTTTCAGCCGCTGGAATGTCTTGACTGTTGTGCTGAGTCTCCTTTTCTTTGTTGGCAACAGCAGTCGATCGTGTCTGTCTTGTCATCGTGACTTATTTACCTTGAAAACCTTTGATCGGAATTCACAAATTCAAGAGAAGTTTCCCACAGACGGCGCCAATGATGAATCTTGCTTTTCAATGATGATTTATGCACGAAAACAAGGAATTAACAGACACGAAAGTAAAGGACACAAGGGATTTACGTGGTTCAATCTATTGTGATAGATCTACGTCCACGGAGCGAAAGTGTGTATGGATTTTATTGAAAGTATGCGTGTAGCTTGTACAAAGATTGTTTCCCGCCCCCTCAATCTATTCTAAACGCCTATTTATAGGTATTTACATGTGGAATTTGACTAGGGTTACAAGTCTTTTTCTATTAGGACTCTTTGGTTTGATCTCCTCCTTCATTGGATAAACACCGAACTTCTATATCTCTTGCAGCTTGAATTGTAGTCGATGTAGGAGTCGTCTTGGTATAGAAGTCTCTTTGAAATGGGTTAGAGGCCGAGCTGCGTTGACCGAGCTTAACTGTCGGGGCCTAACTATATTGGGCCCGATACTTGGGCCTAGCAGGTGGGTCATATCCTATCAAGGCACATGCCCGCGGTCTGGTAAAGGTTGTCCGCCTGTTCGTGTTTTTCCCGCCTGGCCCAAACTCTGGCCACACACCTGCGTCTTACCCATATTCACATACCCACTTTCACAGTTTTCTTCTTCCTTACACCTGTCATTCACCATTATTGCACCGAGGTCTGAATTTTCTTGTCAATTTGTCTTTTGAATTTCATTCATTACTTTTCACAGATTGTTTTTCTATATTATGCAATGTTTATGGAATTTTCGCACCTAGAGCTAGAGTTCAGGAATTTATGCCTATATGCAAGAATTTCTTGAAATTATGTGATGGGTATTGCTTATGAACATAAATATGAACTTGATTTGTGATTATTTTTCGTGAAATTCGGGAAATTTGAGATTTTTAGTGTTCTAATTTATGCCTATATGCGTGAATTTCTTGAAATTATGTGATGGGTATTGCTTATGAACACAAATATGAACTTGCATTTGTGATTATTTTTCGTGAAATTCGGGAAATTTGAGATTTTTAGTGTTCTAATTTTTCCTACCTTTATGGAATATCTTTTTTTCTTGATTTACTTTCTTGTTCTTCTTGCTATTTATTTGAACTTACTACAATAAAGAGGTTGTGATTTTGGTGCCTTTAATATTTGTGGCTTATTTCTAAGTGTTATATTGGGAGATCTTTGTGTAGAGAGTTTATTTGTTGGAATTTTTGTATTAGGATTGAGATGTTATAATTTGTTTTGTGACTATGATTTATCTTAGGTTTGGGGGCTAGACATGTTTGAAGGATGAATTTTATATATGAGCTAATTGAACAGTTTCATTTATTTATTTTGGAGATCATCATGTCGACTCACAAGTCTCGAACTAGTTTATTCAATTCTGGTAATGTGAGGGAGACTGCCAACTCCGGCTACTCCGTTTGGGCCTCAGCTCTACAATTTCACTCTCACCCACCCTGTGATGAGAGCTAGAATAAATCATTAATTTAAAAATACATCTCAAGTATTGGATTTATACAGTATTAATATTAAGCCTTCGTATATTAGTATATACAAGATTACTATTAACCCTTCGAAGTTGCATATATTATTATTCCATTGTAGTAGGATGGTGGCCTTGTGATTTAGACTTGAGATTTTCGTGATATTTTAGGCCTTTTAACCCTATTTTTTGTTTTGTTTTGTTTATACATATGCCATCACAGTTGGTTCATAATAATTCAGGTATTAGGACTCAACTTCAGCATTTGTAGCTTATGATTTGTACTGTTCAAGTTTCAAGATAATGGTAGTTGATGTTTCAAGGCATAGACGACGGCTATGGTTCTAGGATATTTTGGGATCAAGCGTTACCAAGAGTTATACACAGATAATTTGCCTGTGCTAAATATGAGAACTGTAGGCACCTGTTCTTTACTTAAATGTTCATGCTTTTTACGTACGATCATACTCTTTTATGTATGTTTTATTTTCACGACAATTGTAGATCATACAGAAATTAATGATTCAAATTGGCTCGACAAAAATATGTGGTGTAACATTGACATAAATTAATATGTAAAAATATTTCTTCGGCTTGAAATGAATGGAGTAAGTATGATGGCAGAATGATAAATCAGATTTCTGGAGGAAAATGACAAATATATAACCAAGTCTGCAACAAATAAAAGCAGGCAAGACTAAGTTGTACGTACATCAACAGTTTCCTTTAATTTTTACAATTCCTCCTTTCATTTCTATCTGCCAACTACTGTTTCTCATTTCCTTCACCTTCTATCACAAGTCACAACCTTATCATTGATGTTGCATTAATCACGTGGCCTGCTTTCTCTCTTTCTCCACTACAATCTTTTAACTGTTTTGTTATATCTAGATCTACGGCTCTACTTGAATGACTAGAGATCGTATAAAAAAGACATCTACGGTTAACATTTATGTACTATATTTCTTACTTAATTATAGACATTTTTATTGGATGGGGGATAAATTGGTAATCTTGATTAAAATGTAACCGCCGCCTCCTTAAATCTTGGGATTCATCACGTGTTATATCTTCATTTATTCATTTAACTCTTGCTCTTCACAACATTCTCATACTCCTCAAATAATCAAAAAAAACCATATTCATTCACCACAAATTGCTGGTATATGACTGTGGCGCAACCATCCTCATATTTTGCAGAGTTCACTTAGCAGCTAGGTTTCTGATCTAGACAAACCCATTGGGAAAAAAAAAAAAACATAGTTTGATTGAAGGAAATAGTTTGATGGAAAAAATGATTCTTTATTTTGTAGTATTACATTTATACTGTAATGCATTAATAACACTCAATCAATTTCAGAATGATATAGATTTTTTTTTTCTTATTACATTTTTTTGTATCTCTTGTTTTGATGATTTAATTATAGTTCATGTATTTTTTTTTTTCTGGAGCTTTGTTCATTATCTAATAATGCAATAATAACACATACAAATAATGCATTATGAATGCATTGGTATCACTTGTCTGTGCATTATACTAATGCAACCGATGTAATAAAAAATGATAGTAAATGCATTATGAAAATGAATATATATATATTTATATATATATATATATATAAATTATCTTTGTAACGCAACCAAAAGTGCATTATAATTTATAATACTATAATTAATGCATTAAATTAAAAAAAAAAAATCAGTACATTACGAATATTCTTCACACGAGATATTAATGCATTTGTGTATTTGTTATGTACGTATCACACGCGATATTCTTCACACGCGATATTTATAAAAAAACGAATGCATTATAAATCAGCACACCATGCATTATCATATTACTCAAAATGCAGAAGAACGATTTTTTTTATTAGTACGGAGTATTATTTTGGAATGATTTTATTGGATTTTATTTCTCTTATTTTTCAGAGTGAATCAACGTATTTTAAGGATGTTGATTTTTGACTTTCGTGAATTTCATCACATATCCCTTAATTACCGTCACTACCAAAATAATTATTGATGGATCTTGCTTTTCAAGGGTAATTGAGGCACGAAAACAGTGAATTCAAGAACACAAAAGTAAAGGACACAAGGGATTTACGTGGTTCGATCGAGAGATCTACGTCCACGGGGCGAAAAGTGTGTATGCTTTATTAGCTTTATGCGTGAGGCTTACAAAAGATTGTTCTCCCCCCTTCATCTATTCTAAGCCCCTATTTATAGATATTTTTACATAGAGTTCTACTAGGATAACAATTCTTCTCCAAGTTGGACTCTTGAGCTTGATCTCCTCCTTTTGTGGGTAAACACCGAGCTTCTAGATCTCCTTCATGATTAGAGTTGTAGTTGGTGTAGGAATCGGAGTTGCCTTGTTGGAGTGTTGGGCCGAGGTGGGCTGTTTAAAGGGGCCGAGCTTACTGGGCCGAGCTGAACCGTTCGAGTCCAATTATGTTGGGCTCGATGCTTGGGCCTAGTAGCTACGCCATATCCTATCACATCCCCCCCCCCCAAAAAAAAGATGTAGAAGTGAGGTGTGATGTAGGACAGAACAGTGAAGCGGGTGAGTGTAAAATGGCATGACCCCGTCGAATTTGAGAAATCGACGAAGTTGAAATGCATGCCGCCTCGTGAAGACGAGGTCGGTGTTTAAATTACATTGCCCCGTCGAATGTGAGATTTCGACGAAGTCAAACTGCATGCCGCCTCGTTAAGACGAGGTCGGTCTTAAAATTACATTGCCCCGTCGAATTTGAGAGTTCGACGAAGTCGAACTGCATTTGGCAACAAGTCAGACGAGGCAATCTTGGTTGGAAGGGTGAAGCCGAACACGGAGCGCCGGTTGTAGTCCCGAGTTAGTGGGACACGTGTGGCGCCGTGGGGGTGGGAGTTGAAAAGGTGGAAGTTTTTGAATAAAACTTCCGCTATACGCCTTCTTCCGCATTTTGCCCTAATTTTAAATCTGAAAAAGAGTCGCCGCCTCCCCTCTGTCGTTGCTAATTTTTTCCGTGCGTTTTTGCCGTCAATCATCGTTAGGAGTTATTCCGCCGATAATTTCACGAGTAAGTTATGGATTCTTCTTCTCTCCTTCTTCAAGTAGTAGGGGTAACGACGGTGGAGCGGTTGATGGGTTATCGCCGCCTCCGATGCCATCTTTTCCGTCGACCGTAAAAATAAATGCTTTCACTGTAGATTCTTTATCAACTAGGACAATTGAGTGTGTCTGTCTTGCTCTGATGACTGAGGGCAAAGTCCTTAAGTATAGGTCGTCGTTTAGCGCAGAACAGATTATTAACGTTTGTAGACAATATCAATTTCCTTCCTCCGCTCTGTTAGTAGCTCCCAGACCGGGGGACAAAGCTTGTTCGCCTCCAGACGGTTTCTTTACCGTGTACGAAGATAGTTTGAAGCACGGTCTTCGGTTCCCTTTGTTTCCAGTCTTTGGAGCTTTACTTCGCAAGCTCGGTATTGCAATGGGGCAAATCGCACCGAACTCTTTTAAACAGCTTGTAGGATTAGTTGTAGAAGCTAGCACCATGGGTATTCCGGTATCAGTAGACTTGATACTGATTTTTTTCTTTTTTAAATTAGGTGATACGGGGTGGTTCTACTTGACTCCGGTTCGTAAGGATTCGTTTCGTTTAATAACGAAATCGAAAATTATGAATTGGCAGAATAAGTTCTTATGTCGCTCTGATGAGGTTCCCCACTTCGTCTGGCGACAGAAAGGTAGTAAGCCAGAGAGTCAGGCTTCCACGGTAGATCTGGCTGATGTCGTGACTAGGTTAGATCGGCTAGGTACAATTGTACGGGATTACACCAAAGCTGAGCTTGTGTCGGCCGGGCTGAGCCCGTTTAACCCCAACACCTCGTATCCCGAGGAGGGTGAGGTCTCCTTTCCTATCTGTTTGTGGTTTGCAAGATATTTGGTCTATCATGCGTAATGTCTTCTGAATTTTGGTTGCAGTGAAGCTGGTGAAAGACAAGAAGAGGCAGAGGTCCGAGGATCCTGTAGTGTTGGAGAAGGGGGGTTCTGAGGCATCCTCGGAACAAACTGCGAGTGTTCCGGGATCATCTCCACTAAGGTCGCCCTGTCCTGAATCGTTAGTTCGTCGGGCGAAGATGCCGAAGCCGAACAAGAAAGCTTCAGCAACTGGCGACAAGACTCTAACCGTAGGCCAGTCTTCGGTTAGTGCGGCTTGCCCGGTGGTGGAGCTGGAAGAAGAACGCCGGGTTTATCCCGAGATAAGAAGTTCAAGCCTTTCTGCGTTGGGTTTATAGTATTTGTGCGCTGATGTTGTTCGCCATCTGCAGGATGCCGACCTAGTGACAGCGAGCTTTCACAACTGGGTGGACGGGCTGGTGAAGGGCGCGTCCACCCTTACTGGCTTCCTGAATGATGGGGTCTCGAAGTACAACGAGATTAACCTGCGTCAGGCGTCAGTTGGAAGAAGAGAAGGTTAGCCTAACTAGCGACCTTGCCGCTGCCGTCCTGGAGGCCAAGGAGGCCAAAAAGAAGGAGGACGACACTGTTGCCGCAACTGAGGCAGCTCGGAGGGAGGTAACCTTGCTGAAGGCCAAATTGGAATCGGCTGAGGCCGACGCTGTGGCTCGCCAAGGGCCAGTTCTCCGAGCCTATACTGAAAGGCTCTTCCTATCTGAGTTCTTCTCAGGTTTCTGTGGCGATGTGGCTGAGGTGATGACGGCTCGAAGTGTCTCCGAGACTGTGGAGGCTATCGCTGAGGACATTCCAGACCTCGATAAGGTGAAGTACGGGCACAAGGAGGTGTCCGTGGAGGAACTGAACCGAGCCTTCGCAGAAATTATGTTGAAAAATCTGAAGGCGGTTCCTCTTCTTGAAAACCTGGTGTCTTCTACCGACCTGCTCACCGCTGAACTGATTCGGGAAAGTCCGGTGGATCGCGATCCTGACATGGATACGATTGTTGCCGAGCTTAATGCCGCTCCGAGAAGAACCGAACTGAGAGTGGAGCTGGTGGCGATGCCGAAGGGGAGGCTGAAGTGCAGGATAATGTACCTCAAAACGAGGAGGAGGTCAGTTGATCGCCTCCTCGTCTCTCTTTTTTTTTTTTTTTTTTTGTAGCATGTACTTCGTCATCAATAGGATGGTGCGTTTTGCTGAAGTAATGAAAACTTTATTTCTTATTAGAAATTTGTTTCCATTTTTGTAGTCTTCTCCGAACTGCGTCAACTTATCATCTTGTCTAGAGGAAATAGCTCAACTTCAACGTCAACTTGATGCAGCGAAGGTTGAGGCTTTGTACTGGAAAGGCATGATAGGCCACATTGAGAATGAGACCGAAGTGAAACTACAGGCCGCTCAGATTAAATTGGACGGGTTGCAAGCTCAACTGATCGAGCTAAAGGAGAAGCATGGTAGGCTTAGGAGAAAAGCCAAGCGTATTGAAGAAGAACTCCTTGAATATGAAACCATTATCCGCCGAAGTGGGAAGCCTACTATTGCCGAGGTCTTGGCCAAGGTGGATGAGAAAAGAGAGTGGCTTCAGCGTTTCCGGCACGATTATGGCGAGAACTCTTGGGAGTACCGGGGGTTGGTCGACAAGCTGGTTGAAGCTATCAATTCGTATGAGACTGTAAAAGCTCGTCGGCCCAAGTTATTACAGTATTTGAACCCAGAGACGAACTCATCGAGCTCGGCTAATTCCGGTCTGAGTTCGGGAGTGTTGGATGCGGCCACTAGGGCTTATTTGGAGAGTCCAAGTGAATCACTTCGTCTGGGAGGGATGCCGAGAGCTTCTTGCGGGCAAGGTCGAGCTCGTGGCTTCAGTTCTGCCAACCAAGGTAGGGTTTCCACTGCTCGAGACCGAGGTCGAGGTCGGGGCTCAGCTTTCCGTAGAGGCCGGGGCATGCAAGCTGTAGATTACATTATGGGTTTGCCCGATCCTCCAGCCGGGCCTAGTTTTGTTGATAGGTGGCTTAATTTTGGTAGTTCGTCTAGCTCGGGAGCACCTCCTTAATGTAAATACCAATGTAATTGTACGCATTCTTGTCTTATACGAAATAAGATAGAATTTTTTCGTACTCTTACTTATGCATTCATTATGAGTTTTGCGCTTTATTGGTTGTCTTAGTCTGATAGCCCTTTTCATCAAAGAATGAAGTTTGGCTTTATACGGCTTTCTTCGCAGGAATACGAAGTTTTACCTTTTTTGACTCACTTCGTTCTTAGACAAAGTGTGGTTGTTTATGGCTCACTTCGTCTAAGGACGAAGTTTGGCCTTCTATGGCTCACCTCGTCAAACGACGAGGTTTGGCCTTTGTTCGGTTCACCTCGTCAGATGACGAGGTTTGGCCTTTGTTCGGCTCACCTCGTCAGATGACGAGATTTGGCCATCTATGGCTCACCTCGTCAGATGATGAGGTTTGGCCTTGTACGCGCGTTTATAGTATATGCTCCATGGTTGGAGATATTAAATACCCTCGTCAAGGTTAAAAAATAGTTGAACGAAATAATTTGCACAAGTGGAAAGAAAAATGCTTAAAACGAAATATGCAAGACCAATAGGAAAAAATACGAACTTTATTGATAAAAAAAATCGAAGTAAAAATTTGAACAGGACGACCTGAGTCATGACCTAACCGACCTAAGATGAAATGACCTTTACTCCTTTCCACCTATGCGAAGTATTTCTTTAGATGAGAGACATGCCAAGTTCGGGGTATCGGCTCACCAGATAGATGGGCGAGCTTATATGACCCTTTGTCGAGGACTTCTTCAACTCGGTAAGGCCCTTCCCATGTGGCTTGTAGTTTGCCGAGCTTTTCTGCCTTGCTGACTTCGTTATTCCGAAGTACGAGGTTGCCTACTTGGAATTGTTGGAATTTCACTCTATGGTTATAGTATCGAGCTACTTGCTACTTGTACTTAGCTTTCTTGATGTAAGCCAAATCCGCTTCTCTTCTAGTAGGTCCAAATCAGCTCGTAGTCCTTCTTCATTGGCTTCGGCTGAAAAATTTAGCGTGCGGTGGCTCGGCAATCCGATCTCAACCGGAATGACAGCTTCAGTTCCGTACACCAAACTGTAAGGTGTTTCTCCATTTGAAGTCCGGGGAGTTGTTCGGTATGACCATAGGACTTGGGGTAGGTTTGCTACCCAATCTCCTTTGGCTTCGTCAAGTTGGGTCTTGAGCCCCTTGACAATTGTTCTGTTCGTAACTTCGGTTTGGCCGTTCACTTAAGGGTGGGGCTTTTGCTGAATGTGTAAACCTTCGCACCATTCTCTGAATGTTTGATCCGTGAACTGCGCTCCGTTATCTGAAATGAGAACATGAGGTACGCCGAAGTGGCAGACAATGTTCTTCCAGACGAAGTTAAGAGCATTCTTGCTTGTGATCTTAGCCAAAGGTTCGGCTTCAACCCACTTAGTGAAGTAGTCAATGGCTACGATGAGGAACTGTAGTTGTCCAGGAGCTCGGTTAAACGGTCCGACTATGTCGATCCCCCATTGTACAAACGGCCACGGGCTTTGCATGCTGACGAGGTCGCTCTGGGGTAGCCTTAGGACTGTCCCGTGGATTTGACATTTTGGGCATTTCTTGACGAGCTCAACTGCATCGTGGAATATCGTAGGCCAATAGTATCCCCACCTCATCACCTTTTTTGCTAGTGCTCGAGCTCCGATGTGACTCCCACACGCTCCTTCATGCACTTCTCTTAGTGCATAATTTGCTTCATTCGGCCCGGCACATCTTAAAAGGGGTTGGAGATACAACCTTCGATACAGCACTCCTTGCTCCAGGGTGTACTTCGGGACTTTGCTTAGGAGTTTTCTAGCTTCGAGCTTGTCGTGGGGCAGTTCCCCCTTCTCTAAGTAAGCTCGGTAGGGAGTCATCCAGTTCGGTTCGTCCTTCTCTACTAGGTTCAGTTCGGCTTCTTCAATGGATCGAAGCTTGACTTCCTCTACAGGCGAGTTTGTTGAAGATGATGCCAGTTTGCTTAAGGCGTCAGATTGGTTATTTTCTCCTCTAGGAATCCGCCGCAGCTCGAAGTATTCAAAGCCTTCTTGCAGACTCTTTGCTTTTTGTAAATATTTCTTCATTCTTTCTCCCTTTGCCTCGTATCTACCTAGCATGTGGCTCACTATGACTTGGGAGTCACTATGAACTTGAACGGCTCGGATATGCAAGGAACGAGCTAGGCGGAGTCCGGCAATTAATGCTTCGTACTTGACTTCATTATTCGTCATTGGGAAGCTAAAACGAAGTGCATACGCTGTCTCAATTCTATCCGGACTAAGTAGCATCACTCCTGCCCCGCTGCCTGTGCGACCTGAAGCACCATCTACATAGACTTTCCAGCAGTCTTTTGGAGGTTCCTTAGGCTGCTCGGCTTCGGCTTTGCTTGGGGGGATTTCGTCCTGTTTTGGCGCTTCGGAGAACTTAGCCTCTACTAGGAAATCTGCTGGGGCTTGTCCCTTTATAGCTTGCCGAGGACAGAAATTTATGTCATGCTCGCCGAGTTCGACCGCCCACTTAGCGATTCTACCCGATGCTTCAGGCTTGGTCAGTACTTGGCGAAGTGGTAGGTCGGTTAGAACTTGTATGGTGTGTGCATAGAAATACGGTCTCAACCTTCTAGCGGCATTCACTAGTGCAAGGGCGACTTTTTTCCAATGGCTGGTACCTCGTCTCCGGTCCTTTCAGAGCTCGGCTAATGAAATAAATAGGAAGTTGCCGACGTCCTTCATCCCGAACTAGAATAGCACTTATAGCTTCATCCGAGGCTGCGAGGTATAGGGAGAGGACTTCTCCATCTTTCGGAACAGACAAAGTTGGGAGCTTGGCCAGGTACTTCTTCAGCTCTTCAAACGCCGATCTGTGCTCATCCTTCCATTCTAAGTCGGGTGCCTTCTTGAGAATCTTGAAGAATGGGAGCTGCTTTTCGGCGGCCTTAGATAAGAAATGACTTAGCGCTGCCAAACAGCCCGTCAGTTGATGCACATCGTGAATGGTTTTCGGGACCTTCATTTCCTGGACAGCTCGGACTTTCGAGGGGTTGGCCTTCAAACCTTCTTGCGAAACCCAGTACCCCAAGAATTTTCCTGATCGAACCATAAAGGTACATTTCTTGGGGTTTAACTTCAGATTCACTTTCCGAAGTAGGCCGAAGACGATCTTGAGGTCGTCAACGCAGGTCGCTGGTTCTCTACTTTTGACGACGATTTCATCGACGTAGACTTCAACGATCTTTCCAATGTGACGTTCAAATATCTTGTCGACCATCCTTTGATAGGTTGCTCCCACGTTTTTAAGCCCAAATGGCATCTTCTTGTAGGCAAAACGCCGAAGTCCGTGATGAAAGCTGTCTTCGGCGCATCTTCATCACTCATTAGGACTTGGTGATACCCTTTGTATAGATCTAGAAAGCTAAAGACCTTGTGACCGACCAAGGCTTCTACTTTCTTGTCAATGTTGGGCAAGGCGTAACAGTCCTTTGGGCAGTGTTTGTTGAGGTCGGTATAGTCAATGCATATCCGCCAACCTCCTTGTTGTTTTTTGACCATGACCGGGTTAGCTATCCACGTCGGATATTTGACCTTGAACAAAATGTCATCTTTCTGAAGCTGTTGGACCTCGTCATAAATAACTTGACTTCGTTCTGCAGTGAAGACTCGCTGTTTCTGCTTGACTGGCTTTACTCCGGGGTCGATATTCAGTCGATGAGTAATGATGCTAGGTACTACTCCAGTCATGTCGAGGGGTGTCCAGGCAAAGACATCTCTGTATTCCCGAAGAAGTTGGACGATCTGCCTGTGGAGTTCGGCTCCTCCCGCGAAGCCTACTTTGACGGCCTTGGATGGGTCATCTTCGTAGAGTACTATGTTTTCCACCGGCTCGTCGGATGCAGATTCTTATTTCTGCTCCAACTCTTCGGGCAGCTGTAATTGCTATGCTTGGGAGTGCGGAGGTGCCCCGGCACCTCGTAGTGCAATCTGCATGCACTCCTTTGCTCGCTTTTGGTCCCCTCGAACTACGATCATCCTATTTTTTGATGGGATTTTGATCGTTAAGTGGTATGGCGAACATATCGCCTTAACCGCCACCAGCCAATCCATCCGAGTATAACGTTGTATGGAGAATCTGCTTTAACAATGAAGAGGTTGATGACCTTAGTGATTGATAATGGGTGAATCCCCACTGTTACAGGCAATTGTACAACCCCCTCCGTTTGCGTCTCCTGTTAGACGAAGCTCTTTAGTGGGACTGGTGCTGGTGCGAGCTGCGCCTTCTCCACTCCTAGCTGGTCAAAGCAATTCTTGAAGAGGACACTGACCGAGGCTCCAGTATCAATGAAAACTCATCGTACGAGCTTATTAGCCACCCCGGCTTCAATCACAATCGCATCTTGGTAGGGCATGGTAGGTGGCACTGGGTCTTGGTCTGAGAAAGTACTTACCTCGTCCTTTTTGAACCTTTTTTGGGAAGGTTCGTCCTGTTGCGGGCTTCGAGCTTCGGCCTTCAATGACGACTTCATAGCTCCCTATGGGAGCCCGGTAATAGCCTGTACGACTCCATCATACTGAGGATGGTCCTTATCTTCGTCGTCTTCTCGCTTCGGCTTCTTGTCAGCCTGGGGGCTGCAGTTATTCCCCCCTCTATTTTGTCTTCATCTTTTGTTGTCCTGGGGGCGGCCTTCATTCTGGTTGCAACTTTGGTATCTCCCCAGAGTACCGTCGCGCACCAAGTAATCGATTTCCGAAGCGAGATTTTTGCAATCCTCCGTGTCATGGCCGTAGTCCTCATGGAACTTACAGTATTTATCTTTGGATCGGCACTTCGCTCCTCCTCGTGACATAGGCTGAGGCTTCTCGAACAAATTTTGGTGAAGCTCGTAAATCTCTGTCCTCGGCTTCGTCAGCTGAGTGAACTAGTTTTTCTCTTAGTTCGGCCGAGGTCCCAGCCGGGACTCTAGGTCCACCCTCACTTTAGGGTGAGGGTAGACAACAATAATAATCGATTGAGTAATTGAGTCGAACCACAAGGAATGCAAGGACGCTCAAGTCTCAAGTAGTAACCTAGCTACTAATCGTACTATTCAACTACCGGCAAGCATGTTTTTGTGTTTTTAATTAACTAATGACACCAAAAAGTAATTATCAACTTAAAACTTAACTAAACAAGCAACAAATGAGCAAAGGATATAAAATCAATAGAAAATAAACTTGATTCCAATTATACTTCGATTAGGCTCAAGTGATGGGTGATTAGAACTCTAACTAGAATTAACCAATTTAATCCAATTTCATGTGGGAAACCTCCTAACTATGGTTCACTCAATTCTCATTGCAATGAAGACAAGTAGATTAATGAAAGGCCTAATTCCGACTAAGACATCAAGTAATTCATTAACTCCCAATAGCTCATGGAGTTCCTTAACCCTACTATACTCTAGCATGCAAATCTCTTGATCCTAGTATCTAATCTAAGCCTCCTAAGCATTAGATCAAACACTTGGTATGCAACTATGGTGATCAATCACAATTACATAATAAAACATAGCCCCAAGAGAAATGAACATGAAATTAGAAGGTAAATTCACAATTAAAGCCTAAACCCTATCACTTAATCCTAATCTACATATAATTGAAATCACAAAGAGAACTAGCTAGACATAATTAAGGAAAATAAACCATAAAAAGTAATTGAAATCATGCTTAAAAGAAAGAGAATTCAATAAGGAAGAAGAAGATGGTCTCCAATTGCAAATCCAACCAATGTAGCTTCAACAATCTTCAAAATACTAAAAAGGAAAGAGGAAATGTTTCTAGGGTTCTTGGGGAATTAAAATATAAAAAAGATACACAAATGGGGTGAATTCTAGGATTAAATACATAGAAAATTAAGTTTGGGTCGAGTTGGACTGAGTTAGACGAGCTAATGGTCAAGAAGTGAAGGGGGAAGGAACGGCGGCGGTCTGGCAGGCCACCGGTCAGGCCGCCGTTTATGCTGCAACTCAGCCACCTGGCCGGCGGTCTGGCCAGGCCGCCGTCCAGGCCGCCGGCGATCCTCTCCGTGCGCAGCCCTACGGTTTCGCCTCGTTCTCCCTCGTCCGAACTCCGATTCTCGATCCGTTTTTTGCTATGGACTCCCAATTAACCCCTCTTCGACATGGAATGATCAAATGGGCCAAATGAGTTCTCCATTATCCCTGCAAAAAGCATAAAGAGACTCGAGAGAACGAGGAAAACATAATTGACATCAAACTAGTGAAACCCTAACTCTATAGATTTAAATTCCACATTTCAAACCTAGGTTTCACCCTAATTAAGCTCAATTCTTCCTCGTTTCCGGTCTTCGATCCTTAGCCACATGAATACTATTCCAATTCTTACCAAAATGGATCGAAAACCAAGAAAAATGAGAAAAGTCTAAAATGTACTAAGAGTTAAGAAACCCTAGTATTTTTAACATATAAGCACATAAATCAAGACTTAAACACATTCTAAAACACTCAACATGCACATAAAATACATGTTAATCAACTCTATAGGTACCCGCTGCAATCTGTCGAGGGCGCTTCGGCGACTACTCCCTTGGTCGTTGCGCTCCCCTCTCTTCTTTCGGTCGGAAGATTCAGCTTTGTCGGCTTCCCATTTCTTCCGATCGGCTTCATCCGCTCGTGCAAACCTATCTGCTATGACCCATAGTTCCCTCGAGGTTCGAGGATCCTCCCTGACGATCTCCCTATAAAGGGCACCGGACTGAATTGCGTTCTGGAACGCCGAGATGAGGACTTCATCGGTCAGCCGATCGACTTTCAGGCTCTCTCTGTTGAACCTAGTCATGAAATCGCTGATCGATTCCCCCCGCCCTTGCTGAAGTGAAAGTAGTTGTGCCGTGGTAGTCTTTGGTTCGGCCTTTTGGAAGAACCTCCTATCGAAGGCCTCCATCAGTTCGGCGTAGGAGTTAACACTCCTAGGCGGTAGGCTGTAGAACCATGCACGGGCATTGTCGACCAGCAGTTCGGGGAACACTTTGCATAAATAGATGTCATCACTCAGCCCCTGATTCAACATGTTATACTGAAACTGCGATAGGAAATTTTGCGGGTCGCACAGCCCGTCGTACGACCTTACTGATGGCA
Organism: Mentha longifolia; assembly: GCA_001642375.2. Taxonomy (NCBI): domain Eukaryota; kingdom Viridiplantae; phylum Streptophyta; class Magnoliopsida; order Lamiales; family Lamiaceae; genus Mentha; species Mentha longifolia. The sequence goes on along the minus strand of CM038111.1, from coordinate 27,018,381 downwards.
CTTTGTATGTGGATGGGAGTGGCGTGTATAGGATGCGGTTGGTAAAGGGGGTAGACAGCCTCCCATAAACATCGTATGTGCTACCTCGGTAATTATCATTATTGTGCCGAGGCGGGTTGGCGTAATGGGGAGGGTTCTCCTGTCAAGGTGATGGGATGTTAGGCCGAGGTGAGTGCCGATTGTGTTCACCTCGGTGACCTTCCTCGAACTGCCTTATAGGGTCCCGTGCATGTAAAATTTGAACGCTTTGGGACCCTTCTCGGCGGTGAGGTTGTGTGGCCGCTTCACGTTGTCCTCCTTGGTTGTGTTCAAGTCGTTGTTCGACGAACTTCAGGAGGTTTTGCTGGTTCTCGACCAGGAATGCCTTTACCACATCGCTGAGCTGCCGCTGGTGGTTGGGGAGCTCGTCCTCCTTGCTGCTATCACGGTTTTCTGAGTTTCGGTGAATTTGGTTGCCGAACTGGTCAACGGGTATGTTTGCGACATCCCCTTCGGGGGTCAGGCTTCGCATCGGCTCTTTTCCGGATCGTTGGGGGCGGTCGGTCTCCGGTACATGGCTGGCTTCGACCTCTTCCGCATCCCGCCGAGGAGGACTGTTAGCACCTTGTCGAGCTTGCTGGGCCTCTTTCTCCCATTTGGCCACGGCACCAGCAGCAGCGGTGTTGGATCATGTCGACTTTGTCGATTTTCCTGCCATCGTGACTGAACTTGAAAGCGTTGATCGGAATTCACAAGATTTTACGTTCCCACAGACGGCGCCAGTGATCGATCTTGCTTTTCAAGGGTAATTTAGGCACAAAAACAGTGAATTAAAGAACATAAAAGTAAAGGACACAAGGGATTTACGTGGTTCGATCGAGAGATCTACGTCCACGGGGCGGAAAGTGTGTATGCTTTATTAGCTTTATGCGTGAGGCTTACAAAAGATTGTTCTCCCCCTTTCATCTATTCTAAGCCCCTATTTATAGATATTTTTACATAGAGTTCTACTAGGATAACAATTCTTCTCCAAGTTGGACTCTTGAGCTTGATCTCCTCTTTTTGTGGGTAAACACCGAGCTTCTAGATCTCCTTCAAGATTAGAGTTGTAGTTGGTGTAGGAATCGGAGTTGCCTTGTTGGAGTGTTGGGCCGAGGTGGGCTGTTTAAAGGGGCCGAGCTTACTGGGCCGAGCTGAACCGTTCGAGTCCAATTATGTTGGGCTCGATGCTTGGGCCTAGTAGCTAGGTCATATCCTATCAATTATAGATTATTCTTTTACTTTTTAGCCTCCTTTAATTGACAAGTCCGATTTTTTATAAACAAAAATAGATCATGTTTTTTTATTAAATCTAAACTGTTAGATTAACATTAATCAAGGGTCCAGTGGCGACTCCAGGACTATAATTCGGGGATGCGAGAAATAATTATATAACATCAATAGTACCATCTGAAAGTAATGTCAATGAAAATAGTGAAATTACAAATATACTAATTTAATTTTTGACGATGCTTCATTATTTAAAAGCGATTGGCAACATCGTCATCAAAAACTCGTAGGAAAACACATCTTTAAATTTTTAATTGACCAAACAATCATTTAAAAATAGATTTTACATGCTATTTCGCAATTTATTTTTTTTGACATAAGTCATTCCGGAAAATACTCTCTTGACACTTGTAGTAGCAATCGGAAGAATCAACACCAACTTGATGAGCAAAAATACTAGAGGATAAATCACATGTGTATTTGGCAACATTAATAATATCTTAAAACTTATTCTAATTATTTAAAATAAATATAAACAATCACACACACACACACACATATATATATAGGGAGTGGATCTAATAGAAACCACCTTAGGTAGTAACTAGGATCCATTCTAAAACATTGATCATAAAATTATGGACGGTTTAGACTTTAGATTTAATGATATTAAAAGATTAGTTTTTATTATATTAATTGCATTATTTCTTAGCAGTTGAAATAGGGACAAATATGTCAATGAAAAATCTAATATGCGAAAGTAACTAGGAACGGGCCGCAAACATAGGGATTCAATTGCCAATCTTCCTTTACGATCAAATTAGCATTGCTTAATTCATTTTTCGTATTAATTATTTTGCTTATCCATGCTTTTATTTCATCTATTCTAGTGCTTACTTTATTAATGAATTGCTTGCTAATATAATATTCTGATAGGATATGGCCTAGCTACTAGGCCCAAACATCGAGCCCAATATAATTGGGCTCCGACTGTCAAGCTTGGCCTATTGCAGCTCGGCCCACTTAAGAGCCTTACTTGGCTCGGCCCAAACAGCCTACCTAGGCCGAGTCCACTTCGGTCCACCTCAAAGGAACCTCTACACCAAGGCAACTCCTACATCGACTACAATTCAAGCTCCACAAGAGATATAGAAGCTCGGTGTTTATCCAATAAAGGAGGAGATCAAGCCAAAGAGTCCTAATAGGAAAAGACTTGTAAACCTAGTCGAATTCTATATGTAAACACTTATAAATAGGGGTTTAGAATAGGTTGAAAAGGGGGAGAACAATCTTGTAATCACTACTAATACAAGCAATAAAGATCTATACTCTTTCCGCCCGTGGACGTAGATCTATTCCAATAGATCGAACCACGTAAATCCCTTTGCGTTCTGTTTACTTTCGTGTTCGTTAATTCCTTGTCTACGTACACTAATTACCTTACGAAAATAAGTTCGATCACTGGCGCCGTCTGTGGGAAACGAAAATTTGTGATTTTCGATCAAAAATTTTCTAGGTAATCTACAGCCATGACAGGAAGACTAACGCGATCCCCCCCAAATGCGAAATCACGCTTCGTTCGGAGCAGCTTCTGTTATTCGCCAATTCCGGGCTAAAATCTCCACCAAATTGGACGAAACCACCCGGAAACATGTTCTACTCGTCGAGAGGATTCCAACGGTAGGTTGCCCGTCAAAAACCGATCACCGGTGCGGCGGGAATCACGTCTGGAAGTTCGTGCTGCTGCACGACTCGCGAAATCACGATTCGTTCGGAGCAGCTTCTGTTATTCGCCAATTCCGGGCTGAAATCACCACCAAATTGGACGAAACCACCCGGAAACATGTTCTACTCGTCGAGAGGATTCCAACGGTAGGTTGCCCGTCAAAAACCGATCACCGGTGTGGCAGGAATCGCGTCTGGAAGTTCGTGCTGCTGCACAACTCGCGAAATCACGATTTGTTCGGAGTAGCTTCTGTTATTCGCCAATTCCGGGCTGAAATCACCACCAAATTGGACGAAACCACCCGGAAACATGTTCTACTCGTCGAGAGGATTCCAACGGTAGGTTGCCCGTCAAAAACCGATCACCGGTGCGGCGGGAATCGCGTCTGAAAGTTCATGCTGCTGCACGACTCGCGAAATCACTATTTGTTCGGAGCAGCTTCTATTATTCGCCAATTCCGGACTGAAATCACCACCAAATCGGACGAAACCACCTGGAAACATGCTCTACTCGTCGAGAGAATTCCAACACGATCAATCGCCGCCGCTGCCGCCGCCAACGCGGAAAATGATATTCAGCAAACCGGACAAGGTCGGACAACAAATCCACATGTTCAGGAAGCCGAAAACCACAAAGGCGAGGCAAGCCAGGCGCAAGATCTACACCCGGCAACATACCGGCTATCTAGGAAGGAACACGCCAAAGGCCAGACTCCGGACGGACACGTTGAGCATGTTGGATAAACATAGCAAGATTTTCTCCAGCTCGCCAAAAAGCAACACAAATCTCAGCCGTGAAAAAGGACAACCCTCACGCAAAGATGGTAGAGAGCACGAAGCTTACCTCCAGATCGCGGCATCGGCAAAGTCCCCTAGCGTCAGGATCATAGACGCACGGGACGTCGGGATCCGCCAACGGGGCCACCATTGCATCTCACCTCGCCGCAACACCATCTCACCTCGGCGCGACACAGTCTCACCTCGGCGTGATGAGGACAATTACCTCGCACTACGAAGCCATTATGGCATAGCAAGTCGGTTAGCAAGAGCCGACAAAGCTGATAGGCACAAGCGCGAAGCCGACAAGGCCGAACCTTCAGATCGGAAGAAGGATCGGAATGACCGAGGCCAAAGTTGACGAAGTGCCTTCGACAGGCTCCAGCATACACCCCTAGAATCCAGGCTCGGACCTCGGCAAAACTAGGAATGAAACCAACTCACTCCATTGACGAGGCCGAAGCGAACTCACACCGATATGTTCGAGAAGCCTCGGCCCATGTCAAGTGGAAGGGAGAAGCGCTGATCCAAGAAGTACTGTCGCTTCTATGAGAATTACGGGTGCGATATCGAGGAATGCAGGAAGCTTGCTGCGGTCATAGAGCAATTGGTGCGTGACAGCACCCTCAAGAGGTACCAAAGTCGCAGCCGACGTTCTGACCAGCACGAAACCCAAACTCGAGGCAAAGCGCAATAAAGACGATGAATTCCTCTCCAGGCCGAGGCCGACCGAAGTCCCTCGAAGTCAAACTCCTAAGTACTGACGAAGCCGAGGAGACAGGTCGACTCTCAAGGCCGAGGCCGACTGAAGTCCCTCGAAGTCAAACTCCTAAGTATTGACGAAGCCGAAGAGACAGGTCCACTCTCAAGGCCGAGGCCGACCGAAGTCCCTCGAAGTCAAACTCCTAAGTATTGACGAAGCCGAGGAGACAGGTCGACTCTCAAGGCTGAGGCCGACCGAAGTCCCTCGAAGTCAAACTCCTAAGTATTGACGAGGCCGAAGAGACAGGTCCACTCTCAAGGCCGAGGCCGACCGAAGTCCCTCGAAGTCAAACTCCTAAGTACTGACGAAGCCGAGGAGACAGGTCGACTCTCAAGGCCGAGGCCGACCGAAGTCCCTCGAAGTCAAACTCCTAAGTACTGATGAAGCCGAGGAGACAGGTCCACTCTTAAGGCCGAGGCCGACCGAAGTCTCTCGAAGTCAAACTCCTAAGTATTGACGAAGCCGAAGAGACAGGTGTACTCTCAAGGCCGAGGCCGACCGAAGTCCCTCGAAGTCAAACTCCTAAATACTGACGAAGCCGAGGAGACAGGTCCACTCTCAAGGCCGAGGCCGACCGAAGTCTCTCGAAGTCGAACTCCTAAGTACTGACGAAGCCGAGGAGACAGGTCCACTCTCAAGGCCGACGCCGACCGAAGTCTCTCGAAGTCAAACACCGAAGTATTGACGAAGCCGAAGCAAGCCTAGTAACTCCATTAGGCAAAGCTCTTATCCAACTCCAGTTCCCATCATAGCCATCGACTACATCAAATGGGTGGAAGCCGAACCCTTGACAGAAATCACGAGCAAGAACGCCCTCAACTTCGTCTGGAAGAACATAGTATGCCGCTTCGGCATACCCCATATCCTCGTCTCGGAAAATGGGACATAATTCACAGACAGAACATTCAGAGAATGGAGTGAAGGGCTTCATATCCAGCAGAAGTTCACTTCGGTAGCTCATCCTCAAGCGAATGGCCCCCAAGTTATAGTCACACCACACAACTCCCTAGACCTCGAACGGTGAAACACCCTACAATTTGGTGTATAAATCCGAAGCAGTGATCCCGGTGGAGATCGGCCTGCCGAGCCCGCGCACTCTCAACTTCACAGCCGAAGTTAACGAGGAAGACCTCCGAACCAACTGGATCTGTTGGAAGAGAAATGAGAGCTCGCCTAGATAAGAGAAGCCAAGTACAAACAACAAGTAGCTCGGTACTACAACCAAAGAGTGAAGTACCAACAATTCCAAGCAGGCGACCTCGTACTTCAGAACAACAAGGTCAGTAAAGCGGAAAGGCTCGGCAAGCTTGAAGCCACGTGGGAAGGACCGTACTGAGTTGAAGAAGTCCTCGGCAAAGGGTTGTATAAGCTCGCCCACTTATCCGGTAAGCCAATACCCCGTGCACGGCACATTACTTATTTAAAGAGATACCTTGCACAAGTGGCCGAGAGTAATGTCCAAGTTCATATAGTTCATTTAGGTCATTTAGGTCATCTTATTAGGGTCTTGCATACATCTTGCACATCTCTCTCTATGCCACTTATGCATATTATCTCGACAAATAAGGAATGTAAAGCCAAAACCTCGTCCTATGACGAGGTAGAGCTATTTAAAGCCAAAATCTCGTCTTACGACGAGGTAGAGCTATTTAAAGCCAAACTTCGTCGAAATCCAATTTCCGAAGTGAGCTATTTAAAGCCAAACTTCGTCGAAATCCAATTTCCGAAGTGAGCAATTTAAAGCCAAACTTCGTCGAAATCCAATTTCCGAAGTGAGCTAGTAAAACCCTGACGAGGGTACTTAATAAACTCCATAATAGGGGTAAAATTAAAACGCGCGTATTGACCTAACCTCGGTTAAAAACAAAGATACGACCTTTGTTTAAAACAGAGAAGAGCCTAAACCTCGTCTGAAGACGAGGTCGTGCTAATTAAAGCATAAACTTCGTCTTTGACGAAGTCGTGCTATTCAAAGCCTAAACTTCGTCTTTAACGAAGTCGTGCTGTTCAACGCATTCCGACTTCGTCGAAATCTAATTTCCGAAGGGGCAATGCGAGTTAAGACCCACCTCGTCTTAACGAGGTGGCCAGCATTCTGACTTCGTCGAAATTGTATTTCCGAAGGGGCAATGCAAATTTAATACCCACCTCGTCTTAACGAGGTGGCCAGCATTCCGACTTCGTTGAAATCCAATTTCCGAAGGGACAATGCAAATTTTACACCCACCTCGTCTTAACGAGGTGGCAAGCATTCCGACTTCGTCGAAATTGTATTTCCGAAGGGGCAATGTGAATTTCAGTTCGACCTCGTCCTAACGAGGCGCTACACATTCTGACTTCGTCGAAATTGTATTTCCGAAGGGGCAATGTGAATTTCAGCTCGACCTCGTCCTAACGAGGTGCTACACATTCCGACTTCGTCGAAATTGTATTTCTGAAGGGGCAATGTGAATTTCAGTTCGACCTCGTCCTAACGAGGCGCTACACATTCCGACTTCGTCGAAATTATATTTCCGAAGGGGCAATGTGAATTTCAGTTCGACCTCGACCTAACTCCTACTTCAACTTTCTACCCCGAGTCACACCCTCACTTCTATATCTTTTTGGGGAGGGATGTGATAGGATATGGCCTAGCTACTAGGCCCAAGCATCGAGCCCAATATAATTGGGCTCCGACTGTCAAGCTTGGCCTATTGCAGCTCGGCCCACTTAAGAGCCTTACTTGGCTCGGCCCAAACAGCCTACCTAGGCCGAGTCCACTTCGGTCCACCTCAAAGGAACCTCTACACCAAGGCAACTCCTACATCGACTACAATTCAAGCTCCACAAGAGATATAGAAGCTCGGTGTTTATCCAATAAAGGAGGAGATCAAGCCAAAGAGTCCTAATAGGAAAAGACTTGTAAACCTAGTCGAATTCCATATGTAAACACTTATAAATAGGGGTTTAGAATAGGTTGAAAAGGGGGAGAACAATCTTGTAATCACTACTCATACAAGCAATAAAGATCTATACTATTTCCGTCCGTGGACGTAGATCTATTCCAATAGATCGAACCACGTAAATCCCTTTGCGTTCTGTTTACTTTCGTGTTCGTTAATTCCTTGTCTACGTACATTAATTACCTTACGAAAATAAGTTCGATCATATTCTAATCCTTATTTTTATAAATGGAATTGCATATAAATATATAAAAACCTTCCCTTTGCAATAACTATAATTTCATATAATTTCTTAAAGGCTTTATTTAAATAATTATATTGCTTATTATCTCAATTTCAGTTGCTTGTTTTTCAAATGCTTATTATCTCAATTTAAAGTGCTTGTTTTTCAAGTGCTTATTATATCACTTTCAAATGCTTATTATCACAATTTCAAGTGCTTATTATATCAATTTTAAGTGGTAAATGTCAAGTGCTTATCATATCACTCTAGTTGCTTATTCTATCATTTCAAGCACTTATATAATTTATAAAATGGATTATTTGAATAAACGTATTGCTTATTATTTTTGCTCAATTTCAAGTGCCTATTTGATAAAATTCACATAATTTATTAAATGCTTTATTTGAATGAATATATTGCTTATTATCTCAATTTCAAGTGCTTATTATCTTAGTTTCAAGTGTTTATTTGGCATTATAGTTGCTTATTAATTCGTATATTTAAATACTTATTTTGAGAATAAAATTGCTTGCATATCAAAATATAATCATATTTATGTTGTATAGCTTATTTAATATATGCTAATGCTTATTTTCGTGAATGGAATTGTTTGCTTATCAAATTATGATAACTTTCATATTGTACTGTTTATTTCAAATATCCTAATGCTTATTTTCATGGACGGAGTTGCTTATCTATCAAATTTAGTAGCCTTATTTTTTTGTTGCTATTTTTGCTTATTTGATTTGATTTTTTTCTCATAATGATGAGTAGCTCAATTTGAGTACATGTATTGCTTATTTTTTTAATTCCTAAGTGCTTGTCTAGTTTTTCATTATTATTTTTGAAGTGCTTATTTATTCTTAACAAATTGCTTAATTATATTAAGCAAATGCTTATATTGTACTCTATATATTCCATTTTTGAATTGCTTATGTACACTTATCCAATTGCTTATTGAGAATTTATATGTTGTTTATACCATTTGAGATGCAATTTCAAGATTGAAATTGAACTATATTTATGTTATTCAATTTTTGTTATTCTTATGCTTAGTGCTAAGCACGGTGGTAATATTAGGAATTAGGATGAAGGTGAGAGAAAAATATTAAAGGTAATTGAAGGAGAGACAAAAATGTTAATAAACTTCCTTAATTTATGGACATGTTACGTTCATAATAAATAAAATTACTACATTAACCTTTTGATTTAAAACAAAAGACAAATTAAAGGAAGTTATCAACATAATAATAACCGTAGATGTAAAATAATGAACAAGTAGGATTGGATCCTAGTTACTACCTAAAGATTATGATCCTATTTGATCCTCCACTTATATATATATATATATATATAGGATGGATCATATGTAAATAAGTTCTGGTGTGAGAAATAAGAATAGATCTGTACCATTAATGTTAGTTAGATCGATGGTTGATATTAATTTAAGCATGATTACAAGGTACAATAAACATAATTATATTTAAGCATCAATTTGTATATTAAAAAACACAATTATATATTAAGTATAATTTTATGTAGATTTAAGCATTACTTTGTTACCATTAAGCATTATATATATATATATATATATATATATATATATATATATATGCTGAGCGACTATAAAGAGCGATATTGTGAGCGATTATCCATGTCTGCAATCTTTTTCCTTTCTTTATCTTTTCATTCCTCATTTTCTTTCTCATCGTAGCCCCTTAACCACGCCCACCGACTTTCGTTTCCACTATTTATTCTCAGTTTCTTCATCTAATTTTTTTATTTGTCTCATTGGAATCATCAATTTTTACCTTTTATTTTCTTGGATTGGAAAAGAAGTATTTTCAGATTTCCCCAATTTTACATATCTGAATAATTTGTCTAATCCCTTTCGTCTCTCCTCATTCCCCTTATTGATGTTGAAATCCCACGGCAATATGAGTATAATTATTGTATTTTATGTTGAAATTGAGCTAAATCCATAATTATAGACCCTAACCACTACTAAACCCTAAACCCTTAATCCTAAATTTTAACACCAAATTGAGAACCATGAAAAATATTCGAAAAAGAGGAAGAGAAATGTAGAGGAAGACAGGAGTTGACCGGCCAAATTAAAGAGAGAGGACGAGAGGCGCATATAGATATTAGCAGGAAATTAAAAAATAATAATAATATTTGCTGACGTGGATGGATCGCCTACAGGTCGCTCATTTGTGTGGGGCAGCATATCAAAATTATATATATATATATATAGAGAGAACCGTTCTTGTGTTAATAAATTCTGGCGTGTTAAAATGTTAAAAATACTCAAAGGTATTGATAGGATATGGGTGTTAAAATGTTAAAAATACTCAAAGATATTGATAGGATATGGCCCACCTGCTAGGCCCAAGTATCGGACCCAATATAGTTGGTCCCCGACAGTCAAGCTTGGCCAACGCAGCTCGGCCTCTAACCCACTTCAAAGAGACTTCTATACCAAGGCGACTCCTACATCGACTACAATTCAAGCTCCAAGAGATATAGAAGTTCGGTGTTTATCCAATGAAGGAGGAGATCAAGCTAAAGAGTCCTAATAGGAAAAGACTTGTAATCCTAGTCGAATTCCACATGTAAATACCCATAAATAGGGGTTTATAATAGATTGAAAGGGGAGGAACAATCTTTGTATAAGCTACACGCATACTCTCAATAAAATCCATACACACTTTCGCTCCGTAGACGTAGATCTATGACAATAGTTCGAACCACGTAAATCCCTTGTGTCCTTTATTTTCATGTATGTTAATTCCTTGTTTTCGTGCATAAATCATCCTTGAAAAGCAAGATTCATCAGGTATACAAAACTATTCTTAAATGTGCATAAAATTATGCTTATTATATAATTGTGCTTTTAAATGTACTAATTCATGCTTAAATGAAATCATGCTTATTGCCCTTTGAAACCATGCTTAAATTAATAACAGCCATAGATTTGATTAAGATCAATGGTCCAGATTCATTCTTATTTAACACACCATGATTTATTAACATATGAATCAAACTCTCTATCTCTCTCTCTCTCTCTCTATATATATATATATAGGGTGAAGATCATATAAAAAACTAACATTCCGTAGAAAATAGAAAATGATCAGATCCGTTAGTTTTAGAAAATCTACGGTTAATAAATTGTCTATATTTTAAGTGAATGTTTCCTTGTATAAATGGGTGAGGGATGTTATCGTAATTTAAAAGTTAAAAGGTGACGGTTATTTCTTAAATTGAGGGATTTTGTTGGCTTAATTTGGAAGTAATATGCACTTAATATTTTATTATTAGACCACATTATCTTTTATTAATTTCTTTGCTAATTTTGTAAAGTGTCTTCTATCAATTTCGTTCACTGCCATTATCATTTATCAATTTCTTTACAATTTTTCTTGGGATATATTATTAACAGTATGGGATTCTTTTCATAATCATGCATAATTTATGAATTATTCATAACAAAAATAATATTACACGATAATCAATTCTAGAAAAAAGTATTTATGCAATTTATGAATTAAATTTACAATTTATGCATAATTTATGCATTTGATTATAGAAAAAAAAGTATTTCATATCAAAAACATTATCATTTGAATTATTCATATGATTATAATGTATGGTTCATATGCATTTAATGTAATCATTATATCTAACTATAATTTTATATTATCTTCATTTTGTAATGCATTTAGTAAAATACGAAATGATACATTGTAATGCTATCATAATTCATTAATCATAAATTATTTTTTCAAACTTAATTAATCATAAATTCGTGGGTCTCTCAATAATAAATCACATGTAAACTAATATGAAAAGGATGTATTGACAAAGTATGATTGGTGCATTATGTGAAGTGCTATAATGGATTAGCAAAAGTACTCTAATGCATTTTTACAGAACTACTTTAATAATTAAATTTAATTAATTAGTCTGACACGAAAATGCATTGCATATTTCATTTTTATTTTATTTTTCCAAGATTGATATTGTAAAATCAGAATTATGCATTGTATGAAATTTTATGATGCACTACAAGAAATACAATAATGCAAAAAAAATTATCAATATTTTTTTAAATGAAAAATATATATATATATATATATATATATATATATTTATGTGCAATCATAAGAAGATAAATATCTATTGAAAACTTTAATTTTTGAAGTTTTCTCTATTAATATCCCACTACGGCCAAAAAATGAAGATTTTTTTTTGTAGTAATTGTAGATAATGCATGACGAGTTTTTCTATAATGCATTACATTGTATGCATTATCAGTTGTATCATAATGCATTAAAAAAACTAATGAAATATTTATGCATTACTAGTTGCAATATTAGTGTATAATGCATTAAAATAAAACTAATTAAATATTAGTGTTCGATGTCTAAGATAACAATGCACTAATTAAAATTTTATAATGCATCATAGTTTTTTTTTTTATCCGATATAATGCATCATTGTAATAAGTATAATAATGCATTTTTAATGCACAAAAATATATGTTGCCCAAACAATATATATGCTAACTTGCAAATATAAAAAGGAAGAGTACATATGCATTACAATTAATCGTAATGCATCTATAAATTCAAGAAAGAAAATTAAAAAAAAATGGTTTTTTTTTTAAGCAAAATAACTCTAGTTTTTTTGGTGTGCATAAAATTGAATAATGCACTTATTGAAGTTTTATAATGCATCATGAAATGTGTACTAATGTATTTAGATTAAAACGAAAATAATGATGATAAAACAAATGCAAAATAAATAAATAAATAATCTGAAAAAGGAAAAATTAAAATTTTGTAATTGATGAATTGGATTTTGATAGTTTCCTCAAATCACGTGAAATCAACCGCATTACATATATGGTGGATTTATTTTATTTTTTATTTTTTATTTTTTATTTTTTTATTTTTTTATTTTACAGTTTTACCCTTACTATTATTAAAAGTCAATTGCAACATTTGACCGTATCATCTACTTGATTAATATGGATTTAAATCTAGCCGATATAATACTAGTAAAAAGAATTTGGGGTACAACTGTACCCCATTGCCCCATACTGGAGTCGCCCAGTGCAAGGGTCTAAGACCCTTTCTATTTTTTATACAAAATGAACTTTTTATGTGATCTCACCCCCTACTTGAATAACTCAACAAATTTGTTCATGTTCAAATTTAAAACTACTACATTTGATTTACTCACCTTTTTATCGGGGCTAAGCTTATTTCAAACATCTTAATAAGATGTGTGACGAACTCGTAAGATTAAAAAATAAGATGGGGTGAATGATTTGTCCTTTCATTTTTAGCATATAATGTAAGCTCCAAGAGCTTTTTTTTATTTTTATTTTTATTTTTATTTTTTTTATGTTTATTTTTTATCTTTTAACTGTTTAGTATCTTATTTTGCGAAACAGTCTTAGAATGCTTATAAGTTCCTGAGCATATGATAAGTGATACTACTAAATACCACATTAGTTATCCGTCTAATGACTCTAATCTAGCAAAATAACTATAAATTATTTAGGAATTCATTGAAAATATATTGGATTTTCATTTTGTTTTACTGAAATGTGTATTGAATTGTAACAAATCATAATGTTCAATTGCACCAAACACATATTTGACAAATAAAATATGTTGGTAGTATTTGTTGGAAATTTGGTTTTTGACCAAATAAATAACAACAAATATTTAATTTATTACATAAATTAAATATTAGATTATTGTTCTACTCTCGGAGTAGATGAGCGTGGTACATTTATAGGCTCAAAACCGATTTCCGGTGAGTGAGATATAAATGTTCAAAGTTTGGTGGAGAGTTACTTCATTAGTTAATGAAGTGTAAGTTATACCACATTGATTAAATATTAATGTGGTGTGCTGTTTAAAAGCGTTTAAACATGTGGGCTTAATAACAAGTGGACCAAGTAAGTGGATAAGTGTGTGGTTGGGCTCTCGCGTGAGCACACACTCGATCCGGCCCCGCCCTCCGTGCCGGACGGCACGGACGGCTCCGGCTCGGGCTCGGGCCTCGGCCTCGGGTTCGGGTTCGGGTTCGGGTTTCGTGGCCGTGGACTTGGATCTTGGCAATTGGTCCTTTGGGCCTTTGGCTTGGGCTTGGGGTCTTGTGTACTATATTTTTTGGACCACAAAATATATAGTGTTTTGGGCCATGTGGAAGCCCAATTGCCCAGCCTAATTCTAATGAGGCCTACCCATCCAGCCCAATTCGTGGCCCATCCGGAAGAAGAATCTGGAAGGTGTCTCTTCAGCTGAACAGTCAGCCTCTTCCACTCCACCACTAACCCACTACCTTAGTGGCTGTTAATGCCTTTATGGCATTGATGTCCCTACTGAATGAGCAGCCTATAAATAGAAGGCTCTGCAGGCCATTCTAGGACACACAACTCAAAGCATTTTGCATCATCTCTTCTACAACATTCAGTTTTTGAGCTCAGTTCCTTCGCCTTTTTATTTCCAGTTCGCCGGAGCTTCTTAGTTTGCGGTGCTGCTACTAAGAAGACGAGAAGTCGTTTTATCTTTGGGGACGAAGCGCCAAATCCGTGAGCACTACCCAGGGCGTAATTCGTCTTGCGGAAAGAGGGTTTCCTCGACTCGACTTCAAATTTCATTTTGTTCGTAGTTTTTTCTCATTTCACTTGTAATCTTCGATTATTCTATTGTAATTGTACGCCCGGCAAGTTCTACATTTCCAACATTCGCAAGACGAATTATACTTGCCGTTCCAAGGAGTTTTGAATCAACTATTCGAAGATGACAAGTGCTGCAGCTTCCACCGACTCGTCCATTGAAGCTTCGACATTGCCATCTACTATGTCGTTAACTGTTCCATCAACCATGTCAACGCCGTTGCCAACCTTCACTACTGCATCGGTAATGAACTCCAACACTGGCGGTTCAACCGGAGGCTCGACTATGCCTTCAAGTTCGTGGGTTTGGAATAACCCATTTTTGTCAAGCGGTGGTTCCGCTTCAAGTGGCACCGTGGGTTCCACTTTTAGTGGAACTGTTGGAGCGCCATTCATGGGCTCGACTGTGGGGGCGGCCTATGGGCCTAACCCAAGTGGCTCCCTTATGGGAGCGAACTCGGCATCAAGGGTGATGCCACCCGCTGAGAAGCCGCCGAAGTTTAGCGGAGCTGACTTCAAAAGGTGGCAACAAAAGATGTTGTTCTACTTGACAACATTGGGAGTGGCAAACTTCCTCACGGAAGATGAGCCGGCTGCGCCAAATGCCAATGAGGCGAACTTCCATGTTCGTGCTTTGTATGACAATTGGCGAAATGGAGACTACTTGTGCAAGAATTTCATTCTCAATGCCTTGATGATAGCTTGTACAATGTATACTCTGGTGTCAACACCTCCAAAGGAATATGGGAGGCGTTAGACAAGAAGTACCGTAGCGATGACGCGGGTACGAAGAAGTTCGTTGTATCCCGATACTTGGACTACAAGATGGTCGATTCTCGACCAATGATGGAGCAAGTACAAGAGTTTCAACTCATTGTGCATGACGTCCATGCTGAGGGGATGGTCCTTCCGGATGCGTTCGTTGTGGCGACCGTGATCGAGAAGCTACCCCCAAATTGGAAAGACTTCAAGAGCTACCTCAAGCACAAGCGAAAGGAGATGACTCTTGAAGACTTGATTGTGAAGCTACGCATCGAGTCAGATGTGCGCGATCAAGACAAACCAAAGGCACCGTCTGATGCCAAGGTGAACTTGATGGAGAAGGGCGGTCCCTCCAACAAGCGTGATCGCCTAAATGCCAAAGACAAAGGCAAGGCGAAGGGACCATCGAAGAAGTTTGATGGTGATTGCTACAATTGTGGCAAGCATGGGCATACTGCGAAGGACTGCAAGAAGCCCAAGAACAAGAAGAAAAAGAAACATGCTGCCAACGTCGCCGAAAAAGATGGCGAGTGGGTGAAAGAAGACTTTACGGCTGTGGTCACCGAGGAGGTCAACCAAGTCGAAAAGCCGGGAGGCTGGTTCATCGACACTGGCGCTACTGCGCACGTGTGTGCTGATAGGAACAAGTTTGTTACCTATCAAGTTGTTGAGGGGAGGAAGCTCAACATGGGGAACCAAGCTTCGTCCGTGGTTGTCGGAGTTGGAGATGTAGTGCTAAAGCTTACATCCGGGAATTCTCTAACTTTGAAGAACGTGCTGCATGTTCCCGACATCCGAAAGAACTTGGTCTCGGGCTCTATTCTAGTTAGTAAGGGGTTTAGACTAGTTTTTGAGTCTGACAAGTTTATTTTGTCAAAGAGTGGTACTTTTCTTGGAAAGGGTTACCTCTCTGATGGTCTCTTTAGATTGAATGTATTGGCTATACGCCATGTACCAAAATGTATTGAGAGTAATGAAAATGCTACTACTTCCTCTTACATTGTTGAGTGCTCTAATTTATGGCATTGTAGATTAGGACATGTTAATCTAAATGCTATAAAACGATTAGTAAATTTAGATTTACTAAAGTCAAATGAAGTTAACACTCAAAACAAATGTGAAGTTTGTGTTGAGGCAAAAATGACAAAACCACCGTTTCATTCGGTTGAGTGGAGCACGAAACCCCTTGATTTAATTCACACCGATGTGTGTGATTTAAAGTATGTGCAAACTCGTGGTGGTAAGAAGTACTTTATCACGTTCATCGATGATTGCACGAGATATTGTTATCTTTATCTTTTAAGAGGTAAAGATGAGGCTATTGAAGCGTTCAAACACTTCAAGAATGAAGCCGAAAATCAACTAAGTGGTCGAATTAAGAGTGTTCGAAGTGACAGAGGTGGCGAATATGTCACTCCGTTTGAGGAATTATGCAACGAAAGTGGTATAATTCATCAAACGACGGCTCCATACTCACCTCAATCAAATGGCGTTGCTGAACGTAAAAATCGAACTCTTAAGGAGATGATGAATGCTTTGTTGATTAGTTCAGGGTTGCCCCAAAATATGTGGGGGGAAGCTGTCTTGACAGCCAACTATATATTAAACAAGATTCCACTCAAAGGTAAGGATGTTACTCCTTATGAGTTATGGAAAGGTTGGAAACCGTCGTACAAATACCTTAAAGTGTGGGGGTGTTTGGCGAAGGTTGAAGTGCCTCTACCTAAACAAGTTACAATTGGCCCTAAAACGGTTGATTGTATCTTTATTGGGTATGCACATAACAGCAGCGCCTATCGCTTTGTTATCCACAAGTCAGAAGTACCCGACATGACTGTGGGTACAACGATCGAGTCAAGGAATGCAATATTCTTTGAACACATATATCCTTGTAAAGACAAGGGTAATGTAGAAACTAATTCTAGCAATAGAATTGAAGGTGAAGCCACGAGTTCTAAATCCGAGGATGAAGAACCTACGTCACGCAAACGACAAAGGTCTAATCCGGAAGATAGTGAACCGAGACGTGGTAGTAGAGTTCGGAAACCAAAGCAATTTGGTCCGGATTATGTAGTGTTCATGTTGGATCAAGAACTTACGACGATCAAAGAAGCTTTTTCTAGATCGGACAGTCCGTTTTGGAGAGAAGCGGTACAAAGTGAAATTGAGTCCATTAGGCAAAACCACACTTGGGTGCTGGTTGATTTGCCCGAAGGGTGTAAACCCTTGGGGTGCAAATGGATCCTTAAAAGGAAATACAAAGCTGATGGATCAATTGACAAGTACAAAGCCTGTTTGGTTGTCAAAGGGTTTAAGCAGAAAGAAGGGTACGATTATTTCGATACCTATGCTCCTGTAACAAGGATTACATCCATTCGGGTGCTTCTCGCAATTGCTGCTTTGCACAATCTCGAGATACATCAAATGGATGTGAAAACTGCTTTCCTCTATGGAGAATTAGAGGAGGAAATCTATATGGAACAACCAGAAGGATTTGTAGAACCTGGTAAAGAGAAGAAGGTTTGGAAACTGGTTAAATCCCTCTATGGATTGAAGCAAGCGCCACTTCAATGGCACTTGAAATTTGATAATGTGATGTTGTCAAATGGGTTTAAGATAAACGAGTGTGATAAATGTGTTTACATTAAGAACACGAATAACGGGTATGTTATTGTGTGTCTTTATGTAGATGACATGTTAATCATGGGTAGTAATATCCGTGTAATTACTGAAACTAAGAACATGTTAAAGAGGAATTTTGACATGAAAGACTTGGGTTTAGCGGATGTTATTCTTGGTATGAAAATACTAAGGAAATCCGATGGGATTGTCTTGTCACAATCTCACTATGTTGAGAAAGTGCTCAAGAAGTTTAACGCTTTTGAAAGCGTGCCCGCTAAAACTCCTATTGAACTTAATGTTCATTTGAGCAAGAACCGAGGTGAGTCGGTTGCTCAAGAAGACTATGCTCGTGTCATAGGGTGTTTAATGTATCTTACAAATTGCACTAGACCTGACATAGCATGTGCCGTGAATAAATTGAGTCGATACACGAGCAATCCAAGCAAGGAGTATTGGAGAGCTTTTGTACGAGTTTTGAGATACTTGAAGTATACTCAAAGTCATGGGCTACATTTTTCGAGATACCCCCCAGTACTTGAAGGGTACTATGATGCGAATTGGATTTTGGACACGAAAGATTCACTTTCTACAAGTGGGTATGTGTTTACAATTGGGGGTGGAGCTGTTACGTGGAGATCTACAAAACAAACGTGTATAGCCCGATCCACCATGGAGTCCGAATTCATAGCTTTAGATATAGCTGGTGAACAAGCCGAATGGCTAAGAAACTTTCTTGAGGACATACCATGTTGGGAGAAACCATTGCCTCCGGTGATAATTCACTGCGATAGCCAAGCGGCTATTGGTAGGGCAAAAAGTGGTTTGTATAATGGTAAGTCTCGACATATTCGTCGACGACATAATACCGTGAGACATTTGATCACAACTGGGATTATCTCAGTTGACTATGTGAAGTCGTTGGATAATCTGGCGGATCCACTAACCAAAGGGTTAAACCGTGATCAAATGAATAAGTTGCTTGAGGGAATGAGAGTAAAATCCACAAATTAAGAACTATCATAGTGGTAACCCAACCATGATGATTGGAAACCCCAAGAACTTGGTTCAATGGGAAAACTAAGCTGTGAAAGTTCGGGTGAAAACACTCACACTTATCTATTCCCTAGAAAGCGTTTGAGTGTTGAAAGCTTGCCTAGTGGTGAGGATAAGTCTATGACTTTTAATGATTCCTAAATACCTTAAGGAGGTTGAGTATGGCAAGATACTCGGTAAAGAATTACCTATGTAAGTGTGAAGTGAGGCCGCTTCGTTAAGATACACTTATGAAACCAAAGGGGTGTCCAAGGCTGAAATGGACACAAAACGTGAGAACGGATGAGGTTGAGGTGTATAAGCGTTAACATCGTTGTTTCGGTGCACGCCATGGAGGGATAGTTCAAAGCATTGAGCTACTATGCCGCCTGTGTACTCAATGGTGTTGACTATGGAAGGTTCAAAGCCACAAACTACCTATCCTAATACTTTTATACCTCGTAAGGACTGAGCTCTTGCATTTGCATACATTTGCATATGGCTATCTCACTCATGTGGGGGATTGTTGGAAATTTAGTTTTTGACCAAATAAATAATAACAAATATTTAATTTATTACATAAATTAAATATTAGATTATTGTTCTACTCTCGGAGTAGATGAGCGTGGTACATTTATAGGCTCAAAACCGATTTCCGGTGAGTGAGATATAAATGTTCAAAGTTTGGTGGAGAGTTACTTCATTAGTTAATGAAGTGTAAGTTATACCACATTGATTAAATATTAATGTGGTGTGCTGTTTAAAAGCGTTTAAACATGTGGGCTTAATAACAAGTGGGCCAAGTAAGTGGATAAGTGTGTGGTTGGGCTCTCGCGTGAGTACACACTCGATCCGGCCCCGCCGTCCGTGCCGGACGGCACGGACGGCTCCGGCTCCGGCTCGGGCTCGGGCTCGGGCTCGGGCCTCGTCCTCGGGTTCGGGTTTCGTGGCCGTGGACTTGGATCTTGGCAATTGGTCCTTTGGGTGGTCCTTTGGGCCTTTGGCTTGGGCTTGGGGTCTTGTGTACTATATTTTTTGGACCACAAAATATATAGTGTTTTGGGCCATGTGGAAGCCCAATTGCCCAGCCCAATTCTAATGAGGCCTACCCGTCCAGCCCAATTCGTGGCCCATCCGGAAGAAGACTCTGGAAGGTGTCTCTTCAGCTGAACAGTCAGCCTCTTCCACTCCACCACTAACCCACTACCTTAGTGGCTGTTAATGCCTTTATGGCATTGATGTCCCTACTGAATGAGCAGCCTATAAATAGAAGGCTCTGCAGGCCATTATAGGATACACAACTCAAAGCATTTTGCATCATCTCTTCTACAACATTTAGTTTTTGAGCTCAGTTCCTTCGCCTTTTTATTTCCAGTTCGCCGGAGCTTCTTAGTTTGCGGTGCTGCTACTAAGAAGACGAGAAGTCGTTTTATCTTTGGGGACGAAGTGCCAAATCCGTGAGCACTACCCAGGGCGTAATTCGTCTTGCGGAAAGAGGGTTTCCTCGACTCGACTTCAAATTTCATTTTGTTCGTAGTTTTTTCTCATTTCACTTGTAATCTTCGATTATTCTATTGTAATTGTACGCCCGGCAAGTTCTACATTTCCAACAGTATTTTAAAGATGTTTGAGATGAATGGTTAAAATCTCTAAAATTAATACCACCTGGGTAATGAGATTTTATTAATTTTTAGAGTTATTAATATGTTGATCAACTAATATTTTATTAATTTTTATGAGTGTTTTTCGATTTTAATACATATAATTTAAATAGATTCAGTGCATTAAGAATTCGAGTTTGGATTATTTTGCAATTGTGAGTTTTATGATCCTCAAAATAATTTTTGGAGTGTCAATTTTTATACGAAAAATACCAATAAACATTAAACGTCTAAACGTGAGTGTTGCTCATGAAAAACTCCCATGGAATACAAGTGATATTCGGTCATTTATATATTCAATATATATAAAGTTTAAATAAATTCATGTATTCTTAATTAAATATATTTATATATATTTATAATTTGTAGTAACTAATATATTTGTAAATGAATATAAATGTCAATATGAAATAAAATAATTAAAGATCTAACATCAAATCGTGGTGCATTTTCATAGAAAAGATATCCGAACATTATTCAAGACTAATCAAATTCCTAAACTCTATTACAATAAGTAACAACAATACTCATACTTATAATATCGATAAGTTATTAATTTAAAAAATTGATGATACCTATATGATAGGATATGGCCTAACTCCTAGGCCCAAAACATTAGGCCTAATATAATTGGGCCCGGATAAGCTCGGCCCACGAAGCTCGGCCGAATTGAAGACTATCACCAAGACAATCAAGATTCCGATATCGATTACAACTCAAGCTCTAAAGGAGATATAGAAGCTCGATGTTTATCCATGAAGGAGGAGATCAAACCAAAGAGTCCAAATAGGAGAAGGATTCGTATTATAGTCGAACTCTATGAATTTGTATATAAATAGGGGCTTAGAATAGATTGAAGGGGGAGAACAATCTTTGTAAGCTACATACACATACTAGCAATAACATCGATACCCTCTTTTGCTCCGTGGACGTAGATCTATTCCGGTAGATCGAACCACGTAAATCCTTCGTGTCTCTTTACTTTCGTGTTCATTAATTTCTTGTCTACGTGCATTAATCATGCTTGAGAAATAAGATCGATAACTGGCGCCGTCTGTGGGAAATCAAAAATTCGTGAATTCCGATCAAAGTTTTCGAGGTGAATAAATCACGATGGTGAGATCTACACGTTCTGCCGCTGCCGCCGTCGCTGCTGCCAACAAGGAAAAGGAGAAGCAACAAACCAGATAGGAAATCCCGGCGGCTGAAACAAGTCAAGCGCAGGATCAGGATCCTGCTGTGAACAAACGACCCTGGAAGGAGCATGTGAGAGACAAAACCCCAGATGGAAATGTCGATCATGTTCCGGTGGACAAATTCGGCCTGTGAAAGAGAAGGTCTCGGCAGCAGCAAGGAGGATGACCTATCAAATTTTCAGCATGAATTTGATGATGCTATTACGCGTATCTGGCGAAAAATCGGGGAGATTTCCTGAAGTTCGCTAAGCAGCGAAGAGAACGCAACTGTGAAGGAGACCAACCTTCGCACGGCAACGATCAAGACCACGAGGTTATATCCGGATCGAGACACTGGAAAAAGTCCCTAAGCGTCAAAATCCTAGGCACACGGGATGCCAGAATTTCTCCTAGGCGGTTTGCTGATGATCGTCAGGGAAACCCTAATCGCGCCTCACCTCGGCGCGACGCCATCCCACCTCGTCGCTACGCTGATTCACCTCGGCACGATGCAATTTCAACTCGCCGCCGTGGCGACTCACCTCGGCGTGATGAGGACAACTACCAAAGAGGAAGGTTCGGCGTATATGGGAGAATCTCTACGCCTTTCACCAATTGAATCCTCTACACGCCTCTCCCGACTTCGTATAAAGTTCCGCCGGTGAAGCCATATAACGGATCGTGTGACCCAAGGAATTTCTTGTCTCAATTTCAATACAATATGGTCAACCAGGGGCTCGGTGATGATATTTACATGTGCAAGGTCTTCCTGGAATTATTGGTGGACAACGCACGAATGTGGTTCGATAGCCTACCACCTCGTAGTATCGGGTCATATGACGAGCTGATGGATGCCTTCGAACGGAGGTTTTTCCAGAAGGCCGAAGTCAAGACCACTGCGGCACAACTACTTACCATAAGGCAAAGGCGAGGCGAGTTTATCAGCGACTTTATGACTATATTTAATGAAGAAAGTCTAAAGGTCGATCACCTGATGGACGAAGTCCTTATCTCAGCTTTCCAAAATGTTATCCAGTCAGGTGCCCTATTTAGGGAGTTCGTAAGAAACGAGCCCCGTACTGCGAGGCAACTATGGAGCATAGCTGATCAGTTCGCCAAAGCTGACGAAGCCGATAGGCGCAAGCGCGAAACTGATAGGGCCGAGCTGTCAAATAGGAAAAAGGAAGATCGCAGTGACAGAGGCCAAGGTCGGCGAAGTGCTCTCGATAGACTCCAGCGTGCACCAATTGAGTCCAGGCTCGAACCCCGGCAAAATCCAGAAAAGAGCCAGTTCACACAACTGTCGAAGCCGAGGACGGAAATCTATGAGCTGCACACTAATCTGTTTGAGAAGCCTACGCCTATGACTAGAGGAGGGTCGAAACGCCGATCCAAGGATAAGTATTGCCATTTCCACGAGGACTACGGCCATGACACGGAGGACTGCTGGAACTTGGCTGCAGATATCGAGCACTTGGTGCGCGACGGTACACTTAAAAAGTACCAAAGTCGCAGCCAAAATGAGGCCCAACCTAAGGGCAACAGAAAAAGAAAGCAGAACAGGGGGGGAACAACTGTGCCCCCCACGACAAAAGACCGAAGCATGAAGATGATGACGAAGACGAAGAATAGCCTCAGTTCGACGGAATTGTCACAACCATCACCGGGCTCCCACAAGGCACCACGAAGTCGTCACTCAAGGCCGAGGCCCGAAGTCCCCAGACCGATGAACCTTCACCAAAAAGGTTCAAGAAGGACAAGGCCATCACATTCTCTGAAAAATATCCCGTTCCATTAATTATGCCTTACCAAGACGCCATTGTGATCGAAGCCGTGGTGGCCAATAAGCTTGTTCAACGAGTGTTCATCGACAGTGGGGCCTCGGTGAGCATACTCTTCAAGGATTGCTTTGACCAATTAAGGATAGAAGAGGCACGTCTCACACCAGTGACGATCCCCCTAAAGAGTTTTGTCCAGCAAGACACGCAAACTGAGGGGATCATTTAACTCGCTGTTACGGTGGGGAAACATCCGTTATCATCCACCAAAATGATAAACTTCTTCGTCGTGAAGGCCAACTCTCCCTACAACATCATTCTAGGAAGAGATTGTTTGGTGGAGGTGAAGGCAATCTGCTCGGCATACCACTTAATGATCAAGATCCCATCGAGGGGTGGAGTGATCGTAATTCGGGGGGATCAAAAGCGAGCTAAAGAATGCATGCAGATCGCCCTACGAGGTGTTGGAATACCGCAACATCCGCAAGCATAGCAACTACAAAGACCCGAGGAGTTGGAGCTGGAGCTCAGGAAGGCATCTGCATTCAACGAGCCAGTGGAAGACGTCGTACTATATGAAAATGACATGTCTAAGGTCGTCAGAGTAGGCTTCGTTGGTGGAGCCGAACTCCGAAAATAGATCGTCCAACTTCTTCGGGAATATAGAGATGTCTTCGCTTGGTCACCCCTTGACATGACCGGGGTGGCACCAAGCATCATCACACATCGGCTGAATATAGATCCACGGGTAAAACCAGTTCGGCAAAAGTAGCAAGTGTTCGCAGCAGAGCGAAATCAGGTCATCCATGACGAGGTGCATCAACTCTTGAAAGCGCAAATCCTTTTCGAGGTCAAATACCCAACATGGATCGCAAACCCGGTGATGGTGAAAAAGCAAGGAGGAGGGTGGCAGATGTGTATTGATTACACTGATCTCAACAAGCATGGCCCTAAGGATTGCTACCCCCTCCCTAACATCGACAAGAAGGTCGAAGCTCTCGTCGGCCATAAAGTCTTCAGCTTCTTAGATCTGTACAAAGGGTAACATCAAGTCTTAATGAGCGACGAGGACGCGCCGAAAACAGCTTTCATTACAGACTTCGGTGTTTACGCGTACAAAAAGATGCCCTTCGGACTCAAGAATGCGGGAGCAACCTATCAAAGGATAGTCGACAAGATATTCGAACCTCACATCGGCAAGATCGTAGAGGTGTATGTGGACGACATTGTCGTCAAAAGTAAAGAGCCGACCACTTTTGTCGACGATCTAAAGGTCGTCTTCGGCCTCCTTCGCAAGGTGAACCTTAAGCTAAACCCCGAGAAGTGTACTTTTATGGTCCGATCCGGAAAATTTCTGGGGTGCTGGGTTTCACAAGAGGGACTGAAAGCCAATCCATCCAAAGTCCGAGGTGTCTAAGAAATGAAGGTGCTGAAAACCATTCATGATCTGCACAAGTTAACGGGTTGCTTGGCTGCGCTGAGTCATTTTTTATCCAAAGCCGCTGAAAAGCAACTCCCTTTCTTTAAGATCTTGAAAAAGGCACTGGACTTCGAGTGGAAAAACGAACACAGATTGGCATTTGAAGAGCTCAAAAAGTACCTAGCCAGTCTCCCTACCTTATCTGTCCCAAAGGAAGGGAAGTCCTCTCCCTATATCTCGCGGCTTCAGACGAGGCCATAAGCGCGGTATTAGTTCGGGAGGAAGGACGTCGTCAGTTGCCCATCTACTTCATTAGCCGAGCCCTCAAAGGGCCGGAGATGAGGTACCAACCACTGGAGAAGGTTGCACTGGCGCTAGTAAACGCAGCAAGGAGGTTGCGACCAAATTTTCACGCACATACCATACAAGTCCTGACCGACCTTCCACTTCGCCAAGTACTGACGAAACCTGAAACGTCGGGGATAATTGCTAAGTCGGCAGTTGAGCTCGGTGAGCATACAATCAGCTTTTGTCCTCGTCAAGCCATTAAGGGTCAAGCCCTAGCAGATTTCCTAGTAGAAGCCGAATTCACGGAGGTGCCGAGCCGCCTGAACACCCCCCAGCTAAAGCCGAGGCCGAAGCACCAAAAGAACCACCCAAAGATTGCTGGAAAGTCTATGTAAATGGAGCCTCAGGACACGCGGGAAGCGGTGCCGGAGTCATACTACTCAGCCCAGATGGCATAGGGATGACATACGCACTTCGGTTCACCTTCCCGACAACAAATAATGAAGTGGAGTATGAAGTATTGATCGCCGAACTTCGTCTAGCTCAGGCTCTTCAAGTACGAGCTGTATAAGTTCATAGTGACTCCCAAGTCATAGTGAGCCATATGCTCGGCAGATATGAGGCAAAAGGCGACAGGATGAAGAAAAACCTCCACAAGGTTAAGAGCTTGCAAGAAGGCTTCGCCTACTTCGAATTACTTCAAATTCCAAGGGGAGAAAATAATCGAGCTGACGCCTTAAGCATGTTAGCGTCGTCATCTATGAATTCTCCCATGGAAGAAGTCAAGTGCCGAAGTATAGATGAAGCTGAGGTCTACCAAGTAGATGAAGACGAGCCGAACTGGATGACTCCCCTACGAACTTATTTGGAGAAAGGCGAACTACCAAGCGATAAGCTCGAAGCGATAAAAATCTTGAGCAAGTCTCCAAAGTACACCCCAGAGCAAGGAGTGCTGTACAGGAGATCATATCTTCAGCCTCTCCTAAGATGCGTAGGGCCGAGCCAAGCGGACTACGCATTGCGAGAAGTGCATGAGGGATCATGCGGAAGTCACATCGGAGCCCAAACGTTGTCAAAGAAGGTGATGAGGTGGGGATACTACTGGCCGACGATGTTCCAAGACACAGTCGACCTCGTCAAGAAGTGCCCGAAGTGCCAGATCCATGCGACGGTGCCGAGGTTACCCCAGACTGACCTCGTGAGCATGCAAAGCCCTTCGTCATTTATGCAATGGGGGATAGACATCGTCGGACCATTCGACAAAGCCCTAGGACAGCTCAAGTTCCTCATCGTAGCCATCGACTATTTCACCAAATAGGTCGAGGCTGAACCGTTGGTAAAGATTATGAGCAAGAATGCCCTCAACTTCGTTTGGAAGAACCTGGTTAACCGCTTCGGTGTCCCTCACATCCTCATCTCGGATAATGGAACACAATTCATAGATCGAACATTCAGAGAATGGTGTGAAGGGCTTCATATCCATCAAAAGTTCACTTCGGTAGCTCATCCTCAAGCGAATGGCCAAACTGAGGTTACAAACAGAACAATTGTCAAGGGACTTAAAACTCGCCTCGACAAAGCCAAAGGAGATTGGGCAGCAAATTTGCCCCAAGTCCTATGGTCGTATCGAACAACTCCCCGGACCTCGAACGGTGAAACACCCTATAGTTTGGTGTATGGAACCGAAGCAGTGTTCCCGGTAGAGATCGGCTTGCCGAGCCCTCACACACTCAACTTCTCAACCGAAGCCAATGAGGAAGGACTTCGAACCGATCTGGATCTGCTGGAAGAAAAGCGAGAGCTAGCCTACATAAAGGAAGCTAAGTACAAGCAACAAGTAGCTCGGTATTACAACCAAAGAGTGAAGTATCAGCAATTCCAAGTAGGCGACCTCGTACTTTGAAATAACGAGGTCAGTAAAGCAGAAAGGCTCGGCAAGCTGGAAGCCACATGGGAAGGACCTTACCGAGTCGAAGAAGTCCTCGGCAAAGGATCGTACAAGCTCGCCTATTTATCCGGTGAGCCAATACTGGCATATTTCTAATTTAAAGAGATACTTTGCATAGGTGGATGGGAGTAGGGTTAGTCATTTAGTTCATATAGGTCATGAGTCAATTTAGGTTATCCTGTTATTTTATTTTAGCTTTGGTTTTTATATTAATAAAGTTCTTTTCTTTTAAAATTGGTCTTGCATATTTCATTTTGCACATCTTCTTTCCACTAATGCAAATTATCTCATTTCATTACTTAAAACCCTGACGAGGGTAAGTTAATATCCTTTTAAGGATAAAAATAAGCTCCAATTTTGGAGTAACACCTAAACACACGTAAGGGGACCACCCCTATCGATAAATTTGATAAATAAGGAACTATGATACCTTAACCTTGTCTTGTGACGAGGACGGGTTATATAAGGCCAAACTTCGTCTTCTGACGAAGTGAGCCAATATAAGGCCAAACTTCGTCTTCTGATGAAGTGAGCCAATTAAGCCCAAACTTCGTCTTCTGACGAAGTGAGCCAATTAAGGCCAAACCTCGTCTTCTAACGAAGTGAGCCAAATTAAGGCCAAACTTTGTCTTTTGACAAAGTGAGCCAATTTAGGCCAAACTTTGACGGAAATTAAAGCCGAACTTCATTAGTAATGAAGAGAGCTATATAAAGAAACTTTGTCTCGAAATGAAGAGCCACCGAAAGTACAACCTCGTCCTTAGACGAGGACGAACTATTTGAAGCTTACCTCCGTTTAAAATGGGGAGAACTACCCTATTCAAAAACAAGGATAAAAAGCTTGACAACTAGACTTACGTAAAAATTCCACTTTATTTTATGTAAGAGGGAAAATATACAAGTATTACATTATGAAGACGAGGAGCCTGGAGGCCGACTAAAACTGAGCCAATCTTTGGCAAAATCCCTGCCAGAGTTGAAGTTTAAGATATCATCTACACTAAGCCGGCCTCTACCTCGTCCTTGAGCTAAGCTCCGTCCTCTGCCTCGGCTAACCTGAGTTCCCCGACTCGGGTATTCTGGATCATTCGACCTCGACCTCGTCCGGGTGCCGATCTTCGCTCTTGACTATAAAATTCTAAAGAGTGATGTTCGATAAACCTAGGATTAGGATCAACCGAACTTGAAGACTCACCTTCCAAGAATTCCCTAGAAGTGCGGTCAAGAATCCTCAAGTTAAAACTACGGGTAACCGAAGTCGAATGCTCAGCCTCTGACAAGATACGATGTTTCAACTTCGGGTAGCAGTCCAGGACTGTCTCATAGATGCTCGCTACTCGCACGAGTTCCTTAAATTCATCCCGAAGCTGCCAAGAGTCATCCCCATATTGATCCCTGTAGCTCCGACATCGAGCCTTGAGGTCCTTGACCTTATTATAGGTCTCAGAAATCGTGGATCCTCCAGCTCGGCGAATAATGGCCTCATACTCTGCATGCTCCTCAGCAATCAGCTCGGACTTTCGAATCTCGTCCTCGGCAATTTCAAGCTTATCTTTAAGCTTAAAAAGCCGAGCATGTAGCTCGTCATGCCTCTCTTGAGCAGCGACATGTCGCACTTCGGCTTCATCTTGCGCATGACCAAGGAGCCCCTTCAAGTGTGAAATCTCCTGATTTTTTGCCTCAAGGATTCGAGATAAGTTATTGATTTGATCGACACATGGAGAAGCATCAAAAAGGTGGGGAGACGAAGACTACAAGAAAGAGAGACAAATTTCAATAAAAATTGGAATTTTATTAAGGCCACTTTGGCAAAAAGGAGCGACATCCTAACGATGCCGAAGTACATATGGCCTACAATAAAATAAAAAAAGGGGGGATTAACTACTGACCCCTCCAGAGGTCACCTCATCCTGCCCGGGCCCTTTTGGATCAGCCTTGACATTCCCCGATTTGTCAATCACAGGCTCCATGTCTAGGTTGGCGATTGCTTCCTCAAGGACGTCATCCTTATCCACCGGGCAAGCCCGAATTGCTTCAGGCGTCAGCACAGACGGTGAGGAGGTAAGAGACTCCAAGACGGGAAAGGCCTTAAGGCCCTCCGTCAAGGTCTTTGCGTAATCACGAAGGAGAGCCTCTTTAGTTATCACTTCGTACCCATACTTGGATTTCTCCAAGTCTGGATAGTTTACGGCGATCTCATCGATCTTTTCTGACGCCACTGACGACGTCAGAATGGCAGCCAGCTCGGTAGCCATCTCGGAAAACTTCCCAGACAGGAACAATCTCTCCGCAAAAGCACGAAGCACTTGTCCCTGGGAAGACGCTACCTCGGCCATTATTGTGGCCGCCTTTGCCCTCTCCGAGGCCGCCTCGCCCTTCGCCTCTTCGGCAGCCTTCAGAGCGGCGGACTCCCTCTTTTCCGCGTTGCGGACCTTCAGCTCCGCTTCGGCCACCTTCTTGACAAGGTCGCCCTTCTCTCTCTCCAAATCCCGGGCCACCTGGGCCAGCTTATGGTAACGAGCAACCCCATTGTTGAGGAAGCTCGTGAGCTCGGCCGCCATGTACTCTGCCCCCTGTAATAACAACCAGCGTTAAAAGGCACCGAGTAACAGCCAAATAAATGTATGAAGATGGAATGCATACCTCGGGAAATCCCCGGCGACGACCTGCTCCCTGGTCGGCGGAACGACCAAGGACGCCTTCCTCATCCTCTGAGGGTACGACGACCAAGTTGACCTCCTTATTCTGAGGTATCTTCGACCGGGGCGGCGGGCCCAATAACTGAAAGCCGACCACATCAGCAATTCTTTCCGAAGAGGCTGCGGACGTCGTCTTCTCTGGCTCGGCCGACCTCTGCCTCTTCCTCTTCATGTCGTCGAAGTTCAGTGTACCAAAGGAAAGAATGGATTAAAACAAAAAGTCAAGGAGAAATACGCAACACAGAGTAGGGCCTCACCCTTCGTCGGATCCTCCATTGATATAGGATCAAAAGGGCTCAGTCCCATCATGGCGAGCTCGGCCTCGCAATATTCTTCAGAGACGACGCCGAGCTCCCCTAAACTCCTTTCGAGGTCACCAAATTCCTCTTCGGTGCCTTGATTTCCTAAACTATCGGCTTTCCAGGAAAACCGGGGGACCTCTTCAATCCGGCAGAAGAAAAATTTCCTCTCCCAGTTCGGGATTTTAGACTTCATCTCTATCCTAAAGCCGCGCCTAGCGGATAGGTAAAACCACCCAGTGCTCTGCTTAAGCTGAAAAAACCTAAGGACCAATCCTAGGGTAAGAGGCGACCGGCCTCGATACCAAGAGCAATCAATTGCTTAAAGGAGTTCGGCATAATCTGCCCTAGGGCGATGCCGAACTTCCTGTGTAAATCGGCAAAAACAGGGAAAAGAGGAAAATGAAGACCGCATTTTAAGCAGTCCTCATACACGGTGAAATAGCCCACCGGAGGCACACAAGCCCTATCTTCCAGGCGGGGTGCAAGAAGGAAAGCGGATTTGGGAAATAAATATTTTTTTGCAATGTTTTAGATCATAGGTGCGTCCAAAATCGATGAAAATTCGCGAACTTTCCTAAAATCTTCACCCACAGAAGAAAAACAAACCTTATGAACACTAGGGACAGAGGAATCGACAGTGTAACATTCTACAACTATGAATGGCGACCGTCCCATCGCCGCCGCCAAAGAACCCGATGACGAACTAGACCCCTCACGGCTTCCACCGCCGTCGGACTGACTAACACGAGAAGAAGAACCCATGATGGAATAACTTACTTGTGAAAGGAGTTGAGATTTCGATGGTGGTAAACAGTGGTGGTGATAATGGCGGTGCGGGTTGCGGGCAGCGAGAGACAAGAGAGAGTTGCAGTAGAAATTTTTGAAATTTGGGAAAAGTATGAAAAATGGCGTATCAAAGACGCTTTCTCTCCCTTACGCCCTTTCAGTTTCCCCCACGTCCAATCAGGCCCAACTTTATCGGGAACCCAACAGGCGCATTAATTAAAGTAACTGACATCCCGTGTTCGTCTTCGGCTCTTAAAGAGGCGGTATGAACTCAACTTCGTCGAATTTATTTTTCGACGGGGCAAGTTATTTTTCACCGACCTCATCTTAACCAGGCGGTGCGACCTCGACTTTGTCGAATTTATTTTTCGACAGGGCAAGTTATTTTTCACCGACCTCGTCTTAACGAGGCGGTGTGAACTCGACTTCATCGAATTTATTTTTCGACGGGGCAAGTTATTTTTCACCGACCTCATCTTAACGAGGCGGTGCGAACTCGACTTCGTCGAATTTATTTTTCGAAGGGGCAAGTTATTTTTCACCGACCTCATCTTAACGAGGCGGTGCGAACTCGACTTCATCAAATTTATTTTTTGACGGGGCAAGTTGCTTTTTACCGACCTCGTCTTACCGAGGTCGTGTGCGATTGACTTCGTCAACTCTACATTTTGATAGGGCAACGCACTTCACTCCTACCTCAGCTATTACCCCTTAATCACATCCTTGCTTCTACATCTTTTTGGGGGGGGGGGAGGATGTGATAGGATATGGCCTAGCTCCTAGGCCCAAAGCATTAGGCCCAATATAATTGGGCCCGGATAAGTTCGGCCCACGAAGCTCGGCCCAATTGAAGACTATCACCAAGGCAACCAAGACTCCGATATCGACTACAACTCAAGCTCTAAAGGAGATATAGAAGCTCGATGTTTATCCATGAAGGAGGAGATCAAGCCAAAAAGTCCAAATAGGAGAAGGATTCATATTATAGTCGAACTCTATGAATTTGTATATAAATAGGGGCTTAGAATAGATTGAAGGGGGAAAACAATCTTTGTAAGCTACATACACATACTAGCAATAACATCGATACCCTCTTTTGCTCCGTGGACGTAGATCTATTCCGGTAGATCGAACCACGTAAATCCTTCGTGTCTCTTTACTTTCGTATTCATTAATTTCTTGTCTACATGCATTAATTATCCTTGAGAAACAAGATCGATCACTATATATTTTTATAAGATTTTCCGCAAAATTATTATTTTATTATTTTATTAAAATTGATGATGTTTTAAACAGGCCCTAGTCGGGATCTGAGAAATTTTATTATTGTTTGAACACTTACGAAAGTTATTGAAATTTATTATATAATTTTGTATAATTTCATTTTTTAATTTACTTGCATAATTTCAATAGCTTGTTTATTTGATTGTAGATGACTTTCGTGTACGTGAAAGTGAATTACAGAGATGATTGGGTTGATTGTAGCTATAACAGTGGAAGAGAGCTAGATATCCCCTTATCTAGAGCTAGATATTCTCGTAGATGATGTCATTGCAATTTTACAGGTCACACAACACCCAAATTCCCCAAATAAAGTCATTTATTAAAAGATAAGTTTATAGCAATGAAAAGTTAACGAGTACCTGCCCAAACTCGACTAATGAGGCTGAAGCTCTCGCTGCCTCACGATCTGTAACAAAAGGGGCCATGGGAATCAAGAACTAGGAGTCGAAAACCCTGGCATGGTGGTCGAGAACTCCGGCATCGGATGTCGGTGCTGATCAGGAATATAGCTTGCTAGTGGTCAATAAGGAACCCCAAATGTTAAAATGTATGTCGATCCTACACTGCTACTAACGCATAATGTCTGCAAATGTCATACCGAGCTGATTCATGGTTATTAGTTATAGATAGAAATTAAAAGTGAAACTATTCTTTTTACATTTCCGATGCAAGACTTTGTCAAGTCAAGTGTTCAAAAGTGGGCCCTAACTGTTGGGCTATTTTATTGGGTTGTTGAGCCTGATAAGAATCTTAAAGAGCAAGAAATCTTGTAGGTCAAGTTTTCTTGTTAGAGTCTAATTATGATTCTTCCTTCCCTTGTGCCGACGTGCCCCGTCATTGCAAGAACGTGGACAAAATAGATTTGTAGATTTTCCTACCCCTACAATGTTAGTACAATAATGTGGTAAGTATAGAGTTGATCCCACAAGGAGTTGAGTTATATTTAACCTCTGCATTGCCACTGTCACGATTTGGAGAAATTGAGAGGTTGAGGGCTTCCTGTTTCCTTCTACCATGGGCACTGAGTTGTAGATTGTTGGGGGTTGCAGTGAGCACTATGAAACTACACTAAGAATTAATTAAATAAATAAAAAGAATTAAAATGATGATCCGGGGTTAGGATAACTCAATGTATAAACTCGAGGCTAGATCATTTGAGGGAAATGGACAATCCAATCTACGTATGAATATAATCAGTTATAGGCCACGGTGTGCAGCATCCCCAATTGTCACGAAGCCACGCATGCCACACACAATGACCTACTTAATCCTTTCTTTATAGGGCAGAGTAGGGAATCAGAACATAGTGCCTAACCCCGGGACTTTGCCTCTGCCCCTCTTTGTTTAAGCACCACTTACACATGCTCATGACCGCCGCTCGGCTTGGTCCACCAGATAGATGTTGGGGTTGATGTGTATGCAAAAATATGTTTTAGTATATACGACATGTATTCCACTGGTAATAATCACCTATCTAAATAAATATATTAATAAGAATAAGCCCTATATCTCATGTTTTAGAACACGTGAATGGCTCGGGTGTCAGGGAGATCACGCAGCGTTCGATAATAATTATGAGATATAAACAGTGTCACAGTCGAGATAGCTTGGGAAAACTATCGATTTAGACTGCAACATAATGGTAGTGGCGGGTCTCAGTCGCTAGTTATGTTGGTACGGTGGAACGTATTGACAGGATCGAGTGAGATAAGGTTCTTCTGATACTGATCCTAGCAATAGGTGAAGAACTAGAGATCTCGGGATTTAGAGATATGATCTTAATCTCAATATGCTATTTGAGATATATGTGTTGTTCACTGTTACTTTGACTTTTATAGCTAAGGGTCTATCGCAGCATCCCTGATGACATGCATCTTGGGTAACATGAGGGCACATAGTATGTCTAATTAGTTATATCGAGACACCGTGTCCATATTAGGTTGAGAGAAATCCCCTCAGGGAGTTCACAAAGTTTATTATACCAAGTCATGCATGCTGATTAAGTTCAGGTATAATAATAAGGGGTGAACGGGTACTACTTGAGGAAAATAAGATATTAATTAACTATGAGCAGTCAGAGGAGCTCTAATTAATTAATGGATATCGGAGTCATTAAATACGGGGATAGCTCTAAATAAAGTATCAGCCCGAATCTACAAATTGGGACAGAGCGGTGATTCAGTTGTGATTCTTTGGTGGAATGCGTCACAGCTATAATGAAATCAATGTTCTGGGTTGATCATGGTTATTTCATTAGGTAATGCTAAACTTAATCTGGTACATAGATCCCTGGGGTGGTCCAAGAGCTCTTCATGAAAGGAATTCAAGGTATTATTGAGGGATATCAGTTTTGGACTGAAAAGAGGCATTATGGGCTTAAGCCCAGTAATGTGGCGCCTACTGTAGTGTAGGGGACGCCAGTTTCCTCTTCTGGTGTCCATCTGATCTCAATAATTGCACTCTGGTTAATTCTATAATTATGGAATAAATTA
This sequence comes from Mentha longifolia, assembly GCA_001642375.2. NCBI lineage: Eukaryota > Viridiplantae > Streptophyta > Magnoliopsida > Lamiales > Lamiaceae > Mentha > Mentha longifolia. The sequence goes on along the minus strand of CM038111.1, from coordinate 26,983,754 downwards.
ATATCAATTAATTAAGATTTATTCTTAATTAAGGAATTAGATAATTAATTTAATAATTATATATATTATTTTCATTATAATAATTAGGATTAATTGTAATTATATTTAATTAGAATTTGTTCCAGTAATTATTAACTAAACCGGGCTTTTATTAATTAAAAGCCCGTGACTTAGTGGATAAGGAAAGTGGCGCCCCCTCCTCTTATAAATAAGGAGAAGGAGATTCTCAAAAACCTAAGGGTTGGAGAAGTGAAATCGGCGCCTACTGCAGAGGGAGAGTTCCTGGTTCTAAAGTTCCTAGACGCCCACACAGTCGAAGAACTTCGAGGAAAGTGATCACACCCCAGTAATCTAGACCTGTAGATTACTCCGTCAGCAGAAATCTGAGGTATAATTCGTTAAACTCATTTGTATGATTTAGTTGCATTTAAATTATGACATCCAATTTGAAGATCTAGTGGGAAAAATGAATGCTTTCAAGCAGCAGTTCCATCAACTGGTCTCAGAGCCACGGTTCTAGAATTGGCTCTGTGATAATTGGATTAAATGTATGTTCATGCATTCGAGTCAATTATGCCATAAATTGTGCGCTGCTGTCCGGGAACAACGTGTGTTGTTTTTGATCCCGTTTTTCATTATTTTTCGTGTTGTTTTCAAATTGGTGAGAAATAAGGTACCGATTAGAATAGGATTCGTTTTTCTGTAAATTTCTTTGTATTTTCGATTTCTTGTAAAATCTGTACGGTGGAGATCGAGTGAAGGAATTGAAGAACGAGGCACGAGAATTGAGGCGAACGGTGGCTCTAACACGCGCGCGTCGGGCGTGTGTCACACACGCGCCGGAGCCATCAAAGTTTGCAGCCATGCCCACTGCGGTTCAACCTCTCTCCTCCATCATTTCATGACGACCGACCTGAGGTATTGAAACCCTAGGTATCGGTGGTGTCGGAACGGAGGTGGGCGGATGGCAGTGAGGGCTGAAACCCTTAGGGTTTCAGCCGGGGGTGCTTGTCGCGGCTACGATGGGGGCGGAGGGCGTGTGGTGGACGAACCCAGCACCACCATGGTGCTGGGCAGACTCGGACAGCGGAGGAGACACAGCGACGGGCTGATGGGGACGGCGGCGATCGGTGGAGGCGCAAACCCATTAGGGTTTGTGCGCTGATCGTTGTCTTCTTCATCGGGGCTTGTTCGTGCGTTGATGGCAGCCCAAGACTTGATGTTGGACGGTAATGATGGCGGCGAAGGCAACATCGGGCGGAGGCGGAAGCGGAAGCAGCAGCAACGGCTACAACGGGCGGGCGGCGGCGAATGAATCACCATGCGCGGACACGCTGCATCTGTTGCTGCGGCTCGAGCCCAGCACTCTCCGTGGTGCTAGGCGGCTCGTGCAGCCAGTGGGAGCCACAGCGACGGCGGCGGAGACCTGACGGCAGCGCTGCTACGATTCAGCAGCGGCTCCGGTTGCTGCTGTCACCGAGGCTCGAGTCCGGCATCTCCAGGTGCCGGGGAGCTCGTCCGTTGAGTGGGAGCTTAACGACGGTGACGGCGAGGGCTCGGTGAAGCTGCAGTGGCAGCGGAGTGGAGACGACGATGATGGTGATGATAGGGCCGGACGGGCCTGATGGACCGGGTTTAGGCCGGGCTGCAAGGGAAGCAGTCGGCCGAGTCAGCCCGACCTATTTCTGCCACCCGGACCCGGTGTTCGCTCCGATTCGACACGTGGATATCCACGTGTGCTTGCACGCACGTGTGATGTCTCGACCCGTGTCGATGATGTGGCAATGAGCGAGGGATGTTTGTTTCAATGAACGGTCCTCATCGTTCAATGATGGCTAAGGTTTTCCGAAACTTTAGTGTGATCGTTGACAATTAGGTTTTTCGTAACCTAATTCGTTCCAAAAATCATTCGTCTCGTCTCATTTTGGAAATAGGAAATTCCGCGCCCTAATTCCATTGCGAGCTGCTTGCTAATTTTGGAAGGTGGACTTGAAGACCAAGTCAAGACTTTCCAAGAACCAAGCTTGTTTCGGATTTTAATTAATTAAATTGTAATAGATATGTTTTATCATTCCAGGTCGGCAGCCTATTTATTTATTTTAATTAATTATGCATGCTATGGATGGTTTAAATTACGCAATGTGATGAAAGCATGTTTTGCATGTTATTGTTGCTTTTATTAAATGCGTAATAGAAACGAACATGCCTAGGATGTCATAGCATGGATTTATGATTTCAAAAGCGAGCATGTTTTATCACTTGTGCTTAGAAATCATGCGGTAGGACTTAATTGTCAACGTGCTTCGTATATCGCATAAAAACCCTTTGAAAATAAAAAGACTAAGCAGTAAAATCAATTAGTTTTAATTAATTAATTGGGGACCTCCATATTTGGTTTTAGACGAAGTTAAGGATTAGGATCATGTAGACGTCCACCCTACGTGGCCTGCACGATTTCGACCTCCTTGCCCATATATTCGTCGGTAAAATTTCTCAATAACTTAGAATATTCTTTAGGAGAGTGGGAGTTGTACGAGTAAATGTCCACCTTACATGGCTTGCACGTAGAGGCTATAACTCGGTCCTTAGTGGAAATTTTAAGTGAGATAATCTAAGAGGGCATCTACAATACCGGCACAGTTCTCATTTTCTGTGCTACCTTGTAGATAACTCGGTTAGGTGAATAATATGGTTAAAGCTTAGCTACTAATTGATGAATCCTCCCTACGAGGTCACTTCTCAAAATATTAGGGTCCGGTTAAGGCACGGGTTATTATTTCTTTAGTTCACAAGGGTCCATGTGATGATAAGAGAAATAAATTGGCTCTATATGTCATGGTCGAAAGTTTTATGCTTGCCTGGTCGCCCTACGTGACTCAAGTTTAAAATTTTTGGGCTACTCGTTTGTTGGTTCAATGTTATTTTGTCAAAGGGTTATAACATTGATAACATAAATTATTCTTATTAAATAAGTTGTTAACTGTCAACTTATGTTATTTGGTGTCAGATATGTCTTTGTCCTCAATACGCAATAAAATAAATCGTTTGCTAAATTTCCCTGATGAAATTCCTAATGATTTCCATGAGAAGCTACTAAGAACCTTGGCAAGAAAAGAGATGGAGTTGATGAGGTTTGTGGATTATTTCGATATGAAACGGTACCTCAAGGTGTTCACACATTTCTCCGTCGTGTACCTCCTAAATGGAGGAAAAATGGCGGGAAAGACGAGGTGTGAAATCTTGCTTTCTACATTCCTTGATTGGTTTTTGGCCTTAAGGGAAGAATTTGTTGATGAGGATCATCATGAGGATGTTTTTGCTTTATGCGAAGAATTACTCAAACTTGATGAAATCAGGATCAACTTAATTTGGGAAGCAAGAAGGGAACAATGACTCGATCAAGGTAAACCTCCTAATGAAGAAAAGGTTATGAGATACTCATCAACCTGGGATGAAAATGAATATACCATTTGTGACTATGTTCAGTCACAAAGGTATAGGAGATTTCTTGATTTGGTTGATGCAACCAGGGCTAAGGTTCAGTTTGTAAACAAACGTAAACTTCCAGTCAAGGAGGTTTATGTGAGGCGACATAAGAAACAAAAGATGGATGAAGGTATGTCTCTAAATATAACATGGAAAACATATTAGCATTGGTTTAGTCCTTTATTGGACGGATTAAACTGGTGGATACTAATTATGGTTTGTTACATTTATTTCTTTGTAGACGATGCCACAAAGAATGATGAGGCGGCTTCGAGTTTTGGTGTCAGCAAGCATTGATGGTTGATGCGGTTGCTGATTGCTCGAAGACTTCTTTTTCTTTGTTTTATCTTTTGGTTTTGAGATAGATGTTTGGGATGATACATTACTGCTTTTTTCGATATATATGGTTTTGCCATGGATGGCGGTAGATTTGTTTTGAAATGGTTTATGGATGATTTCGGTTTTAACATTTGTGTTAATTTTAACACTGGTTGTTAAATGTTTTTCATTCATGTGTTGAAGTAATTATCTTGAAGCATGGGATACCTCAAATATGATTAGATAAATGTAGTTGTTTCTTTGTTTCTCACCTCTTTTCCCATCTTTGTTTGAAACATTACTAAACTATGTCTGGTATCTATAATTTTACCTTACAATTTAAGTATAAGTTGGCATGGTGGCCGATTTTAGGCTCAAGTTGGATATAAGGGATATTTGCATGTATCGTAGTGCAAATTAGTTAAATTAAGATTGGTAATAAGTTGGATTAGTAAAAGTTTCAATAAAAGATTAAAAAGGATAAGGTGATGAAGCGATCATTATTGAACAATGTTCAAGAATGATAGGATCATTCAAAGGAATTTCAATAAGCCAAGAAGTACAAGAATGAATAGTCACATGTATTCTGCACAAGGTCATCTTTATTACAGTGGGAGTGTTTTTGAAGGGAAACACTGAATCGTTTTTCATATACATCAAGAAATTAGGTTTCTTGGAAAATGTACATGAGGAAAGAAATGACCACGTGAACATAAAAGTTTAAATGAGAAGGTTAAAGTAATTGATACGATTCATGTCAATTTGCGAGATTCATTGTTGGATTTAAATTCATAATGAAAAGGGCAATGACAATGGAAAAACAAGTTTAATATAGGAAATATAGAAAATGGACTTTTAAGTTCAATAAAGAGTTCTATATTTCATATTAACACTTTTTGTACCTCATAAGTTACAATCCAATATCTGTCTAAAGCCAATGGCTTTTTGGCTGGTGATGTTCGGATATAACGGTTATGTTGGAACAAATATGTATCAATTAAAGTACATTATTCCGAATGCTTGATTAAATCTTGCAGAAATTCAAATAATGGGAACATTTATGGACTGACATGCATAAAATTAAGTTTTATGGAACATGTCAATAAATATTACAGTTCTCATCGTTATAAAGATGATAGATGTGATTTTCTTGTACATTATGTGATAATATTACTAGCTTTGGCAACATTGTGAAAAAATATTATTGGACATAATGGAGGTGGTTATCCGGACAGTCTAAGACGCAGAATTTGAATAATGTGGGATAATTCCTTGAGGATAGTATACATGATTCAAGTATTCTACGTAGGTTACTGTTCTGACTAGGTTATCGATATAAGTTATATCGGAAAAGTGTCAGATATTTGTTATTGTTGCGTGCAAGGTAACAAATATAGTTCATTAATGAACACGGATAATTGGGGAGTATATGGGTAAATGAGGTAATCGACTTTAAAACTATGTGTTCACTTAGAAAGGAAAACCATACTTTGAAGAATCTCGGAACAGTAAAATGTTTATGAGAGGTCTTTCATGACAAGCTAAAATTGTAGTGGGAGCTACTAAAGCAGCTGTATGGTTGGAAACTTTACTTTGTGAAATGGTAGTAATTCTATCTTGCTAGAAATCTCACATTGAATGTGGATTTTGAGTGCAGAAGCAAGATTGATGGATTTGTCAAAGCGGGAAAAACACATAGGAAGTACCGATTGGTTTATGTAACCATAAGACGATATTGCGGGTATACAGGAACATTAAAGCAGAAATGTTAATATGGCGGTTCATTCACTAAGTTGAGTATGCCGGCACCTCGGAAGCACGTGGTGGGCATTGTCTTAGTGATCCTCCCACGGTAAAATCTTTCAGTATAAGTGGGAGAAAATGTGAATACAGTGATGCCATATAGTTTCCGATATACACATGGGTATACTAAAAGTTTTTACTTTAGTATAAGTGGGAGATTGTTGGGGTTGTTGTGTATAGCTAAAGCAAAAACGTGTTTTAGTATATACGACATGTATTCCACTGGTAACAATCACCTATCTAAATAAATATATTAATAAGAATAAGCCCTATATCTCATGTTTTAGAACACGTGGACGGCTCGGGTGTCAGGGAGATCACGCAGCGTTCGATAATAATTATGAGATATAAACAGTGTCACAGTTGAGATAGCTTGGGAAAACTATCGGTTAAGACTGCAACATAATGGTAGTGGCGGGTCTCAGTCGCTAGTTATGTTGGTACGGTGGAATGTATTGATAGGATCGAGTGAGATAAGGTTCTCTGATACTGACCCTAGCAATAGGTGAAGAACTAGAGATCTCGGGATTTAGAGATATGATCTTAATCTCAATATGCTATTAGAGATATATGTGTTGTTCACTGTTACTTTGACTTGTATAGCTAAGGGTCTATCGCAGCATCCCTGATGACTTGCATCTTGGGTAACATGAGGGCACATAGTATGTCTAATTAGTTATATCGAGACACCGTGTCCGTATTAGGTTGAGAGATATCCCCTCAGGGAGTTCACAAGGTTTATTATACCAAGTCATGCATGCTGATTAAGTTCAGGTATAATAATAAGGGGTGAACGGGTACTACTTGAGGAAAATAAGATATTAATTAATTATGAGCAGTCAGAGGATCTCTAATTAATTAATGGATATCGGAGTCATTAAACACGGGGATAACTCTAAATAAAGTATCAGCCCGAATCTACAAATTAGGACAGAGCGGTGATTCAGTTGTGATTCTTTAGTGGAATGCGTCGTAACTCTAATGAAATAAATATTCTGGGTTGATCATGGTTATTTCATTAGGTAAGGCTAAACTCTATCTGGTACATAGATCCCTGGGGTGGTCCAAGAGCTCTTCAGGAAAGGAATTCAAGGTATTATTGAGGGATATCAGTTTTGGACTGAAAAGAGGCATTATTGGCTTGAGCCCAGTAATGTGGCGCCTACTGTAGTGTAGGGGACGCCAGTTTCCTAGTCTGGTGTCCATCTGATCTCAATAATTGCACTCTAGTTAATTATATAATTATGGAATAAATTAATATCAATTAATTAAAGAATTAGATAATTAATTTAATAATTATATATATTATTTTCTTTATAATAATTAGGATTAATTCTAATTATATTAAATTAGAATTTGTTCCAGTAATTATTAACTAAACCGGGCTTTTATTAATTAAAAGCCCATGACTTAGTGGACAAGGAAAGTGGCGCCCCCTCCTCTTATAAATAAGGAGAAGGAGATTCTCAAAAACCTAAGGGTTGGAGGAGTGAAATCGGCGCCTACTGCAGAGGGAGAGTTCCTGGTTCTAAAGTTCCTAGACGCCCACACAGTCGAAGAACTTCGAGGAAAGTGATCACACCCCAGTAATCTAGACCTGTAGATTACTCCGTCAGCAGAAATCTAAGGTATAATTCGTTAAACTCATTTGTATGATTTAGATGCATTTAAATTATCATATCCAATTCGATGATCTAGTGGGAAAAAGGAATGCTTTCAAGCAGCAGTTCCATCAAGAGAATCATCGATATGCAGCTCGATGGCTCTAGATCGACCCGAACTGGTCAATGGGTCCTTGCAAGGCCACCAGCACGCTGATGCTTGCATGCACTCACGAGGACCCACATAAGAGTTATCGTGTCGGCGCCGCCCTCAAGGAGCGTGAGGCACTTCTACGACACTCTTCATTACTACCTTGATCTGCTTTTGATGGACTTACCTATCCGGCTCAGTATCACCGTGCCCAATCAAACTACTTTAAAATAATTCCCACCATGCAGGGAACTCCTATATATATAGCCGTCATGCCTATTATCCGCCTCACAAGTAGTATAATCAAGATATATACACTTCATTGCCACCCAAACCCAGATCAACGAATCTAACTAGGCATGAAGTAAAAATGCAAAAAGTAAACCTAATCTAAGAAAAAGGAAATAAAAGGGAAATGAAATTACAGCAACCTAGCTGACACCAACATTGGCTAGGTAAAATAGAATGCCCCAAAAATGGGGACTTATAACGCTTGTAACCAGAGCTAAGTAAGATGTGTGTGTGTCTCTAGTGTCAAAAGTATCTATATGCTATTGAAGCTCTAGGTATATATAGATTACAAGATCATGAGCCAAAACCCTAAAAATCCCAAAATGGGCCTTGTAGGTCTAGGCTTCTACAGGGTCACCGTGGGCGTTACGCTGATGTGGCAGAGAGCTGCCCTAGTATCCTTTCCATGTTTAAGGCCAATCATCCAGCTTCAATAAAGTAACCGAAATCAGCCATAATGTCAGAGATAGACTTGCATGATCTTCTCCTTGTTTCCTTATTTAGCTGGGCTCATCCATCCGCGTTTGGCGCGGGCATTCCGGATGGCTGGCATGTGTAGTCTACAGGCCGGTGTGGGCATCGTGTTGATGTGGTGCCGACGTGGCAGAGTTGGGATAAGGGTGCCTAGAATCATTTCCTTGCATGACTTGATCTTCAATCCTTGGATAAGGATGCTGGGATATCCTTCTTAATGGAAAGGACGTGCATATATATCTTTCCATGTTTGCTTAGTTTCCTTATTTGACTCTATCTGATCCGTTCCCATCAATTGCGGTTACAGTGCCCATTATATGCATCTTCTTCTTGCTTCTACGTCCGAACTCCGTCGTGCCCATGTCGGTTGTCTGACTTTTCTTTTCTGGAAACGCTGTGGCCATTTTATATCAGTGCGGTGAAGCTTCTCTGGATTGGGTCGTCATGCCCTTGTATGCTCTAAACTACCTCTCCATGGCCCAATCTCTCATATGCCTCAATTTACATCGTTTTTAGCACAAAATAGCATACTCCCGAGTTTTTCCTGCTCTACCAAGTGAAATGCCCTCCCAAGCACAAAATAATACACAAAGACTCATAACCTAAAAACTATATGAAAAAATAGCACCTTTTTTGGCTCGTCACCTTATTATAAAAACCTATCTCATTGTAATTGTATAATGAGGGAGAAAAATCACAGTTAGAGGTAGATCAATGTAGATCAGGAAATCTCTAGTGAAGAATATCTGGCTTGGTAGTGCCCTCAGACGTAGTAACGTTGTGACGAACTGTGTCATCCATTCGTGTGTCTTTGTTGTGTTTTTCAATTATTATCATTTTCTTCATATTCCTAACAACTAGTATCAAGAGCTTCAGGTTCTAAAGGGGTGGAAGCGATGGGTGATGGAAAAGTGCCGATTGAAAAGTTCAACGGAACAAACTATGGATTCTGGAAAATGCAGATCAAGGATTATCTTTACGGTAAAGATCTATACAAGGCTTTGGATGAGAAACCAACGGAGATGCAGGAAGAAGACTGGAAGTGTTTGGACAAAAAGGCAATGAGCTTGGTGCGTTAGACACTTTGTAAGAACATCGCAGTCTATATGGTGAAAGCCAAGAATACGAAGGAGATGTTCGAGATGCTATCAGAGATGTATGAGAAGCCATCGGCGGTGAATAAGGTTCATTTGATGTGGCGGTCGCAGAGCACCTCACAAAATTTAATTTGATCACAACATAATTAAGTTCTGTTGGGATTGAGTTTGATGATGAGGTTCGAGCCCTAATCTTGTTGTCTTCCCTACCAGAATGTTGGAGTAAGTGCTTCAGCAAAAAAGGAAAAGATGAAGTTTGACGAAGTAAGGAATTTGGTCATGAGTGAAGAACTTCGCAGAAGAAAATAAGATATTTCATTAGGATCAACTTTGAATATAGGAATAAGGGGCAGATCGGATTCAAAATCAATTCAAAATTGAATCAAGAGGGGTCAAAATTGAAAGGCAATGCCTATCGAAGAATGACAAAAGTTGGATTAAGTGTTGGAATTGGGAAGAGTATGGCCACTACAAAAACTAGCACATATCATCAGAGAATAACCAGAGAGCAGCAAATGCATCTGCTGATGAGACCTGAGACGTGTTAGTACCGAGTGCGATCAGTCCATTAGAATCCTGGATTTTGGATTCTGGAAGATCGTTCCATTGTAGCAGTAACAATAGGATAATGGAGCGTTATGTTTCTGGTGATTTTGGTGAGGTCTATCTTGCTGATGGTGAACCTATGAAAATCTTGGCTAAAGGAGATGTTCGGATCTCAAAGGCAAACGGGTCTATGTTGCACTCCGGGTTAGAGAAGAAACCTATTATCCACAGGGCAACTGGATGATGAATGATATGATGTTACTTTTAGTTATAGCAGCTGGAAGATTACCCAAGGGAATATGATAATAGCTCAAGGTAAAAAGGAAGATACCTTACATACGATGACTAACATAAAAGATAATATTACTATTGTAGGAGCAAAGTGTGATATGGATTTGTGGCATGGTTCTCGGGGGTATACAAGTGAAGGAAAGAAGAAGTTGCACTTCAATGGAGAGCTACATGCATATCTCAAGACAGTTATGATTAAGTGCGAGGACAACACTTTCGAGGAACAGAAAAATGAGAGTTTTTTTTTTGAAAGGTGGCGGAATCTTGAAGCAACAGAAAATCGGGTGCACATGATTCTCGTAGTGCCGGTGCCTAAGTTACCAAAATAGATATGTCTAGTTCGGGTGGGAGCAGTCGAGTTCAGGATCAACACGTGATTGTTGAAGAAGAACAGAGTAAACTACCACCACCATTAAGAAATACCAGAGAAAAGGCGAGGTGGAAACTTGCAGTGAATAAGATGTTTGCTAAGGTTGCGTCCTTAGAAGAATTGATGCTAAGGATAGCTTCGGTTTGTCTCAAAGCTTGAGATAAAGAGATGGCACTGCCGTGCTATTGAAGGTCAAAGATTACATATGAGATCAGTCTCCAGATGGGAGATTGTTGGGCTATTTTATTGGGTAGTGGAGCCTGATAGGAATCTTAGAAAGTGAGTAATCTTGTAGGTCAAGTTTTCTTGTTAGAGTCTAATTAGGATTCTTCCTTCCCTTGATATAAATACCCCTCTCAGTGTAATTGTATAGTGGGGGAGAAAAATCATAGTTAGAGGTAGATCAGTGTAGATCAATATAGATAAAAAAATCTCTAGTGAAGAATATGTGGCTTGGCAGTGCCCTTGACAAGCCCCTATTGTGCTCGTATTTTTTTCCTTCTTGTTTTAGATATAATAGAGTCCTTTCGTATCGAGTATTGTTCTTGGGAGAGCACATATTGGATTCAGGATGTACAGGGCAAAGCAGGGTAAGATCAAAGCAATTCAGAGTGTTTGGGCAGAAGAAGAAAGAAGGCAAGAAGAATACATAGCAAAATGCATTCACTGGTATGATCGTGGGAAGAGTGACGACCATCGCGGGCATAGGGAAGGTTATTGAGGTTGAAGTAGCGAATAAGGAAGGAGATTCACCAAGAGATTCTTTCCTTACTTCCACATTGATCAACATGGAAATAAATCTACGCTCAAGGAAAGTCTTATCTTGAAGCTGAATAAACCTTAGCAACCACTGAATGAGCTTGGCCACGATCCACAAACATCTACAAGTACATCTATGCAAGGCAGAATGAAGAGAAGAAAGAAGACGAGTACCTTGGGCAAAGAGAAACTACCTATAGGCAAATAGCGGAAGTTCTTATCCAGGAAATCAGATAAGGAATGAATTAGTTCCTTCCTTATCCATGAAGATCCGCATCTTGCTGAATATCTTGGAGATAAGGGCGGATTCTAGCTTGGAGAGCAAGCAGAAGCAAGAAAGGAAAGTTTTCACTGACAAGACAACTATACCTAAATGATGTGTCATTCAGTGGGCCAAGCCCACAACTCATTTACACTGCTATATATATGTCTACTCGCCCAGAGAACCCCACCACCACTCTTGGAGAGACTTCTTTCACACACACTTAGAGAGTTTTACACACATACATTTACGATGTAGTTTATTTATTTTAATATTGTTCCGACCGACGTTGGAGTTCGCCGTATTTTGGTTTTGGTTTTAATGCAGTTTCTATTTCGTTTAATTATGTCTTCTATTTATTTTCTTATTTTTTACTTTAAGTATGCTAGGCTAGATGTATAAACCTATCTTGGGCAAGATGAATTGATTGCATGTAACTAAATACTCGTGAGGTCAGGGGTTTCGGCGTAGAAATATATGCATGTGTTCCTGAGTTGCTAGGTTCGGTTGTACAATTCATGTGGGGTTTGGTTGGGTATGTGCCTAGTATCACATCAAGTCAAATATGATTACAAACAATAAATGGGTAAAAAGTGAAGAGAGATCTCGCTCCATATAATGTTGAACTAGCACAAACGTCTGTTGTCGTAGGTTTGTTAATTAGCTTTTGGATATACCGGGTTCACCATAAATCGTAATGTTATTTGGGCAAAGGTATGACAACTAGTCTTTGCATATTAATGTCCAGATTAGGAAGTGCATAGTGGGGGTCTCATCATAGTATCTCTATTCAGTGAGGGTGGATTGAGCATACACAACTAAGGTGCGTGACGCGTGATAATTGTGGGCCTTAGTTGTTATAACCTATAACTGGTTGACATGTGTCATATATGAAAATACTAAGGCATGTGATCGAGTGAGTTATATGCAGTTAATGCGTTTGCCCAGGACAGGTTTGCTCATATTATTGTTTTTAGTCTCTACTTTACTCGCTCCCTTTAATTCCTTGTTATTTCCATTCCCGTTTGGGCAGAGTCCTGTTGGGGTTATATACTACAAATCATACTTTTATGTGTGTATATTAACCGTATCTTTCTATTTTATGGAAATAAATATTGTCATATGATTTGCATATTAATTCGTGATATGGTTATGCAAACAAACGTCCGGTACTATATATTATAGGTAATATGGTGTGGGTGGTCGGACGGAAGATCATATTATCACATTCTTATATAGTTAAATGGTATTCGCAACCTAAAGTAATCTTGGACAAATTACTTGTTAAGATTATAGTATATGGCTTGATATTATCTGGTCTTGGCTATTAGCTTATACTGGTGCATCCATAGTTGCATTGAACATGATCGCGGTGAGATAAATCATTTTATACTGACTTAATAAAGGATGACATCTCGGACGATTATTATTTCTTAATTCTAGAAGTCATAATATTCAATTATGTATTTATAATTATTATTGCTTTGATTTATCAATGAGTGAGAGGTATCGCAACTCTTAAATCTCGGTATTTTGGGTAATAATATTATAAATATGATAATTAATATTATAGCTAGAAATCATGTCTCAGTGATCCGAGTTGATGATATCCCCTTGAGGCATTCTAAGGATGGACATGCGATATCTTAAACACGGAAAATAATATAATTCAAAAAGGAGCCCGGTATGTAATAATTTGGGAATGGACGTCAGTGCAATATTATTTTACTATAGTGGAATGACTATAATATTAATAAAATTAAATAAAGTATTTGGGGCCAGATGACTACTTAGATTAGGCCCAGTCCAAATCCTCCTTAAGATCCCTAGAGTAACCCAAGAGAGCATAGCCTGACCCAGTAACTTAACCCTAGCCCACTATTCTCTCCACTCATTATACTATATAATGGAGAAGTGGAGGAAGAGAACTGACGTGAATTCACAGATTTGTTATGTGAGAGTGGGGGCGGTGGTTCAGAGTAGGCAGAGAAGGAGGATTTCTACCATGTAGAATTCTTTTCGTTGCTAGGGAATATTCTAGAAGATGTCGAGGTTTACATAAAAAGAGCTAGATCTCGTGTGCAGAGATCTAGTGCGTGGAAGATCTTTCCCTCTACTCAAATCCACCGGATCTACGCAAACAAGTATAATTCTCAGATTTGTTTCCTCTTTAAGATCTGCGATGAATTATGTTAATATAATCTGTACTTAATTAATTTAACATCCGATGCGGTCCCGGTTCTAGCAAGTCGACCCTTTTAAATCGTGACAATTCTACTTGAAATGATTATTGGCCAACTCTCTATGGGATCGACCTTGTGCTTACTATATATTCTATACTAGTTGTAGAGTCTTGGACATAGATTTTAGAAATTTATCGATCATGACTAAACGACGGTCGCGTTAGCCCCCAACCTTTGTTGTGCTTTTCAATTATTTTGTTTTGTCGTATTCCTAACACCAACCTTATTATTTTCTTAAAAAAAATAAAAAAGATAGTTTGCACATGAATTGATAAAAGAGAGTAGTTTGTACATTCATTTTTGTAAAGGAGGTAATTTAATTTTTTTTCCCCCATTTATTTTATAGCCATTACTAAATAGAAGAACTCGTAAAGAGCCTACAAAAATTTGACCTCGAGTCTTCGATAAAGTGAAAGAGCCTTTTTGGGTTAATTAAAATCCAACTATTAACCACTAGTCTTCCAAATTATCGTACTCTCTTGAATAACGTTTGTGAAATTCGAGCCTTGGGAGTTTGGGTTTCTAATATTCAATTATTTTTGTCAGCAATCAAACAAGATTATAGTTACGAGAGACACAACTTTTCTCCTTATCAATGTAACAATTCATAGATCTATGTCCGCCATAAAATATAATGTCACGTACTATAATTTTATATACTAGTTTCGTACTAGCATTAGTTTCTTACTGTCACGGAGTATTAAGGGCATCTGCAATAGCCAACACCAACCCAAACCCATTTTGCAGTATTTATTACATGAAACAGTAATTCATCACCAATCCAAAAACTCAAATCCAAACCTAAAAGAATATATATATATTCCTTTTTATACCATTTTTAATATTTTTATAATAACATCTATATATTTTTAATATTACACTTTAAATCCACTAAATTTTTTTATTTAACAGTACTATATAAATTAAATTATTTTAAGATAATATAATTATTTTAAGTTATTTGTATATGGATGTTTTATGAATAATTGGAATATATAAAATATGTGATCAATCATTTTAAACCCACTAAATTTTCATTTAATATTACTTTAAGAAATTAATTATGATATATAGATATATATATATATATATATATATATAGGTGAGAGATCACATACAAAAGACACATCTTGTAAAAAATAAGAAGCAATCTACACCCTTTATTTATAAAGATCTAAGGCTGTTAATTAAAGTAGATTTTAATTCATTAACATAACGATTATTCTAAAGGAGGGTCAAAGATGTAATGTCATGTAATCCTATAATTGTGGAATTAGTTTCATCCTAAAATCATGCATCTGCTTCTTTATATTTACGGAAACAATTGAAATTATTTTATAATGAAAAATTTATGCTCTGGCCATCATTCAATAAGCTTCATAAAAACAAAGTAATATAAATATAAATTTAATAACTATTAACTCTGATATATATATATATATATATTTTATCTCAAAGCATTAAATTTCGACAAGTTTTACGATGCATTATACACATGATTATAATGCATTATTGATATGCTTGTCAGTGCATTGAACGTTCATAGTTCATTTACTCTCTTTTTTGTGTAATGCATTATGAAATACAAAAAGTGATTGCATTATCAAAGAGATAATGCGTTAATTTAAAGTATTAAATGCATTATATAATATAGTGTGTTATCGCTTTCTTCTAGATTCATCGATGTTTGTATATTTTTGTTAGGATTTTTTTAATGCATTATGAAAACACTCTAAAATGCATTATATCGAAGTTCATTGTGCATTATGAAAAATATTAAGATGCATTATACATAAATGCATTGTGCATTATTGAAATAATAAAAAAAACTGCATTATTAAGTATATTTTTGAAATATAATGCATCATAAATTAATTGCAGAAATATATTGCATTATAAAATAATCTTCAAAACTCTTAATTAATGCAAATATTATGGAAAATTCGATTATTTTTATTAGTATTACATTGGTTTTTTGTGAAGTGTGGTAGATTTAAATATAATAAAATTGGATATTATCACCAATCCCATGATTATCGCATGTTTTGTATATTACGTGGGATATGATGGAGTTTTTTATGTTACTAATTTACCCTCATAACTGAAATGAGTCAGCATTTATAATCAAGGGATTTGTTTGAAATTTAATTCTAGTAATCTTGACCGTAAATATTTCAATAATCAAGGGACCATAATGCTTCTCATTTCTTACACAACTTGAACTTTTTACTAGATCTCATCCCTACATATATATATATTATCTTTGGGACTAAATAGTACTTGTAATACTTTATTATGATACAAATTATGCTCTGATTTAATCGGACATTAATTCTAAACTATCACTCTATCACAAACGGAGCAGTATTCATATGAATCATTGTAATTGTATATATGTAAGCCCAATAATGAGAAGGCCCAATAAAATGAATATAATTTTGTTTATATCTTATTCATCTTCTTCACATCGACGGTGCCTCTTCTTCAACTCCCAAAATTTTCTTCTCCTCCATGCTCCAAAATCTTCTTCTCCCCCTATATATCTCCCTCCAGTTACATAAATACAACAAAACAAAGAAAGAAGAACTGATATGTAAAATTTCACAATTAGAAAGAGGAATGCATTTTTGCTACAATTAAAAAGAACCAAAACGCATATTTGCAGTTGAAGGAGAGAGAAAGTGTTGAAAAACGCATTTTGCTATGCGTTTTGGTGTTTCATTGGGCTAAATCTCTATGGCAAAATGAGTTTACAGCAGCCCTTGGAGATGCCCAAGTATGGCCTAAACCGTAAAATCATCATAGGAGAGGTTACTTTTAATAGCTGCAGTTCTAATTTTATTTTTTCTGATTATAACAATTTTTAAAAGTTACTTCTTTTGTCCACGAAAAATATTTTAATATAATGATGATAGATAGCTGGTAAAAAAAAATTAAGTAGCGTGTGAGGTCCAATAGAGAGAAAATTAAGTATTTTTACTCGTTCTATTCTATTTAGCATATTATTTTTTGGTACGAGTATTAATATTTTATTAGTGTTAGAAGTGCAGTATAAAGAGAGAAGCGGCGCGTGTTCCTCACTTGACCGGAAAAGCCGCATTAATGTCAGGTGCTTTTCAGAATTCCGTGCGAGGGTATGGCATTACCCGGGTAAAGAGGAAATCCTAGCAGATGCGGTTGTTCAGCGACAGTCTAAACATCCCCTTTTCGTGACACTTGCAGCATTTACTTTCCGTTGTGCAATCTCGGGTTGACACGTGTACTCTACAACTGTGGCACATTTAATGATACGTACGGCACGCTTCTTCAATAAGATTGAATTTCAAACTTTAGGCTTTGCGAGTCAACTTATCGCTCAGATTGCATAGACGCTTTGAGAGCGGATTTACGGCTGAGAGGCTTCAAGTTCGGCAAGTTCAAAAGCGTTCTGCTTTTGCTGAATTGTTAACACGCTCTTCGCATCCTCTAGTTGTAAGCGTCTCCACTCCACTGTGAGACTCTATCTTGCTGCTTTCAACACTGACGCTTTCTATCTTCAAACTACTTCTAAAATACATGCTTAAAAGTCAAAGCTTCCTAACAGGCAAGCTTTCCTAATACATTAAAATGTACAAAGCGTGACTTTCACAATATATATCAAAATTAATAAGAAAAACTTTACGAGTTTTGGGATCTAATCAAAACTAATTAGATTAAGAACTTTGAACTCAAAGTTCTCCCTTAACCCAATATCCCAACAGAAATGAAGAACATTTTATGTGCTATTTTTTTTCTTTGCCGTTATATTTCTTTGTCAATCGAAGAAAACAAACCTAAATAAGTAAAAAGAAAGAGATAAAACAAGAAGAAGAAACCACGACACTATAAACATTAGCCTCACTTGCATTTACCTTAACAAGGTGTTTGGCTGATAGTATCATCCAAAACTAATTAGTCATAGGGGGATGCCATGACTAAAACATAACTAATCTTATGTGGTAATGTCATAAATTAAATATTGGATCTTGTCCATCAAACCAAACATCATTGCATGAGATTAAAATTATACAGTCTCACTAACCAAACACTTGCATCACGTGTTATGTATGAGATTTACATCATAATTAGTAATTAAAAATAAATAAATAATACAATAATATATAGAGATATTTTAATACTATATTCCAATGATCTTTTGCATTTAAAGGAAATTAAAAAAAAATTAACAAATATAAAATCGAGTCTATTATAATATTACCGGGCACATTATTAGTGGGGTGGATGGAGTATATTAGTGTGGCTAATAATAAGACAAAACAAAATAAATAAATTAAAATGGAGGATAGTATATTAGAAATAGTGCGAGCTTAAGTTAAAATATATTAATGACCCAATAAAAAATTACTATTCAAACATATATACACATGGTTAGTATATAAAAAATGTGAAGCAAGTATCAAAATTGACATATAAAATGTATACAATCATTCACATCAAATGTTTCCATAATTGATTGTCAACATATCAAGTATATCTTCTATAAAATTATGTTACAAATATACATGTGACAATGGTATGTCATAAAAGTGGCAGCTTAAGTTTTCAATAAACATTAATTTAGTAAGCACAATTAAAAGTAATAATAATAGCATATATATGTAAATATCACAATTTAATCACCTCTAGTTTCATTATGTGGTAATGGTGAGAACTACCCCTTTTTCCTAAGAAAAAATAAAAACTACCCATCTTTATAAGTGTCTATGAAAAATACTCACTTTTATAGTGTAGTACCCAAATTGCCCTTGTATGAAGACAAAAATGATTGATTTTTCTTGTGTTAGTGACAGGTCCCTTACACAATTGTATTTTTGTTGATTTTTGTGCAATAATATTGTCATGATTGGTACTAAAAGTGATGATATTTATGTGTTAGGGATTTGTATACGTAAAGTAAAACCAGAGTTTTAGTGTATACAATGTTTATTCCACTACTTACAATCACCTATCTGAAAGTATATAGTTGAAAAAGAATAAGTCTGTTATCTCATGTTTTAGTTGACGTGTTAGCTGAGATTTTGGAGGGAATCAAGTACTTCGGTGACTCATGAGATGTAAACTATTATCACAATCGAGATAGCTTGGGTAAAGCTATCGGTTTAAACTATAGCATTAACAGTAGTGGTGGGTACCGAATCACTAGTTATGCCGATACACTAGGAACGTATTGATAGGATCACAGTGAGATAATGCTCTTCTAGACCCTATTAAGTAGGTGAAGAGCTAATAGATCTCGGGTTTTAGTAGCTGGATCTTAATCCCAATAAGCTATTAGGCATATACGTGTTCTTCACTGTTATTTTGACTTACTCGGTACGGGCCTTGTGGATGGTTCCTTAATCCCTTGTATCTTGGGTAACATGGATGCACGTATGATGTCTAGTAGTTATATCGTGAAATCGTGTCCGTATAGATTGAGATATCCCCTTAGGGAGCTCACAAGAATTATTATACCAAGTCTTGCAGGTTGATTAAGTTCAGGTATAATAATAAGGTTGAGCGGGGTACTACCTAAGGAAGTAAAAGAGGTTAATCAATAGGAGCCATCAGACGAGCTCTAATTAATTAACGGATATTAGGATTCTTAAACACAGGGATCGCTCTAAGCGAAATACCAGCCCCGACTACGTAATCGGGGCAGAGCGGTAAATCAATTATAATTCTTTAGTGGAATGAATTATAGCTCTAACTTAGATCAATGCTACATGGGTGAGCACAAGTGATCTAATTAGATAAGGCCCGACTCTGTCTGGTATCTGATCTTTAGACTGGCCTAATATTCTTAGAAATTGGTCAATGTACTATTAAGAGCCAAATATCTCTTATTGGGTCCTTATGGAGCGCCACATATGATCTTGGATCATAAGTGAGGTGCCACTCAAGCTAGATGGGCTTAAGTGGCCGCCCACTCTCTCTCAGGCACATTAGGGCAAGTTTTGTGCACTATAAATACTCAAGTGCACAAAACCCTAATCACTTGATCACATATTATCAAGAGAGAGGCAAGGGAGGGGGGGGGGCTACATAGGAGTGAAGAAGAGAAATGGTTCTTCTTCAAGGAGTGCTAGATCTGAGATTCTAGATCTATACTTAGAGACCACTCATCCATCGGATTCGAGAACGGGATACAATTTAGAAGGCTAGACCTGAGTCTTTCTCCATCGGCACTCTAAAGGTATAATTTTGATTCTCTTATAGATATTGTAAATGCATTTCATTATCACAACCAATTCAGATCCGACGACAGAACGGACCTCCTTCGATCGGCGTTTCCATCATTATGGATCGTCTAACTTCAAAAATCAACAGCGACTGTAAAAAGTCATTTTCCCATTGTGTGCATGTGATATTGTAGTCCGATTGCAAATGAAAAATTAAAGCATAGAGAGGAAAATAAGAGCTTCACTGAAAAAAATAATTTGTAATCAATTGAAAAATAAAGAGATATGATTGAAGAATAAAACTCCGCTGGAAAAATGATATAATCGATTGAAAATACGAAGATATGAGTGGAAAATAAAAGCAATAATGGAAAAAGAGTTACCCCCGGTTCACGAGATTCTGTAGAGACCAATTCACTCAGCTTTTTGCCAAGTTTTAGGGATAAATCGATTAAGTCAAAACTTTTCGACAAGTCTTCAAATTGATTATTTTTCTTGATTCATGTTGTTCAATTGAACTCGTTCTCATTTTAGCTCTGCCTTTATGAAATTCCAAGACCCCCAAAATTCTTCGATCTAAATTTTGGCTCAATGTCGAGAGGCGTGTTCCTAATCTCGAGTCAATGTGCCAAGCATGAATGAGACAAGTGAAGGATATCCCAACCTAGCCTAAAGTGATAAACCAACCAAACCAAAAGGGCTTACAGGGCAAGGTAATGTAGCAGGCAAAAGTGAATTCCAGCTAAAGCTAAATAGTCTCACTTGTTGTACGTAACACGGAGAGCTTGTAATATGTTTTCATTGTTTATAAAGATTGGGAAAAGGAAAAGAATGTGACTGCGAATGGAAAATGTGGTTGGAATGAGGCACGTTAACGCATTTAATTCAAAAAGTAGTGGTGAAATTTTTTCCAACTCCAAAAACAAAACTCCCACATTGATGAGACTTTGACCGGATAAAGGTGAGGGTTGATCGCTCTACTTTTTAGGGTAGAGAGAGAGCAATGATAATCGATTTAGTACAATCGAGTCGAATCCACAAGGAATGTTAGGTAGTATGGATTTCAACTAGTAACCTAGTTACCTAATCACTATCCAAGCTACCAACTAACATGTTTTTGTGTTTTTGATTAACAAATGACAATAAAAGTAAGTAACAAGCTTAAAGTTCAACTAAACAATCAACAAGTATGCAAATAATGAAAATTCAATAAGGAAATGAAAGTGACTCCAATTATACTTCAACTAGGTCTAAGTGATAGGGATGTAAGACTTAAACTAGAACTAACCATTTTAATCCAATTTTATGTGGGAAACCTCCTAAGTATGATTCACTTAATTCTCATTGTAATAAAGTCAAGTAGATTAATGAAAGGCTTAACTCCTACTAAGAGATCAAGCAATTCATTAACTCACAATAGCTTATGGAGTTCTTTAGCCCTACTATCTGATACGAACCTTCGCAGATCCGTAAAACTCACGCACGCGGAAGGATAAATCTTGAACTGATGGAAACCCCAATCTACCTACGCTCAACCCTCTAAATGATATAGATCAGATTAATCCCCCTATACCCCAAAGAGATAGCCGTCGCAGTCACACGGAGGCGATGATTGACACACAAACAAGGGTGGTGGACTCGCTTGATTCGTCGGATAAGAATTCTCTTGGAATAATCAAGAGGAATTCGAAGAACTCTCAAAGAGAGAATAAACTCACGATTAATAATATTGATCAATTGATTTTCGGCCAACACATTTGGCCTCTATTTATAGTATCAAAAAACCTATCTAACCCTAATCAAAATAGGAAATAACTTAAGTATAGTCATAGACATGGTCCAGCCCACTAATTAAACTATCAAAGCCCGAAAATAAAGCCTTTTAAGGCAGAAAATGTGGGCTGCTAATTAAACACATGAAATTAAATATTATTCTTCAATCTTCAGCCCGAACACACTCAATTAGATTGACAACTCGCGGGTTGCATGATCCGCCATTTCCGATGGGCTTCTTCATCAACTCTTGAGCCCAAACTTCTTGAATCAATCCATGCAAAGCTTCCTTGAACTTCTTGGCTCGAGCTCTTGTCACCGGCCCACTTGGAACACGAACGGGATCTTGAACCAATGATCCTTGGACTCCATCATTGATCCGCCCTCACTTTAGGGGTGAGGGAGAATGCAATGATAATCGATGTGTATAATCGAGTCAAATCCATAGGGAATGCAATGGCGTATGAATTTCAACTAGTAATTTAGCTACTAAACCTACTATCCAAGCTACAAGATATCATGTTTTTGTATTTTCTTAATTCTATCAAGCAATGTAATTGAAAAGTAACAAACTAGATAACAACTAATAGCAAGAGTTAACAAACAATAGTAGAAAGCTTGGTTCTAAATATAATCCGATAATCACAAGAGGCCTAGGTTTTAGGATTTGCTAGGATTAACCATTTTAATCTAATTCATATGGGAATTCTATATATTGTATACACTAATTCTTTACTCAAAGCAATCAATGTAAGTAGATTAACCTATGACATCTATCTCCGACTAGGACTCAAGACGCATGGATTAACTCCTAATGGCACAATTAATATCTAGAATCTCCTATTAGCAAGAATTACTAATATGTTGTGATTTGATGCTAAGTGCTATGAATTAAAGCCTACTAAGCATTTAACCAAACACCTTGTATGCACTCAATAATGGCCAATCAATCATGCAATAAAATTAAGTCCCAAACCACAAGACATATGAATTAGAAGGTAAATTCAACACCAAAATCCAAAAACCTAATGATCTAGATCATATCTTCATATATTGGAACGAAAGGGAAATTTAGCTAGACATAATTGAAGAAATTAAACCATAAAAAAGAGATAAAATAATGATGAAAATAAAGAGAATTTAATAAGGAAGAAGAAGATGGTCTTCAATTGCAAATCCAAAAAGGAAAGAGGGAAATATTTCTAGGGTTCTAAGAATGTCAAAATATGCAAAAGATACACCAATGAAGTATAATATCCTATTTATATCATTACATTGAGTGGGGGTCAAAATATAATTAGAAAAAGATAGAAAATGGGGAGAAAATTTGAATTTTTGGAGGAAAAAATGGGGCGGCGTGCCCGCTCCCGGAAGTCGCGCTCCCAAGTCCAACTTTTCTTCATTGTCGCGCGACCGGGAGCAGCTTCTGAAGCGGTCGCGCGCGTGGTTGCGCCCATGTTGCTCCCGCTGCGCAACAATTTTATTTTGGCTCGTTCTCCCTCGTCCGAACTCGGAATCTTGATCCGCTTTTTACTATGGCTTCCTAACGAGTTCCTCTTCCTCATGGAATGATTAATTTGGCCAAATAAATTCTCCATTATTCCTGCAAAAAGCATAAAGACAGTCGAGAGAACGAGGAAAATATAAATGAAATCAACTAGTGAAACCCTAACTTTATAACTTTGAAATTCCACATTTCTAAGCACAAGTTTCTCTCTAATTAGGCTTGATTCTTCCTCATTCCCAGCCTTCAATCCTTAGCCACATGAATGTTCTTTCCAATTTTTACAAAAATGGATCGAAAACCGAGAGAAAACGAGAAAATACAAAGTATGCTATAAGTTTAAAAACCCTAGCATTTCTAACATTTAAGCACCTAAATCGAGACTCAAACACATGTAAAGCACACTCGACATGCACATAAAATACGTGTTAATCAATCATTCCCCTCTTCTTGAAGAGGATTTGTCCTCAAATCCAAGTCGTCACGTACATCAAAAGGATTTAAGTCAGTAACATTAAATGTAGCACTAACATTATACTCACTGGGCAAGTCCAATTTATAGGCATTGCCATTAATGCGCTCCGACACTTCAAAAGGTCCATCGCCTCAAAGTAGCAACTTTGAATGCCTTTGCAACGGAAACCTTTTCTTGCGCATATGCAGCCATACCCAATCACCGGGTTCAAACACCACTTGTCGTCGCCCTTTGTTGGCTTGTTTGGCGTATTGCTCTGTTCGCCTCTCGATGTTCATCCTTGCCTTCTCATGGTTCTGTTTCACAAATCAGCCCTTTTTCGGCCATCAAGATCAGTATGCTCATGCTCAGGTAAAGGAGATAAATCTAATAGAGTTAAAGGATTAAAGCCATAGACAATCTCAAAAGGTGAAAACTGAGTAGCAGAATGAACAGAACGATTATATGCAAACTCAACATGAGGCAAACACTCTTCCCAAGACTTAATGTTCTTTTTTATGATAGCCCTAAGCAATGTAGACAAAGTCCTATTAACTACTTCAGTTTGACCATCAGTTTGTGGATGACAAGTAGTAGAAAACAAGAGATTCAAGCAATTCACGCAAAATGTCCCATTAAACCCCCACCATGAGATTCAAGCAAAAACAATTCACGTAAAGAGCATTTAGGAACACACAACGTATTCTTCCTAAACAGGTAATCATCATGTCTAAAATACTCTCCACTCGATGATTTCTCACATGCTCGATAAATCTGACCAAAATCATCATCACTCACATAAACACTCTTGATGCACTCAAAACCAAGCAACTTAGCATCTAGAGTAGAGATCAAGGCATACCTCCGAGAAAGCGCATCAGCAACCACATTCTCTTTACCTTGCTTATACTTGATGACGTAAGGAAATGTCTCAATAAACTCCATCCACCTAGCATGCCTTTTGTTCAACTTGTGCTGGCCCTTCAAATGCTTCAACAACTCGTGATCAGTGTGAATGACGAACTCCTTAGGCCACAAATAGTGTTGCCATGTTTGCAAAGCCCTCACCAATGCGTACAGCTCCTCATCATACGTAGGGTAGCTCAATGTAGGTCCATTGAGTTTCTCGCTGAAGTACACAACGGGCCGCCCCTCTTGCATCAAAACTGCACCAATACCAACACCAGAAGCATCACATTCAATCTCAAAAGATTTAGAAAAGTTAGGAAGAGATAATACCGGGGCGTGTGTCAACTTGTACTTCAATAGCTGAAATGCCTTTTCTTGATCTTCTCCCCAATGAAACTCCACATTTTTCTTGATCACTTCTGTCAGTGGTGCTGCAACACTGCTGAAATGTGGCACTAATCACCTATAGAAGCTAGCAAGTCCGTGAAAACTTCTAACATCTCCAATGCTCTTCGGACTTGGCCACTCTTGGATAGCTCATATTTTCTCTTCATCAACCTGTACACCCTGTGCACTAACAACAAAACCAAGAATCACAAGCTTGTCCGTATAAAAGATGCACTTCTTTAGGTTAGCAAACAACCTCTCTTTCCTAAGTACATCTAAAACATACCTCAAATGCTCAACATGCTCATCATTACTCTTACTATAGACTAGAATATCATCAAAGTAGACAATAACAAATCTACCAATATAAGCACGTAAAACATGATTCATAAGACGCATAAACGTACTAGGAGCATTAGTCAAACCAAAAGGTATAACCAACCACTCATCACCTTCCTTAATCATAATCTGATGATACCCACTACGCAAATCAATCTTGGAAAACACACAAGAGCCATGCAATTCATCAAGCACATTATCTAATCGAGGGATGGGATGTCGATACTTTACCGTGATGTTGTTGATGGCTCGGCAATCGCAACATATCCTCATCGTCGAGTCCTTCTTCGGCACTAGAAGTACAGGAACTGCACACGGACTCAAACTCTCCCTCACATGCCCCTTCGCCAACAACTCTCCAATCTGCCTCTCCAACTCCTTCATCTCCTCTGGGTTGGTTCGATAAGCTAGCCTATTTGGAAGTGTTGCTCCAGGAATAAAATCAATCTGATGCTCTATCCCTCGAATCAGTGGTAAACCTGGAGGTGTATCCTCGGGAAAAACATCATCAAATCCTTGCAAAACAGAAGAAATAGAAGGGGGAAGAGATTCGAGATCGTTAGTAGATAAACAGTTCTCCTTGTACAAAAGTACAATCAAGGGCCTCTCATCATAAACCGCCAACTTCAGATCACTCGCCCTTGCCAGACATAACTTTTGCACCACTCCATTCTCCGTATTCTCCTTTTTCTCTTTATTCTGCTCCTTCGACTTCGCCAACTCCGCCTCTTTTTGCAGTTGCACTTAATCCTCATACACTTATTTTGGTGTAAGAGGAAGAAGCGACACCTTCTTCTACTTATACTTAAATGAGTATTTGTTGGTGAAGCCATCATGGATCACTCATCGGTCGAACTGCCACGGTCGTCCTAACAAAATATGGCTCGCCTGTATCGGAACTACATCACACAAGACCTCATCCTCATATTTCTCAATGCGAAACGGAACCTTTACTTGCTTGGTAACCTTGACAATGCCAGTTTCGTTCAACCACTACAGCCGGTACGGCTTCGGATGCTGCATCACAGGTAGGCCTAACTTCCACACCATGGCACTACTAGCCACATTTGTACAGATCCTTCCATCGATGATCACACTGCACAACTTATCTTTCACATGACATCTTGTGTGAAAGATGTTCTCTCGCTACACCATCTCATCTACATAGTTTTGGACACTCAAAGCTCGTCGTGCAACGCCAATGAGACCAGTAGGTGGGTTGATCTCTTCTTCCTCAGTGTCAATATCAGTTTCCAATGCTGGCATCTCCGGATCAACAGCCTCATCATCCATCACTACCTCTCCATCTCTAATGATCATCACTCTCCGATTTGGGCATTCACTCATAATATGCCCGAAGCCTTGACATTTGAAACATTTGCAATCATGATTACGAGCATCAGACACTGTTGGTTTGCCTTGATTTGGAGAGCTCGTTGAATCTGATTGTGCCTTCACAAATGGCTTATTCTCTTCCTTTGGCTAATCCTCCTTCTTCCATTGGCTCCCTTTTGTCGAAGAACCACTAGCAACTGTTTAGGACTACTTCCAATTGCTCTGACTCTGCCTGAAAGTGGATTAATTCTGCCTCGCACTACTCCTTCTCTTAAGCTGGTTCTCTACCTTTATGGCCATGTGCACCATATCATCTAAGTCAACATAATGATGCAAATCCACAAGAGCCTTGATCTCCCAGTGTAGACCAGCCAAAAACCTCGCCATCATTGCCTCACTATCCTCCACCATATTAGCCCGAATCATGGCTACTTCTATCTCCTTGAAGTACTCATCAACGCTCTTCGATCCTTGCTTCAAATTCTGAAGGTTATTGTACAACTCTCTGAAGTAATGAGTTGGTACAAATCGCTTCCTCATAAGTGTCTTCATCTCATCCCTTGTCTCAATAGGTGGCTCTCCATATCTCCTCCAATTTTTCACCATCTGATCCCACCAAACAAGGGCATAATCCGAGAACTCAAGCGCTACCAACTTCAACTTCTTCAGCTCAGTATAGTTTTGAGCTTCAAACAGCAACTCAACTTTTCTTTCCCACTCAAGTTAGGCTTTTGGATCATTCTTCCCATGGAACGAATGAATGTTCATCCTGATATTGCTGAGATTGTTATCCTCCCTACTCCAACCTTTATAACCGCCATATCCATCTTGATCAACTTCGAGATCTGTATGTTCCTCATAATAGTCAAACTGTGGATCTCTGCGTGGGCGGTCGAACCTTGGATCTCTACGTGGACGTAGATTGACTCCACCTCTATCTCTACCAAATCGTCCACCCCTATTTCCTCTACCGTGAGGGAACTCGGCTTGATTCATCTCCGCAACCTCATTGATCCTCTCATACACGTCATCCAACTTTTCGTGAGCAACTTGTCCAATTCTGATCTCATTACATCCCACATAAATTTTTACTTTGGATCAAAATCAGGCTGATCTTCTAATGTCTCATTTGCCAGATTGGCTTTTCTTCGAACCTGTCATTTTTATTTTTTTTTTAAATACAAAACAAAGAAAGGTTAGTTTAAACAGGGTCCTCACCACCTCACAAACACTCGTGTATCACTCAAGGATGATTCACTCAGCACTCGTGTATCACTCAATATCAATGGCTTTTACCCTCTAATAATCTCACCTCTCTTGCCTTTTTCCACTCAATTCTCTTTGAGAGACCCTCAAATCCTCTCTATCTACCACTGAACTCTCACCAACAAACCAAAGAGCTGTACAAAAACTGAATAGGAAGACTTTGGAAAAAGAAAATGCTGCACAAAAACTGAATAGGAAGATTCTATACGACTCAAGAGACTCAAAAATCCAATTTGCACGTAACAAATTTTCGAAAATGTATTACGCAGAAAATAGATCAGAACGATCAGTATGACGTAGGAAACCCAGAAAACTAATTTGTACGTAGCAAATTTTCGAAAAAGTGCTACGCAGAAACTAGCTCAGAATGATCAGCATGACTCAAATAACCCAAAAAACACAATTCCCCACAAGTAAATTTCTGAAAATGCGCGCACAGAACCTATACCAAAAGACTCTACACGCCCTAAGGAACCCAAGGAAGTAATCTGCTCGAAGCAAATTTCGGAAAATTCTATATTTATTTTGATCTACCTTGTGTAGATTACCGAAAACACAAGACGAGGCAAAAAAATGAAATCTAAACGCCTAACAGACCACTTTTACTTTGGTCGACAAGAATTAAAATCGGGGACCCTAAGTTATGCATTTGGGCGTGTATGGGTAAATATGGTAAGACAATATGTAGAGATTATGAACGTATCAAATATGGTAGCAAATCAATGCAAAGGGACACAAATCGGATATCCCTAAATCAACTACTACCACAATTTGACCTTATCCCCAACAGAAGTATGCAAGACGACGATTAATCACAATATACACAACACTCCTGCAGAACCTTATCCCAGATACGACACTAGCAAAAACAAATGAACCTTCAACACCCAGCAACTACGACACTATGAGGTACAGAAATGCTGAAACAAACAATCTAGTACGGCACTTCTTCTTTTCTTTTTTTCTTTTTTTTTTGACAATAGCAAGACATGCTGAAACGAAAGCAACAAAGGACTCAATCAATGATTTTGACTTGATACGAATAATACGAAGACTCAAATACAAACGAATCTGATTTTTTTTTTTACGACGCTTAAACGTAGATCACGAATAACGAAGAACAAAAGATGACTCCAACAAATGATTCAATGATGGAAAACAAATCTGGACAAGAATGACACGACACGAAACAAAATAAAAACAAAAATAAAAGATAGATACGATAACCTGAACGCCTGGAATCGATGATCTGGCTCTGGTGCCAAATGATACGAACCTTCGTACATCTGTAAAACTCACGCACGCGGAAGGATAAATCTCAAACTGATGGAAACCCTAATATACCTATGCTCAACCCTCTAATGATATAGATCGGATTAATCCCCCTATACCCCAAAGAGATAGCCGTCGCAGTCACACAGAGGCGATGATTGACACACAAACAAGGGTGGTGGACTCGCTTGATTCGTCAGATAAGAATTCTCTTGGAATAATCAAGAGGAATTCGAAGAACTCTCAAAGAGAGAATAAACTCACGATTAATAATATTGATCAATTGATTTTCGGCCAACACATTTGGCCTCTATTTATAGTATCAAAAAACCTATCTAACCCTAATCAAAATAGGAAATAACTTAAGTATAGTCATAGATATGGTCCAACCCACTAATTAAACTATCAAAGCCCGAAAATAAAGCCTTTTAAGGCACAAAATGTGGGCTGCTAATTAAACACACGAAATTAAATATTATTCTTCAATCGTCAGCACGAACACACTCAATTAGATTGACAACTCGCGGGCTGCATGATCCGCCATTTCCGATGGGCTTCTTCATCAACTCTTGAGCCCAAACTTCTTGAATCAATCCATGCAAAGCTTCCTTGAACTTCTTGGCTCGAGCTCTTGTCACCGGCCCACTTGGAACACGAACGGGATCTTGAACCAACGATCCTTGGACTCCATCACTATCTCTACCATGCAAATCTTTTGTTTCCTAGCATCTAATCTAAGTCTCGTAAGCATTAGATCAAACACTTCATATACAACTATGGTGATCAAGCACAATTACATAATAAAACATAGCCCCAAGAGAAATGAACATGAAATTAGAAGGTAAATTCATAGATCAAGCCTAATCCCATCACTTATCCCTAATCTACATATAATTGGAATCACAAAGAAAATTATCTAGACATGATTAAGGAAAATAAACCATAAGAAATGCATAAAACCGTAATCGAAAGATAGAGAATTCAAAATAGAACAAAATAGTGGAAGGATCTTCAAATCTTCAAAGTAAATCTCCAACAATTGATGAAAACACCAAAGTAGAAAGAGGGAAATGTTTCTAGGGTTATAAGATGAATATTCAAGCTAAAGATACCTCATGGGTAAGATTTGGGGTTAATATACATTTAAATTGAGTTTTGGGTCGAGTTGGACCGAGTTGGTCGAACCAACTCGGTCAAGACTTAAAAGCACACACCCTAGCGGTTGTTTGATCGGCGGTCTGGCAGACCACCGTTCACACCACCACCTAGATCACCATCTTTGTTGAATGCCGGCCACCTGATCGGCGGTTGGGCTGGCGGTCTGACAGACCGCCGTTCAAACCGCCAAACTCCCTTCCCGGTCCGGTTTTTCTCCTTCTTCGGTTCTTCTTTCGGTTCTTTCTTTCCTCCTTTTGAACCGGCTTTCCAACTCCGGTTTCCAACTCTTGAAGCTCGATTCTTCCTCGTTTCCGGCCCTCGATCCTTAGATACTTCAATGCTCTTTCTATTCCTACAAAAATAGATCGAAAACCGAGAGAAAATGAGAAGAATATAAAATATGCTACAAGTTAAGAAACCCTAGCATTTATAGTATTTAAACACATAAATCGAGCCTCAAACACATATGAAACACACTCGACATGCACATAAAATACGTGTTAATCAAGGGTAGAATAGGAAGTTCAACTAAAAATTGAGTAGTTTTAATAGAGAACTATAAACATGAGTATTTTTCATGATATGTTATCAATTTTTGGTATTTTTTGCAAAGGTATTGCTTAGGATGTTTGGAGGGGAAGCGTTAAAATTTTTGCCAACTATTTATCTTTTATGTAATAGTAATACTCCATCCGTCCTCTATTTAGTGACCCAAAATTTTGGGCATAGGATTTTATGTAGTTTGATAATTTATTAATAAATTAAAGTGATAAAGTGGAATAATTGTGGGTCCATCTAATGTTTTTAATAGTATTAAAGTGTTAAAGTGTTAAAAAGTAGAGTGATAAAATGTTAAGGCGATTGTGGGGCCTACGTCTCAAAATGGAAATGTTCAGTAAATGGAATACGTCCCAATATAGTAATAGTGTCAGTAAATGAAGGTCAGAAAGAGTAGATAATTTGCATTAATTGTAACACAATCATTTTCAACAAAAATATTTGGCGTACGTTAGACATGAGGAATGCTCCAATGCCCTTCGTGGGCATATTTAATATGCGCACGGATGATGTGACAATATTATATATAAAGAAATTAATTTAAATATATATCATAAACACTAAACTCTACAAAAAAAAATTAATAAAAAAAAATAAACCCTACTAAAATAAATCAAACCCTAAATGGAAGATATTACTGATGTGGCACTGCCACATAAGCGGTGGGCACACTAAGAGCATCTCCAGCCGAGAGCCCCTTTTAGGGGCTCTCAGCACTATTCCGGCAGGGAGGGGCTCTCTCCCGAAATCGTCTCCAGCCGCAAGCCCCTCCTCCGGGCTCTCTTATATTTTTAACTAATTAATTATTCGATTTTCGATTCATTTTTTAATTCATTTTATTTTCGATTTTATTTATTTAATTAATTTTATTTCCAATAAAAAAAGTAACAATTTTTTAATTTTTTTTTTATTAAATTAAAACAAACATTGATTTAAACAAACAAAGTACAACATAAAGAGGAATAATTTTAAAAATACGAATCTAATTTGGGCCTCTACGCGCCCACATTTCTTCGACCAAATCTTTGTAAAGATCGCCGTGTTTGGTCCTATCGCATAGCGATGCAGTTCGCTCAACGTACTTCCGAAATGGACCGGTAGCTCCTCAATTCACTCCACCATTAGCAGAACTTGAGGCTTCCTCGTCAGGTGGTGCCCAATTTGTCACGTTTACTCCTTCATCCTTGATTATCATGTTATGCAAAATAATACAAGCATACATGATATCTTGAATACTATCACGATACCAGAGTCGTGATGAGCCACTAACCATGCCCCAATGGATTTGAAAAATGCCAAAAGCTCATTTCACATCTTTGCGCGCCGCCTCTTGAAGAATTTTGAAGCGCTCTACTTTTTCGTCAGTGGCGTGTGGTGGGGTTGCAATAAAAACAGGCCAGTTCGGATAAATCCCGTAAGCGAGGTAGTAGCCCAGGTTGTATTGCCTTCTATTCGCGAGGAAATGAACCGGAGGGGCTATTCCTTTGCAACGTTGCTGAACGCCGGCGATTGATTGAGAACGTTGATGTCGTTGAGCGCTCCAGCAACCCCGAAAAAGGCATGCCATATCCACAGATCGTGAGATGCAACGGCCTCAAGGATAATGGTAGGGTGACCCTTATCCCCACGTATGTACTGGGCCCTCCACCCCACTGGACAGTTCATCCATGCCCAGTGCATGCAGCCGATCGAACCCAACATCCCTCGAAAGCCGTGGCGAGCCTCGTGCATTGCAAGAATTCATGCAATGTCATCTACTTGTGGCTTCCTCAGGTAATGATGAGACGGGACCTAGCATTGAAGAGATCAATCGGGACTTGCAGCTTGGAGGAGCAGTGACGAGGTCGAGAGCCAAGAAGCTGCAAGGTTATTTGCAAGGCTACATTCCGAAGAGATTGGAGGATGATGGAGTCGAATTTCATCAATGCAAGTTCGTGAATTTAACAAGTATTGAGGATGAAGATTTGGGCATCCATCATTGAATAAAAGGAAGACAAGTCCAAGAAAATAGATTTTCTTATATTTTATTTGGGCTTAAAAACTTTGTATTTATTTTTAATTTAGTTTAGTCCAATTATCACAACATGTTTAGGTGATTAATTGGCCCAGTTATATTTAATTAAGGAGTCCGAAAATTAACAAGCCCAAGCCTTGATAATTTCGAAACCTAGCTTAGGAAGTAGTCTAGTATTTAAGTTAATTTTCGGAACTATTCACGCAGACAATATTGAATCACAAATCTAGTTGATCGTTTTGTCTCCATCGTGCTTTGGTTCACGAACTCTTTGTGTTCTTGGTAGAGTTTGATATTGGCGATTTCAAACATGAATTCATCGACTCGTTCGTGATATCTCGTAGTATCCGGGTTAGTCGAGCCACGAAGATTGCTCCATAAACGCGTTTCGGATTCAAGTAGGTCCGGGGTTCGTTTCGGGTAAGATTCATAATTTGTTTCCGTTTCAATTCTTCAATTCGTATTCTTTTCATTTTCCCAGCCATTCATCATCATTCATATATCATAAATATCCATCCTCCATCGATCTTGTAGCTATTCCATCCCAGAAAACCCTTAGATTAATTTCAGATCCGT
Source organism: Mentha longifolia (assembly GCA_001642375.2). NCBI lineage: Eukaryota > Viridiplantae > Streptophyta > Magnoliopsida > Lamiales > Lamiaceae > Mentha > Mentha longifolia. Next base: position 26,950,317 of record CM038111.1, on the reverse strand, counting down.
TTTTGAAACCCTAACTCGTCCTGAAAATCACCACCGTGCCAAATCGAAAAATACTCGTGCGTTTTTGCTGAATTTTGGATATGTTATTCATAACCCTAAGTTGTAATTCGTGTTAAAATTTGAGCTTAATTGGAATTGAATTGCTTAGGTTACTGTCGACGCCTATTCAGTGTATTTGGGGTAGAAATTCTGGGAATTTGTCATTCGATTTTCGTAGTTATTGTTTGGATTGAATCTTTCGTGTCTGACGTTGTTCGATTGTTAGCTTCCGCGTATTGTTGATTGTATCATAAATTTTGGTATCAGAGCCACGTCAGTTTTGCTGATCGTGGTTCAATCCAAATAGGTGTCGTGACATATTAGGGGGCAAAAGTTTCGATTAAAAAAAAAAAATTCTGATAAAAAAAAAGAGTACATCGAAGGCCCTAGTGTGTCATTGTGTGTTTCGTAATTGGTTCTTGCATCATTCGTGTATTGGGTAGTAGTTGTGTCTTCGTTTCTCGAGTTTCCGTCGGTAGAACTTAAAAAGGACGTAACTTTTGATCTGCTTATCCGTGTTCGGTTCGCGTTTAGGTCAAAAAACAGCCATTTGAAGGTCATATAGTCCAGTTAAAAAAATATATATATATATCCAGATTTGTTAGTTTAGTTGCATTGGATAGTGTAGGTTTCAGTTCCTAAGTCGATTCAAGGTCGGATTAGTGCTCATAACTTGTTACTACTTATATCCAAGATTCCTAGTTAGCCTTTTCTTTCTTATTTCCAGCTTTTCTCCCTTCTCAGCCTTTCCTTGTTTCCTTGTTTGTTTAGCCCTTACCCAGCTACCGAAATTCTTATCCCTTATTTATACCCTTGCCGTGAATTTTACCCCACATTGCAGCAACTTTGTGTTTCTTTCTATACCTGTGATCCAAGCCGAGAGTCAAGTTCGAGTTCTTAATTCAAGCCGAGAATTCCACATCGGTTCTGCCAAGAATTTGAGGTTTAGAGACTATTGTGACTGCAAATTGAGTGACATACACGAGTGAATTGAGAGACATACACGAGTGAACTGTGAGGATTTTTTACTTGTTTCTTTTACGTTTGCTCGTTTTGCAGGTACCATGAAATCTGGAGACGGTTCTAAGAATCAGGATAGCTCAATCCCACCCAAGTCGTCTAGTACACCTCTTGAGATGGAATCATCATCACAGCAGCCTTGGGATGCTAAGTATCATTTTGATGCTATGGCCCAACACTTTGAGAGGCGGAGTCGACTATTGGAGTAGAAGATCGATGACACTTTTGACAAAGTGATAGCACAGTTCGATCGCCTCAACCCTCGAGCAACTTTACCTCCACCAATCAGAAACCAGCCTATCCAGCTAGATCGACCAGTCAGACGATAACCTGTCCGCCAGCCCCAGCCAGTATTTGAGCCTGCTTCTGATGATGAACATGAAGAAGAACATGATGGCTATAATGAGGAATCAGAGGCAGAATTTGAGTTTCTACAGAGGAATCAGAGACGTGACCGTAGACGTCCACCTCCACCTCCCAGGCGTGATTTCCGAGCCAACCAGCGCCGACATGGCGATACAGATAGCTTGTTAAACAACATCAAAACAAGCATTCCGGAGTTCGAGGGGTTACATGATCCTGATTTGTACCTCGATTGGGAGAGGATAGTCAACAAGATCTTTGAGTGTTACGACTTTCCTGAATTGAAGAAGGTTCAGCTTGCATCCTGGGAGTATAGAGGATATGCAGCCTCATGGTGGGAAAATCAGCAAGAGAGAAGACGCCGTGATCGATATCCACCTATAGACATATGGCAAGAGATGAAGGACATCATGAGAGGACGTTTCATTCCGGTACACTATGAGCGAAAGCTTGAGAAGAGGTTGAACAAGATCAAGCAGGGCACTCGTTCAATTGAGGAATACCACAAGGAGCTCGAGACCGCTATGAACCGGGTTGGTAAGGAAGAGACACTGATTGCCACACTCAACTGGTACACTGAAGGAATGAATCCAGATATTGCTTGTGAAGTCAAATTGAAGGAATTCGATTCAGTTGAAGCAATGGTCCATTATGCATCTATTGTAGAACGGCAGCTCAGAGATGGACGTTGTCGATCTTTCCAGTCGATGCCTGTTAGGAGTTCTTGGAACCGAGGTGATTCTTCCATGCCTACGACAGCCCCTACATGTCCTCCTAACCAGTCCACACAGCCCGTTCGCTGTTCTGAGCAGTTTGTACCACAGCCCTCTCGCAGACCTGACTACACCTCGCCTGCACCGAACATAAATTCTCAGAATCACCCCATGCAGCCTAGTCAGCCTAAGAATAGTAATTCAGGGAGAGCACGTGATGTTCATTGTCACAAGTGCAGAGGATGGGGACATTTTCAAGCCCAGTGTCCGAATCGCAGAGTTTTATTCCTCACCGAGCAGAATGAGTTAGAATCAGCGAGTGAAGAGGAATTTGAAGAAGAAGGAGAAGTAAAAGGGGATACTGAGTAGCCCCTAGTCAGCTCAATCCTGGGCGACATTGATATAGTTGATGAGCAGCCGAAGCAAACGCACGTCAGCCTTGTTTCGATTCGAGCCTTGAGTCTTATTTGAGAGGAAGAACAGAATGATCAGCGGGAGAACATCTTTTATTCACGCTGTTCCATTCAAGATAAGGTGTGCTCGCTCATCATTGATAATGGAAGGGTTATAAACGCCATTAGTCAGTATGCAGTGGGAAAGCTGAAGTTGGTCCCACAAAAGCATCCAAAACCGTACCGATTGCAATGGTTGACAGACAGAGGCGAGATTCGTGTTGGATACCAGGTACCTGTCACCTTTTCTATTGGTCATTTTACTGACACTGTTTTGTGTGACGTCATCCCTATGGAGGCGGCACATATCTTGCTTGGTCGTCCTTGGCAGTTCGATAGGAAGGCGATACATGATGGATTCGCCAACACTTATGCCGTGACTCGAGAAGGACGCACCACGCGATTGTGGCCACTAGCGCCAAAAGATGTGATTGAAGATCAGCAACGCATGCAAGAGAAGTACAAAGCAGAGAAGGAGAAACGTGCTGAGAGCAAGCAGCCAATCCAATCTGGACAGTCCACAGCAGAGTCTCTGTGTACTAAGGGAACCAAGGGCCTTCCGAAGGCTAAGGATGCACAAGTTACCATTCCTTCCAGTTTAGATACGGCGCACCGGAATTTGTTCATCGGTGTAAGAGGAGCTCAGACCGCCATTAAATCAGGTAATTCTATCATTCTAGTTAATTTTAAGGCTAATGATACTCCTGATGTTGTTATTCCTTCTATTTTGCAGCCGTTGATGGAGGAGTTCAAGGATGTTTTCCCGGACGAAATTCCTAGTGGTCTGCCGCCGATTCGAGGAATTGAGCACCAGATCGACTTCCAGCCGGGAGCAGTCCTTCCAAACAGACCCGCCTACCGTACCAGCCCTGAGGAAACCAAGGAGATTGACCGTCAGGTCAAGGAGTTGCTGGAGAAGAAGCAAATTAGAGAGAGCTTGTCACCGTGCTCAGTGCATGTCATCCTCGTACCAAAGAAGAATAACGAATGGCGCATGTGCATGGACTGCCGAGCTATTAACAAGATAACGGTAAAGTATCGCTTCCCGATCCCTCAATTAGATGACATGTTAGATGAGTTGTCTGGAGCGTCTGTCTTTTCAAAAATTGATTTGCGTTCTGGATATTTTCAAGTGAGAATGAGTGAGGGAGATGAGTGGAAAACTGCGTTCAAAATGAAGCATGGACTGTATGAATGGCTTGTGATGCCGTTTGGCCTTACTAACGCCCCTAGTACGTTTATGCGTCTAATGAACCATGTTTTGCGTGAAGTCATAGGGAAGTATGTGGTGGTATATTTCTATGATATCCTTGTCTATAGTACTTGTGTTGACATCTTAGGCATGTGTTTGTGTTGCCGCGTGATGCAAAATTATATGCTAATTTGTCTAAGTGTACATTCTGTATGGATGAGGTTATATTTCTTGGTTTTGTTGTGAGTAGTCGTGGAATAGAAGTTGATAGGACGAAGGTGAAGGCCATAGAGGAGTGGCCAACGCCTAAGTCATGTGCTGATGTTAGGTCCTTCCATGGTTTAGCTGGATTTTATCGTCGCTTTGTGCGTGATTTTTCATCTATTGCTGCACCATTGACTGAGTTGAGTAGGAAAGATAGGAAGTTTGAGTGGGGCAAAGCCCAAGAGCATGCTTTTAACTTCTTGAAATCGAAATTGTGTAATGCTCCTGTGTTGGTTTTGCCTGATTTTGATAAAATGTTTGAGATTGAGTGTGTTGCCTCGGGCATAGGGATTGGTGCTGTTTTGATGCAGGAAAGAAAACCAGTTGCCTATTTTAGTGAGAAGCTTAATGGAGCAGCCCTTAGGTACTCTACGTACGATAAGGAGTTGTATGCACTGAAGAGGTCTTTGGAGACTTGGCAACACTACTTGAGGCCGAAAGAGTTCGTGATTCACACTGATCACGAGTCCTTGAAGCATTTGAAGGGACAGCAGAGCTTAAACTCACGCCATGCTCGATGGGTGGAGTTTATAGAGTCATTTCCCTATGTGATCAGGTACAAGAAAGGATAAGAGAATGTGGTCGCTGATGCTCTTTCCTGCAGGGCTGAACAAGTTCGAGAGATGCATGCTAAAGTGAAACAGAGGATCGAGCTTCAAGGTGTTAAGAACGCAACAAAGGCGAACGCCCACCGCAAGCAAGTATTGTTCAAACCTGGTGATAAGGTTTGGATACACTTCAGCCCGGGATATTTTCCTAACTTGAGGAAGTCGAAGCTGATGCCTCGTGGAGATGGACCATTTTCCGTGGTCGAGCGAGTCAATGACAATGCATGCCGCATTGATCTTCCACGTGAGTATAAGTGTTCCTCCACTTTTAATGTGGCTGATTTGTCTCCGTTTCCTGTAGATGATCAAGATGTCGAGGAGGACTTGAATTCGAGGACGAATTCTTTTCAGCAGGGGGGGAATGATGAGACGGGACCTAGCATTGAAGAGATCAATCGGGACTTGCAGCTTGGAGGAGCAGTGACGAGGTCGAGAGCCAAGAAGCTGCAAGGTTATTTGCAAGTCTACATTCCGAAGAGATTGGAGGATGATGGAGTCGAATTTCATCAATGCAAGTTCGTGAATTTAACAAGTATTGAGGATGAAGATTTGGGCATCCATCATTGAATAAGAGGAAGACAAGTCCATGAAAATAGATTTTCTTATATTTTATTTGGGCTTAAAAACTTTGTATTTATTTTTAATTTAGTTTAGTCCAATTATCACAACATGTTTAGGTGATTAATTGGCCCAGTCATATTTAATTAAGGAGTCCGAAAATTAACAAGCCCAAGCCTTGATAATTTCGAAACCTAGCTTAGGAAGTAGTCTAGTATTTAAGTTAATTTCCGGAACTATTCACGCAGACAATATTGAATCAGAAATCTAGTTGATCGTTTTCTCTCCATCGTGTTTTGGTTCACGAACTCTTTGTGTTCTTGGTAGAGTTTGATATTGGCGATTTCAAACTTGAATTCATCGACTCGTTCATGATATCTCGTAGTATCCGGGTTAGTCGAGCCACGAAGATTGCTCCATAAACGCGTTTCGGATTCAAGTAGGTCCGGGGTTCGTTTCGGGTAAGATTCATAATTTGTTTCCGTTTCAATTCTTCAATTCGTATTCTTTTCATTTTCCCAGCCATTCATCATCGTTCATATATCATAAATATCCATCCTCCATCAATCCTGTAGCTATTCCATCCCAGAAAACCCTTAGATTAATTTCAGATCCGTTTTTGAAACCCTAACTCGTCCTGAAAATCACCACCGTGCCAAATCGAAAACTACTCGTGCGTTTTCACTGAATTTTGGATATGTTATTCATAACCCGAAGTTGTAATTGGTGTTAAAATTTGAGCTTAATTGGAATTGAATTGCTTCGGTTACTGTCGACGCCTATTCAGTGTATTTGTGGGTAGAAATTCTGGGAATTTGTCATTCGATTTTCGTAGTTATTGTTTGGATTGAATCTTTCGTGTCTGACGTTATTCGATTCTTAGCTTCCGCGTATTGTTGATCGTATCATAAATTTTGGTATCAGAGCCACTTCAGTTTTGCTGATCGTGGTTCAATCCAAATAGGTGTCGTGACATATTAGGGGGCAAAAGTTTCGATAAAAAAAAAAATAAATTCTGATAAAAAAAAAGAAAAAAAAAGAGTACATCGAAGGCCCTAGTATGTCATTGTGTGTTTCGTAATTGGTTCTTGCATCATTCGTGTATTGGGTAGTAGTTGTGTCTTTGTTTCTCGAGTTTCCGTCGGTAGAACTTAAAAAGGACGTAACTTTTGATCTGCTTATCCGTGTTCGGTTCGCGTTTCGGTCAAAAAACAGCCGTTTGAAGGTCATACCGTCCAGTTAAAAAAAAAAAGAAAAAAGAAATTCTAGATTTGTTAGTTTAGTTGCATTGGATAGTGTAGGTTTCAGTTCCTAAGTCGATTCAAGGTCGGATTAGTGCTCATAACTTGTTACTACTTATATCCAAGATTCCTAGTTAGCCTTTTCTTTCTTATTTCCAGCCTTTCTCCCTTCTCAGCCTTTCCTTGTTTCCTTGTTTGTTTAGCCCTTACCCAGCTACCGAAATTCTTATCCCTTATTTATTCCCTTGCCGTGAATTTTACCCCACATTGCAGCAACTTTGTGTTTCTTTCTATACCTATGATCCAAGCCGAGAGTCAAGTTCGAGTTCTTAATTCAAGCCGAGAATTCCACATCGGTTCTGCCAAGAATTTGAGGTTTAGAGACTATTGTGACTGCAAATTGAGTGACATACACGAGTGAATTGAGAGACATACACGAGTGAACTGTGAGGATTTTTTACTTGTTTCTTTTACGTTTGCTCGTTTTGCAGGTACCATGAAATCTGGAGACGGTTCTAAGAATCAGGATAGCCCAATCCCACCCAAGTCATCTAGTACACCTCTTGAGATGGAATCATCATCACAGCAGCCTGGGATGCTAAGTATCATTTTGATGCTATGGCCCAACACTTTGAGAGGCGGAGTCGACTATTGGAGCAGAAGATCGATGACACTTTTGACAAAGTGATAGCACAGTTCGATCGCCTCAACCCTCAAGCAACTTTACCTCCACCAATCAGAAACCAGCCTATCCATCCAGATCGACCAGTCAGACGACAACCTGTCCGCCAGCCCCAGCCAGTATTTGAGCCTGTTTCTGATGATGAAAATGAAGAAGAACATGATGGCTATAATGAGGAATCAGAGGCAGAATTTGAGTTTCTACAGAGGAATCAGAGACGTGACCGTAGACGTCCACCTCCCAGGCGTGATTTTCGAGCCAACCAGCGCCGACATGGCGATACAGATAGCTTGTTAAACAACATCAAAACAAGCATTCCAGAGTTCGAGGGGTTACATCATCCTGATTTGTACCTCGATTGGGAGAGGAAAGTCAACAAGATCTTTGAGTGTTACGACTTTCCTGAATTGAAGAAGGTTCAGCTTGCGTCCTTGGAGTTTAGAGGATATGCAGCCTCGTGGTGGGAAAATTAGCAAGAGAGAAGACGCCGTGATCGATATCCACCTATAGACACATGGCAAGAGATGAAGGACGTCATGAGAGGACATTTCATTCCGGTACACTATGAGCGAGAGCTTGAGAAGAGGTTGAACAAGATCAAGCAGGGCACTCATTCGATTGAGGAATACCACAAGGAGCTCGAGACAGCTATGAACTGGGTTGGTAAGGAAGAGAAACTGATTGCCACACTCAACCGGTATACTGAAGGAATGAATCCAAATATTGCTTGTGAAGTCGAATTGAAGGAATTCGATTCAGTTGAAGCAATGGTCCATTATGCATCTATTGTAGAACGGCAGCTCAGAGATGGACGTCGTCGATCTTTCCAGTCGATGCCTGTTAGGAGTTCTTGGTACCGAGGTGATTCTTCCACGCCTAGGACAGCCCCTACACGTCCTCCTAACCAGTCCACACAGCCCGTTCGCCGTTCTGAGCAGTTTACACCACAGCCCTCTCGCAGACCTGACTACACCTCGCCTGCACCGAACATAAATTCTCAGAATCGCCCCATGCAGCCTAGTCAGCCTGAGAATAGTAATTCAGGAAGAGCACGTGACGTTCATTGTCACAAGTGCAGAGGATGGGGACATTTTCAAGCCCAGTGTCCGAATCGCAGAGTTTTATTCCTCACCGAGCAGAATGAGTTAGAATCAGCGAGTGAAGAGGAATTTGAAGAAGAAGGAGAAGTAAAAGGGGATACTGAGCACCCCCTAGTCAGCTCACTCATGGGCGACATTGATATAGTTGATGAGCAGCCGAAGCAAACGCACGTCAGCCTTGTTTCGATTCGAGCCTTGAGTCTTATTTGAGAGGAAGAACATAATGATCAGTGGGAGAACATCTTTTATTCACGTTGTTCCATTCAAGATAAGGTGTGCTCGCTCATCATTGATAGTGGAAGCGTTATAAACGCCATTAGTCAGTATGCAGTGGGAAAGCTGAAGTTGGTCCCACAAAAGCATCCAAACCCGTACCGATTGCAATGGTTGACAGACAGAGGCGAGATTCGTGTGGGATACCAGGTACCTGTCACCTTTTCTATTGGTCGTTTTACTGACACTATTTTGTGTGACGTCATCCCTATGGAGGCGGCACATATCTTGCTTGGTCGTCCTTGGCAGTTCGATAGGAAGGCGATACATGATGGATTCGCCAACACTTATGCCGTGACTCGAGAAGGACGCACCATGCGATTGTGGCCACTAGCACCAAAAGATGTGATTGAAGATCAGCAACGCATGCAAGAGAAGTACAAAGAAGAGGAGGAGAAACGTGCTGAGAGCAAGCAGCCAATCCAATCTGGACAGTCCACAACAGAGTCTTAGTGTACTAAGGGAACCAAGGGCCTTCCGAAGGCTAAGGCTGCCCAAGTTACCATTCCTTCCAGTTTAGATACGGCGCACCGGAATTTGTTCATCGGTGTAAGAGGAGTTCAGACCGCCATTAAATCAGGTAATGTTATCGTTCTAGTTAATTTTAAGGCTAATGATACTCCTGATGTTGTTATTCCTTCTATTTTGCAGCCGTTGATGGAGGAGTTCAAGGATGTTTTCCCGGACGAAATTCCTAGTGGTCTGCCGCCGATTTGAGGAATTGAGCACCAGATCGACTTCCAGCCGGGAGCAGTCCTTCCAAACAGACCCGCCTACCGTACCAGCCCTGAGGAAACCAAGGAGATTGACCGTCAGGTCAAGGAGTTGCTGGAGAAGAAGCAAATTAGAGAGAGCTTGTCACCGTGCGCAGTGCCTGTCATCCTCGTACCAAAGAAGAATAACGAATGGCGCATGTGCATGGACTGCCGAGCTATCAACAAGATAACGGTAAAGTATCGCTTCCCTATCCCTCGATTAGATGACATGTTAGATGAGTTGTCTGGATCGTCTGTCTTTTCAAAAATTGATTTGCGTTCTGGATATTTTCAAGTGAGAATGAGTGAGAGAGATGAGTGGAAAACTGCGTTCAAAACGAAGCATGGACTGTATGAATGGCTTGTGATGCCGTTTGGCCTTACTAACGCCCCTAGTACGTTTATGCGTCTAATGAACCATGTATTGCGTGAAGTCATAGGGAAGTATGTGGTGGTATATTTCGATGATATCCTTGTCTATAGTACTTGTGTTGATGAGCATGTTAGACATCTTAGGCATGTGTTTGTGTTGCTGCGTGATGCAAAATTATATGCTAATTTGTCTAAGTGTACATTCTGTATGGATGAAGTTATATTTCTTGGTTTTGTAGTGAGTAGTCGTGGAATAGAAGTTGATAGGACGAAGGTGAAGGCCATAGAGGAGTGGCCAACGCCTAAGTCATGTGCTGATGTTAGGTCTTTCCATGGTTTAGCTGGATTTTATCGTCGCTTTGTGCGTGATTTTTCATCTATTGCTGCACCATTGACTGAGTTGAGTAGGAAAGATAGGAAGTTTGAGTGGGGCAAAGCCCAAGAGCATGCTTTTAACTTCTTGAAATCGAAATTGTGTAATGCTCCTGTGTTGGTTTTGCCTGATTTTGATAAAATGTTTGAGATTGAGTGTGATGCCTCGGACATAGGGATTGGTGCTGTTTTGATGCAGGAAAGAAAACCAGTTGCCTATTTTAGTGAGAAGCTTAATGGAGCAGCCCTTAGGTACTCTACGTACGATAAGGAGTTTTATGCACTGAAGAGGTCTTTGGAGACTTGGCAACACTACTTGAGGCCGAAAGAGTTCGTGATTCACACTGATCACGAGTCCTTGAAGCATTTGAAGGGACAGCAGAGTTTAAACTCACGCCATGCTCGATGGGTGGAGTTTATAGAGTCATTTCCCTATGTGATCAGGTACAAGAAAAGATAAGAGAATGTGGTCGCTGATGCTCTTTCCCGCAGGGCTGCTAAAGTGAAACAGAGGATCGAGCTTCAAGGTGTTAAGAACACAACAAAGGCGAACGCCCACCGCCAGCAAGTATTGTTCAAACCTGGTGATAAGGTTTGGATACACTTCAGCCCGGGATATTTTCCTAACTTGAGGAAGTCAAAGCTGATGCCTCGTGGAGATGGACCATTTTCCGTGGTCGAGCGAGTCAATGACAATGCATGCCGCATTGATCTTCCAGGTGAGTATAAGTGTTCCTCCACTTTTAATGTGGCTGATTTGTCTCCGTTTCCTGTAGATGATCAAGATGTCGAGGAGGACTTGAATTCGAGGACGAATTCTTTTCTACAGGGGGGGAATGATGAGACGGGACCTAGCATTGAAGAGATCAATCGGGACTTGCAGCTCGGAGGAGCAGTGACGAGGTCGAGAGCCAAGAAGCTGCAAGGTTATTTGCAAGGCTACATTCCGAAGAGATTGGAGGATGATGGAGTCGAATTTCATCAATGCAAGTTCTTGAATTTAACAAGTATTGAGGATGAAGATTTGGGCATCCATCATTGAATAAAAGGAAGACAAGTCCAAGAAAATAGATTTTCTTATATTTTATTTGGGCTTAAAAATTTTGTATTTATTTTTAATTTAGTTTAGTCCAATTATCACAACATGTTTAGGTGATTAATTGGCCCACTTATATTTAATTAAGGAGTCCAAAAATTAACAAGCCCAAGCCTTGATAATTTCGAAACCTAGCTTAGGAAGTAGTCTAGTATTTAAGTTAATTTCCGGAACTATTCACGCAGACAATATTGAATCAGAAATCTAGTTGATCGTTTTGTCTCCATCGTGCTTTAGTTCACGAACTCTTTGTGTTCTTGGTAGAGTTTGATATTGGCGATTTCAAACTTGAATTCATCGACTCGTTCGTGATATCTCGTAGTATCCGGGTTAGTCGAGCCACGAAGATTGCTCCATAAACGCGTTTCGGATTCAAGTAGGTCCGGGGTTCGTTTCGGGTAAGATTCATAATTTGTTTCCGTTTCAATTCTTCAATTCGTATTCTTTTCATTTTCCCAGCCATTCATCATCGTTCATATATCATAAATATCCATCCTCCATCGATCCTGTAGCTATTCCATCCCAGAAAACCCCTAGATTAATTTCAGATCCGTTTTTGAAACCCTAACTCGTCCTGAAAATCACCACCGTGCCAAATCGAAAACTACTCGTGAGTTTTCGTTGAATTTTGGATATGTTCTTCATAACCCTAAGTTGTAATTCGTGTTAAAATTTGAGCTTAATCGGAATTGAATTGCTTAGGTTACTGTCGACGCCTATTCAGTGTATTTGTGGGTAGAAATTCTGGGAATTTGTCATTCGATTTTCGTAGTTATTGTTTGGATTGAATCTTTCGTGTCTGACGTTGTTCCATTCTTAGCTTCCGCGTATTGTTGATCGTATTAGGTAATGACCACCGAAGATGGTTCGAATCGCCGCTGCAAAGTTCTTCAACGAATCGATAGCGGTAGTCTCCGACATCCACAAGTACTCGTCGAATTGGTCGCCGGGACCACCATAGGTGAGTTGACGTATAGCGGCGGTGCACTTCTGGATCACTGTGAAACTTGGCCTGCCTATTGCATCATCTCGTTATTGGAAATACTCGATGTGACTCTCCAATACTTGAACGATGCGCAAAAATAGATGCTTCGACATTCGGAAACGTCGACGGAACAAATTGTAGGGGTAAGTCGGGCTATCAGTAAATAGTCAGAGCAAAGTTAGGCCGTGATTAACACGTATTTTATGTGCATGTCAAGTGTATTTTACATGTGTTTGAGTCTCGATTTATGTGCTTAAATGTTAAAAATGCTAGGGTTTCTTAACTTGTAGCATACTTTTTACTTTTCTCATTTTCTTTCAGTTTTCAATCTATTTTTGTAAGAATTGAAAAGAGCATTCATGTAGCTAAGGATCGAGGGCCGTAAAAGAGTAAGAATCGAGCTTAATTTGAGTGAAACCTAGGGCTAAAAGTGTGGAATTTCAAGTTATATAATTAGGGTTTCACTAGTTTTATCGCATTTATGTTTTCCTCGTTCTCTTTAGTCTTTTTATGCTTTTTCCAGGAATAATGAATAACTTATTTGGCCAATTAAATTACTCCATGCCGAAGAGGAGTTCGTTAGGAGTCCAAAGCAAAAAGCGGATCGAGAATCGGAGTTCGCACGAGAGAGAACAAGCGAAAATGGCAAAGTCACGCAAGATGAAGAAACCAGTTGACTGGTCAACGCACGGAGGACCGGCGAGCCATTGGGCCGCCGGTGGCTGCAGAGAGGATGGCGACCTGGACCGGCGACCCACCAGGCCGCCGGCGGTCCAGCCTAGGCCGCCGGCTACGCGAGAAACCCTCCCGGTTCGCCCCGGTTCGTCCCGTTTCGTCCCTGTTCGACCAAATTTGACCCAAACACGATTTTCAATGTATTTAACCCCAAATTCTTCCGTTTTTCATATATCTTTTCATACTTTAATACCCCAAGAACCCTAATTAGATTTTATACTTTCCTCTTTAGTATTTTCATGATTGTTTGAGCTACACTTGTTGGAATTTAAATTCAAGCATAGATTCTTCTTCCTTATTCAATTCTCTTTCTTTTCCTTATGATTTCATCTATTTTTCATGGTTTAATTTCTTCAATTATGTCTAGCTAAATTTCCCTTTGGTTCCAATATATGAAGATATGATCTAGAAAACTAGGTTTTTTTAGATTTTGTTGTTGGATTTACCTTCTAATTCATATGTCTTGTGGTTTGGGACTTGTTTACATTGCATGATTGATTGGCCATCATTGAGTGCATACAAGGTGTTTGGTTAAATGCTTGGGAGACTTTAATTCATAACACTTGGCATCAAATCACACCATATTAGTAATTCTTGCTCATAGGAGCTTCTAGATAATTAATTGAGCTATTTGGAGTTAATTTATGCATCTTGAGACCTAGCGGAGATAGATGTCATAGGTTAATCCCTTAATATTGATTACTATATATAGAACTCCCATATGAATTAGATTAAAATGGCTAATCCATGCAAATCTTTAAACCTAGGCTTCTAGTGATTATCGGATTATATTTGGAACCAAACTCTTTCCTATTGATTTTCAATCGCTTGTTATTAGTTATTGTTATCTAGTTACTTACTTTCATTGTTATTTAGTTTATTTGATCATTGAAAGGAAAAACCCAAAATTATGTTATTCGGTAGCTTGGATAGTAGTTAGATAATCGGATTACTAGTTGAAATTCCTACGCCATAGCATTCTCTGTGGATTCGACTCGATCATACACATCGATTATCATTGCATCTCCCTCACCCCTAAAGTGAGAGCGGATCAATTTTTGGCGCCGTTGCCGGGGAATGCTTAGTTTGAGTTTCAATAGTCGATTTGGTTATTGAGTTAATAATTCAAGCATTTGTTCTTTTGATTTTTGTTTTGTATGTGTATGCACACAAGATCCAAGGGAAGACTTGTTCAACCTTTGATCTTGAACTTTGAAAGAAGACATAGAAGAAGGAATTCTATTAAAGAAGAAGAAATGACTAGCAATCAAGCAATAGAAGCTCTTATGAAAGAAATGGAGGAGTTTAGAGCATGGAAGGATGAACAAGAAAGGAGGGCAAATGAGGCTCAACCACCTCCTCTCAATCATATGTTCCAATCTCCAACGGAACAATTTCAAGGAGGAGAATGGGGGACGATCAATGCAAATAATTTTGAGCTCAAATCCGGTCTTATTCAAATGGTTAAAGATGAGCAATTTGGTGGAAATCCTATGGAGGATCCGAACACCCATCTTAGCACATTTATTGATATTTGCGACACCATTAAGCTAAATGGAGTCTCAAATGATGTTATTCGCATGCGAATGTTCGGGTTTTCTCTACGGGATCGGGCCAAAGATTGGTACAAAGGATTGACCAAGACTAACATTCACACTTGGGATGATTTGTGCAAAGCCTTCCTCTCCAAGTACTTTCCACCCTCCAAAGCTCAAAGACTAATCTCCGACATCTCACATTTTTCTCAACAAGGTGACGAAACCTTGTGTGAAGAATGGGAACGACATAGGGAGCTTCTAAGGAAGTGTCCTCAACATAGCTTCAATGAGGGTCAACAAATGACCAACTTTTATAGTGGGCTAACACCTCATACACGAAGCATTGTAGATGCTACTTCCGGTTGGTGCCTTCTCAACCAAAATGCAAAGGAAGCTTTGAGAATCATTGAAGAGATGACAGCTAATAGCTATCAATGGCCAATGGAGAGGGCCGCTTCTAGAAAGGTTGCTTCGATTGAGGATGAGAGGTATGAGGTATTACCATTAGATCTTGCTATTATGAAGAGAAAATATGAAGATGAAACAAAAGCTCAAATTCAAAGGGTTCAATCTCAAGAGAATTGGGAGTTCAATGGAAGAGAAGAAGTGAGTTTTGTGGATCAAAGAGCCTATGGGAATTATAATAGGCAAGGGTACCAAGGAAATTTCCAAGGAGGCCATTCTTATGGAAATCAAGGGGGTGACTCGTCTTACTACCCTAACAATAGGAATCAACTCAATCTTTCCTATGGAAATCCGAACAATGCTGAAATTCCACCTTTCGGATTCTCCGTCTCTCAAGGAGTCATTGAAGAGCCAAAGAAGAATTCTCCATCGATGGAGCAAATGATGCAATAAGTGTTGGCGAATCAAGCTCAAATGGCCTCTCAACAAAGCACATTCATCACTCAAACCGGCCAAAAGGTTAATGCGTTGGAAAATTCTCTCACCTCCTTGACAAAGCAAGTAAAGATGATGGAAAGCTAAATTAGCCAAATGGCTAACCAAGCTATCACTCAACACAAAGCCGGAGAATTCCCAAGCAACACTCAAGTCAATCCGAGGCAACAATGTAACGCAATCCATGTAGTGAGTGAGGTATTTTCCAAACCCTCACAAGAGATCCAAGAGGACAAAAAGTCATTTGTGCCATTCTATATGAGGAAAAAGTGGGGTGGTCAAAGCGTCCCTCCTTGGGATCCGTCTCACGATCATAGCCTTTATGAGAAGGAATGGACACTAAAGAGTTTCGCTAATGATATATACTCCGTGACTGTCCTGGATTATTGGCCTCCTTTGGAAGACGTTGAAAGCAAGTCAAAGGAAAAGATTCATGAATATCCATAAAAGGATGACGCTCAACAATGGAATCCTGTGGTCGGAGGACAATAATTTAATGGAAAGAAGAAGAGGTGCTTATTATGTTTCCGAAATAAAGAAGTCACTTGGAGAAGATAAGTTTAATGAGAAGGCAAACTTCTACAAGAAACCACAAAGTACTACTCCCACTCCAACTCCTAAAGCTTCTCAAGATCAAGTTGAGCCGAATTGCTTGGATAATTTAGCGTTGCCTCCTAAGTCGAATGATGAGAAATTGCATGAGAAGAAGGGGAGTAATACCATTACTTTGAGGAGTGAAAGAGCTTACGAGAATCATGTAAAGATTGGAGAAGAAATGGGAGCACTGGTTGTTGAAGACATTTCGTATGAGAATGAAGATCGAGGCTCGTATGAGAGGAAGAAAAAGTCTAAAGGAAAAGCTATTCAAGATGAAAGTCAAGAGAATGAAGCAACAAAGGAGGCCCCTCCTCCCACCAATGATGTGAGCTCAAAGGCTCCATTCCCTCATCATCTAGCAAAGCCGAAGGTTGATGAAAAGATGAAGAAATTCTTGGATATCTTCAACAAGGTACAAATCAATCTACCCTTGCTTGATGCTCTTAGTGATATGCCGGGTTATATGAAATTCCTTAGGAATGCCGTAGCTAATAAGAGGAAATTTGGTTCTTTTGAGACCATAAATCTTACGGAGGAAGTTAGTGCGGTTATTCAAAGGAAATTGCCATTGAAGCAAAAAGATCCGGGAAGTTTCACTATTGCATATGAAATAGGGGGGCAAACATTTGGTAGAGCTTTGTGTGATCTTGGTGCTAGCATCAACTTGATGCCTTTGTCTATTTTTCGGAGGTTAAATATCAGTGAAATCAAGCCAACTATGATTTGTCTTCAAATGGCCGATCGTTCGATTTCTTATGCTAAAGGAATAGTGGAAGATGTTTTGGTAAAAGTGGATAAGTTTATCTTCCCGGTCGACTTTGTTATTTTGGACATATCGGAAGATAAGGATATGCCACTTATCCTTGGAAGGCCTTTTCTTGCAAACGGTCGAACTCTCATTGATGTGCAAGAGGGACATCTCACTTTTAGAGTGAATGATGAGAGTCTCAACATCTCAATCTTTGATACAATGAAAGGAATGGATAAACCGGAGGTTGAAGAGTTTGATGAAGAGTCGGTATTTGATCAAGGAGGGACTTCATTCAAAGTCCCTTGAATGGGCAAAGCGGTATCGTCGAGCAAACGACGTTAAACTAAGCGCTCAGTTGGGAGGCACCCCAACAACTATCCTTTTCTTTTTCATTTTAGTTAGTTTCTTTAGTTTGATTTTTGTTTTTGTTTCCTATTTTTGATTTAATTGTTCCTTCTACTTTTCCTTATTTCTATGCTAATATGTTGGGAACCCTTTGAAACTGAATTTAGATAATGTTATTAGAAACCACACTTAGATATAGGTTTCAAGTGGAACAGGCTGGTCTCCGTGTTTGGATCAGTCAAGCTTAACTTGGACAGGTTGCTCATGTAAAGGTCAAGGTTAGTAGTACATCCTTGTACCTAATCTACTCAATCTGTCATACTGTTCCATTAGGTAATTTGTCTATGTAACCTGCTCTTACCACTCTCGGAAGACTTCACACGAAGGTTACAGAAGACCGAAGACAGTTTGAGGTATAGGAAGGTCGACCTCTTAAGACCAACCTGAGCTGTGGTTGAGAAACTTGTTCTCACCCAACGATAAGAATTGTGTCAGTGTACGGTACTGCAAATCCTGACATACTTCCAACGGCTCTATTTCAAATGCTTCACTATAAATACCTCAACTCATTCCAGAAAGAATTAACGGGAAACTTAATATACAAGCCAAAACGCTGCAGAAATCTCAAGCTGAAAATCATTCAATCAACGCTCGAAATCACTAGAGCTTTCCCAAGTGTTGATCTTTGTAGATTTCTGATATCTCTGGAAATTGTCTTACTAGAACACATAACACACACTCTCACTACCATCACAGTTGATAATTAGTGTAGTTGATTGAGTTGTATTCCTAACGGCGATAGCTATTCACAGCTTTGTAGTTTGGATATTAGTGCTAGTTGTTTAGTGTTGGTAAGATTGTATGAAAGAATGTATGTAAAGTAAGAAGAGACACGACTCAAGAATCGTGCTAGATTCAGTCTAAAGAAAGACTTGAATTTGGACTGGACCTCCACCAGTGTTAAAAGGAGTGAATATCTCAAGTTAAGGGATTACAGATTCGACGGAATCTGGCGTGGACGTAGGAGTTGTTTACTCCGAACCACGATAAAAACTCCTCGTGTTTCTCTCTCTTGCTACTTACTTTTACATCTTTATTTACCCAGTTTGCATGTTCACAACCTGCACTACTGTAACCTGTCTTGCATGAGCAGTTATCTGAACTGAAATCTTTTGAAAACTGTGTTAAAAATGGTTAGCCAACCTTTCCACCAAACTTCCGCACGCAGGTTAGTTATGCAAGCTCAGTAGTTTACTGATTGAGCTGGAAAAACCAAGCTGCTCTGATAAACTGAAGTGACGACTCAGTAAGATCAAATTGTTTTGAAAAATCGAAACTGTTGGCTAATTGGTGTATTCCCCCCCCCCCCTACAGCAATGACTACTAATTGGGGCCTACAAGTGGTATCAGAGCGGTGGTTCTTTTGACCACTGCTTCTGCATACTAGAAGCTTTTTGTGTTTTCGTGTCAAATTGAACTAGATCTCTAGAATTGTGTTTAGGCATACATACATAAACTGTCACTATGGAAGCTTCACTTCTCCGCGTCTGCGAAGATTTCTCTGTGCAGGGATATGAAGACTGGAGCTTTCGAATAAAGATGTGCCTCCAAGCTCATCATGTGCTGATGTGGGATGTCATCGAGAATGGTCCAACACCAATCTACGAACCCTACGATACTGATGTTTCTGGAGAAAAAGTTTCCGAAGCAACGTATGTGCCAAAGATCAAAGATCCCAGAAAATACACAACCGAAGAAAGAAAGGAAGCTGGACTTGACAGCTTCGCAAAAGGGCTGATCTCTAGCACAGTTAAGGGAGTCCACCTGGCCAAGATAAGAAATCTTAGAACTGCAAAGGAAATGTGGGACACCTTAAAAGTCATAAGCCTTAGATCAACAGAAATGCTGGAAAACAAGCTGTCAGTGACATGCAGTAAATTTGAAGAATTCAAAATGCAGCCAATGGAGACCATTGACCAGCTTAAGAATAGATTCACAATGATCACTTTGGAGATCGCAGCTCTCAAGAAAGATAAATTCACACAGCGCGAACTCAACCTCAAAGTTATCCAATCTCTCCCAGCAAGCTGACATGTGTACAGTGCCATGCACCGTGGCAGGTCGGATATCAGCAACCTGTTAACCGAGCAACTGTTTGATCTACTCATCGGGAATGAGTTTGAAATGATCAGACTTCACGGGTCAGAACAAGTGTCTTCAAGTAAGAAGACCGAGCCCGAAAAGAAGGAAAAGGATGCTGCATTCAAAGCTGCATCAATTATAAAAGAAAGAGCAATCCCAAAGGATTTATGCTCCAAAATGGAGAAATTGTTAAAAGATTCTGCACTCATGGCTAGGAGAAATGAAAAGCTTGAAAAACGTTTCAATAAATTCCGTAAATATCACAAGGATTTCAAGAGAAATCAAACCACCTCTTCTTCCAACAAGAAAGGTGAAGGTATATCAAAACCCTCTAAATTCAATTCTTCTAACACTCCCGTGGGTGGCTGTTTTGAATGTGGCAGACCAGATCACTATAAGTCAGACTGCCCAGACTTATCAAAGGCTAAACACGAAGAGCTCCGCGCAAAAAGAGATCAAAAGCTTAAGGAGCAGCGCAACGCCATGATCGCAGCTGAGGAAGAGGCCAAAGCAATTGCTACATTATCAGACTCAACCTCCTCCGACGAAGATGATGATGAATTGAATGAGGAGGAATGTCGTTTAGCTGATGAGGAACTTGAATGTGAGGAATGCTACATGGGAAAAGATCTCGATCTTGCTCAATACAAGGTTGATACTGAAACCTCATTTTCATATTCAACTAACTCCGAACATGCAGGTATTAAAATAACTGAAATGTCAACGTATGAACAGCTTGATGACTACAAGAAGCTCTCGGAAATGTTTAAACAAGTAGTCAAAGAAGGATCCAAGCTGGAGGATGAAAATATGAAACTCAAAGTTGCCATGAATGAAGACTTCACTCTCCATGATGAAGCAAAAGAAAAGGAGATAGAGACCCTAAAAGTCCAAATGGGTCAATCAGCTTTAAGGGAAGAAAACCTTAAAGAAATGCTCACTGAAAAGGACAGTGAGATCAACAACTTGAATGGCGAACTGGTAGATCTCTCAAAGGAGCATGAGAAGCTATTGCAAAAAGAGCTCAAGCTTCAACAAGTCCTGATGAAAATGAACAAAAATGGTGAAAAGCTTGAAGCCCTGCAAGCTGCCCAGAGACCTGCTCAGATAAAGTTTGGCATTGGATTCCATGGTCAAACCAGCGGAGCCAAAGAAAAGGAGAAGGTCTTGTTCGAGAAAGAAAAAGGATTGGCTGAAAGCAAAGCTCATCACACTCTACCAGACAAGCAGCTCAAACTAAAAAATCCAGCCCGGCAACCACAAGCAATCCTGGTGAAAGAGCATGGAAAGCCTGCTATCAAGAAACAGCAGCCAAGGCCGTCAGTTGAACAACAAAAGGTTGAGCGACCTAGGAAACTATATGGTCAAACAGCTTATCAAAAAGGAAGCCAACCTGCTCTAAGAATGGTGCAAACTGCTAGCAAAATAAATGCAGTCTCTCAACCAAGAATCATTCAAATTGCTCTACCACAACCAAACATTTACCATGAGCAGTGGTCAAATCAACAAACACTTGACAATGAAGGTCATTGGTATGACCATCATTGGTACCAATATCCTGAGCTGTCAAGTAGGCATTATCAATTTCCACATGGAAGTGGATTTGGAAATGATCGCTGCAGATGTGGATATATGGAGCAGTACTATCAAAATGATCATTATTAACCTGCTCATTACCAACAGCAGTCTGCATACTCTAATGAAACCTTCTACTCAACATATAAGCAACGGACCAAGCCACGAGTCAACAGAAGGAGTTCCCAAAAGAAGAAGCTTGGAAACCAAGCTGCTAAAACTCAACCTGCTAACAAAGCACCCAAATTAATGTGGGTTGCTAAAACTGTCTAATTGCAGGATCGGAAAACTCAAAGGAGAAAGCGAGCAGCTCGCGGCGCGGTCTGGATCATTGACAGTGGATGCACAACACACATGACCTGCGACAAAAGCATGCTTACAAACTTCATTGAATGTGACGGACCTTTAGTCACTTTTGGAGGAGACTCTAAAGGGAAAACAAGAGGTTATGGTAATCTAGTTGTTGGTAAAACAACAATATCTAACGTCACATATGTTGAAGGTTTAAATCATAATCTCTTTTCAGTAAGCCAGTTCTGCTCTACCGGAAAAAGAGTAGAATTTTCTGCTAACAAATATGCTATAAAGAACAAGGAAGGAGAAGAAATTCTTCTTACCGGTATTTTGCAGGATAACTTGTATATAGTACAATGGTCAGATGAGAAAGAAGCCTGTCTGGTCACCAAATCTGCACCTGAAGTTAGCTGGCTATGGCATAAGAGACTATGTCACCAAACTTCAAAGCCATCAACAAGCTTGCCCGCAAGAAGCTCGCAGATGACCTTCTAGATCAAGTCTACTACAAAGATCATGTTTGTTAAGCCTGTCAAGCTGGAAAGCAGACCAAATCATCATTTCCAAGCATTGCAGCTCACAACACAAGTAGAATCTTGGAATTACTCCACCTGGATTTATTTAGTCCAGTAACTCCTAGAAGCATTAATGGTAAAAAGTATACTCTCATTATTGTTGATGATTACTCATGATATACTTGGGTTATTTTCTTACATAAAAAGAGACATAGCTACCTGCACTGCTCACCAGACTGTCAAACATGAAAAACAAAAGTGTGATCTCAATTAGATCCGATCGTGGAACAAAATTTCTTAATCATATGATTGAGTCCTACTGTACTAGAAATGGAATTACACATCAAACTTCAGCAGCTCGCACACCTCAACAGAATGGTGTTGTTGAACGACGCAATAGGTCTCTAAAGGAAGCAACTCGCACAGTGCTGAATGAAACCAATCTTCCCAAGAAGTTCTGGGCGGAAGCAATCAACACAGCTTGCTACACTCAGAACAGATCAGTCATTCATAAACGATATGGAAAAACTCCATACGAGCTGTGGAAAGATAAGAAACCTCGATTCAAATATCTTAAATCTTTTGGGTGCGTGTGTTACATTCATAATAATGGGAAATCACAGTTAAAAACATTTGATAGCAAAGCAGATCCAGGAATATTTGTAGGATATTCAGAGATCAGCAAAGCCTTCAAAGTTTTTAACAAGAAGACTCAGATTGTGGAAGTAACACCACATGTTGTTTTTGATGAATCTATCTATGAGTACAGGGAGACTCAACCTGAAGAAAGTACAGGTGCGAATCAAGAGCAGGCTCCAACACGCAGTTTCGAGATGAAATACTTATATGGAGTCCAACCGACTTGGAAGAAGAAGAAAGTCAGCCTGTACAAAATTCCAATCCACAAAATCCACCCATTCAGCAAGGGGGAACAAACCAAGGGAGAACCGAAGCTCCTCCAACCAACTCCTCTTCAACTGATCCAGAAACTCCAAAAGAACCTGCAGTCAATACAGAACTGTCAATAGATCAGCTTGCTGAACAATTTGAACAGCTTGACCCCTTCACTCCTCAACCTCTACATGAGTTTGAAGATCCCATAACAGACCCTGAACCTATTCTTACAGAAGAAGAAATCTCTTGTCGAAGGAGATGGGTCGATGCTCATCCTGGAGATCTCATTGTCAGGAACCCAAATGCAGGTGTGAAGACAAGAGGACAGATAGGTGAAAGCTTGTCTACTAAGTTGTTATCTTTCCTACTCTGAACCCAAAACCGTTGAGGAAGCTCTTAACGACCATGACTGGGTTACAGCCATGCAAGAGAACTCAATGAGTTTAAAAGAAACGAAGTATGGTCACTAGTTGATCATCCTACACATCAAGGAATGATTGATGTAAAATGGGTGTTTAGGAATAAGAAAGATGAAAATGCTGGAGTAATCAGAAACAAGGCAAGATTAGTTGCCAAAGGTTACTGTCAACAAGAAGGGATAGATTATGATGAGACCTACGTACCAGTGGCAAGACTAGAAGCAATTAGGTTGTTTATAGCAAATGCAGCTTATCAGAGGTTCAAAGTCTACCAAATGGACGTGAAGAGTGCTTTCCTCAATGGAATCCTTGGAGAAGAAGTTTACGTTGAACAACCACCAGGTTTCGAGGAAGCAGGTCCAGAGAAAGTTTACAAACTGCACAAGGCAGTATATGGTTTGAAACAAGCTCCCAGAGCTTGGTATGAAATGTTGTCTACATTCCTACTGCATTATGGCTTTAAAAGAGGATCGGTCGACAGAACTTTATTTACTTTTAAGTACAAGGATGATATTCTTCTTGTGCAAATTTATGTTGATGACATTATCTTTGGATCTAGGTCAAAGTTTCTATGTGACAGATTTGGAGAACTGATGAAGTATGAGTACAAAATGTCCATGATGGGGGAGATGAACTTCTTCCTCGGCCTGCAGGTCAAGCAATCTACGGATGGTATCTTCATTTGTCAATCCAAATATGCTAACGAGCTGGCAACCAAATTTGGTGTCCAAGATAGTAGACCACTGAAGATTCCAATGATTGCAAATGGAAAGATGGATCCAGATTCTGAAGGGAAACCTGCCAGCATAACTTTGTACAGGGGAATTATTGGTTCTTTACTTTATCTTACTGCAAGTCGACCTGATATTTCTTTTGCAGTTGGAATATGTGCTCGGTATCAAGCTAATCCAAAGGAATCTCATCTAGAAGCAGCCAAGAAAATTCTTAGATATGTCAGGGGAACTACAAACTTCGGTTTATAGTACCCTTGTGATGATAATTTTGAACTAACTGGCTATGCAGATGCAGATTATGGAGGATGCAAACTGGATAGAAAATTCACATCAAGGACTTGTCAGTTTCTTGGAAGCAAGTTGATTTCCTAGTTTTCAAAGAAGCAAACTTCAGTTGCTACTTCAACAACAGAAGCTGAGTATATGGCGACAGGAAGCTGTTGTGCACAGATTCTTTGGTTGAAACAACAACTCAAAGATTATGGAGTCATAGTTCGAAAAGTTCCTATCTTTTGTGACAGCACAAGCGCTATAGCACTCACCGTGAATCCTGTCTACCACACCAGATGCAAGCATATTGATATAAGGCATCACTTCATAAGAGATCATGTGGAAAAATAAGATATAACAGTTGAGAAAATCCATACTAACATCCAAAGAGCTGATATTCTAACGAAACCTCTCATGGAAGAGGGATTCAAAATGTTGTGTGGAAAGCTTGGAATGCTCAGAATGGATACACAGCCTAAGTCAAAAAATAAAAGTAGTTCGCTAGAGCAGGTCAGCTAAGAGAAGACTGACTTAGAAACTGCAGATCAAAAGAAGCAGTTCGGTGACACGCAACTTGAGGCCACAAACTGCGTTGAAAGTTAAAATCACTGGCCAACCTTTAAGGGGGAACTGGAGATGTCATATCAATCTCCATTTAATTCTTAGCAGAATTTTTATTTCCACTCCTTACTTATCCTTTCAAAAATCTTTTTCAAATCTTTTTACTGTTAAGTGTTTGAAAAGTTTTTCACAAAAATCAAGGGATTTATGTCAATCTAAGAAGGAAAAAGAAGAGAGAAGAAGCGCGTGAAACTCACCTTCTTTGAATCACCTTTTTCACGCGCCTCCCTCGCCGTTGAGATTTATTAATAAAATCTTAACCGTTGGAGAAGACTCTATAAATAGAGAGAAACTCTTGAAATCCTTACGCGTTTCTTGAAATTCTTTGAAATCAAGTTTCAAAATTTCTTTACTTTCTCAAAAATCATTCCTCACTTTCTCTGCAAAAATGTCTACAGATTCACTAAGTGCTCAAGTAAAGAAAGCAACGCCTCTCATCTTCTTTGAGAAAGTTGCTGTGCTAGACAAGTATGGGTACAGAGGCTTGGATCCGATGATTGAAGCTATCACCCAATGTGATGGTTTCTTCAATATCATCACTCAACATCCGCGAGTGACGCTACCGAAGAATGTTGCCTATTTGCTGTGTTCTTTGGAATCGATGGCCGGAGATCCCGCAACAGCAACTTTTCTAGTCAACGATGAAGAAGAACGACTTCATCTTCTTCCACTCGTCCTTCAGACCTACAGATTGACGGATACAGGGGCTATCACAATAATTGATGATGTGCCCATGGATGCTATCAACAACGTGTATCAGCAAGCTCTATTCGAGCCCAAGAAGGTTTACGATCAGAAAACCTTCAACCGCCACGACTTGAAGTCTGAGTACAGATTCCTCTTCGAGTTTATCCACAACGTGTTCTTTTCGTATCTAGACTCAAATGAAGCTGTCACTCTGTTGAAGTTCAAATTGCTGACTGCTGTGGTGAAGCAGTTAGATGTTAACTGGGCCAGGTTGCTAGTCAACCTGTTCATCAAAGAGGCCGCGGAGCGACCTGCCAGGATCAAGGCCAATATGCAACTTCGTCATGGCACCAAGCTCTCCATCATTCTGCAGAGAACACTTACAAATCGTATGTGGCCTGTCTGCACCGGATTTCCTGAGGACAAGCTGGTTCCTCACACCTGCAACCAGTTGATCATGATACTTGGCATTCTGCCACACAAGATCAACAAAGCAAGAGGTACAGCCAAGCGTTTGCTCACAGAGATGCGCGATTCAAAGGAAGATGAAGATAAAAGTGAAGATGACAGTAAGAATGAAGAAGAAGACAGTGACGATGCTGAGAAAGTCAGAAAAGGGAAAAGGAAGATGATGGATCTGCAGTCTGCGCCCTCACAAAAGCGCACCACTCAATCTGCAGCAGCGACCTTCGTGGAGGCAGATCCCAAACCTACTAGTCCAACGCAGCCTGCTGCTCCACAAGTTGATGTGGAACCTGCTGGCGACAAGTCCACTCCAGGCTCCCCGTCCAAAGCTCAGGACTAGGCCCCAGGCTCCGCAGCTCCAGACTCCGCAGCTCTTGGCTTCTCGTCCATAGCTCCTCCATCCAACAGCTCAAATGCAGTTGTCAAGATGTTATCCTTCTTTAACACAGAATTCCTTAAAATGTCTCATAAGCTTAACATGTTGGAACTGGAAAACAAGATGTATGTTGATGAAAAGGTTGCAGCTTTACAAGCTGAGAATGCTAAGCTGTGGAAGTTCATCAAAGCTCACATTGGTGAAAAGAAGGATACACATGGGCAGTTCGTGGTGGACAAAGGACAGTCTAGCTAGGTGGAAACTGCAAGATCATAAACTGTGAATAGGTCACAGTTTGCATAGGGAAGTGTCATGGATGACCTGTATCAGTCTCCATGCTCTTGAAATTACGTTTTAAATATGTCAATGATATGCCTTAATATTTCTAAATGTTCAAATTTCAATAAAATATTTCTTGCTTCACTTGATAAATTAATGCCTTATCAATCATTTTCATTTATTGAAGTATGTGTTTTGTTATTTATTGAAATCATTGTTAAGGATATTCTGACACATTACTTAACATTCGCACTTCACTTTCCATGTATGTCAAAAAGTGTATGCACAATGTCAAATCCGCATTAAATGCGAGGCGATGGTTGAGTGTAAGGGTTGTGCGAGTGGGTTTCACAACCACCCCACGCGCCCAATTCCTCACGGATTTCTAAGGATTTAATCCTATCCTTTGAACGGTTGAAATACTTCAATCACAACCGCTTATTTTCTCTTATATATGTGCTTACGAATTGTGCATCGTCATTCTCATTCAATTTCTGCATTCTTCCGCCATTTTTTTTCTCTGCAACTTCTCTCTTTCAAAATTCGACATTCTAAGTTCTTACTTATACTTTCTCGAAATGGCAGGAGAATCCACCTCTCACAACGTCAAGTATACAACCGGTACAAGCAAACAGCCGGATTTTCCAACGACGGCAGAACAGAAGATCCAGTACATACAGGAGTTTATTCTCATGGAGCCCATGGTAAATCTCTCTACATACGGCTACGCTGGCCTGAACGAGATGTACTCTACCATTAAAGCAGCGGATGGTTTTTACAAAATCATCTCTCATAAGCCAAAATTCTGGCTTCCTCAACAAGTCGCTATGTTCATTCTCTCTTATTTTTGCCAAGAAGATGTAGAATCTGCCCAATTCTATCTTCCGATACCCGATAAGCCCGACGCGCCCATTCCCATTCTACCGCTCATCACTCGGACCTACGGCATCGCAGATTCGGGAACCGTGGAAATCTTATTTCACAAGCCCATGGGTCTCATTTTGGATATTCCTGATGCAGATCTGGAATCTGTGTATCAGAAAGCTTTGATGCAGCCTGCAGCAAAATATGATGGAAAGAAGTTCTCGCGACCTTTGCTGCGACCTGCATACAGAGTCCTCTTCGACTTTGTCCACAAAGTCTTCCTTGGTTACTCTGGTAACCACGACGCTGTCACTCAAGCGAAGTTCAGAGTGATGACTGCAATGTTGCAGGGTCTAGATATGAATTGGGCCCGCTTTCTTCTCGAACTCATCAATGAAGAAATCAAGCAGCTCTCGATCACATTTGAAGATGAAGAGTTGACCGAATTCCGTGTTGCCAGGAACCTGCGCCTAGGCACCAAAATCTGCTCTCTAATTCATTGTCTCCACCCCGACCTCAATTGGAGTGGAATGACGCCTTTCAACAAGGAAAAGGTCCCCAAGGACCAGAAGCAGCTTGAATTAATCATTGGGGTCGACATGACCGTCTTTGCCAAGAATGACGACCTGGTCAAACCATATCTGTATGAAATGGGTAGGTCCAACCCAGCATGGGTACCCCCAGAACAGCGAGATAATAGAAGGAAGAGACAGCATGCTCCCAGCAAACAGCTTGACAGACCTCCCAAGTCTGTGAGAATCAAATCTCCAACTCCCATCTCGCGCAGGTTGCATACGGAGTTTGCTGACATTGAAGTGCAACACCGGCCTGCTCGTCCAACCATCGCTCTACTCGAAGACATCACTGAACAGACAGATCCCAAAACACAGGTTTCAATTCTATTCCCTCTGTTCATGATATCTTCAAGGCTCCAGTTCTGGAGATAGCTGGCCAGAGTCATACTGAATCTCAACCGGAGGACGAGACAGATTTCGAGGAAAAAAATCTCGACACTTCATTTGTTGTCCACCAACAGTCCGGTGAAGCCTCTCCTCATCTCAGCTCTCCACCAGAGATCGACATCAATCTTATCCTCTCATCCGACGATGATGATGTTCAAGAAGATCCCGTGAAAACTACAGCTGCCATGCTGGTCAACTCAATCGAGATCAATACTGAAAAGACAGTCTTGGAGTCTTTTCCCGGAATCGATCTCACACCAGAGACCAGGGCGATGGCGTACAGGCTGCGTACTTTGCTCGATGGGAAGGACAAATCATACAGTGATTTGAAGTCTATATTCCTGATTCATCCCATCGAACAGCTTGAAATTGAAGAGCACACCCTAGGGAAGTATTTTGGCTATGCTTCAATTCCTGAAGCTCGCGATTACTTCAAGAATTTTGTTCTCTCTAGGATGAAGAGAGAGGCCAGGGCTCTCAATATTGATTTGAAACCTGTTTACACTCATGATCGCAGTTCCTATAATTTCAGGTTTCCGGAGGATGATGTCTTCAGTCATATTCCCTCTCCCACCCAGAACAGCGAAAACACAGAGTCCGATCATGATCGTGCACCTATATATTCTGTTGCAACCGCTAGAACTCCTATCACTGCGGTGCAAGATTGCTGACAAGAGGTTGAAGAACACAAGAAGATTGCTGACAAGATTGAAGCTATGGATAAAGTTGCATCCGCCATGCTGACCAACATAAGGGATGAAATGCCACAAGTTATTAAGGAAGTAGTGGCAAGCCAGTTCGCAACCTTCATCTCTACACAACTCAAAGCAGAAACGGACCGGCTGCTTCCCATCCAGCTGTCCGAATTGAAAGTCGCCTACAAATCTTCTATTGAGGGCTTGCAATACGAGTTTGAACAACTCAACAAGCTTGTAAACGACTTCTCTACAAAGCTTACTCAAACCACATCCAGCTCACTGAAAAAAGAGGAGGAGATGGAAGGGAACATCAACTCCCTACTGCAGTTCAAGGAAAAGATCAGCACAGACCTGTCCTTGATCTCTGATGAGCAGGCCTCCCTTAACACCCTTGTTCAGAATCTAATTGATGATAATGCCGAAAAGGGGGAAGGGAAAGGCAAGGAAAAACGTGGTGCTTCGAAATCAGGGAAAGGCAAGGAGAAACAGGTTACGCAACCGCCTCAAGACAGAGGCAAAGGTCGCTCTGACCAACCTGTGATGCAAACAGAAGTTGTTCCGTCTGTGACAATCGCCCCTCATCCTGCTATTTCCAAGCTGTCTGCTCAAGAAAAAGCACACGGTGAATCCAACCTCATCCGACTTATGGCAGAAGCTGGATATACCGCAGAAGACTGCGTAGATGAAGGCAAGCAGAAGCTATTTCTGGAAGATTTGAAGAAACAGAGAGCAAGGGACAAAGCTCGCGTGGCAAGCTTCAAAGGACTTGAAAGCTACAAGGAACAGGTTGATAAAAGAGAATTGTCGAATTGGTTACCAGTGGAAGATCAGCTTATATAGGACGAGTTCATCAACCAATTCATCTTGCACCACTACTGGTTGCAAATCGATGCTCGTTATACTGGTAATACCAAAACAGCCTTTCACAACTAGCTGCAGACTTTTCCAGATCGCGAATTCATCAAAAGAGTCAGGGCGAAAGCTGTAAAAGACAAGATCACGCTCAATCCACCCAAGAAAGAGACCTTCCGACCTCCCACTGTTTGTGACACTAATACTCCAGACATCAACAAAATCAATACATTCATTAGGAGTGTTGCAGCTCAGTATGGCTGCAAAATCATAAACTGTGACGAGTATAGGTCGATTCGCGATAGCATATATGCAGCGATGGGAACTGTAAGCTTAGACAAGATTGCTGACGATAGGTTCAAGTCATTAAGGAAGTAACCTGATCGCTTTCATTTATTTCATGTATCAACCCTCTGTAATCTGTGCATATCAATTCAGTTGATACTATAAATGAATTATGATCATCTTTTGTTCCTGATGACAATCTCTCTTTGTCCAGGCCTTTGCATGTTATGCTTTAAAATTTTCTAACATTTATTATCATGCAGTTGGCTGGGCATCAATCCTTTAATTTTATTTTTTTTAAGCTAAAATGTAAAATGTGGGTTTCGGCATGATCAAAAAGGGGGAAATTGTTGGGAACCCTTGAAACTGAGTTTTGATAATGCTATTAGAAACCACACTTAGATATAGGTTTCAAGTGGAACAGGCTGGTCTCCGTGTTTGGATCAGTCAAGCTTAACTCGGACAGGTTGCTCATGTAAAGGTCAAGGTTGGTAGTGCAACCTTGTACCTAATCTACTCAATCTGTCATACTGTTCCATTAGATAATTTGTCTATGTAACCTGCTCTTACCACTCTCGGAAGATTTCACACGAAGGTTACAGAAGACCGAAGACAGTTCGAGGTATAGGAAGGTCGACCTGTTAAGACCAACCTGAGCTGTGGTTGAGAAACCTGTTCTCACCCAACGACAAGAATTATGTCAGTGTACGGTACTGCAAATCCTGACACACTTCCAACGGCTCTATTTCAAATGCTTCACTATAAATACCTCAACTCATTCCAGAAAGAATTAACGGGAAACTCAATATACAAGCCGAAACGCTGCAGAAATCTCAAGCTGAAAATCTTTCAATCAACACTCGAAATCACTAGAGCGTTCCCAAGTGTTGATCTTTGTAGATTTCTGATATCTCTGGAAATTGTCTTACTAGAACACATAATACACACTCTCACTACCATCACAGTTGATAATTAGTGTAGTTGATTGAGTTGTATTCCTAACGGCGATAGCTATTCACAGCTTTGTAGTTTGGATATTAGTGCTAGTTGTTTAGTGTTGGTAAGATTGTATGAAAGAATGTATGTAAAGTAAGAAGAGACACGACTCAAGAATCGTGCTAGATTCAGTCTAAAGAAAGACTTGAATTTGGACTGGACCTCCACCAGTGTTAAAAGGAGCGAATATCTCAAGTTAAGGGATTACAGATTCGACGGGATCTGGCGTGGACGTAGGAGCTGTTTACTCCGAACCACGATAAAAACTCCTCGTGTTTCTCTCTGTTGCTACTTACTTTTACATCTTTATTTACACAGCTTGCATGTTCACAACCTGCACTACTGTAACCTGTCTTGCATGAGCAGTTATCTGAACTGAAATCTTTTGAAAACTGTGTTGAAAACGGTTAGCCAACCTTTCCACCAAACTTCCGCACGCAGATTAGTTTTGCAAGCTCAGCAGTTTACTGATTGAGCTGGAAAAACTAAGCTGCTCTGATAAACTGAAGTGACGACTCAGTAAGATCAAATTGTTTTGAAAAATCAAAACTGTTGGCTAATTGGTGTATTCCCCCCCCCCTCTACACCAATGACTACTTATTGGGGCCTACATAATACTTCCTATTTTTTAGTTCATTTCTACTTCACAAGTTCCATGTGTTTCATTGTCAATGCATATGAGGTCGAATCATGATGGGAACGAGTGAAGGAAGAGAATCAAATCAATCAAGCAAGCAAAGGATTGAATGGCTTTCAAAACCACCTTCAACATAGCTTTGGACCGTTGTGAGTGTAATTTAAATTTCTTATTATTCTTCCCTCCAATCTCATTTTAGAATTTATTTTCCAAAATAAGTTTGGGGGAGGGGGTAGGATAAGGAATTTAAATTACTTTACTCTTGGTTTTTCAATTTCCTAAGTGATGTGGTATCATTATGATTTCATTGATTATATGCTTAGGCTTGTTTCATGATTGTGGGTTAAATGGATGATTCATGTTTGTTTTGGTTTGGTGATGAGTTTGGGTCGATGAACTTAATTAATGGAAATTCCTTCTTTGGTTGTTTGTTTTGTTGTTTGAAGTTTTATTGGAGAGAATCTTTGGTGAGGATGATTTGGTTGATTGATTGGAGCTTGAGTGCGAAATTTTTTGGGAAATTGAAAAGTTTTCAAGTTGAATAATGAATGAATGCTTGCATGTGTGAATGTGAAAGAACGTGTTTAATCTCTCAAGTGCTTTTGGGGTGAGATGCCAATGATTGATGCTAAAATGGTGACATTTTTTTGAAATTTCTCAAGTTTGAGTCAAGCATGATTAGGGTTATTTCACTTGAATAACTTGGAAGGATTGATCTTAGGCATTTAGGCTCTAGACAAATAGCTTGGGAGGATTTTGAGCCTAAAACTATGCATCTTACATAGTTAATATCATTTCTTGAGAGCTTAATCTTGTACTACATTTTCTTTGCTAGAACTTGCCTTGATACTCATGTTAGAAGTGCTACATGTGTGCATAATTAGGAGATGATCTTAGGCCATCATTGAATAGCCCATTTTCCCTAAACACTAAACCTATCTTTCATTACCATTGTCGTCCCATTTTAAGCCTTGAATAGAGTCTTTTCTTCTTAAGCCGGATGATAGGGGGGTGAAGGATGGTTAAGAGAACATTGGTGAAAGTTGAAAATTCATGAAAAATGATAGGTGATGGTGAATGGTCTTGAGATTGGTTTTGAGTTGAAAGAACACACCTATAAGCTCAAAGTTAAAAAAGGAAAGAATAAGAACAAAGTTCTTATGAAGAAAAAAAAGTAAAAAAAGAGAGTAGTAAGAACAAAGTTCTTACAAGAAAAAGAGAAGAATAAGAGCATAAAGGAGTGTTTCTTTAAATGTTTGGTAGAAGCTTGGGTTCATTTGATAAAAAAGGATTGGATAAGGTTGAAGATGGAGAAATTCATACTTAGAGAGGTGAAGAAAAGAGGTGAAGGAGTTTAGATGAAGATTTAAATCACTTAGCCTATAATTCCCTACCTTAACCAATGTCCCTACATTACAAACTTAAGAAAGACCTTTTTGATCCTAATTTGTGCATGCATTGTAGTATTAGAAACTTGAGTTGATAGGCAAGCTTATGGTCAAAGTTATGTTTTGCATGATTTCGATGAGTGCTTACCTTTCCTATATAATGAGTGCTTGAGTGATACACACTTCTTGTGAGGTCTAGAGTTGAATGTGCTTGAGTGATTGAGTTCTAAGTTAGGATAGTGATTGGTCTTATGAATGTTAGGCTTGACTTGAGAATTTCTTTGAACTAAAATGGTTTTTGAGGTGATATGAGGCATCGAGGAACTCAAAATGCACATCTCATACGTGTTAAGTGTTTTGATTGTTCGTTTCATTGTTCGGGACGAACAATGGCTTAAGTTTCGGGGAGTGATTAACACGTATTTTATGTGCATGTCAAGTGTATTTTGCATGTGTTTGAGTCTCGATTTATGTGCTTAAATGTTAGAAATGCTAGGGTTTCTTAACTTGTAGCATACTTTTTACTTTTCTCATTTTCTTTCGGTTTTCGATCTATTTTGTAAGAACTGGAAAGAGCATTCATGTAGCTAAGCATCGAGGGCCGGAAACGAGAAAGAATCGAGCTTAATTTGAGTAAAACCTAGGGCTAAAAGTGTGGAATTTCAAGTTATATAATTAGGGTTTCACTAGTTTTATCGCATTTATGTTTTCCTCGTTCTCTCGAGTCTTTTTATGCTTTTTCCAGGAATAATGAAGAACTTATTTGGCCAATTAAATTACTCCATATCGAAGAGGAGTTCGTTAGGAGTCCATATCAAAAAGTGGATCGAGAATCGGAATTCAGACGAGAGAGAACGAGTGAAAACGGCAAAGTCACGTAAGATGAAGAAACCAGTTGACCGGTCAACGCACAGAGGACCGGTGACCCATTGGGCCGCCGGTCACCAGCCCTGGACCGCCGGTGGCTGCAGAGAGGACGGCGACCTGGACCGGCGACCAACCAGGCTGCCGGCGGTCCAGCCTAGGCCACCGGCTACGCGAGAAACCCTCCCGGTTCGCCCGGTTCGTCCCGTTTCGTCCCGGTTCGACCAAATTCGACCCAAACACGATTTTCAATGTATTTAACCCCAAATTCTTCCCTTTTTCATATATCTTTTCATACTTTAACACCCCAAGAACCCTAATTAGATTTTATACTTTCCTCTTTAGTATTTTCATGATTGTTTGAGCTACACTTGTTGGAATTTAAATTCAAGCATAGATTCTTCTTCCTTATTCAATTCTCTTTCTTTTCCTTATGATTTCATCTATTTTTCATGGTTTAATTTCTTCAATTATGTCTAGCTAAATTTCCCTTTGGTTCCAATATATGAAGATATGATCTAGAAAACTAGTTTTTTTTTGATTTTGTTGTTGGATTTACCTTCTAATTCATATGTCTTGTGGTTTGAGACTTGTTTACATTGCCTGATTAATTGGCCATCATTGAGTGCATATAAGGTGTTTGGTTAAATGCTTGGGAGGCTTTAATTCATAACACTTGGCATCAAATCACACCATATTAGTAATTCTTGCTCATAGGAGCTTCTAGATAATTAATTGAGCTATTTGGAGTTAATTTATGCATCTTGAGACCTAGCGGAGATAAATGTCATAGGTTAATCCACTAATATTAATTGTTTCGAGAGAAGAATTGATGTTTACTATATATAGAACTCTCATATGAATTAAATTAAAATGGTTAATCCATGCAAATCTTTAAACCTAGGCTTCTAGTGATTATCGGATTATATTTGGAACCAAACTCTTTCCTATTAATTTTTAATCGCTTGTTATTAGTTGTTGTTATCTAGTTACTTACTTTCATTGTTATTTAGTTTATTTGATCATTGAAAGGAAAAACCCAAAATCATGTTATTCGGTAGCTTGGATAGTAGTTAGATAATCGGATTACTAGTTAAAATTCCTACGCCATAGCATTCCTGTGGATTCGACTCGATTATACACATCGATTATCATTGCATCTCCCTCACCCCTAAAGTGAGAGCGGATCAGGCCGCTCCTGTGACTCGATCCCGATCGATCATTCGCCGAACGGGATACCTCCGGCGTGTTGCCGACTCAGTGGCTTTTTCCTTCTTCTTCTTCTTCGCTTCTTTAAATTTGCGAGCAATTTCGGCAGTCTTCTGGATTTGTTGGTACATCGCATCGAGTTCGCCGGAGGATGAGGAGGAATCAGATTCAATTTCGGAAGAGCTCGACATATTGATGAAGAAAATTGTAGGAAATATGAATTTTTGTGATAGATTTGTGTGTAAATTGGGTAAAAATTGTGTATAGAAGGTGTAAAAATTGTGTATGTGATTGTAAAATTGTGTAGAGTGTGAGTATGTAATAGGGGAATTGAGAAATTAACCGTTAGAGGCTCAACAACACATTTCAATTTTTTTTATTTTTCGGTCTGAAAAATCAATTTTTAAAAAAAATAAAAATTGGCCCGGTTGACATCATAATGACGTCAGCACAGGCAATGCAGGCGGGCGCGAGCCGGGCTCCTGATTGCGCGTCGGGCTCGCCGAGGTAGGGGCTCGCTAGCGCGGCCCGGGCTCGAGCCCCCCGGGTCCAACGCGCTGGAGATGCTCTAAGTGTGCCAACAGGGGTAAGAGAGCATTTATACTTTAGACATACCCCTCGTAATAGCGCAACCCTTTTTTCTCTTCCTTTGTCTATAAAATCCCAAACACCTTAATTAAATGAGCACAATCACAGCTTCCAAGCAAAATCTTTTGCTTCACCATTCTCCACTTCCACTAGAGCCATCTCTTTCACGGCCTCTGCCATGGAAGCACCTCTCTTCTCTCTTCTCATTCTCTCTCTCCTCACCCTCCACATTTCAGGTATATCTCTCACCCACAAATAGTTCCTCCCACTTTAATTTTCCTCACCAGCACAGCACATTCTCACTTCATGTTCATCCCTCACACCTCCAGATCTAAATCTTCAGACATTTTTGTAAACAAAAAAAAAATGTTTTCACTAACGTTTTTTTTTTTTTAAATTTTGGCAGTGGAGGTATCAGGGACAACAATGACGATGTACAACAAGTGCAGCCACCCGGTCTGGCCGGGAATCCAACCGGGCAGTGGGAAACCGGTTCTGGCCAAGGGCGGATTCAAGCTGCTGCCGAACAAGTCCTACACCCTCCAGCTTCCCGCCGGCTGGTCGGGCCGCGTGTGGGGCCGCCACGGCTGCTCCTTCGACGCCGCCGGCCGCGGCCGCTGCGCCACCGGAGACTGCGGCGGAAACCTTTTCTGCAACGGCCTCGGTGGAACCCCTCCCGCCACGCTTGCCGAGATTACCCTTGGCAACGACCAGGACTTCTATGACGTCAGCCTCGTCGATGGCTACAACCTCGCCATTTCCATCACGCCCTTCCGCGGCAAAGGTATCCAATCTTATGCACTCTTTGTTGTACATTTTGCACTACGGATTATACCTAGTGCTTGCTTTTTGTTTTTGTTTTTTTGTTTTTTTTTTTGTTTTTTTAA
Source organism: Mentha longifolia (assembly GCA_001642375.2). Lineage (NCBI taxonomy): Eukaryota > Viridiplantae > Streptophyta > Magnoliopsida > Lamiales > Lamiaceae > Mentha > Mentha longifolia. Next base: position 26,913,865 of record CM038111.1, on the reverse strand, counting down.
TAAAAAAAAATGTGTTTCGAAATCTAATTATGGCATTATGCTGACATGTTTTATAAATGCGTGTTAATATGTTTTTTTTTTTAATTTGCCTTGTATATTAAACGACTAATTTTGACCTTTTCTTTTGTTCGTTACATTTTTATACTTGCAAAATGGTTATCGACTAATCGTAGTTTGGATCTTCATTTCAGAGAAAAATAAAATGTGAATAAAGTAGGGGAAAAATTATCTGAATGTCCGTTTTAATTTGCTTTTAAGAGTTCTTTATTATTTTTTATTTTTTTAATTGAAGAGACATTTGAAAGTATTGTAGCATTATAAAAGTGAATAATAAATGTGATAATGGATTTTGGTATTAAATGCTTTTTCGTGGAATCTAGCAGCCAAAAGGGTTCTTATTGTGACAGGGTCCATGGATAGGTCACCTTTTCAACATTAATTTCGTTTCTATTATTTCAAATTTGAAGTAAACAATTATGGAGTGATGGAAAGGGCTTTATTTAATTATGAATTAAAAAAAAAATGCAACACTATTATTTTAGGACTTATAGTTTTGCAAAGATAGTTTACATTCCCTTGGGTACTTTGTGCTCCGCAATTGACTAGTTATGATTAATAATTTGTCTATTTGCATGTGGTTTCTTGTTTCTGTTACTCCTAAAAAAGAAAATGTGACAATAAAAGGGAAACTAACATCACTTAGTTTATTTATTAGTAAATCTTTTCTTATATTGCAATGAGGAAGTTTTCTTGAATTTGTGGTATTGTAAAAGAAAATCTTCAATTGTCGCCGTAATAGTATCTTGTGCTTTACAAGTTTAGCTTTTCCTCTGCAATTGAGGGTCCTGCTTTTCTTGAGCTGTGGGAAAAACACACACACAATTCAAATATTTATCAAATTATCTCAAGTTGTTGAAACTTTTTTTTGCTTTTGGCCTCTTTCCTTTTCTATCTCTCTTTTTTCTCACAAGAATATCATTTCTCAAGATTATGTAATGCCAATGACTTTATCCTGAAAAAGAAGTATTGACATAGACGATATTCGTCTATATAGCCCTCATCCAAGCTGTGAAAAGGATCTCATTTTCTATGTTAATTAGCTGAAAAAATTACCAGAAATTAGTGAAGCTCTATGGTCTCATTATTCAAGGGTGGTGAGTTCATTCCATTTAGGTTGCACATTCTGCGATTTTTTACAGAGTAAAGTGATTCCAAAAAGCCTCTCAAAGTATATTAAATCTAGTCTTTAGATGTATGAAAATTGGATTTAGTACATATCCTAAAAGTATAAGCTCCAGCGATTGCTGACGAGCATTGACTGAATGCAGGGAAATGCAGCTACGCGGGGTGCGTGAGCGACCTGAACATGATGTGCCCAGTGGGTCTGCAGGTGCGATCTCACGACAAGAAGAGCGTGGTGGCGTGCAAGAGTGCGTGCTTCGCCTTCAACTCCCCCCGCTACTGCTGCACCGGCACCTTCGGGAACCCGCAGTCGTGCAAGCCCACTGCCTATTCTCGGATCTTCAAGACTGCATGCCCTAAGGCCTACTCTTATGCTTACGACGACCCCACCAGCATCGCCACCTGCACCGGCAGTAGCTACTTGCTCACTTTCTGCCCTCACCATTAGAGACTTGATTCTGTCTTGTGCTTTTTTTTATGCTTGTTATCATTAATTAGTTAGCTAGCTAGTTCTAGTGTATTGTATCCTTAGCTGGATTTGGATAATGGAATTTGGTTAGCATTCGTTGCATGTTAATGGTTTATGTGATTTGTTGATTTAATCTGCAGTGGATCTGGAATGGGAATCAACTTACTTTTTGTTAGCCATAAAGTTTTTTCTTTTCTTTTTCTTTTGTGGGCCATACTTGGACTAAAGTTTCTTTGGATCCCTTTCATTGGGCAATGGGCATGTGACCTAGATCTAGTTCCTGGAAAATTAGATGGAATATAAACTTATATTAATCGTGTAATGCTTTTGTGGTGTTCATTTTATTTGTTTCAACAAATTTCCACTATTATGAAATTTTCAAGTCGCTCGACAAAAACACATCTCGAGTATAAGCGATAGTTGATATGGAAAAAAGGAATGAAACAAATAATGTTGTTTCCATTATCGATAAGCACAATATATGGAATTGTGATATTTAATTGAATTTATTACAAAAATGCAAAAGATCAGGGTAATAGAGCGCATTGGGCTTTGGGCAAAACTTAAATTGTGCCGGGTATGAGCTTGCAAATTTTAAGGCTCAATCCAACTCGAAAATTACTAGAAATTAGACTGATTGTGCTAGCTATGACCCTTTTATCATTTTGGATGGCCTAGCTCGTCCTAAATTCAATCGGCCTAAAATCGTAGAGCTCGACCTGGTCCATCAAATCGGGTCGGGCTATTTTGACAACAAACCCATTGCAAAAAGCCAAAAACAATCTAGGCCGAATAGATTTCAACCTTTTAGATCCTATTACATTTCGGATCAGGTTGAACTGCCTAAAATCAAGTAAAGCTCGATGGAGCCACGGTTAGCTTGACCTGGCTTGGTCTGATCATTTTTACAATGTAAAATTCATTTCACTATAGGGGTGACCTTAGTAATTTAAACTTGACAGTATCCCGGACAGGCTTGACCCGATTTTTTTTTCAAAACCCTGTTAGACGAGCTTTTTGCCACCTCTACACTCTGATAATCGAAAAAAGTCACACACAAATTGTTTAGATTGAATTTTTTTGATATGGCGAAATGGCCAAGACCGACCTAACCTAACTCCGACAAAGTACGCAACAAAATTATCAAAATAATAAGTAACGATAATTTATTCAAAAATTAAAATAAAAATGGATAAATACGTTCAGATTTAATTTTTGGAAAATTCATTAATCTTCTTTTACGAATAAGATTAGTTTATTACTCGCAGTAATAGCATCAATTAAAAAGTTAGGACACTAAGATAGAACTTGCTTAGTACTCCCTTCATCCCACGCTAGATGACTCGTTTTCCTTTTTGGGATGTCCCGCGCTAGATGACTCATTTTGTTTTTTTGGAAAATAATTAAGGTTTAAATGGTATAATTAGTGAATCACTTATTACACTTAACATTCCCTAATTATGTCTCACAATCCACTCACCCTCAGCATGTATCTCAATATAATTTAAATTTTAAAAGTTTAAATTAGCATAACTTGCTCGTTTGTTTTCCGATTTTAATGATTTTTATACCAAATTAAAGGTCTTGATACGATATTTCATTTAAGATCAGACATCTGTTGGAATATTTGTTAAGGGGAAGCGGAATCTATTTATGCTTTAATAAAACATATTTGTTTTCATTAGATTCCAAAATCCCATATATCTTTCCCTTATTATTTTTTATGTAAGCTAGTATCGCTTGATGTAATTTTCAATGTATTAGAAAAGCTAACTTGTTAGGGAGCTACATTTCTACAAGTGTATTTTGTTTCTAGGAAAACCGAAGTGAAGCGAAGCCAAACAAAGCTAAGTAAAGCTGAGCAATAGTGAAAAGAAGAAAAGCAAAGAAGGTTTTATAATTTCAAGTTTGCTGGAAGCGACAAGTCTCAAGCGATCACTTTTATAAAGTGGGAAATGACTTGAAGAGAAGCACTCATGTAGAAGTAACTCAGAGAAAGCGACATCTGTACAAACGATAGTGGATATAGTATCCAACACTGATGAAGCGCTCATGAGAAAGCACGAGCAGTGACGAAGTGAACTGGAGTTTGAATTTCAAAATTCAAACTCTGCAACAGTTCGTACACTTCATTAATACGGCGTGGAGGTCAGATCAAGCGTGGAAGATTGTTATAAGCCAACGGATATTGTCGAAACAGTGCACAATTGTTGTCTCCGCTACATTCCAAGTCGAAAATCTACAGATGTCTAGGGTTTCCTCTTCCGAAAAGAAGACAAGCCGGAAAAGCACTGACCGCCTATAAAAAGCTGCATTGTCGCAAGACTGAAGGGAAGTGAGAGCACGCGCCTGCAACCTCTCTAACGGGTAGTTGGCGATCTCACACTATAAATAGGGGTGAATACTCAACATGAAGACTTACGAAAACTATTTCTCGTGCACAAGTTTATAGCAAGAACTTCAGAGCTCTCATTCACACATTCTTCAAGTTCTTAAGTTCTAGAATTTAATTGAGTCCTTAGAAGCTTTTTCTAAGTTCCTAAGTCCACAGACCCTATATCCCTTCATCCCTAGGTTTTCTAGGAGGAGAATCCTTAAACCTTTTATGTGATCTTCATTGTAAAAGGATTCTCTCTTAAGTTAGAACTCTTATAAACCAAACCCCCCCAACCAAAGTTCCTTTATAATTTGATTCCTTGATTGTGTAGCTTGTGTTTACATACACAAGTGGAAGGTCGTGTTTGTTGGTGTCTGTTGTTAGGTTTCTAGAGAACCCATTTGGAATCTCTAGGTTTTAAGTTCAAGACGAACTTGAAGCACTTCACTAGGAAGGATAAAACCAGTACATATGTTTGTTCGTGTTCGATTTTCCAAGTGAAGGAAGTTTGAGTTGCTGAGTAAAGGCAACAAGTGGATGTAGGAGCGTAACCTCCGAACCACTATAAATCGTTTCTATCCTTACTGCTTTATTTACTGCTTTCTTAGATAAGTATTTATCGCTTTCATTTCTTTATATTTAAAAGCTTTGATTATTGCATAAGATACACACTCACTTTAAGCAACCAACACGATTTTTCACTAAAGCAAGATTTTATCAAAAGAGAGTATAATATTGCTCACTAAATTCCGCAAGCGTTTTCTCTGAAAGCTATTCGCTTCTGAAAAGTTCTCACTTCTTCAAAAGCGAAACACTTTTCTTTTCAAAAACTCACTATTTTCAAGTAAAATTTTAGAGAAGTCTAAACTTTTCTAACACGTGTGTTCACTCCCCCCCCCTACACGCGTAACGTATTTCTGGGACCAACATGTGGTATCAGAGCAGGGGTTCACAACCTCTGTCTCTTGATACTGATAATGTGTTAAAGTGTTACAGTTAGGTTACCAAACCAATCTATTTTCTTAAATCTTGCATTAAGATTGACACACGAGCCTACCTGTATACTACTAATTATCTTTCAAGTATGTTGTTTACGCAGTTACTGCAGTTCTTAATTAAAGGCTACAACACGTGGAGTTTCTGAGTCCAATCACATCTCGCTTCCCTACACAATCACATGTGGGAAGTGATCGAGAACGGACCAATTGTTATCACGAAGATTATAGCTGGAAATCGAGTGGTAGATCAAAGGGATGCAGGTGGAAATGTTCAAGCTTAAATCGAAGGCATTCCGGATCAAGTTATTCCAAAGCCTCGAGCCAAGTTCACTCCCTACGACTTCAAGGTTGATAACCTTGATCGTCTAGCTCGGAATGTAATTCAGTCGACCGTTTATGATGCTCATCTTGCACGCATAATGAAGTGCAAGACAACAAAAGAAATGTGGGATACACTTGCCCTTCTCTCTCAAGGAACAGAGAAGATCAAAGAGAACAAGCTCTCGGTACTGATGCGAGAGTTTGAAGCTCTATCGACGAGGAGCAAGGAAACTATGGAAATGTTCGAGACTCGTGTCTTGAACATGGTTTCCTCACTTACTACCCTAGGGAAGGATCTCACTCACAAAGAGGTCAACTCGAAGGTAGTGCGAACGCTCACCGGAAAATGGCAAATAATTAAGGATAATTGTTTATTCATGAAGGATCTAGGAGTTGTCTCCCCCCGAAGCGCTATTTTCAGACTTCAAAGTGATGGAGTTCGATCTTACTGGTAAAGCGACTATGGATGAAGAAGACGAGCCTCCCAGACCAGCAAAAGGCTTAGCTTTTAAAGCCTATGAAGATCCCGAACCTATTGTGCCAAGCGCCACTTTCTCTCATGACGACATAAATGATATGTTAAAAGATAAGCTTAAAAAATTCGCTTTGACCCTACTAAAAGGGTTCAACACTTCAAATGCACGAGCGACGAAATATAAGCGATTCTACAAGAATCAGAGAGGACAAGCGAGTCGCTCATCTCCCCGTGACGGTAGAAAAGGCGAGAAGTCAAGAATTATCTCTAAAAAGGAGCTAAATGTTCAATGCTACGGATCTCATAAGATGGGTCACTACAAAAGCGCATGCCCAGATCTTTCAGAAAAAGAGAAGCAGGAAATTTAAGCATGGAGAGATAATGTCAAAAGAGCAGCCCTATTAGCTGAAGAGTCCACCAAAGCATCGGTTGTCAACAAAACCATCAATCATGATGCAGATGAGTTCACAGATGACGACGAAGCAAATGCAATCAGAATTAACATGTGGCTCATGGCAATGAGCGATGACGACACAAGTGTAGATGAGGTATACATTTCTAACCTTAACACTTCTCTAATTACACATGCACACGTGCATCGTGATGTGAGTGACTCCCAAGAAAATTGGGAGGACAGCATATCACAAATAGATGACAATGACCTGCTTCATGACTACTTGGAATTGTCCAAGAATCATGAATCACTTCAAAAACTACTAGTTCGCTATATGGAAGATAATTAGAAGTTGACTAGTGATCTTGTTCTTGCAAAAGATAAGATTGACTACAAGCAACTAGATCTTAATAATATCCATGCGAGCTATGATTGTTTGAAGGAGAGTCATCAACAATTTGACAAGTTGGTAATTAATTGTTGAAGCGAGAACAATAAGCTCGCAGATATGCTTGGGGAGAAAGAATGCGATCTCCTCAATTTGAAAACTAAGTTCGAAGACCTTCAACAACACTTCCAAGTTGTTCAAGGGAGTGAGCAATCCTTACGAACCAAACTTAGTGATCTCAATAAGGCTTCTCATGCCATTGAGACCATTGAGCAATCTCTTCGACCATCTAGCCGAAATAAAGGGATTGGGTTAGTGGATTTCACTAATCAAGCCTCTACCTCTGCTAGAATTACTACTGAGAATTCATTTAAAAGGAAGAAGAGCAAGCCCATTGCTACTTTTCATCCCACCGGCAAAGGAAAAGAGAAAGTTGAACCCAAATCGACTTTCCAAAAAAAATATACTTTAAAAACTAAGGGAAAATGACTTGCACCTTTAGAAGCAAATCAAACTGAAAAGCAAAATGCTTCTAATCACAATCAAAAGCGAAAACAATTTGAAGTAATATTCTAAAGTGGTTCAACAAGACAAAGCGAACCTAGTTACAAATGGACCAAAGAAAAGTTCAGTTCGCTTTGCTCCAGTTCTACACCACCCTTAATTTTGGCACACATATGCTGAGGGAGATGATTCAACCAATACTTATGTTCCTCCTTATTTTCCTATAAGGAAGAGGAATATATTTCCTAGTGGTGGTTATCATTATTATGAGAGCACACCGGATAGCTATGTTCGCATAACTATTCCACGCCCTCATAACATGAAGAAGAAAGTCTATCCTCCAAGATTCGCTTTGAGGAAGGAGAGACGATCTTACTTCATTGCACGTCAACATGCTTGTGGTTATGATTATCAGCATAACTTGACCATTGTTAACAAGGCACCCAAACAAAAGGCTGCTACATCATTGAAGTTACGCCAAGTATGGGTACCAAAGAAAACTAACCCTCTAGGACCCAAACAGATTTGGGTACCTAAGGTTAAACCTTGAACGTGCAGGGCAAGCGGAAGGACCTCAACAAGCGAGAAAAGAAAAATGAAGAAGCTGTTTAGTACCTGGACAACGGTTGTTCACGTCACATGACATGTGAAAAATCTTTTCTCATGGATTTCATTGAAGAAGAGGGTCCTTCAATAACCTTTGGTGATAATTCACAAGGTTTCACTAAAGGCCAATGTACTTTTTGCATTGGACATGTGAAACTACAAAATGTTTCATATGTTGATGATCTTAAACATAATCTGCTTTCTATTTCCCAACTATGTGATAAGGGTTATAGTGTCGAGTTTGTTGCTAACAAGTGTATTGTCAAGAACAAATCGACTATGCAGATCGCTCTAACAGGTGTGCAAAAAGAAAGCATGTACGTTGCAAACTGGAAAGCTTGTGATGAGGGAACCTACTTAGTGGCAAGGAGTTCTTCAAAAAAAACGTGGCTATGGCATTGCCGTTTATCCTATCTTAATTTCCAAGCACTCAACAAGATTTCTAGGAAAGGTCTTGTACGTGGCATTCCTAATGAAGTCTTTGATAAAGATCATCTATGTGCAGCTTGTCAAAGTGGCAAGCAAGCAAGAGCATCATTTCAAAGAGTTGAAGGGACTGCAACTTCAAGCATATTGGAACTGCTGCACATGGATCTCTTTGGCCCCATTTCACCCATTACCTTGAATGGAAGGAAATATACTCTAGCGGTAGTTGATGATTATTCACGCTTCACTTGGGTAGTGATCCACCCTACTTTTGAGGGTAGGAGGATGCAATGATAATCGAATAGTATATTCGAGTCGAATCCACAGGGAATGCAATGACGAATGAGTTTCAAGTAGTAATCCAGCTACTAAACCTACTATCCAAGCTACAATATATCATATTTTTGTATTTTTCAAAGATTAATGACAATTGCAAATAACAAAATCAACTAGCAAACAAGTATCGAATGATAACTATCAATAAGAGAAAATATGGTTCCAAATATAATCCAACATTCACTAGAAACATAGGTTTTGGAAGTTGCAAAGATAAACCGATTTAATCTAATTCATACGGGAGTTCTTTATAAGTTATACATCAACTCTTTTCTCAAAGCAATCAATGTAAGTAGATTAACCTATGATATCTATCTCCGCTAGGTCTCAAGATGTAAAAATCTACTCAAAATAGCTCAATTAATTATCTAGAATCTCCTATTAGCAAGAATTACTAATATGTTGTGGTTTGACGCCAAGTGTTATGAACTAAAGCCTATTAAGCATTTAACCAAACACCTTGTATGCACTCTATAATGGCCAATCACTCATGCAATAAAATCAAGTCCCAAAACCACAAGACATATGAATTAGAAGGCAAATCTAACTACAATATCCAAAAACCTATTAATCTAGATCATGTCTTCATATATTTGAAACCAAAAGGAACTTAGCTAGACATAATTAAAGGAAATAAACCATAGAAAGTAATTGAAATCATGCTTAAAAGAAAAAGAATTTAATAAGGAAGAAGAAGATGGTCTTCAATTGCAAATCCACAAAGTATAGCTTCAACAATCTTCAAAATACTTAAAAGGAAAGAGAGAAAATATTCTAGGGTTCTTGGGAGAATAAAATATGTAAAAAGATATCCAAATGGGGTGAATTCTAGGATTAAATACATTGAAAATCGAGTTTGAGTCGAATCGGAGCGAAACAGGACGAACTGGGGCGAGTTTGGGCGAGCCGAACTCGCCCCTTAAGTTGAGGAATTCCGGCCTAACCGGCAGTCTGGTGGCTCGCCGGCGGTCCGGCAGACCGCCGGTCCAGACCGCCGAATTCTCTGTCCAATGGCCGGCGGTCTAGCAGACTGCCGGTCCCTCCTTCTTTGACCGGTCAACTCCGTCTTCTCTTTTGCGCGCCTTCCCCATTTTCGCCCGTTCTCTCTCGTACGAACTTTGATTTACGAACCGCTTTTTGCTACGGCTTCCTAACAAACTCATCTTTGACATGGAATGATCAATTTGACCAAATGAGTTCTCCATCAACCTGCAAAAAGACACAAATAGACTCGAGAGAACGAGGAAAACATAAACAAACTTAAACGAGTGAAACCCTAACTTTATAAATTCAATTTCCACATTCTTAACCCAAGGTTTCACCCTAATCAAACTCGACTCTTCCTCATTTCTAGCCTTCGATCCTTAGTCACATGAGTGCTCTTTCCAATTCTTACAAAAATAGATCGAAAACCGAAAAGAAACGAGAAAAATAGAATGTATGCTACAAGTTAAGAAACCCTAGCATTTCTAGCACTTAAGCACCTAAATCGAGACTTAAACACATGCAAAACTCACTCAACATGCACATAAAATACGTGTTCATCACTCCCCCAAACATAAGCCATTGTTCGTCCCAAACAATGAAACGAACAATCAAAACACTTAACACGTATGGAGTGTGCATTTCAAGTTCATCGATGCCTCATTTCACTTCAAAACCATTTAAACTCAAGGAAATCATCAAGTCAAGCCAAACACTCATGAAATTACTCACTCTCCTAGCATAGAACTCAATCACCTAAACACATTCGACTCTAGACCTCACAAAAAATGTGTGTATCACTCGATCACTCAATATATGGAAAAGGTAAGCACTCATCGAAATCATGCAATACATAACTTTAACCATAAGCTTGCCTATCAACTCAAGTTTCTAATACTACAATGCATGCACAAATTAGGTTAAAAAAGGTCTTTCTTAAGCTTGTAATGTAGGGACATTGGTTAAGGTAGGTAATTTTAGGCTAAGTGGCTTAAATCTTCATCTAAGCTCATTCACCTCTTTTCTTCACTTCTCTAAAGTATGAATTTCTTCATCTTCCACCTTATCCAACCCCTTTTTAGCTAATGAATTCCAAGCTTCTACCAAATATCTAAAGAAACACCCCTTTATGCTCTTATTCTTCTCTTTTTCTTGTAAGAACTTTGTTGTTACCTCTTTTTTTTTGTTCTTTTTTTTTTTTTTTAATAAGAACTTTGTTCTTATTCTTTTCTTTACTAACTTAGAGCTCATAGGAGTATCCTTTCATTCCAAAACAATTCTCTAAACTCTTCACCATCACCCAACATTTTTTATGAATTTTCAACTTCCACCAAGGTTCCCTTAACAATCCTTCACCCCCTATCGTCCGGTTCAAGAAGAAAAGGCTCTATTCAAGGCTCAAAATGAGACAACAATGGTAATGAAAGATAGGTTAATGTTTAGGGAAAATGGGCTATGCAATGATGGCCTAAGATCATCTCCGAATCATGCAAACATGTAATATTTCTAACTAGAGTATCAAGGCAAGTTCTTGTAAAGAATATGCAATGCAAGATCAAGCTCTCAAGAAAGGATATTACTATGTAAAATGCATAGTTTAAGGCTCAAAATCCTCTCAAGCTTTTTGTCTAGAGCCTAAGTGCCTAAAATCATGCTTGACTTTGACTCAAAAAATTTCAAAAAGTTTCATCATTTTCATCAATCATCGGCATCTCACTTGAAAACACTAGAGCAAATAAACACGATCATTTCACACTCAAGCATGCAAATATTCATTCACTTAAAATTTTTCCTTTCTTAAAAATTTCGCATTCAAAACCACAAACTCATGAAAAATATTCATTTAACCCTAATTCATCCCCAAATGCACAAAATAAAACACAAACTTTCAAACAAATTCAAAAACCATCAAACAAATTCATCGAATAACACAAGATCCTTCAAAATATCCCATGTTGGGAACCCTTTGATAGTTTTGATAATGTTATTAGAAACCACACTTAGACAATAGATTTTAAGTGGAACAGACTGGTCTCCGTGTTTGGATCAGTCAAGCTTAACTTGAACAGGTTGCTATGTAAAGGTCAAGGTTGATAGTGCAATCTTGTATCTAATCTACTCAAACATGTCATACTGTTCCATTATGTAATCTATCTTTGTAACCTGCTCTAACCATACTTGAAGATCGCACACGAAGATTACAGAGACTGAAGACAGTTAGAGGTATAGGAAGCTCGACCTGCAAAGTCCAACCTGAGCTGTGGCTGAGGAACCTATCCTTAACTCAACGTCTATAATTGTGTCAGTGTACGGTTCTGCATATCCTAACACACATACAACGGCTCTATTTCAAATGCTTCTCTATAAATACCTCAAGTCATTCCAGAAAGAAGGCACGGGAAACTCAAATTACAAGCTGAAACGCTGCAGAAATCTCAAGCTAAATATTCACTCAATCAACACTCGAAATCACTAGAGCTTTCCCAAGTGTTGATCTTTGTAGATTTCTATTCTTTCTAGAATCTGTCTTACTAGAACACAACCCACACTCTCACTACCATCACTATTGATATTCAGTGTAGTTGATAGAGTTGTATTCCTAACGGTGATAGCTTTTCACAGCTTTCTTGTTTGGATATCAGTGCTAGTTGTTTAGCATTAGTAAGATTGTATGTAAGTTTGTATGTAAAGTTAGAAGAGACACGACTCAAGAATCGTGCTAGATTCAGTCTAAAGAGAGACTTGAATTTGGACTGGAACCTCCACCAGTGTTAAAAGGAGCAAAAAATCTCAAGTTAAGGGATTACAGATTCGACGGGATCTGGCGTGGACGTAGGAGCTGTTTACTCCGAACCACGATAAAAGCTCCTCGTGTTTCTCTCTCTTACTGTTATCTTTATTTACACAGTTTACATGTTCACAACCTGCACCACTGCAACCTGTCTTGCATAAACTGTTGATGAACTGAAGTCTTTTCTAAAACTGTTTTGAAAACTGTTAGCCAACCTTCCACCAAACTTCCGCACGCAGGTTAGTTTTGCAAGCTCAGCAGTTCACTGTTTGAGCTGGAAAAACTAAACTGCTCTGATAAACTGAAGTGACGACTCAGTAAGATCAAATTATTTTGAAAAGTCAAACTGTTGGCTAATTGGTGTATTCCCCCCCCATACACCAATATCTATTTATCGGGACCTACAAGTGGTATCAGAGCGGTGGTTCTTTTGATCACTGCTTCTGTATACTAGAAGCTTTTTGTGCTTTAGTGTCAAATTGAACTAGATCTCTGTGTTTGCGAACTGCGCATATATAAACTGTCAATATGGAAGCTTCACTTCTCCGTGTCTGTGAAGATTTTTCTATATAGGGATATGAAGACTGGAGTTTTCGAATAAAGATGTGCCCCCAAGCTCATCATGTGCTGATGTGGGATGTCATCGAGAATGGTCCAACACCAATCTTCGAACCCTACGAAACTGATGTCTCTGGAGATAAAGCTTCTGAAGCAACGTATGTGCCAAAGATCAAAGATCCCAGAAAATACACAACCGAAGAAAGAAAGGAAGCTGGACTTGACAGCTTCGTAAAAGGATTGATCTCTAGCACAGTTAAGGGCGTCCACCTGGCCAAGATAAGAAATCTTGGAACTGCAAAAGAAATGTGGGACACCTTAAAAGCCATAAGCCTTGGATCAACAGAAATGCTGGAAAACAAGCTGTCAGTGGCATGCAGTAAATTTGAAGAATTCAAAATGCAGCCAATGGAGACCATTGACCAGCTCAAGAACAGATTCACAATGATCACTTTGGAGATTGCAGCTCTCAAGAAAGATAAATACACACAGCGCGAACTCAATCTCAAAGTCATCCAATCTCTTCCAGCAAGCTGGCATGTGTACAGCGCCATGCACCGCGGCAGGTCGGACATCAGCAACCTGTCAACCGAGCAACTATTTAATTTGCTCATCGAAAATGAGTTTGAAATGATCAGACTGCACGGGTCAGAACAATCATCTTCAAGCAAGAAGACTGAACCTGAAAAGAAAGAAAAAGATGCTGCATTCAAAGCTACATCAATTATAGAAGAAAGAGCAATCCCAAAAGACTTATGCTCCAAAATGGAGAAATTGTTGAAAGATTATGCCCTCATGGCTAAGAGAAATGAAAAGCTTGAGAAACGTTTCAACAAATTCCGCAAATATCATAAAGATTTCAAGAGAAATCAAACCACCTCTTCTTCCGACAAGAAAGGTGAAGGTATATCAAAACCCCTCTAAATTCAATTCCTCTAACACTCCCACAGGTGGTTATTTTGAATGTGGCAGACCAGATCACTATAAGTCAGACTGCCCAGACTTATCAAAGGCTGAACGCGAAGAGCTCCGCGCAAAAAGAGATCAAAAGCTTAAGGAGCAGCGCAACACCATGATCGCAGCTGAGGAAGAGGCCAAAGCTATCGCCACATTATCAGACTCAACCTCCTCCGACGAAGATGATGATGAATTGGATGAGGAGGAATGTCGATTAGCTGATGAAGAATTTGAATATAAAGAATGCTACATGGGAAAAGATCTTGATCTTGTTCGATACAAGGTTGATACTGAAACCTCACATTCATATTCAACTAACTCTGAACATGTAGGTATTGAAACACCTGAAATGCCAACGTATGAAGAGTTTCAACAACAACTTGATGACTACAAGAAGCTCTCTGAAATGTTCAAAAATGTAGTCATAGAGGGATCTAAGCTGGAAGGTGAAAACTTGAAACTCAAAGCTGCTTTAGATGAAAGCTTCACTCCATATGATGAAGCAAAAGAAAAGGAGATTGAAACCCTAAAAGTCCAAATGGGTAAATCAGCTGTAAAGGAAGAAAACCTTAAGGAAATGCTTATTAAGAGGGACAGTGAGATAAACAAACTGAATGGCCAACTCACAGATCTCTCAAATGAGCATGAAAAGCTGTTGCAGAAAGAGCTCAAGCTTCAACAAGTCCTAATGAGAATGAACAAAAATGGTGTAAAGCTTGAAGTCTTGCAAGCTGCCCAGAGACCTGCTCAGATAAAGTTTGGCATCGGATTCCATGGTCAAACCAGCAGAGTCAAGGATAAAGAGAAGGTCCTGTTCGTAAAAGAAAAAGGATTGGCCGAAGGCAAAGCTCATCACACTCTGCCAGATAAACAAATCAAATTGAAGAATCCAGCCCGGTAACCTCAAGCAATCCTGATAAAAGAACATGGAAAGCCCATCAGGAAACAACAGCTAAGGCCGCCAGTAGAACAACAAAAGGTTGTGCAACCTAGGAAACTGCATGGTCAACCTGCGTATCAAAAAGGAAGCCTACCTACTCAAAGAAAAGTGCAAACTGCTAACAAAGGAAAAGCAGTTTCTCAACCGAAAACTACTCGACCACAACGAAACTACTATGAGCAGTGGCCAAACCAACAGAGACTTGACAATGAAGGTTACTGGTACAACCATCATTGGTACCAATATCTTGAGCTGTCAAGTATGCACTATCAATTTCCACACGGAAGTGGACTTGGAAATGATCGATGCAGATGTGGATACATGGAGCAAAGTTATCAAAATGATCATTATCAACCTACTCACTATCAACAGAAGTCTGCATATGAAACCTTTCACTCAATGATCAAGCCACGAGTCAACAAGAGTTTCCAAAGGAAGAAGCTTGGAAACCAAGCTGCCAAATCTCAACCTGCTAACAAAGCACCCAAATTCATATGGGTTGCTAAGTCTGTCTAATTGCAGGATGGGAAAACTCAAAGAAGAAAGCAAGCAGCTCGCGGCGTGATCTGGATCATCGACAGTGGGTGCACAACGCACATGACTTGCGACAGAAGCTTGCTTACAAACTTCATCGAATAGTGACGGACCTCTAGTCGCTTTTGGAGGAGACTCTAAAGGGAAAACAAGAGGCTATAGTAATCTAATTGTTGGCAAAACAACAATATCTAATGCCACTTATGTTGAAGGTTTAAATCATAATCTCTTTTCTGTAAGCCAGTTCTGCTCTAACGGAAAAATAGTAGAGTTTTCTGCTAACAAGTGTGCTATAAAGAATGAGGAAGGAGAAGAAATTCTTTTTACCGGTATTTTGCAGGACAACTTGTACATTGTACAATGGTCAGATAAGAAAAAAACCTGTCTGGTCACCAAATCTGCACCTGAAGTAAGCTGGCTGTGGCATAAGAGACTGTGTCACTTAAACTTCAAAGCCATCAACAAGCTTGCTCGCAGATGACCTACCAGATCAAGTCTACTACAAAGATCATATTTGTGAGGCCTGTCAAGCTGGAAAACAGACCAAATCGTCATTCCCAAGCATTGCAGCTCACAACACAAGTAGAATCTTGGAATTACTCCACTTGGATCTATTCGGTCCAGTGACTCCTAGAAGCATTAATGGTAAAAAGTATACTCTCGTTATTGTTGATGATTACTCACGATATACTGGGGTTATTTTCTTACATAAGAAGAAGGAGACTCTAGTGGAGCTACCTACGCTACTCACCAAACTATCAAATATGAAGAACAAAAGTGTGATTTCAATCAGATCCGATCGCGGAACAGAATTTCTTAATTATATGATTAAATCATACTGCACCAGAAGTGGAATTACTCATCAAACTTCAGCAGCTCGTACACCTCAACAGAATGGTGTTGTTGAAAGACACAACAAATCTCTAAAGGAAGCAGCTCGCACAATGCTGAATGAAACCAATCTTCCAAAGAAGTTATGGGCGGAAGCAATCAACACAGCTTGCTACACTCAGAACAAATTAGTCATTCATACAAGACATGGAAAGACTCCATACGAGTTGTGGAAGGATAAGAAACCTCGATTTAAATATCTTAAATCTTTTGGTTATGTGTGTTACATTCATAACAATGGGAAATCACAGTTGAAAACTTTTGATAGCAAAGCAGATCCAGGAATATTTTTAGGATATTCAGAGATCAATAAAGCTTTCAGAGTTTTTAACAGGAAAACTCATGTTGTGGAAGTAACACCACATGTTGTTTTTGATGAATCTATCTGTGAGTACAGGGAGACCCAACCGGATGAAAGTACAGGTGCAAGTCAAAATCAAACAGGCTCCAACACGCAGTTTCGAGATGAAATACTAATATGGAGTCCAACCGACTTGGAAGAAGAAGAAGCTCAGCCTGTACAAGATCCCAATCTACAAAATCCACCCATTCAGCAAGGGGAATAAACCAAGGGGGAACCGAAGCTCCTCCAACCAGCTCCTCTTCAACTGATCCAAAAACTCCAATAGAACCTGCAGTCAATGCAGAATTGTCAGTGGATCAGCTTGTTGAACAACTTCAACAGCTTAACCCCTTCACTCCTCAACCTCTACCTGAGTTTGAAGATCCCATACCAGACCCTGAACCAATTCTCACAGAAGAAGAAATCTCTCGTCGAAGGAGATGGGTCGATGCTCATCCTGAAGATCTCATTGTTGGGAACCCAAGGGAAGGTGTGAAGACAAGGAGACAGATAGGTAAAAGCTGTCTACTAAGCTGTTATCTATCCTACTCTGAACCCAAAACTATTGAAGAAGCTCTTGCCGACCATGACTGGGTTACTGCCATGCAAGAGGAACTCAATGAGTTTAAAAGAAATGAAGTATGGTCACTAGTTGATCGTCCTACACATCAAGGAGTGATTGATGTAAAATGGATATTCAGAAATAAAAAGGATGAGAATGCTGAAGTAATCAGAAATAAGGCAAGATTAGTTGCCAAAGGTTACTGTCAACAAGAAGGATTAGACTATGATGAGACCTACGCACCAGTAGCAAGATTAGAAGCCATAAGATTGTTTCTAGCATATACAGCTCATCAAAGATTCAAAGTCTACCAAATGGACGTGAAGAGTGCTTTCCTAAATGGAATCCTTGGAGAAGAAGTTTACATTGAACAACCTCCAGGTTTTGAGGAAGCAGGTCTAGAGAAAGTTTACAAACTGCACAAAGCAGTATATTGTTTGAAACAAGCTCCCAGAGCTTGGTATGAAACGTTGTCTACATTCCTACTGCATTCTGGTTTTAAAAGAGGATCAGTCGACAGAACATTATTTACTTTCAAGTACAAGGATGATATTCTTCTTGTATAAATTTATGTTGATGACATTATTTTTGGATCTAGGTCAAAATTTCTATGTGACAGGTTTGGAGAACTCATGAAGTGTGAGTACAAAATGTCCATGATGGGGGAGATGAACTTATTCCTCGGCCTACAAGTCAAGCAATCTGAGGATGGTATCTTTATTTGTCAATCCAAATATGCTAACGAGCTGGCAACCAAATTTGAAGTCCAAGATAGCAGACCTCTGAAGATTCCAATGATTGCAAATGGCAAGATGGGTCCAGATTCTGAAGGAAAACCTGCCAGCATAACTTTGTACAGGGGAATTATTGGTTCTTTACTTTATATTACTGCAAGTCGACCTGACATTTCTTTTGCAGTTGGAATATGTGCTCGGTATCAAGCTAATCCAAAGGAATCGCATCTAGAAGCAGCCAAGAAAATTCTTAGATATGTCAAGGGAACTGCAAACTTCGGTTTATGGTACCCTTGTGATGATAATTTTGAACTAACTGGCTATGCAGATGCAGATTATAGAGGATGCAAACTGGATAGAAAGTCCACATCAGGAACCTGTCAGTTTCTTGGAAGCAAGTTAATCTCTTGGTTTTCAAAGAAGCAAACTTCAGTTGCTACTTCAACAACAGAAGCTGAGTACATGGCAACGGCTAGCTGTTGCACACAGATTCTTTGGTTGAAGCAACAACTCAAAGATTATGACGTCACTGTTCGAAAAGTACCTATCTTTTGTGACAGCACAAGCGCCATAGCTCTCACTGTGAATCCTGTCTACCACACCAGATGCAAGCATATTGATATAAGGCATCACTTCATAAGAGATCACGTGGAAAAACAAGATATAACAGTTGAGAAAATCCATACTGACATCCAAAGAGCCGATATTTTAACAAAACCTCTCATGGAAGAGAGATTCAAAATGCTGTGTGGAAAGCTTGGAATGCTCAGAATGGATACACAGACTAAGTCAGAGAATGACAGCAGTTCACTAGCACAGGTCAGCCAAGAGCAGACTGACTTGGAAACTGCATACTAACAAAAAGCAGTTCGCTAGTGCAGGACAACCAAAAACAGATGGTCTTGGAAACTGTAGCTCACGAGAAGCAGTTAGATGACATGCAGCTTAAAGCCACACACTGCATTGAAAGTCAACAATCACCGGTCAACCTTTAAGGGGAAACTGGAGATGTCGTATCAATCTCCATTTAAATCTTAGCAGTGAAGATGATGAAGAAGACAACGTCCAGGTTGAGTCAGTCAGAAAAGGAAAGAGGAAGCTGGAAGATCTGCAATTGCGCCCTCTCAGAAGCGTACCACTCGATCTACAGCAACAACCTTTGTGGAGACAGATCTCACACCACCTGCTACTACAACGCAACCTGCCTCACCACAGGTTGGAGTGAAACCTGCTGGCGAACAGTCCCTCCAGGCACCCTCCAGGTTTCCCGTCCAAAGCTCAGTCCCAAGCTCCTGTCACAGCAGCTCCTACATCCTCTCTCAACAGCTCCACAACAGTAGACCAGATGTTATCCTTTTACAAAGCAGAGTTTCTTAAGATGTCTCGAAGGCTTAACGTGCTGGAACTGGAGAACAAGTTGTACATTGATGAAAAGGTTGCAGCATTGCAAACTGAGAACGCCAAGCTGTGGGAATTCATCAAAGCTCACATTGGTGAAACGGATGCACAAGAGCAGTTCACAAAGGACAGAGGACAGTCCAGCTAGATAAAAGCTGTGAACTCATAAATAGAGGAACCTGTTTGATCAGAAACTGTGAATAAGACAGTTTTCATAGGGAAGTGTCATGGACGACCTGTATCAGTCTCCATGTTATTGAAATTACGTTTTAAATATGTCAATGATATGCCTTAATATTTCAAATATTCAAATTTCAATAACATATCTCTTGCTTCACTTGATCATATATATACCTTATCAATCATTTTCATTTATTGAAGCATGTGTTTTGTTATTTATTGAAATCTTTGTTAAGGATATTCTGACACATTACTTAACATTCTTGCTTTACTTTCCAAATATGTCAAAAGGGGCATGCAAAGTATCAAATCCGCATTTAATGCGAGGCGACGGTTGAGTGTTAGGGTACTGCGAGTGGAATACACAACCAACCCCACGCGCCCACTATCTCACGGTTTTCCAGGGATTCAATCCCATCCGTTGAACGATTGATATGCTTAAATCTCAACCGCCCGCTTTATCTTTTATATATAAGAATGTAACTGTGCATCGTCGTTCTCAATTCAATTTCTGCATTCTTCCGCCATTTTTCTCTGCAACTCTCTTTCAAAATTTCACATTCACAGTTCTCATTTATACGTTCTTGAAATGGCAGGAGAATCCACGTCTCAAGCTCTTCCACAAACAACCGAACAGAAGATCCAGTATCTACAGCAGTACATTCTCACAGAGCCTGCAGCAAATCTCTCAACCTATGATTACGCCGGCTTGAACGAGATGTACTCCGCCATCCAGGAAGCGGACGAGTTTTTCAAGATTATCAATCATGAGCCAAAATTCTGGCTGCCACAGCAAGTCGCGATGTTCTATCTCTCCTATTTTTGCCCGGAAGATGTCGACTCTGCCCAATTCCATCTTCCTTTGCCTGGTGTGCCCGACGAGCCCATTCCCATCCTCCCGTTCATCTCTCGAACCTACGGCATCGCTGATTCAGGAACTGTGGAGATCCTGTATCACAAGCCAATGGGTTTAATTCTGGACGTTCCGGATGCAGATCTGGAAGCAGTTTACCAGAAAGCTCTAATGCAGCCCGCAGCCAAGTATGATGGAAGGAGGTTATCGCGCCCTCTGCTGAGACCTGCGTACAGAGCTCTCTTTGACTTCGTTCACAAAGTCTTTCTTGGTTACTCTGGTAACCACGACGCTGTCACTCCAGCGAAGTTTAGAGTGATGACTGCAATCGTGCAGCGTCAAAACATGAACTAGGCCCGATTTCTCCTCGAGCTCCTCAATGAAGAAGTCAAGCAGCTCTCGATCACCTATGAAGGCAACGTGGTGACCGAATTCTGCATTGCCAGGAATCTGCGCCTAGGCACCAAGATCTGCTCTCTCATTCACTGTCTCCACCCCAACCTCAACTGGAGTGGAATGACTCATTTCAACAAGGAAAAGGTCCCCAAGGACCAGAAGCAGCTCGAATTAATAATTGGTGTTGACATGACCGTCTTTGCCAAGAATGATGATGTGGTGAAGCTGTTCCTGTACGACATGGGTCGATCTAACCCAGCTTGGGTACCTCCAGAACAGCGTGACGTTCGGAGAAAGAGGTAGCTTGCCCCTAGCAAGCAGCTTGACAGACCAGCCAAGTCTGTGCGTATCAAATCTCCAACTCCCATATCATGCAGGTTGCATACGGAGTTTGCTACCATAGAAGTTCAGCACCAACCTGCTCGCCAAACTTTCGAAGACATCCCAGAACAGACAGTTCTCGAAGCACAGGTTTCAATACCTGTGCCCTCTGTTCGTGATATCTTCAAGTCTACAGCTTCAGAGCTAGATGGTCAAAGCCACAGCGAATCTCAACCAGAGGGTGACACCGATATCGAGGAAGAAAATCTTGAGACCTCCATCGTCATCCACCAGCAGTCCGGTGAAGCTTCTCATCATCACAGCTCGCCTCCAGAGCTTGACCTCCATCTTATCCTTTCATCCGATGATGATGATGTAGAAGAAGATCCGATTAAGACTGCAGCTGCCATGCTGGTCCACTCCATCGAGATCAACGCTGAGAAGAATGTCATGGAATATTTTCCCGGAATTGATCTCACACCCGAGACCAGGCAGATGGCAATTCGGCTACGTGCTCTGCTTGATGGGAAGGATAGATCTTACTGTGATTTGAAGTCCATCTTCCTTATTCACCCCATCGAACAACTAGAGATTGAAGAGCACAATCTTGGGAAGTATTTTGGCTATGCTTCCATTCCTGAAGCTCGCAACTGCTTCAAGAAGTTCATCCTCTCTAGGATGAAGAGAGAGGCCAAGGTACTCAATGTTGACTTGAAACCTATCTACTCTCACGATCGCGACTCTTACAATTACAGGTTTCTGGAGGATGAAGAATTCAGTCCAATTCCTTCTCCATCCCGGAACTACGGAGACGCAGTGTCCGATCATGATCGAGTACTGGTCCATTCTGTAGCAACCGCAGGAACTCCTCTCACTACTGTGCAAGAAGATTTGAAGAAATTCATCATTGAGGAAGTTTCCAAGGTGAAAGCCACCGAGGTTGCTGAACACCAGAAGATTGCGGACAAAATTGACGCTATGGACACAGCAGCATCTGCCATGCTGGCAAACATCAAGGCTGAGATGCCACAGGTTATAAGGGAAGAAGTGGCAAGCCAGTTCGAAACCTTCATCTCCACCCGTCTGAAAGCTGCAACGGACCTGCTGCTTCCCAACCAGCTGTCCGAACTAAAGGTCGCCTACACATCTTCAGTTGACAACCTGCGATACGAGTTTGAACAACTCAACCAGCTTGTCAACAACTTTTCTTGAAAGCTCGCTCAAGCCTCATCCAGCTCCCTGAAGAAAGAAGAAGAGATGCAAGGGAACATCAACTCCCTCCTACAGTTTAAAGAGAAGATCAACACTGACTTGTCCTTAATCTCCAACGAGCAAGCCTCCCTCAATACCACTGTTCAACATTTGATTGATAATGCCGAAAAGGGGGAAGGGAAAGGCAAACGCACTGCTGCTAAAGTGAAAGGCAAGGAGAAACAGGTCACCCAACCTCTTATGACTCAATCAGAAGCTGTTCCGCCTGTGACAGCTGTCCCTCAACCTGCCGCCCAAAAGCTGTCTGAGCAAGAAAGGGCACAGGGTGAAGCTACCCTTATCCGAATGATGGCAGAAGCTGGCTACACCGCAAATGAATGCAAGAATGAAGGCAAGCAGAAGCTGTTTCTCGAAGATCTGAGGAAACAGAGAGCAAGGGACAAAGCTCGCGTGGCAAGCTTCCGAGGTCTTGAAAGTTGCAAGGAACAAGCAGACAAGAGAGAGCCAACTGATTGGCTACCTGTAGAAGATCAACCTTTGTGGGACGAGTTCCTGAACCAATTCATCTTACACCACTACTGGTTGCAGGTTGATGCTCGCTACACTGGTGATACCAAAACTGCCTTTCACAGCTGGATGCAAACTTTCCCCGACCGCGAATTCATTAAAAGAGTCCGTACGAAAGCTGCAGAGGAGAAGGTCATGATCAATCCGCCTAAAATAGAGACCTTCCAACCTCCCACTGTCTGCGGCACTGATACTCCAGATATCGACCGGATCAATACTTTCATAAGGAGAATCGCAGCTCAGTACGGTTGCAAGACCACAGGCTGTGATGAGTACAGGTCGATCCGTGACAGCATCTACGCAGCTATGGGATCTGTAAGCAAGGAGAAGATCGCTAAAGAGAGATTCAAGACTGTGAGGAAGTGACTTGATCGTTTTCATTCATTTGTTGTATCTACTCTGTAATCTGTGTACATCAATTGAGTTGATACTATAAATGAAAAATGATCATATTTTGTTCCTGATGACAAAATCTCATTGTCCAGGCCTTTGCCTGTTATGCTTTAAATTTCCTAACAATTTTTCTCATGCAGCTGGCTGGGCATCAAACCTTGATCACTTTTTCTTGTGAAGTTCAAAACTTCTAAGTCAAGATGTAAAGTGTGGGTTTCGGCATTATCAAAAAGGGGGAAATTGTTGGGAACCCTTTGATAGTTTTGATAATGTTATTAGAAACCACACTTAGACAATGGATTTTAAGTGGAACAGACTGGTCTCCGTGTTTGGATCAGTCAAGCTTAACTCGAACAGGTTGCTATGTAAAGGTCAAGGTTGATAGTGCAATCTTGTACCTAATCTACTCAAACCTGTCATACTGTTCCATTATGTAATCTATCTTTGTAACCTGCTCTAACCATACTTGAAGATCGCACACGAAGGTTACAGAGACTGAAGACAGTTCGAGGTATAGGAAGCTCGACCTGCAAAGTCCAACCTGAGCTGTGGCTGAGGAACCTGTCCTCAACTCAACGTCTATAATTGTGTCAGTGTACGGTTCTGCATATCCTGACACACATACAACGGCTCTATTTCAAATGCTTCTCTATAAATACCTCAAGTCATTCCAGAAAGAAGGCACGGGAAACTCAAATTACAAGCTGAAACGCTGCAGAAATCTCAAGCTAAATATTCACTCAATCAACACTCGAAATCACTAGAGCTTTCCCAAGTATTGATCTTTGTAGATTTCTATTCTTTCTAGAATCTGTCTTACTAGAACACAACCCATACTCTCACTACCATCACTGTTGATATTCAGTGTAGTTGATAGAGTTGTATTCCTAACGGTGATAGCTTTTCACAGCTTTCTTGTTTGGATATCAGTGCTAGTTGTTTAGCATTAGTAAGATTGTATGTAAGTTTGTTTGTAAAGTTAGAAGAGACACGACTCAAGAATCGTGCTAGATTCAGTCTAAAGAGAGACTTGAATTTGGACTGGAACCTCCACCAGTGTTAAAAGGAGCGAAAAATCTCAAGTTATGGGATTACAGATTCGACGGGATCTGGCGTGGACGTAGGAGCTGTTTACTCCGAACCACGATAAAAACTCCTCGTGTTTCTCTCTCTTACTGTTATCTTTATTTACACAGTTTACATGTTCACAACCTGCACCACTGCAACCTGTCTTGCATAAACTGTTGATGAACTGAAGTCTTTTCTAAAACTGTTTTGAAAACTGTTAGCCAACCTTTCCACCAAACTTCCGCACGCAGGTTAGTTTTGCAAGCTCAGCAGTTCACTGTTTGAGCTGGAAAAACTAAACTGCTCTGATAAACTGAAGTGACGACTCAGTAAGATCAAATTATTTTGAAAAGTCAAAACTGTTGGCTAATTGGTGTATTCCCCCCCTCCCATACACCAATATCTATTTATCGGGACCTACATCCCACAACTTCAAACTCATCATCAAAGAAATTCATTTCCCAACATCAACAACCCACAATTCTCATCCACAATCCAAGCAAACAAATCTCACTCAAATAGATACCATCAAACTACAAAAATACCTCAAACCACAATTTTAAAGCCAAGCAACATCAAACATGAGAGGCAAAGACTAAGAGACTAAGACAAGAGTGTAAAGCAAGAGAGCAAAACATGGAAAAATAGCAAGACATGAAATGAAAGTAATTTAAAGTAATTTAAATTTATTATCCTACCCCCTTCCCCCAAACTTATTTTAGAAAATAAATTCTAAAATTAGTTTGGAGGGAAAGATATATAATGGATTTAAATTACACTTACAACATTTCAAGCTATGATGATGGTGGTGGTCGGGGCTGTAATAGCCGTAAAAATCCATATTTGGAAAAATTGGAATTTCGAGGGAGGAAATAAAATTTTTCGAGTAATTGAGATTGAGCACGGACGAAAATGAGGTTATAGAATTTTTGTAATATGTTGGAATTATTCCAATGAAATCTCGAGAATTTTGAGAATGAAGGAATTATGGCAAGGCAAGAAATTACCCGGAATAATTTTCGTAGAATGTTATTCTGTAAATATTTTACGGAAATAAGATGAGATGTGTGTAGAGATATTCCACTAGAAGAAATACTATTAGATACAAGTGTGTGTGGTGCATGTGTGTGCCACATCTTGAGAGAAAGAGAGAGTGGTGTTCATCTCACCACCACTCAAACAAGAAGGCTAGCTTCTCACTCCTCCTTCACTCATGAAGGAAGCACACCCCCATTTCCTCCATGATCGACACCCCTTTTTTTCTCTAAAACTCCATTGATGCTCCAAGCTTCAAGCTCCATCTTTCCTTCATCAATCACCTATAAACCTTGGATTTCTTCATTAAATTAACCAAGGAACAAAGCTATGGTGATGGATTCTTGATCAAAGAAAGGGAAGTAGTTCAAGCAAGAGTCGATTTTTTGGGAAAGATTCAAGCTTCGATTCTTTCATTTTCAATCGGTACAATATCTTTGTCTTAACATATCTAGCACAAATATGAGTTTAGATTTTGAGTTTAAACCTCTAAAAATGATGAATCAATTTCGTTCACACCATAGTCAAGCCTATGGATGCTCTTGAAATTGTTGATTTCTTATTCTATACTTCCAAAGAAAGCCATCCATATTTTATTTGATGAACTTTGATGTGAATATTGTCAAAACCCTCCTTGATTCTTCAAGCCCGACTCTACAGTCATGTATGTGTATTTTGGATGAGTGATCATCATGTTTCCTTGCTCAAATGATGGTTTAAGATGAGCTAGATCCGAACCCGTAAGCATTCTTCACGTTTTTGATTCGGGCATTTTATCGAACAATTGGTGTTCGTGTTCTGTTCAGCGTTTTCAAGCATGTTCCCGACCTTATTTCTTTTCAAGTCCTAAATGAAAGTTGTAGCTCATGTTCTCAGCTATCCGTAGCCCAAATTTCGTCTTGATCCGAGTTCATATGCATCGGTTATGACAAATTGAAATTTACATCTCATCTCTTTTGAAATCTGGAAAACAGCCACTTGCGGGCTAAACTGAGAACAGATCGTTTGAAATTCGACATTTATTCATCTTCCATGTTGAAGTACGTTCCATTAGCCTTCTATACATATCTCATTCACTCAAAACGGAGTTCGTATGAATTTACTATGATTTTTCAAAGTTTGTATCTCCAATCTGGAAATTCCGACGAACAACTTCTGTCCCGTTTTTCCAATCACATTTTGACCACTTTTCTTTGGTCTAATGAAGAAAAGTATAACTACAAAGTTGTTCCTTGTTTTCTGAACTTCAGTTTTGATAGCTCATTCATTCGAATCCATCAAGAAACGAGTGAGAAATCCTCACTCAAAGTTGATACCAGAATCTGCCAAATTTCCGATTTTCAAAGTTGAAACGAGTGAAAAATTCTGAAATTTAAAGATGTCATAGCCCTATGTGTTATCTTTCCAAATCAATATCATATACTCTGTTTTGATTTATAATGAGTGAGAAACGATTATTTTCCTAGAGGGTCGCAGAATTTCCAAATTCTCTTCGAATGTAGAACTTGTTGGATTTGCATCTAATGAACCCCTTAATTCCAGAAGCTCAAACTCTTATTGCTAGAAAGTTTATTCCATCAAGGTAAACCATTAAGTTTAGACATTATCTTGTAGGACCTTTTGGAGAAGATCAATAATCACCGGAACCGAGTTGTGTTATTTATCTACGGAATTATTACATCAAGGTGGGCTTTACTTCCAAAACTATTTTGAGTTATATTATGCTCTGATATTTACAAAATGAAAACTGTTTATCCATAAAATGTTTTTGTACGCTCTACATGTTTAATGCTCTGAAGTTAATCGATCGAGGTTCTTAGTTCAGTCTTAAACACTAACTTTGAACTGTGTATACACCCTGATAGTATTGCGATTGGTTGATCTCTCTCGTGTACTATCGATGAATGGGACTCTCTGGGTTTCGACCCGAAGTCCAAAATGAATGATGAATGGGACTCTCTGGGTTTCGATCCGAAGTCCAAAATGAATGTTAATGGACCCGACAGTGGCTAGAGGTCCGGGGTCACAGTAAGAGTAACTGTAGAGTGTGACAAATGCGCGCTAAGGAAAATGATGATGTTTTGACATACTTGGATGTATTTCTTTTACAAAACCTTCCAGGTTATGTCTTATGATAATGGATAAACTGTATTTTTGTTTTGATGAACTTATCAAATGCTGAGCCCACTGAGTACATTAGTACTTAGCCCAAATATTTTTCCAAATATTTTCAGGTTAAGCAGACAGTGCTGATGGGGCAGAGCTGAGGCGAGGGTTCTCCTTTTGTTAATAAGCTTCAGCTAGTTGCTCATCTTTTGTATTCAACTCTCGACTTTGTTCCTTGAAGTTGTTATGTCTTTTGATAAGAGCTTAGACTCTTTAAATTCTTTTTATGTATTGAGTCTCCTTTATATCTACGGTTGAGCCATTTGAACTTAAACGATCCTTATGCTATGAATGAACGTATCTCTTTATTATCTCTTGTCATTTTCGATTTTAGGTTCCCTCATTTATAAGGGAAATGTTGTCAAATTCTTTGGGCACATTATCCAGTTTATTTATATAAGATAAGTTTTCCCCTTTCTTTTCCCGCCTCTTTCTTCCAACCTCAGTCGCGTCCTGATTCACGATTTCTTCCTCCTTCGAGAATTGGGGTGTGACAGGGGCCAAGTCGCCCCTTGAGCAATTTGGTAATCCCGCAAGCTTTCCAAGAGCTCCATCATCGATGTTGCTTGCTTCTCCATCCTTGTACTCCTTTCTAATTCTTCAAGTTGTGTGACTCTCATCGAAGTCACTTCCCTCCTCATCACCGTTACTTGAGCATCCAAAGCTTTGAAGTTATTCTCCATTCCTTCCATTCTACCCTCAAGGGCCTCAAACCTCTCATCGTAGCAAACATCACTTGGACCTTGATTATTCCTTCTAGACTCATCATCATTATCCTCCATGCCTTCCTCTTCTTCCACCCCCCGGTGCTCTCTTTCAAACTCATCCCGGCCTCTTTCACCAAGAGCATGCTCATCTCCTTCACCTTGCTTGAACATTCGAACCCTCATGATCATATTATGTAAGGGAGTGTGCCAATACCAATTTACCCTTTCATTGAAATTTGTAACTAGTATGCTCATAGGGTTTGGAAGAGGGTATAACTCCTTGCCATTGATTCGGAAGTAATAAGGAGGGGTACTAGAATTGAGGAAACATAAGTACCGGAGCTTGATAAAATCAAGGAGAAAAGCACCTCCCATTGGAGGATAGCCACCGAGGTTTCCTTTTATCTTTCTTGCAATTGGAGTGAGCATACCTCCAATATTGATCTTTCCTACTTCACCTCGAGAGTGCTTCTTCAATTGGGAAAGAAATAAATCACAAAAACTTATTTTTCCTCCCGGTGAGCATAAGCATGAAGGATAAACAAATCATCATTCCTCACCGAAGTGTTCTCTCTTCTAGCAATGATAGTGTGTGATATGATCTTCAACACCATCCTAAGTACCGGATTCCTCACTTCATTTGACTTTGAATACCCAGATTTATACCCTCTTCTGAATTTGGCACGAGCGTCTTCCAAATGGCCTTTACATTGAACACTCTATCAATGAGTTGATCCCCTCCATGTGGCACACCAAAGGCATTATCGATTTCCTCATATGTCATCATATGCTTGCTTCCAAATAATTGGAATTCAATGCTCCTCATGACGTGCATATGGGAGGTATCCAATGTACTTAACATCTCAAGTACAACCTTCGAATATGTCCTCCGGTCTTGAATGTGCTCATTAAGGAAATTTCCCCATCCAATATTATCAAAAAGGGCTTTCACATTTTCATAAAGCCCCAATTCCTTCAATACCTCACAGATGGAAATCTTGTCTCTTCAATGCCTTTGGTGACTATACTAGCAAATGCGACCCTTTCTTCATGAGTGTTCAAGTGTAGGTTATGAGTTTCCGGGACTTTCGGATCCATTGTGCGTGAAGTGG
Organism: Mentha longifolia; assembly: GCA_001642375.2. Taxonomy (NCBI): domain Eukaryota; kingdom Viridiplantae; phylum Streptophyta; class Magnoliopsida; order Lamiales; family Lamiaceae; genus Mentha; species Mentha longifolia. The sequence continues at coordinate 26,884,687 of CM038111.1, read as the reverse complement.
TTTCCGAAGGGTGAGATGAAGAAGAGCCATCTTTTCTCCTCTTATTAGAGTAGGTTACTAATGCTTTAGTAGGTGCCTTAGAAGACCCTTTTCCTTTAGCTCCTTTATCCCTACACCAAATGAAAAAAATCCAAAATAAGATTCAAGAAATTTAAATTAGGGGATTTGTACTTAAACTAGCCATCACCCCCCCCCCCCCCATTTTGCCTTTAAACATCCAAGAAGGGAATGTCAAGCAAACACCAAGAAAATCATTAACAAAACTCCCCTAAGTTCAAGGAAAATTTATCTCTATCCATTCATGCATATCCAAGTGAAAATAAATTCAAATGCATATGGAAATTCAAATCAAGAGACTTAAACCATGAATCTTCATATTTCAAACTCAAGAATCCATGAAAACATACCCTCTTCAAGCAATGAAGCATTCAAGAGATGAATATCCTATTCAAGAATCAAGCATAAACATTCACTCATTCAAGAGATTAAATGTATTCCAAATTCATTCTAAGTATGCTCAAGTGCATAAGAGATATGGTCCATCAAAGAATGCACATTTCAAGACTTAATATAGCATAAATCCTAAAAAGAAGAATTAATGCTATTCAATTCATGATCAAAACTACATTTTTCATTCAAGAATTTTCAAAATTCAACAAAACCCTAGCAAGAATTTCTACCCATTCTCATGAATTTGATAAGCAAGACATACATACCAATTCATATAAAACAAGTAGAAACTCATAAAAGATAGGATATAGAACTCATTACCTCATTGTCTTGAATGAAATTGAAGAACTTCACTTCTTTCAAAAGAAAAATGAATTTTCGTTTTTTATGGAGATGTGGGTGAAAATGTGATTTTCTTGGTTCAAAATGCAAGTTTTGGGATGGGTAATTGACCTATGGAAGGACTAAACTTGATTCAAAGTGAATTGAGAGTAATTGGTGGATGAAAATTTGGGATTTGGAGAGAAAATGGGCTATGTTCTTCAATGTTTAAAACAAAAAGTGGAATAAATGAAGAAAGAGGTGGTTCAAGCAAAGAAATAAGGTGAAGGGGGAAAAGAGGGGCGGTGGCGGTCTGGGAGGTCGCCGGCGGTGTGGTAGACCGCTGCCCAGACCGCCAAAATCTCTGTCTTCTACGGCGGGTTGTGCACAATTCCCGGCGGTTTGGCAAATCGCTGGCCAGACCGCCGTCCTCTTCCGGCTCGATTTTGAGCCGTTTTTCGGCCCTTCCAACGGGAGGGGCCGACTCCCGACCCTCTATTGAGACACCCTAAACATGTTTTAATTTTTTTAATTTTTTTTAATTTTCTATTTTTTTTATTGGTTTTTTCAAAATGAAACGAAAACATAACAAACGACTAAAAAAATCGAAAATGAAATAAAAACTAAAGGAAATGAAAAAGAAAAGGATACGTGTTGAGGTGCCTCTCAACTAGCGCTTTGTTTTACATCATTAACTCGACATAGCCTCCGAATCAAGCATCATTAAGAAGAATGGTCGACTCCTCCTTAAACTTCTTCGAATTGAAATAGAGCTTGAGTCGATATCCATTAACAACGAAGGTAGAACCATCATTCTTTAGAAGTTCAAATGTGTCATTCTTGAAACTCCTACTCACAATGTAAGGACCGGTCCACCTTGATTTGAGTTTTCCGGGGAAAAGACGAAGACAAGAGTTAAAAAGAAGAACCTCGTCTCCCGGAATGATCACCTTGCTTCGAATTTCCAAATCATGAAACTTCTTAGCTCTTTCCTTGTAAATCTGAGAATTTTCATAAGCCTCGTTTCTCCATTCCTCCAATTCCATAAGATGATTCTTCCTATTCACTCCGGCCTCCTTAAACTCAAGATTAATCCTCTTTATAGCCCAAAATGCCTTATGCTCAATCTCCAAAGGTAAGTGACAAGACTTTCCAAAGACAAGTTGGTAAGGGGACATACCAATCGGGGTTTAAGCGGTTCGATAAGCCCACAAAGCATCATCGAGTTTCTTTGCCCAATCCTTTCGATTAGTGATTGTTTTCTCCAAGATTTGCTTAATTTCCCGGTTTGCAAGCTCGGCTTGACCATTGACTTGAGGATGGTATGGAGAGGTAATTTTGTGTTTCAGTCCATATTTAGCAAGAACATTTCCAACCACTTGTTGTTGAAGTTAGACCCCCCATCACTAAGCAAAGCCTTTGGAGTCCCAAACCTAGTCAAAATATTCTTCTTCAAAAACTTGTTCACGACCTTGGAATAACTAGTTGAAGTTGGAATGGCTTCGACCCATCTTGAAACATACTCAATAGCAAGAAGCATATAAGAAAAACCACAAGAAGTAGGGAATGGTCCCATGAAGTCTATCCCCTAAACATCAAACAACTCAACCTCAATCATGATGTTTTGAGGCATCTGACCCGCCCTCACTTTAGGGGTGAGGGTAGAGAGCAATAATAATCGATTATAGTATAATCGAGTCGAATCCACAGGGAATGTAAGAGCGTAAGAATTTCAAGTAGTAATTCGATTACCTAACTACTATTCAAGCTACCAAATGACATGTTTTTGTGTTTTTGATTAATTAAAGCAATGCAATTGAAAAGTAACAAACTAGATAACAACTAATAGCAAGAATTAACAAACAATAGTAGAAAGTTTGGTTCCAAATATAATCCGATAATCACTAGAGGCCTAGGTTTTAGGATTTCGTGGATTAACCATTTTAATCTAATTCATATGGGAGTTCTATATATAGTAAACATCAATTCTTCTCTTGAAGCAATCAATATTAGTAGATTAACCTATGACATCTATCTCCGCTAGGTCTCAAGATGCATAAATTAACTCCACAAAGATCAATTAATTATCTATAAGCTCCTACTAGCAAGAATTACTAGTATGGTGTGATTTGATTCCAAGTGTTATGAACTAAAGCCTCCTAAGCATTTAACCAAACACCTTGTATGCACTCAATGATGGCCAATCAATCATGCAATAAAATCAAGCCCCAAATCACAAGACATATGAATTAGAAGGTAAATCCAACAACAAAACCTAAAAATGCAAGGATCTAGATCATATCTTCATATATTGGAACCAAAAGGAAATTTAGCTAGACATAATTGAAGGAATTAAACCATAGAAAATAAATGAAATCATGCTTAAAAGATAGAGAATTCAATAAGGAAGAGAATAGTGGAATGGGTCTTCAAATCTTCAACATAAAAATCTTCAACAATCTTCAAAATACTAAAAAAGAAAGAGGGAAATGTTTCTAGGGTTCTTGGGGAATTAAAATATGTCCCAAAAAGATACACAAAATAGGAAGATTTTGGGTTTAAATACATAATAGGTGAGTTTTGGGTCGAGTTGGACCGAGTTAGACGAGCTAACTCGGTCAATAAGTGAAGGAAAAGGGGCGACGGCGTCCTGGCCGGCGGCCTGGCCAACCGCCGCCTGGGTCGCCGATTGCAGTGGCTCAGCCGGCATTGCAGGGGCTGCAGCGGTCCAGCCGGTCGCCGTCCGGGTCGCCACCGGTTCGGTTGCGCAGCTTCACTGTTTTCGCTCGTTCTCCCTCGTCTGAACTCCGATTCTCGATCTGCTTTTTGCTATGGACTCCTAATGAACCCTTGTTCAACATGGAATGATCAAATAGCCCAAATAAGTTCTTCATTGTTCCTAAAAAAGCATAAAGAGACTCGAGAGAACGAGGAAAACATAATTGAATTCAAACTAGTGAAACTCTAACTCTATATATTTAAATTGCACATTTCAACCCTAGGTTTCACCCTAATTAAGCTCGATTCTTCCTCGTTTCCGGCCTTCAATCTTAGCCACATGAAGACTCTTTCCAATTCTTACCAAAAATGGATCGAAAACCAAGAAAAACAAGAAAAGTCTAAAATGTACTAAGAGTTAAGAAACCCTAGTATTTTTAAGATATAAGCACATAAATCGAGACTCAAACACATTCCAAAACACTCAACATGCACATAAAATACGTGTTAATCACTCCCCCAAACTTAAGCCATTGTTCATCCCGAACAATGAAACAAATAATCAAAGCACTTAACACGTATGGAGTGTGCATTTTGAGTTCCTTGATGCCTCATATAACCTCAAAAACCATTTTTAGTTCAAGGAAATTCTCAAGTCAAACCAAACATTCATAAGATCAACCACTATTCTAACTTAGAATTCAATCACTCAAACATCTTAACCCTAGACCTCACAAGGAACATGTGTATCACTCAATCCCTCAATATATGAAAATGGTAAACACTCATCGAAATCATGCAATACACATCTTTAACCATAAGCTTGCCTATCAACTCAAGTTCCCAATACTAAAATGCATGCACAAATTAGGATCAAAAAGGTCTTTATTAAGCTTGTAATGTAGGGAAATTGGTTAAGGTAGGGAATTTTAGGTTAAGTGACTTCAATTTTCATTCAAGTACTCTTACCCCCTTTTTTCACCTTTCTAAGTATGAATTTCTTCATCTTCCACCTTATCCAACCCCTTTTTATCAAATGAACCCCAAGCTTCTACCAAATATCTAAAGAAACACTCCTTTATGCTCTTATTCTTCTCTCTTTTTTTCTTTTTTTTTTCTTTTTTTATTTCAATAAGAACTTTGTTCTTATTCTTTTCTTTTATAACTTAGAGCTTATAGGAGTGCCCTTTCATTTCAAGATCAATCTCTAGACCTTTCACCATCACTCAACATTTTTCATGAATTTTTAACTTCACCAAGGTTCCCTTAACCATCCTTCACCCCCTATCATCCGGTTCAAGAAGAAAAGGCTATATTCAAGGCTCAAAATGGGACGACAATGGTGATGAAAGATAGGTTAGTGTTTAGGGAAAATGGGCTATTCAATGATGGCCTAAGATCATCTCCTAATCATGCAAACATGTAATACTTCTCACAAGAGTATCAAGGCAAGTTCTAGTAAAGAATATGCAATGCAAGATCAAGCTCTCAAGAAAGGATATTCATTATGTAAAATACATAGTTTAAGGCTCAAAATCCTCTCAAGCTTTTTGTCTAGGGCCTAAGTGCCTAAGATCAATCCTCCTAAGCTATTCAAGTGAAATAACCCTAATCATGATTGACTCAAACTTGAGAAATTTCAAAAATATCACCATTTTAGCATCAATCATTGGCATCTCACCCAAATACACTTGAGAAATTAAACACGTTCTTTCACACTCAAGCATGCAAGCATTCATTCAACCTTTTTCCAATTCAAAAACTCTTCAATTTTCAAACATTTCACATTCAAGCTCACCTTCAAAAACCAATCAAAACAAAGAAGAACTTTCAGCAACTATGCCCTTTTACCCAAACTCACAAAATCAAACATCAAGCATTCAACATTCTTTCCTTAACCCTAATCTTCCTTTAACAAAAACACACAAATATAACATGAAAACATACTAAACATACTAAAGCAAACCAAACTTTCACATTTATTCTCCAAGCAACACTTTTCACTCTAAAACCAATCATATTTCCACATTCTCAAATCAACAACTTCTCAATCAATCAATCAATCCACCAAACATACAAAATTAACCCAACGATACACAAAGTCATGAAACTACCAACCAAGTAAAGCAATAATAAAAGAACTAGTAAAGGAATGGAAAAGACATAAAATATAAGTAATTTAAATTTCTTATCCTACCCCCCTCCCCCAAACTTATTTTAGAAAATAATTTCTAAAATGAGTTTGGCGGGAAAGATATATAAGAAATTTAAATTACACTCACAAAGGTCCAAGCTATGGTGGAGGAAGTAGGGGCCATGTCACCCCTTGATTGCCTTGGTGCATCCGAAAACTCTCCAATAACTCCATTATCGAGTTTGCTTGTTTTTCCATCCTTTCACCTCTTTGTGTTTCCTTGAGTTGAGTAATTCGCATTGAAGTTACTTCTTGCCTCATCACCATAACTTGTGCATCAAGGGATTTGAATCCACGCTCCATGCTTGCCATTCTCCCTTCAAGGGCTTCAAACCTCTCTTCATACCCTCTTTATCTTGGAATTTGTTCTCTTCTTGAACTTGGCTCACCTCTTGACATCGGTTCACCCCTTGACATTGGTTCACCCCTTGTAGAATCTTCCATTTCTTCATCTTCTTGAGCAAAAGGCATTCCCTCACACCCCATGGTATATTCATCTTCTTCTCCATAATTGAAAATATGTTCTCTTTGATGAATTTATGAGTGGGGGTATTCAAGTGCCAATTCTCCTGATCATGGAGATCGGTTACCAACACACTCATTGCATTTGGAAGAGGGAATGTCCTTTCATCATCTTGAATGAAATAAAAGGGAGGCCTAGATGATACAAGAAACCTCATGTTTCTTAGCTTCTCAACATCAATCAAATATGAACCTCTCATTAGAGTATATCCACTAAGATCATCATTGATTTTCTTAGCCAAAGGGGTGAGCATTCCTCCTATGTTAATCTTCCCACTTGGTGCCCTTGCTTGCTTCATGACTTGAGCAAGGAAAATGTGAGAAAAGCTTATGAGCCTCTTGGTTAGCATGGCTTGAATAATGAAGAGATCATCCACTCTAACCGAAGTGTTCTCCATCCGTGCCACCATAGTGTGAGCAAAGATCTTCAACACCATTCTTAGAACCGGATTTCTCACCTCATTTAATTTTGAGTATCCCGCTCTAAAGCCTTCCATGGTGATTGGAGCAAGTTTATTCCACATGAAACTATGCTCAAAAGCTCTTTCCACCAACACATCACCTCCATGTGGCACTCCAAAGATGTCATCTATCGCTTCCAAACTCAACTCATGATGCTCTCCAAATAATTGAAATTTGATGCTTTCCATAGTATGGATGCTCTCATCTTCCAATGTGCTCATAAATTCAAGAACCACCTTTTCATATGTTCTCCTATCTTCAAGAGTATCCTCTAGGATACTTCCCCATCCTATATTGTCAAAGAGGACTTTGATGTTATCATAAAGCCCTAACTTCACCAATGTGTCCTTAGATGGAAGTTGAGTTGGTATAATGGTTCTTGATACGAGAACGGCAAATCTTGCTCTTTCTTCATAAGTCTCCAAGTGAATGTCATGAGCTTCCGGTGTCTTTGGATCTCTTCTTGGTACTTGTGAAGATGAAGAGGCATCAATTTCTTCTCTTTTTGGAGAGAGAAGCAATCAATTTCTTTGAAGTGATGGTGGCATTTCCTTTCCCTTTAGAATCCTTTTTCCTACAAACCACAAACAAGGCAAAGTGAGATTTGAGAAAATAATCCAAACTTTGTCAAGGTGTGAACAACATTTCCTACAAATATCACTCTCCATCTAGCATGCATATTTCATAAGAAATGAATTTCCTAAACAAAACAAGCAAGAATTTCATATTTTCTTAACAAAAGCATTAAGCACTTCCAAACTCATTCATGAGTATTCACATGAAATTAAATGCATATTCACATGGACTTTAAGTGAACAAAAAGAATGTCATGAATTTCACTTTACAAATCAAGAATTCATAAATTCATGCTTTCTTCAAGCCTTAAACCCTCAAGAAATGAATTTTCTATTAAAGAGCAAGCATATCCCTCAAAATTTCATGAATCATGCAACTTTTCATTCAAACTCAAATGAAACATGCCTAAGTGCATAAGAGGAGCATAAATACAAGTCAATGCATGCTCATTTCCATGGTTCACCCACAAATTTCTCCATTAATAAAGAAAAATCCAAGGTAAGAATTTCTACTTAATTTCATGAAAATGATGAAGTAAATACTCATACCATCTCATATCTTGCAAGTAGAAACTCATATGAGTAAAGATATAGGGCACATTACCTCATCTTCTTGAAGAAACTTGAAGAAACTCAACTCTTTACCCAAAAGAACCAAATTTTCGTTTTTTAAGCTAGAGTGGGTGAAAAAGTGAATTATTCGGTTCAAAATGTAGATTTTGGGATGGGTAATGAACCTATGGAAGGAATTTGCTTAATTCTAAGTGATTAGAGGAGGAAAATCTAGGTTTTTGATTAACACATATTTTATGTGCATGTTGAGTGTGTTTTGCATGTGTTTAAGTCTCGATTTATGTACTTAAATATTAGAAATGCTAGGGTTTCTTAACTCTTAGCATACCTTAGACTTTTCTCATTTTTCTCGGTTTTCGATCTATTTTTGTGAGAATTTTAAAAGAGCATTCAAGTAGCTAAGAATCGAAGGCCGGAAATGAGGGAGAATCGAGCTCAATTAGAGTGAAACTTGTGTTCTTACAAGTGGAATTTCAAGTTGTATATTTAGGGTTTCACTAGTTGCTTTCATTTATGCTTTCTTCGTTCTCTCGAGTCTCTTTATGCTTTTTGTAGGAACAATGGAGAACTCACTGGGCTGATTTGCTAATTCCATGTTGAAGAGGAGTTCGATACGAAGCCATAGCAAAAAGCAGATCGAGAATCAGAGTTCGGACGAGGGAGAACGAGGCGAAACCGTAGGGCTGCGGACGGAGGAGGATCGCCGGCGGCCTGGCCAGACGCCTGGCCAAACCGCCGCCAGGTGGCTGAGCTGCAGCATAAACGGCGGCCTGGATGGCGGCCTGACCGGCGGCTTGCCAGAACGCCGGCCAGACCGCCGTCGGCCCTTCCCCCTTCACTTATTGACTGAGTTAGCTCGTCTAACTCGGTCCAACTCGACCCAAACTTGATTTTCTATGTATTTAATCCTAAAATTTACCCCATTTGTGTATCTTTTGGCATTTTTAATATTAGAAGAACCCTAGAAATATTTCTTTCTTTCCTTTTTGGTATTTTGAAGATTATTGAAGCTATACTTGTTGGATTTGCAATTGGAGACCATATTCTTCTTTCTCTTTCAATTCTCTATCTTTTAAGCATGATTTCAATTGTTTTCTATGGTTTAATTCCTTTAATTATGTCTAGCTAAATTTCCCTTTGGTTCCAATATATGAAGATATGATCTAGATCACTAGGTTTTTAGATTTTGTTATTGGATTTACCTTACAATTCATATGTCTTGTGATTTGGGGCTTGATTTTATTGCATGATTGATTGGCCATCATTGAGTGCATACAAGGTGTTTGGTTAAATACTTAGGAGGCTTTAGTTCATAACACTTGGAATCAAATCACACCATACTAGTAATTCTTGCTAGTAGGAGCTTCTAGATAATTAATTGAGCTATTTGGAGTTAATTTATGCATCTTGAGACCTAGCGGAGATAGATGTCATAGGTTAATCTACTAATATTGATTGCTTCGAGTGAAGAGTTCATGTTTATTATATATAGAGCTCCCATATGAATTAGATTAAAATGGCTAATCCATGCAAATCCTAGAACCTAGGCCTCTAATGATTATTGGATTATATTTGGAACCAAGCTTTTTTACTATTGTTTGTTAACTCTTGTTATTAGTTGTTATCTAGTTTGTTACTTTTCAATTGCATTGCTTTAATTAATCAAAAACACAAAAATATGTTAGTTGGTAGCTTGAATAGTAGTTAGGTATCGAATTACTACTTGAAATTCTTACGCTAACGCATTCCCTGTGGATTCGACCCGATTGTAATACATCGGTTATTATTGCATCTCCCTCACACCTAAAGTGAGGGTGGATCAGTTTTTAGAGTGAGAAAGTAGGGTTTGTTCTAAGAAATAAAAGTGGGAAAACATAAAATGAATAAAAATGAGGTGGAAAGAAACAAAAATAGAAATAAAGGGGGGAAGGAAGGGCCGGCGGCGCCCTGGCCGGTCGCCGCCTGGTCGCCGCCTGGATCGCCGAATTTATTGCACCTCAGCCACCCAGCCGGCAGCCCGGCCGGCGGTCCAGCCGGTCGCCGTCCGGGTCGCCGGCAGCTCGCCCCGTCTCTTTTTTGGCCATTTCCGATGCGTTTCTCAACCTTTTTTGACCCTTTTCGAAGCACCAGGTCCCTCTCGACTTCCTCTTTATTCTCCCTAAGCATTTTTCAACTTTCTTTTTCAACATTTTCTATTTTTTATGGTTTTTCTCAAAAATCAAACGAAAATTGCAACAAACTCAAAACTTGAAAAATAAAATAAAAACTCACAAAAACAAAAAAGAAAAGGATACGTGTTGAGGTGCCTCTCAACAAGCGCTTTGTTTAACGTCGTTAGCTCGACATAGTCTCCAAGATCAAGCATCATTAAGAAGAATGGTCGACTCCTCCTTAAACTTCTTTGAATTGAAATAGAGCTTGAGTCGATGTCCATTAACAACAAAGGTAGAACCATCATTCTTGAGAAGTTCAAATGTGTCATTCTTGAAACTCCTACTCACAATGTGAGGACCGGTCCACCTCGATTTGAGTTTTCCCGGGAAAAGACGAAGACGAGAGTTAAAGAGAAGAACCTCGTCTCCCGGAATGATCACCTTGCTTCGAATCTCCAAATCATGAAACTTCTTGGCTATTTCCTTGTAAATCCGAGAATTTTCATAAGTATCATTTCTCCATTCATCCAATTCCACAAGATGATTTTTCTTATTCACTCCGGCCTCCTTAAACTCAAGATTAATCTTCTTTAAAGCCCAAAACGCCTTATGTTCAATCTCAAAGGCAAGTGACAAGACTTTCCAAAGACAAGTTGATATGGAGACATACCAATGGGGGTTTTGTAGGCGGTTTGATAGGCCCACAAAGCATCATCAAGTTTCTTCGCCCAATCCTTTCGAGTAGTGATTGTCTTCTCTAAGATTTGCTTGATCTCCCGGTTTGCAAGCTCCGCTTGACCATTGGCTTGAGGATGGTATGGAGATGTAATCTTGTGCTTCACTCCATATTTAGCAAGAACACTTCCCAACCACTTATTATTGAAGTGAGACCCCCCATCACTAAGCAATGCCTTTGGAATTCCAAACCGAGTCAAGATGTTCTTCTTCAAAAACTTGATCTCAACCTTGGAATCACTAGTAGAAGTTGGAATGGCTTCGACCCATCTTGAAACATACTCAATAGCAAGAAGGATATAAGAAAAACCACAATTAGGGAATGGTCCCATGAAGTCTATCCCCCAAACATCAAACAATTCAACCTCGACCATGATGTTTTGAGGCATCTCATCCCTTTTTGTGATATTTCCCATCCTTTGACACCTATCACAATTCTTCACAAATGATTGGCAATCCCTAAAAATCGAAGGTCAATAGAATCCACTTTGAAAAACTTTCCAAGCCATACGATTTGCCCCAAAATGACCCCCATTTGGTCCCTCATGACAATCTTCAATATTCTTGAGCCATTCACCATCCATAACACATCTTCTAATAAGACCATCAGCACATCTTCTCCATAAATATGGATCTTGCCAATAATAGAATTTCACATCTCTAAGGAACTTGGCCTTTTGATAATCCGAGAGATTTGGTGGCAACTCTTGAAGCACAAGATAATTAGCAAAATCGGCAAACCAAGAATCCTTGCATTTCAAGACCATGATCCTCTCATCCGGGAAGCACTCATTGATATTCAATCTCAAATCTTCATCTTCAACCGGATTTTCAAGCCTTGACATGTGATCGGCTAACACATTATCCACTACTCTTCTATCACGAATCTCCATGTCGAATTCTTATAGAAGGAGAATCCAACGAATCAATCGAGGCTTTGCATCCTTCTTGGCCATGAAATGTCGTATAGCCATATGATCCGAATAGACAATAGTGTGATTCCCAACAAGATATGACCGGAATTTGTCAAAAGCTAAGACAATGGCCAAAAATTCCCTTTCCTTTGTTGTGTAGTTTCTTTGAGCACCATCCAAGGTTCTACTAGCATAATGAATGACTCGAAAGACTTTGTCTCTCATTTGCCCCAAAACCACTCCTAAAGCATAATCACTTGCATCACACTTCAATATGAATGATTCACTCCAATTGGGCTTGATGAGAATAGGAGTAGAGATGAGGGATTTCTTCAATGTCTCAAAAGCTTTCAAACATTCTTCATCAAAGACAAACTTCACATCTTTTTGCAAGAGATCACAAAGTGGCTTTGTGATCTTTGAAAAATCCTTTATGAATCTTCTATAGAACCCCGTGTGACCAAGGAAACTTCGGATTAATTTCACATTTGTAGGGGGTGGAAACTTCTCTATAGCAACAATCTTGGATCTATCAACTTCCAAACCATCTCTAGAAACTTTATGTCCAAGCACAATCCCATCTCTAACCATGAAGTGGCACTTCTCCCAATTCAAGACAAGAGAAGTGTCCTTACACCTTTGCAACACCTTTGTGAGATTATCCAAACAAGAATCAAAGCTCTTCCCGAAAACCAAGAAGTCATCCATGAATACCTCCATAATATTTTCAATCAAACCTCCAAAGATAGACATCATGCACCTTTAAAAAGTGGCTGAAGCATTACATACCCGAAAGGCATCCTCCTATAAGCAAATACTCCATAAGGGCATGTAAAGGCCGTCTTGTGTTGATCCTCTGGGGCTATGGCAATTTGATTATATCCCGAATACCCATCAAGAAAGCAATAGTACTCATAGCCCGCCAAACGATCCAACATTTGATCTATAAAGGGCAAAGGAAAATGATATTTCCTTGTAGCCGAATTCAAAGCCCTATAATCGATACACACTCGATATCCGGTGGTAACCCTTGTAGCAATAGTCTCATTATTCTCATTCTTGACCACCGTCATCCCCCCTTTCTTCGGAACAACTTGGGTAGGATTCACCCATTCACTATCCGAGATGGCGTAAATCATTCATGCATCTAATAGCTTCAACACCTATTTTCTCACCACTTCTTGCAAGACCGGATTCAACCTCCTTTGAGGTTAAACCTTGGGACGACAATCATCTTCCAATAGAATACGATGCATGCATATAGATGGACAAATACCCTTGATATCATCAATAGACCAACCAATAACATCTTTAAACTCCCCAAGGACACGCAACAACTTGTCCAATTCGGACTCTGACAAGTGTTGTGACACTATAACGGGAAAAGAGTCATTATCACCAAGGAAGGCGTACCTTAGGTGATCGGGGAGAGGTTTCAACTCTTGAGAAGTGTTTGAAGAAGATTCCACCTTAGTTGAACTCCCACTCTTCCCCGGTTGATTGATATCTAGGTAATGAACTTCATCCTTCAACGATCCTTGATTTGCTTCCAAATAAGCAATAGACTCCAACAAATCATCGCAAGCATCATCCAAATCGGAATAAGAATAGAAAGAATTAGCGATGATTTCTTCCGTGAGATCCTTTGCCATAGATGTAGGCAAGGTGGTGATTGAATTGCATTCCTCATATGTTGAGTCATCTCTTCGCTTCATAGCATCAAAGATGGAAAGAGTGAGAGTCTCTTCATTAACTCTAAACGTAAGATTCCCATCATGCACATCAATAAGAGCTCTTCCGGTTGCTAGGAAAGGACGCCAAAGAATGAGGGGCATATCCTTATCCTCCGGCATATCCAAGATGACGAAATCCGCGGGAAAGATAAACTCCTCAACTTTCACTAGCACGTCTTCAACAATTCCTTGGGCATAAGATATGGAACGATCGGCCATTTGGAGACAAATAGACGTAGGTTTGATCTCTCCAATATCCAATCTTCTAAAAATAGATAATGGCATCAAATTGATGCTAGCTCCAAGGTCACATAAGACATTCCCAAACTTTTTCCCTCCAATTACACATGCTATTGTGAAACTTCCGGATCCTTCTTTTTCAAAGGCATTTTCCTTTGAATCACTGCACTAACCTCCTCCGTTAGGCTAATTGTTTCGAATGAACCAAACTTTCTCTTGTTAGCAACGACATCCTTTAAGAACTTCACATATCCGGGCATATCTCAGAGTGCATCAAGCAAGGGAATGTTGATTTGTACTTTGTTGAATATCTCCAAGAATCTCATCAACTTTTCGTCAACCTTATGCTTGGCTAGATGATGAGGAAATGAAGCCTTCGTAATAACATCCTTGGTAGGGAGAGGAGCCTCTACTAGCACTGCCTTAGGAGCTTCTCCTTGAACTTCTTTCCTTGAATTCTCTTCATTGGTAGGAGACTCCTCATAGGATATATCTTCAACAAGGACTTCCTCTTTTCCACTTCCGGATGTAGCATGATTCTCATAGGCTCTTCCACTCTTAAGTGTGATAGCATTGCATTGGTTCTTTGGATTGACCTCCGTATTACTTGGAGACTTTCCCGGAGTATGTTGAGTGGTGACTTGGTTAGCCATTTGACTTATTTGGCCCTCCATCATCTTCACTTGCTTTGTTAAAAAAGTGAGAGAATTTTCCAATGCACTTACTTTTTGTCCCATTTGTGTGATAAACGAGCTTTGTTGATTTGCCATTTGTTGGACAAGTTGCTTAATAGAAGGAGATGTCTTCTTTGGTTCTTCAATAACTCCTTGAGAAACTGAGAATCCGGGATGTGGCAATTGAGCGTTGTTAGGATTTCCGTAAGAGAGGTTAGGATGGTTCCGGTTGTTTGGATTATAGGCTTGATAGCCTCCTTGATAACCATAAGAATTTCCTCCTTGTGATTTTCCTTGGAATCCTCCTTATTGTCCTTGGAAACCCCCTTTGTTGAAATTTTCATATTGCCTTTGGTTTACAAAATTCAAGTCTTACCTTCCACTAGACACCAAGTTCTCTTGATATTGTTGAACACTTTGAACTTGAGCTTGAGATTGAGCTTTCCTCTCTTCTTCATATTGCTTCTTCGTAGTAGCAACCTCCATTGCCAATGCATCGAACTTCTCATCATCGATAGAAGCAACCTTCCTAGAAGGGGCCCTCTCCATTGGCCATTGATAGCTATTGGCGGCCATCTCTTCAATAATCCACAAGACTTCCTTTGCATTTCGATTCACTAGGCATCCTCCGGAAGTAGCATCCACGATGCTTCTTGTGTGTGGTGTGAGACCACTATAAAAAGTGGTAATTTGTTGACCTTCCGTGAAGCCATGTTGAGGACATTTTCTAAGAAGCTCTCGATACCTCTCCCATGCTTCAAACAAAGTCTCATCACCTTGTTGAGAGAAGTGTGAAATATCGAAGATAAGCCTTTGAGCTTTGGATGGTGGGAAGTATTTAGAGAGGAAGGCCTTGCATAGATCATCCCATGTGTGAATGTTAGCTTTGTTTAGTCCTTTATACCAATCTTTGGCCCGGTCCCGTAGAGAAAACCCGAACATCCTCATCCGGATAACATCATTTGAAACTCCATAAGCTTGATAGTATCGCAAATATCAAGGAACATACCAAGGTGGGCGTTCGGATCCTCCATAGGACTTCCACCGAATTGTTCACTCTTCACCATTTGGATGAGTCCGGATTTGAGCTCAAAATTATTGGCATTGATCGTCCCCCATTCTCCTCCTTGAAATTGTTCCGTTGGAGATTGGAACATATGGTTGAGAGGAGGTGGTTGAGCCTCATTCGCCCTTCTTTCTTGCTCATCCTTCCATGCTCTAAACTCTTCCATTTCTTTCATAAGAGCTTCCATTGCTTGATTGTTAGCCATTTCTTGATCTTCAATAGAATTCCTTCTTCTATGCTTTCTTTCAAAATTCAGGATCAAAGGTTGAACGAGTCTTCCTTTAGACCTTGTGTGCATAAACCTTCAAAACAAAAATGAAAAGAAACAATGCTTGAATTAGTAACTCAATAACCAAATCGACTATTGAAACTCAAACTAAGCATTCCCCGGCAACGGCGCCAAAAATTGACCAGCCCTCACTTTAGGGGTGAGGGTAGAGAGCAATAATAATCGATTATAGTATAATCGAGTCGAATCCACAGGGAATGCAAGAGCGTAAGAATTTCAAGTAGTAATTCGATTACCTAACTACTATTCAAGCTACCAAATGACATGTTTTTGTGTTTTCGATTAATTAAAGCAATGCAATTGAAAAGTAACAAACTAGATAACAACTAATAGCAAGAATTAACAAACAATAGTAGAAAGCTTGGTTCCAAATATAATCCGATAATCACTAGAGGCCTAGGTTTTAGGATTTGCATGGATTAACCATTTTAATCTAATTCATATGGGAGTTCTATATATAGTAAACATCAACTCTTCTATTGAAGCAATCAATATTAGTAGATTAACCTATGACATCTATCTCCGCTAGGTCTCAAGATGCATAAATTAACTCCACAAAGCTCAATTAATTATCTATAAGCTCCTACTAGCAAGAATTACTAGTATGGTGTGATTTGATTCCAAGTGTTATGAACTAAAGCCTCCTAAGCATTTAACCAAACACCTTGTATGCACTCAATGATGGTCAATCAATCATGCAATAAAATCAAGCCCCAAATCACAAGACATATGAATTAGAAGGTAAATCCAACAACAAAACCAAAAAACCCAAGGATCTAGATCATATCTTCATATATTGGAACCAAAAGGAAATTTAGCTAGACATAATTGAAGGAATTAAACCGTAGAAAATAAATGAAATCATGCTTAAAAGATAGAGAATTCAATAAGGAAGAGAATAGTGGAATGGGTCTTCAAATCTTCAACATAAATCTTCAACAATCTTCAAAATACTAAAAAGGAAAGAGGGAAATGTTTGTAGGGTTCTTGGGGAATTAAAATATGTCCCAAAAAGATACACAAAATAAGAAGATTTTGGGTTTAAATACATAATAGGTGAGTTTTGGGTCGAGTTGGACCGACTTAGACGAGCTAACTCGGTCAATAAGTGAAGGAAAAGGGGCGACGGCGCCTTGGCCGGCGGCCTGGCCGACCGCCGCCTGGGTCGCCAGAATTTTAGTGGCTCAGCTGGCCAACCGACGGCCTGGCCGGCGGTCCAGCCAGTCGCCGTCCGGGTCGCCACCGGTTCGGTTCTTTTGCGCAGCTTCACCATTTTCGCTCGTTCTCCCTCGTCCGAACTCCGATTCTTGATCTGCTTTTTGCTATGGACTCCTAACGAACCCTTCTTCGACATGGAATGATCAAATAGCCCATACAAGTTCTTCATTGTTCCTGCAAAAAGCATAAAGAGACTCGAGAGAACGCGGAAAACATAATTGAATTCAAAGTAGTGAAACTCTAACTCTATATATTTAAATTGCACATTTCAACCCTAGCTTTCACTCTAATTAAGCTCGATTCTTCCTCGTTTCCGGCCTTCGATCCTTAGCCACTTGATGACTCTTTCCAATTCTTACCAAAAATGGATCGAAAACCAAGAAAAACAAGAAAAGTCTAAAATGTACTAAGAGTTAAGAAACCCTAGTATTTTTTAACATATAAGCACATAAATCGAGACTCAAACACATTCCAAAACACTCAACATGCACATAAAATATGTGTTAATCAGCATCTCATCCCTTTTTGTGATATTTCCTATCCTTTGACATATATCGCAGTTCTTTGCAAAGATTTAGCAATCTTTAAAGATTGAAGGCCAATAGAATCCACTTTGAAAGACCTTCCAAGCAGTACGATTAGCCCCAAAATGACCCCCATTTGGTCCTTCATGACAATCTTCAATAATCTTGAGCCATTCACCTTCCATGACACATCTTCTAATAAGACCATCGGCACATCTTCTCCATAATTATGGATCTTGCCAATAATAGAACTTCACATCTCGAAGGAACTTGGCCTTTTGATAATCCGAGAGATTTGGTGGCAACTCTCGAAGCACAAGGTAATTAGCAAAGTCAGCAAACCAAGAATCTTTGCACTTCAACACCATGATCTTCTCATCCTGGAAAAACTCATTGATCCTCAACTTTTGATCTTCCCCTTTTACTGGATTCTCAAGACGTGATAAGTGATCCGCTACCACATTTTCATATCCTCTCCTAACTAGAATCTCCATATCAAACTCTTGTAGAAGAAGAATCCACCGGATGAGCCTAGGCTTCGAATCCTTTTTAGCAAATAGATGCCTAATTGCCCCATGATCCGCGCAGACAGTGGTATGATTGCCTACCAAATAAGATCGGAACTTGTCCAAAGCATAAACTATAGCCAACAACTCTCTCTCCGTCATGGTGTAGTTACTTTGAGTGGAATCCAAAGTTTTGCTAGCATAGTAGATCACACGAAACAAATTGTCTCTCTTTTGCCCCAATGCTACACCAACCGCCCAATCACTAGCATCACACATCAAAATGAAAGACTCATTCCAATTAGGAGTGATTAACACGGGTGTAGATACTAAAGCTTTCTTCAATGCCTCAAAAGCCTTCAAACAATCTTCATCAAAGTTGAATTTAACTTCCTTTTCCAAGAGAGAGCAAAGAGGTTTGGATATTTTTAAGAAATCCTTGATGAACCGTTGATAAAATCCGGCATGGCCTAGAAAACTCCGAATGGATTTCACACTTGTAGGAGGTGGCAACTTCTCAATAACAACTATTTTTGCTCTATCAACTTCCAACCCTTCTCTTGAAACTTTGTGGCCCAATACAACTCCCTCTCGTACCATAAAGTGGCATTTTTCCCTATTAAGAACGAGGGAAGTTTCTTGGCATCTTTGCAAAACCTTGGTCAAATTTTCCAAGCAATGATCAAAAGAAGTCCCAAATACGGAAAAATCATCCATAAAGACCTCCATAATGTTTTCAATTAACCCATGGAAGATAGCCATCATGCATCTTTGGAATGTGGCAGGAGCATTGCACAATCCAAAAGACATTCTCCGAAATGCAAATACACCGTAGGGACAAGTGAATGCTGTCTTATGTTGATCTTCCGGGGCAATCATCACTTGATTGTATCCAGAGTAGCCATCCAAGAAACAATAATACTCATATCCGGCTAAACGATCAAGCATTTGGTCAATAAGGGGCAACGGAAAGTGATCTTTTCTAGTAGCGGAATTCAATGCTCGATAGTCAATACAAACTCTCCAACCTGTCGCTACTCTAGTGGTGATCAACTCATCCTTTTCATCCTTCACCACCGTAATCCCCCCTTTCTTAGGAACAACTTGAGTAGGACTTACCCACTCGCTATCCGAAATAGTATAAATCATCCCGGCATCCAACAATTTCAACACCTCTTTCCTCACAACTTCTTACAAGACGGCATTCAACCTCCTTTGAGGTTGAACCCTAGGATGACAATTATCTTCCAAAAGAATCCGGTGCATACACATACATGGAGAAATTCCTTTGATATCATCAATAGACCAACCAATCACATCTTTGAACTCTCTAAGGACACGCAACAACTTGTCGAATTCGGACTCTGACAAGTGTTGTGACACTATAACGGGAAAAGAGTCATTATCACCAAGGAAGGCGTACCTTAGGTGATCAGGAAGAGGTTTCAACTCTTGAAAAGTGATTGGAGTAGATTCCACCTTGGTTGAACTTCCATTTTCCCCCGGTTGGTTGATATCAAGGTAATAGACCTCATCCTTCAATGATCCTTGATTTGCTTCCAAATAGGCAATTGATTCCAATAAATCATCACAAGCATCATCCAAATCGGAATAAGAGTAGAGAGAATTGGAAATAATTTCCTCCGTGAGATCTTTTGCCATAGATGTAGGCAAGGTGGTGATTGCATTGCATTCCTCATAGGTTGAGTCATCTCTTCGCTTCACAGCATCAAAGATTGAAAGAGTGAGGGTCTCTTCATTGACTCTAAATGTAAGATTCTCATCTTGCACATCAATAAGAGCTCTTCCGGTTGCTAGGAAAGGACGCCCAAGAATGAGGGGCATATCATTGTCCTCCGGCATATCCAAGATAACGAAGTCCGCGGGGAAGATGAACTCCTCAACTTTCACTAATACATCTTCAACTACTCCTTGAGCATAAGATATAGAACGACCGGCCATTTGGAGGCAAATTGATGTAGGTTTAATCGCTCCTATATCCAACCTCTTGAAAATAGACAATGGCATCAAATTTATGCTAGCTCCAAGATCACATAAGACATTTCCAAACTTTTTCCCTCCAATCACACATGATATTGTGAAGCTTCCGGGATCCTTCTTTTTCAAAGGCATCTTCCTTTGGATCACCGCACTAACCTCCTCTATTAGGCTAATTGTTTCAAATGAACCAAACTTTCTCTTGTTAGCAACGGCATCCTTTAAGAACTTCACATAACCGGGCATATCTCGGAGTGCATCAAGCAAGGGAATGTTGATTTGTACTTTGTTGAATATTTCCAAGAATCTCATCAACTTTTTGTCAACCTTATGCTAGGCTAGACGATGAGGAAATGGAGCCTTCATAATAACATCCTTGGTAGGGAGAGGGGCCTCTACTAGCACCGCCTTAGGAGCTTCTCCTTGAACTTCTTTCCTTGATTCTTTATCACTAGTTGGAGAGTCTTCATAGGGTATGTCTTCAACAAGAACTTCCTCTTTTCCACTTCCGGATGTAGCATGATTTTCATAGGCTCTTCCACTCCTAAGTGTGATAGCATTGCATTGGTTCTTGGGATTTAACTCCGTATTACTTGGAAACTTTCCCAGAGTATGTTGAGTGGTGGCTTGGTTAGCCATTTGACTTATTTGGCCCTCCATCATCTTCACTTGCTTTGTTAAAGAGGTAAGTGAATTCTCCAAGGCACTCACCTTTTGCCCGGTTTGTGTGATAAATGAGCTTTGTTGATTTGCCATTTGTTGGACAAGTTGCTGAATAGAAGGAGTTGTCTTCTTAGGTTTTTCGATTACTCCTTGAGAAACGGAAAATCCGAGAGGTGGGAATTGAGTATTATTAGGATTTCCGTAGGAGAGGTTGGGATGATTCCGGTTGTTGGAATTATAGGCTTGATAGCCTCCTTGATGACCATAGGAATTGCCTCCTTGTGACCTCCCTTGAAATCCCCCTTGATAATTCCCTTGAAAACCACTTTGAGCTCCTTGAAAATTTTGTTTGTTGAAATTCCCATAAGGCCTTTGGTTCACATAGCTCACTTCCTCATTCCCATTGTACTCTTCATTCTCTTGATTTTGGACCACTTGAACATCTCTCTTCGACTTTCTCTCTTCTTCAAACTCCTTTTTGAGGAGGGTGTATTGTGTGGCTAACTCATCAATCTTTACATCTTCAAGTATAGAATTCACCTTCTTCGTGGGACCTCTCTCCAATGACCATTGATAACTATTAGCGGCCATCTCTTCAATGATCATAAGGGCTTCCTTTGCATTCCGATTCACTAAACAACCCCCGGATGTAGCATCAACTATGCTCCTCGTGTGTGGAGAGAGTCCACTATAGAAATTGACAATTTGTTGCGCTTCACTGAATCCGTGTTGAGGGCACTTGCGTAGCAAGTCCCTATACCTCTCCTAGGCTTCAAATAAAGTTTCATCGACTTGTTGAGAAAAGTGTGAAATCTCCGAAATGAGCTTTTGGGCTTTGGAAGGAGGGAAGTACTTGGCAAGAAAAGCTTTGCATAGTTTTTCCCATGAAGTGATCTCGCTCTTGTCAAGGTTTTTAAACCACTCCTTCGCACGATCCCTTAGAGAAAAGTTGAAGAGCTTCATTCTTATTGCATCCTCCGGCAGTCCATCGTTTCACCGTGTCACAAATCTCCAAAAATATGCTCAAATGAGCATTAGGATCCTCATTTGGCCTTCCACCAAATTGCTCCGATTGTAACATTTGGATAATGCTCGTCGTTATCTCAAAGTTGTTTGTATTGACACGAGGTCCCCATGCTCCTCCTTAAAATTGATCCGTAGGAGATTCAAACATTTGATTGAGCGGAGGTTGTTGATCTTCTTGAGCCCTACTTTCTTGCTCATCTCTCCAAGCTCTCATATCTTCAAGTTCCTTCCTAAGAGCCTCATAATCTTGATTGTTAGTCATTTCTTCTTCTTCAATAGAATTCCTTCTTCTGTGTCTTCTTTCAAAGTTCAAGATCAAAGGTTGAACAAGTCTTCCCTTGGACCTTGTGTGCATACACCTACAAAATAAAAATCAAAAGAAACAATGCTTGAATTAGTAATTCAATAACCAAATCGACTATTAAAACTCAAACTAAGCATTCCCGACAACGACGCCAAAAATTGATCCGCCCTACTTTTGAGGGTAGGAGGATGCAATGATAATCGAATAGTATATTCGAGTCGAATCCACAGGGAATGCAATAGCGAATGAGTTTCAAATAGTAATCTAGCTACTAAACCTACTATCCAAGCTACAATATATCATGTTTTTGTATTTTTCCAAAGATTAATGACAATTGCAAATAACAAAATCAACTAGCAAACGAGTATCGAATGATAACTATCAATAAGAGAAAATATGGTTCCAAATATAATCCAACATTCACTAGAAACATAGGTTTTGGAAGTTACAAAGATAAACCGATTTAATCTAATTCATACGGGAGTTCTTTATAAGTTATACATCAACTATTTTCTCAAAGCAATCAATGTAAGTGGATTAACCTATGACATCTATCTCCGCTAGGTCTCAAGATGCATAAATCAACTCCAAATAGCTCAATTAATTATCTAGAATCTCCTATTAGCAAGAATTACTAATATGTTGTGGTTTGATGCCAAGTATTATGAACTAAAGCCTATTAAGCATTTAACCAAACACCTTGTATGCACTCTATGATGGCAAAACACTTATGCAATAAAATCAAGTCCCAAAACCACAAGACATATGAATTAGAAGGCAAATTCAACTACAATATCCAAAAACCTATTAATCTAGATCATGTCTTCATATATTTGAAACCAAAAGGAACTTAGCTAGACATAATTAAAGGAAATAAACCATAGAAAGTAATTGAAATCATGCTTAAAAGAAAGATAATTTAATAAGGAAGAAGAAGATGGTCTTGAATTGTAAATCCACAAAGTATAGCTTCAACAATCTTCAAAATACTTAAAAGGAAAGAGAGAAAATATTCTAGGGTTCTTGGGAGAATAAAATATGCAAAAAGATATCCAAATGGGGTGAATTCTAGGATTAAATACATTAAAAATTGAGTTTGAGTTGAATGAGCGAAACGGGATGAACCGGGGCAAGTTTGGGCGAGCCGAACTCGCCCCTTAAGTTGAGGAATTCCGGCCAACCGGCGGTCTGGTGGCTCGCCGGCGGTCTGGCAGACCGCCAGTCCAGACCGCCGAATTCTCTATCCAATGGCCGACGGTTTGGCAGCTTGGCCGGCGGTCTGCCAGACCGCCGGTCACGCCGCCGGCCCTCCTTCTTTGACCGGTCAACTCCGTCTTCTCTTTTGCGCGCCTTCTCCATTTTCGCCCGTTCTCTCTCGTACGAACTCCGATTTACAAACCGCTTTTTGCTACGGCTTCCTAACGAACTCATCTTCGACATGGAATGATCAACTTGACCAAATGAGTTCTCCATCAGCCTGAAAAAAGACACAAATAGACTCAAGAGAACGAGGAAAATATAAACAAACTTAAACGAGTGAAACCCTAACTTTATAAATTCAAATTCCACATTCTTAACTTGAGGTTTCACCCTAATCAAACTCGACTCTTCCTCATTTCTAGCCTTCAATCCTTAGTCACATGAATGCTCTTTCCAATTCTTACAAAAATGGATCGAAAACTGAAAAGAAACGAGAACAATAGAATGTATGCTACAAGTTAAGAAACCCTAGCATTTCTAACACTTAAGCACCCAAATCGAGACTTAAACACATACAAAACTCACTCAACATGCACATAAAATACGTGTTCATCAGGTAGTGTTTCTTTTCAGGAAGAAGGATACGCTTCAGCAACTACCAAAGTTGTTAAAACAGTTAACAAATGAAAAGAGTCTCGCTGTGATCAAAATTTGCTCGGATCCTAGAATGGATTTCTTCAACTCAGTTATAGAAGTGTATTGCATGGAACCTGGCATCAAGTATCAGACTTCAGTGGCCCGTACTCCACAGCAGAATGGAGTAGCTGAGCGAAGAAATCGCACTATCAAAGAAGCGGCTCGCTCGATGCTAGCTGATGCAGAATTGCCAAAGCGATTTACACCGCTTACTATGTTCAAAATTGTTTAGGCATCAACACGCGACACCAAAGACACCTTATGAATTATGGACAGGGAGTATACCTGATATTTTTTATTTTTATATTTTTGGTTGTAGATGTTTCATCCATAATAATGGTAAGGTACAGTTGAGAGCGTTTGAAAGCAAGGCAGACTCCGGAATATTCATAGGATATTCTACAGTAAGCAAAACATTTCGTGTTTACATCAACCAAACCCTTATGGTGGAAGAAACCCCTCATGTTGTGTTTGATGAGATTTCTTTTAAGAAAGTGCAGGACCAGGTAGAAGCGAATAATACATAAGTGACTACCAGTAGACCAGTGACTCGGTCGAGTATGAATGTTGAGTCACCAAGTGCTGCAGATCTTGAAGATGTTAAGGAGCGATTGGAACATGATCCAAGCAAAACGCTTCAAGAAGAGCCAAATCCTAGCTCTTCAACTGCTAATCCTCAAACTTCCCATGGTGAAAATGGTGAAGGAATTCCATCCTCTAAAGCAAATGGTGATCATGGTGGTGATGGAAACCAATCAGAAGAGGAGAATGAAGAAGAGATGAATCGAAAGAAAGTATGGTTACGATATCATGATCCAACTCAAGTAATTGGAGATCCAAACCAAGGAGTGAAGACTCATGGTATGTTACACCACGGAGAAAGCTGTTTATTCAGTTGCTTCTTATCAAACATCAAACCAACCACGGTAGAAGAAGCAATAGAGGATTCTAACAGGATAAAAGTGATGCAAAAAGAGCTCAACGAATTCGAGAGAAACAACATTTGATACATGGTGGATCGACCGACTCATCAAGAAGTGATTGGTACCAAATGGATTTTCAAGAACAAGATTGATAAAACCATAATGTGGTTCGCAACAAGGCTCGCTTAGTTGTGAAAGGCTACTGTCAAGCGGAAAGAATCGACTATGAAGAGACCTTCACTCCAGTCGCCCACCTTGAAGCGATACGTATGTTTCTCGCTTATGCCGCATCCAAAAAGTTCACCATCTATCGAATGGATGTGAAGAGTGTCTTCTTCAATGGGTGGTTGAAGGAGGAAGTGTATGTTGAGCAGCTCCAAGGATTTGTGAAAGGAGATAGAGTGTATCGATTTAATAAAGTCGTCTATGGTCTTAAGCAAGCACCACGTGCATGGTATGATACATTTTCACAATTCCTCATCGACAGCGGATTCAAAAAGGGGAGAGTAGATTGAACTTTCTTCACCATCAATGAAGGTGAAGACATGCTATGGGTTCAAATCTACGTAGACGATATCATCTTTGGATCGCCCAACGCTATGCTTGGTGAGAGATTTGCAGATCTCATGAAGCGACAATATAAAATATCGATGATGGGAAAGATATCCTACTTTCTTAGATTGCAAGTTAAGCAGAAAAGCGACGATACCTTTATCAATCAGCCAAAGTATACTCGTGAGATGCTGACTAAGTTTGGTATTCAGAATGCAAAACCTACCAAGATTCCGATGAATACAAATTGAAAGATCGATCCAGACATAGAAGGAAAACCAATCAATGTAACAGAGTGTCGAGCGCTAATTGGATCGCTTCTCTATCTCAGAGCAAGTCATCAAGACATAACTTTTGCTGTAGGAGTATGTGCTCGCTTCCAAAGTAATCCAAAGCAGAGTCACTTAGAAGCGGCAAAGCATATTTTATGCTATCTTAAAGGGACCATCAACCTAGGTCTCTGGTATGCGGCAGATGATGATCTCACACTCAGTGGCTATTCAGATGCAGACTTTCGTGGTTGTAGAATTGAAAGAAAGTCCACCACCGGAACTTGTCAATATTTGGGTAACAAGCTTGTTTCTTGGTTTTGTAAGAAGCAAACAAGCGTTCCAACCTCTACAACCGAAGTATAATACATGGCAGCTGGTAGCTGTTGTTCATAGATTCTTTGGCTAAAATATCAACTTCAAGACTACAAGATTGAAGCCACGGAGGTTCCCATCTACTGTGACAACATAGGCACAATTGCTATCATTGAAAATCTTGTTCTTCATTCGAGATGCAAGCATGTCAAAAATTGATATCACTTTATACTGGACCATGTAGAAAAGAAGGATATCAAAATGATAAAGATACATACTGACGATCAAAGAGCTGATATTCTCACTAAACCTCTTGCTCATACAAGGTTCAAGCAGTTATGTATGGAATTGGGTTTGTTAGACCCGAGAGAAGATAAGGTGAAGTAAGGATGAAAGGCAAGGTAAGTCCTCAATGAAGAATGATTATTCCTCATTATCCAGACAGGAGATTGTTGGATATTTGGTTAAGAGGGAATTGATCTTCATTCTAGGTCAAGGGCTTGCAAGTGGCCATTAGGATAGGTTCTAGGTCGTAGTTTACACTTGCCACCTACAACTGAGTGTTTTCGCTTGTACACCGTTAGCATGTGTTTTGGCTATCTTCTATAAGTGGCTTGCCTACACTTACTTCTATCAAGTTGGGTGCTATATGCTTGATTGCGGGAGCTCGGAGCTCAACCCCACATAAAACATGTTGGCTTGGCAGAGCAACAACTTGTTCCCTTGATCTTTCCCAACTTGTCAATATGTGGAAGATCTCGTAAGTTACACGCTAGGTCTTTCAATTCTTTTGTTCGTGGCTAATTATGAGCTCTCCTACCTACAAGTGGTCTGAATCAACTCACGAATATGTCACTTCATGGATATACTAAGATGGCTTGCCCTAGTAAGGGTTGAGAAAACTCAACGCCCCAACCGGATCCCTTGTAGATTTTGTAGTCTCATGAACATTTCATGTTGTGAATATATGAGAAGACACACCCTTGTATGGTTAAAGGATCTCATAAGTAACCATTTCACTATCTTTTCTCATGGTGGATGCTCCAATCGTGGAGAAAGTGAAGTTAAAATGTCTTTACTAGGCCTCTCTCTCTAAAGCATTTTAACTTGAAGCGGAGAAGTTGTGAAAGATTCAAGCGGTGGGCTATCAGTACTTTTGGCATGAATCAAAGCGATTCGCTCATCAGAAACGTTTTGAAGCATGCCAGGTGTATTATTCGTCAATGAGGTATCAATCAACTACGATGATTGACTGACCAGTAAGTCTTTCTTTTGAGTTTTTAAGTTTCAAGTAAATGAATTAAAGCGATGATTCTTTCAGGGAACGTCGTTTGATTCATTGAAAATATAAACCAAATTGGCATAAGTGCTTGATGAGTTTATCGCTCTCGATTATACTCTGAAGCACAAAAGCCAACCATATTTTTTTAAAAGCAAATTGCTTTTCCCTGTATCAAGTAAGGGGGAATAAAAGCAATTCACTTTCAAGAAAATCGCTCTTGTAAATGTTTAATCGCTTTCGAATTTATTGCTGTTAAATTACGTTTGTCTTATTAAGAAGATACGCACTCAGTTAGAAATCTTCGGCATTTAATGCGGCTTAGTGTAGGGTATAGGAACCAAGTTACTTGCACGCGTGCTGCGTACTTGAACCGCCAAAATCACCTTAATCCTAACCCTTCATTCAAACCCACTTTTTCCTCGACCGTTGGATTAAACACCTAACTAACCCATGATCTCGCTTTAATCTCAACCGTTGAATCTGAAAGGATAGTTCCAAATCCAACAGCCCATATTTCTTCCCTCACTTTTTAAACCTCCATATATAAACCTCTATCTGTCACTATTCACTCATATATTTCCATACTTGCGAAAGTTCATTCCTAAATTTCTCTAAGTCCAGAAAATTTCCAGGTTTCACAAGAACCCTAATTCTTAAAATGGTAAAAATAAAGATAACATACAGAGTGCTCGAAGAAGAAGGCGAGAGACCAAGGGAGGAGGATGCAGAGGTAAGAATGGAAGAAGTGGAGGAGAGAGTGGAAGAACAGACGGAGGAGACGACCGTGACCACCATCTCCAACAAAATCAAAAAGTATATAGATCAAGAACATATTCTTGAGCCCAAGCACATCCGAAACAATGGATTTCATTGGCCGTGCTGTTTTGAGGGTAAGATAGTCGGCTCTACTCACCGCACAACCGGAAAACATCTACCAGTCACAGTGGTGGAATTTCATTGGTATCTGGACCCCAAGAAATTGACGACGAAGGTGATGTGTGTTAATCCTCAAACACATGGTACATATTTTGGCAGCATCGATGAGAGGAAATTTTTGACAAAGAAGTTGGGTCTCTGTGATTCAGGAAAAAGGTGGAGGAAGCCAGACATACTAACTACCTCACTGAGTTTAGGAGGTATTCCAATGAATGAGAAGTTAAATTCCTTACCAAGGTGACGAAGGACGGAAAGGAAAATATGGAGACAACGAAGTTAACCAGTTCGCTCAAATTGCCGTACAAGGAGTTGTGCGATTTGGTGACGAAGATAATGATGAGCCACACTGGGAATGTCTCCACAGTAACATGGCCGAAACTGAGAGCTCTTGCCAAAAATTGACCCGCCCTCACTTTAGGGGTGAGGGTAGAGAGCAATAATAATCGATTATAGTATAATCGAGTTGAATCCACAGGGAATGCAATGTCGAATGAGTTCAAGTAGTAATCTAATTATCTAACTACTATTCAAGCTTGCAAGTGACATGTTTTTGTGTTTTTGATTAGCTAATGAGAAATATAAAGCAAGTAACAAACTAGATAACAACTAATAACAAGAGTTAATAAACAATATTAGAAAGCTTGGTTCCAAATATACTCCAATAATCACTAGAGGCCTGGGTTTTAGGATTTGCATGGATTAGCCATTTTAATCTAATTCATATGAGAGTTCTATATATAGTAAACATCAATTCTTCTCTCGAAGCAACCAATATTAGTGGATTAACCTATGACATCTATCTCTGCTAGGTCTCAAGATGCATAAATTAACTCCAAATAGCTCAATTAATTATCTAGAAGCTCCTACTAGCAAGAATTACTAATATGGTGTGATTTGATGCCAAGTGTTATGAATTAAAGCCTCCTAAGCATTTAACCAAACACCTTGTATGCACTCAATGATGGCTAATCAATCATGCAATAATATTCAAGACCCAAACCACAAGACATATGAATTAGAAGGTAAATCCAACAACAAAATCCAAAAACCTAGTTTTCTAGATCATATCTTCATATATTGGAACCAAAGGGAAATTTAGCTAGATATAATTAAAGGAATTAAACCATAAAAAGTAAATAAAACCATGCTTAAAAGAAAGAGAATTTAATAAGGAAGTGGAAAATAGTCTTGAATCTTCAATCCACAAAGTAATGCTCTCCAAATCTTCAAAATACTAAAAAGGAAAGAGGAAATGTTTCTAGGGTTCTAGGAATATTAAATGTGCCAAAGATTCTACCAATGAAGTATAATATCCTATTTATATCATTACATTGAGTGGGGGTCAAAACATAATTAGAAAAATATAGAAAATGGGAGAAAGAAGTTGGGCGGCGCGCCCGCTCCCGGAGGTCGCGCGCCCAAGGCCAAATTTCCTTCATTGGCGCGCGACCGGGGGTAGCCTCTGAAGCAGTCGCGCCCATAGTTGCTCCCGCTGCGCAACAATTTTGTTTCGGCTCGTTCTCCCTCGTCCGAACTCGGAATCTCGATCCGCTTTTTGCTATGGCTTCCTAACAAACTCCTCTTCGACATGGAGTAGTTCAATCGGGCAAATGAGTTCTTCATCAACCTACAAAAAGATACAAAGAGACTCGAGAGAATGAGGAAAACATGAACTAACTTAAACTAGTGAAACCATAACTCTATAGATTCAAATTCCACATTTTCAACCCTAGGTTTCACCCTAATTAAGCTCGATTCTTCCTCGTTTCTAGCCTTCGATCCTTAGCCACATGAATACTCTTTCCAATTCTTACAAAAATGGATCAAAAACCGAAAGGAAATGAGAAAAGTAAAAAGTATGCTACAAGTTAAGAAACCCTAGCATTTCTAACATTTAAGCATACAAACACATTCAAACACATTCAACATGCACATAAAATACGTGTTAATCACTCCCCCAAACTTAAGCCATTGTTCGTCCCGAACAATGAAACGAACAATCAAAACACTTAACACGTATGGAGTATGCATTTTGAGTTCCTCGATGCCTCATATCACCTCAAACACCATTTTTATTCAAAGAAATTCTCAAGTCAAACCAAACATTCATAAGATCAACCACTATCCTAACTTAGAATTCAATCACTCAAGCATCTTAAACTCTAGACCTCTCAAGGAACATGTGTATCACTCGATCCCTCAATATATGGAAATGGTAAACACTCATCGAAATCATGCAATACACATCTTTAACCATAAGCTTGCCTATCAACTCAAGTTCCCAATACTACAATGCATGCACAAATTAGGATCAAAAAGGTCTTTATTAAGCTTGTAATGAAGGGACATTGGTTAAGGTAGGGCATTTTAGGTTAAGTGACTTCAATTTTCATTCAAGTACCCTTACCCCCTTTCTTCACCTTTCTAAGTATGAATTTCTTCATCTTCCACCTTGTCCAACCCCTTTTTATCAAATGAACTCAAGCTTCTACCAAATATCTAAAGAAACACTCCTTTATGCTCTTATTCCTCTCTTTTTCTTATAAGAACTTTGTTCTTACATTTTTTTTTTTTTTTTTTCAATAAGAACTTCGTTCTTATTCTTTTCTATTCTCACTTTGAGCTTATAAGAGTGTTCGTTCAACTCAAATCAAATCTTAAGACCCTTCACCATCACCCATCATTTTTCATGAATTTTCAACTTTCACCAAGGTTCCCTTAACCATCATTCACCCCCTATCATCTGGTTCAAGAAGAAAAGGCTCTATTCAAGGCTCAACATGGGACGACAATGGTAATGAAAGATAGGTTAGTGTTTAGGGTAAATAGGCTATTCAATGATGGCCTAAGATCATCTCCTAATCATGCAAACATGTAGTA
Organism: Mentha longifolia; assembly: GCA_001642375.2. Classification (NCBI taxonomy): domain Eukaryota; kingdom Viridiplantae; phylum Streptophyta; class Magnoliopsida; order Lamiales; family Lamiaceae; genus Mentha; species Mentha longifolia. The sequence continues at coordinate 26,853,776 of CM038111.1, read as the reverse complement.
CTTCTAACAAGAGTATCAAGGCAAGTTCTAGTGAAGAATATGCAATGCAAGATCAAGCTCTCAAGAAAGGATATTAACTATGTAATATGCATAGTTTAAGGCTCAAAATCCTCTCAAGCTTTTTTTTTTTTTTTTTTTTTCTAGAGCCTAAGTGCCTAACCTAAGATCATTCCTTCCAAGCTATTCAAGTGAAATAACCCTAATCATGCTTGACTCAAACTTGAGAAATTTCAAAAATGTCACCATTTTAGCATCAATCATTGGCATCTCACCCAAATGCACTTGAGCAATTAAACACGTTTTTTCACATTCACACGTGCAAGCATTCATTTAACCTTTTCAATTTTCCAAAAATTTCGCACTCAAGCTCCAATCAATCAACAAAATCATCATCACCAAAGATTCTCCAAGTAAGCTCACATCAATAGCAACAAACCAAAGAAGAAATTTCTATTAATTAAGCTCATCAATTCCCAAACTCGACACCAAACAACTTAAACAAGCACAAATCATGCATTTACCCCAATCAACCATAATCATCAAGCAAAATTAAGCATACAATCACTAAACACATCAAATAGAAGCTTGAAAAATACCAAAAGTAAAGTAATTTAAATTCCTTATCCTACCCCCCTCCCCCAAACTTATTTTAGAACATAAGGTCTAAAATGAGTTTGGAGGGAAGAATAATAAGAAATTTAAATTACACTTACAACGGTCCAAAGCTAGGTTGATGATGGTTTTGAAAGCCTTTCACTCTGTTGCTTGCTTGATTAGTTGATTCTCTTCCCTCATTTGTTCCAATCACAAAAATAAAGACAAATTAAGAAAAATGACTTAATCACAAACAAAGATCAAAAAACCAAAAATGAACTAAAACTAACTAAAAATGAAGAATAAAGAGATAGTTGTTGGGGTGCCTCCCAACGAGCGCTTAGTTTAACGTCGTTAGCTCGACAATACCTCATTAACCTTTCAAGGGACTTGAAATGACTTCCAACCTCGATCAAATGCCAACCCATCATCAAGTTCTTCAAGCTCCGGTTCATTTATTCTTGACTCTTCCGGATCATCCAAAACACTCGACATGTGGAATGTTGCCTTCTCTTCATTCATTCGAAGGGTGATACTCCCTTCAAACACATCAATGAGGGCTCGACTAGTGGCTAAGAAGGATCTTCTAAGAATCATCAGAATATCCCGGTCCTCCGGGATGTCGAGGACTACGAAATCCACCGGGTAAATGAGTTTTCCAACTCTTATAAGCACATCTTCCACAATACCTTTTGGATAGGATATTGAACGATCCGCCATTTGGAGAATAAGTGAAGTGAGCTTAAGAGTTCCAATCTTCAAACGATGAAAAATGGAAAGGGGCATCAAATTCACACCCGAGCCCAAATCACACAAGATATTCCTAAAAGCTTGGCCTCCTATCTCACAAGGTAGAGTGACCTTCCCAGGGTCCCCTTCTTTGTTTGAAATCTTCTTTTGTAGACGAGCACTATATTCCTCCGACAACATAATGGTTTCACCCTTATCAAATTTCCTTTTCTTTTTAACCACATCCTCCAAGAATCTCTCATGATCCGGAATTTCACTCAATAAACCAATCAAAGAAGCATTTATCTCCAATTTCTTGAATGCATCTAACAAATCACCTTTTCTCATGCAAATTCTCATCAATAGGCTTAATGGAAGATGTTAGATTATCCAAGCAATTCGGTTCCACTTGATCTTGAGAAGCTTTTGGAGTTGAAGTAGGAGTAGTACCTTGTGGTTTCTTGTAGAACTTTGCCTTCTCATTAAACTTCTCTTCTCCAAGTAACTTCTTTATCTCGGAAACATAATAAGCAGCTCTTCTTCTTTCCATCAAATTCTTGTCCTCCGACCACGGAATTCCATTGTTGAGCTTCATCCTTTTATGATATTCATGAATCTCTTCCTTCGACTTGCTTTCAATGTCTTCCAAAGGAGGCCAATAATCTGGGACCGTCACGGAGTATATATCATTAGCCAAACTCTTTAATGTCCATTCCTTCTCATAAAGGCTATGATCGTGAGATGATCCCAAGGAGGGACGCTTTGACCACCCCACTTTTTCCTCATATAAAATGGCACATATGGCTTTTTCTCCTCTTGGATCTCTTGTGAGGGTTTGGAAGATACCTCACTCACTACATGGATTGCATTGCATTATTGACTCGGATTGACTTGAGTGTTGCTCGAGGATTCTCCGAACTTGTGTTGAGTTGTAACTTGGTTAGCCATTTGGCTAATTTGACCCTCCATCATCTTTACGTACTTTGTCAATGAAGTGAGTGAATTCTCCAAGGCATTAACCTTTTGACCGGTTTGAGAGATAAAATCACTTTGTTGATTTGCCATTTGTTGAATGATTTGCTCAAGAGAAGGGGATGTCTTCTTAGACTCTTCTATCACCCCTTGAGAGACGGAGAATCCGGAAGGTGGAATTTGAGCATTGTTCGGATTTCCATAGGAAAGATTGAGATGATTCCTATTGTTAGGGTAGTAAGACGAGTCACCCCCTTGATTTCCATAAGAATGGTTTCCTTGGTACCCTTGCCTATTATAATTCCCATAGGCTCTTTGATCCACAAAACTCACTTCTTCCCTTCCATTTAACTCCCAATTCTCTTGAGATTGAACCTTTGAATTTGAGCTTTTCCTTCATCTTCATACTTTCTCTTCATAATAGCAAGCTCTAATGCTAATCCCTCATACCTCTCATCCTCAATCGAAGCAACCTTTCTAGAAGGGGTCCTCTCCATTGGCCATTGATAGCTATTAGCCGCCATCTCTTCAATGATTCTCAAAGCTTCCTTTGCATTTCGGTTGAGAAGGCACCCACCGGAAGTAGCATCTACAATGCTTCGTGTATGAGGTGTTAGCCCACTATAAAAGTTGGTCATTTGTTGACCCTCATTGAAGCCATGTTGAGGACACTTCCTTAGAAGCTCTCAATACTTCTCCCATGCTTCAAACAAAGTCTCATCACCTTGTTGAGAGAAGTGTCAAATATCGGAGATAAGCCTTTGAGCTTTGGATGGTGGGAAGTATTTAGAGAGGAAGGCCTTGCATAGATCATCCCATATGTGAATGTTAGCTTTTTTTAGTCCTTTATACCAATCCTTAGGCCCGATCCCGTAGAGAAAACCCGAACATCCTCATCCGGATAGCATCATTTGAAACTCCATTAAGCTTGATAGTATCACAAATATCAAGGAACATACCAAGGTGGGCGTTTGGATCCTCTATAGGACTTCCACCGAATTGCTCACTCTTCACCATTTGGATGAGTTCGGATTTGAGCTCAAAATTATTGGCATTGATCGTTCCCCATTCTCCTCCTTGAAATTGTTCCGTTGGAGATTGGAACATATGGTTGAGAGGAGGTGGTTGAGCCTCATTCGCCCTTCTTTCTTGCTCATCCTTCCATGCTCTAAACTCTTCCATTTCTTTCATAAGAGCTTCCAGTGCTTGATTGTTAGTCATTTCTTGATCTTCAATAGAATTCCTTCTTCTATGCCTTCTTTCAAAATTCAAGATCAAAGGTTGAACGAGTCTTCCTTTGGACCTTGTGTGCATAAACCTTCAAAACAAAAAATTAAAAGAAACAATGCTTGAATTAGTAACTTAATAACCAAATCGACTATTGAAACGCAAACTAAGCATCCCCGGCAACGGCGCCAAAAATTGACCCGCCCTCACTTTAGGGGTGATGGTAGAGAGCAATAATAATTGATTATAGTATAATCGAGTCGAATCCATAGGGAATGCAATGTCGAATGAGTTCAAGTAGTAATCTAATTATCTAACTACTATTCAAGCTTGCAAGTGACATGTTTTTGTATTTTTGATTAGCTAATGAGAAATATAAAGCAAGTAACATACTAGATAACAACTAATAACAAGAGTTAATAAACAATATTAGAAAGCTTGGTTCCAAATATACTCCAATAATCACTAGAGGCCTAGGTTTTAGGATTTGCATGGATTAGCCATTTTAATCTAATTCATATGGGAGTTCTATATATAGTAAACATCAATTCTTCTCTCGAAGCAACCAATATTAGTGGATTAACCTATGACATTGGTCCGCCCTCACTTTAGGGTGAGGGTAGAGAGCAATAATAATTGATTAAGTAATCGAGTCGAACCACAAGGAATGCAAGGACACTTAAGTCTCAAGTAGTAACCTAGCTACTAAACCTACTATTCAAGTTACCGACAAGCATATTTTTGTATTTTTGATTAACTAATGACACCAAAAAGTAATTATCAACTTTAAACTTAACTAAACAAGCAACAAATAAGCAAAGGATATAAAATCAATAGGAAATAAACGTGATTCCAATTATACTTCGATTAGGCTCAAGTGATGGGTGATTAGAACTCTAACTAGAATTAACCAATTTAATCCAATTTCATGTGGGAAACCTCCTAACTATGGTTCACTCAATTCTCATTGCAATGAAGACAAGTAGATTAATGAAAGGCCTAATTCCGACTAAGACATCAAGCAATTCATTAACTCCCAATAGCTCATGGAGTTCCTTAACACTACTATACTCTAGCATGCAAATCTCTTGATACTAGCATCTAATCTAAGTCTCCTAAGCATTAGATCAAACACTGGTATGCAACTATGGTGATCAATCACAATTACATAATAAAACATAGCCCCAAGATAAATGAACATGAAATTAGAAGGTAAATTCACAAATAAAGCCTAAACCCAATCACTTAATCCTAATCTACATATAATTGAAATCACAAGGAGAACTAGCTAGACATGATCAAGGAAAATAAACCATAAAAAGTAATTGAAATCATGCTTAAAAGAAAGAGAATTCAATAAGGAAGAAGAAGATGGTCTCCAATTGCAAATCCAACCAATGTAGCTTCAACAATCTTCAAAATACTAAAAAGGAAAGAGGGAAATGTTTCTAGGGTTCTTGGGGTATTAAAATTATAAAAGATACACAAATGGGGTGAATTCTAGGATTAAATACATAAAAAAATCAAGTTTGGGTCGAGTTGGACCGAGTTAGATGAGCTAACTCGGTCAAGAAGTGAAGGGGAAGGAACGGCGGCGGTCTGGCAGGCCGTCGCCGTTTCCTCTGCCAGCCTGCCGGTCCAGGCCGCCGGCGATCCTCTCCGTGCGCAGCCCTACGGTTTCGCCTCGTTCTCCCTCGTCCGAACTCCGATTCTCGATCCGCTTTTTGCTATGGACTCCCAACAAACCCCTCTTCGACATGGAATGATCAAATGGCCCAAATGAGTTCTCCATTATCCCTGCAAAAAGCATAAAGAGACTCGAGAGAACGAGGAAAACATAATTGAAATCAAACTAGTGAAACCCTAACTCTATAGATTTAAATTCCACATTTCAAACCTAGGTTTCACCCTAATTAAGCTCAATTATTCCTCGTTTCTGGCCTTCGATCCTTAACCACATGAATACTATTCCAATTCTTACCAAAATGGATCGAAAACCAAGAAAAATGTGAAAAGTCTAAAATGTACTAAGAGTTAAGAAACCCTAGTAGTTTTAACATATAAGCACATAAATCAAGACTCAAACACATTCCAAAACACTCAACATGCACATAAAATACGTGTTAATCACTCCCCCAAACTTAAGCCATTGTTCGTCCCGAACAATGAAAAAACACTTAAAACACGTATGGAGTGTGCATTTTGAGTTCCTCGATGCCTCATATCATATCAAAAACCATTTTAGCTCAAGGAAATTCTCAAGTCAAGCCAAACATTCATAAGATCACTCACTCTCCTAACTTAGAATTCAATCACTCAAACACCTTCGACTCTAGACCTCACAAAGAATATGTGTATCACTCGATCCCTCTACATATGGAAAAGGTAAGCACTCATCGAAATCATGCAAAGCATAACTTTAGCCATAAGCTTGCCTATCAACTCAAGTTTCTAATACTACAATGCATGCACAAATTAGGATCAAAAAGGTCTTTATTAAGCTTGTAATGTAGGGACATTGGTTAAGGTAAGGAATTATAGGCTAAGTGACTTAAATTTGCATTCAAGTACTCTTACCCCCCTTTCTTCTCCTTTTAAAGTATGAGGTTCTTCATCTTCCACCTTATCCAACCCCTTTCTATCAAATGAAACCATAAGCTTCTTTCAAAATTTCTAAAGAAACACTCCTTTATGCTCTTATTCTTTTTTTTTTTCTTTTTTTTTTTTCAATAAGAACTTTGTTCTTATTCTTTTCTTTTCTAACTTAGAGCTTATAGGAGTGCCCTTTCATTTCAAGATCAATCATCTAGACCCTTCACCATCACTCAACATTTTTCATGAATTTTTAACTTCACCAAGGTTCCCTTAACCATCCTTCACCCCCTATCATCCGGTTCAAGAAGAAAAGACTCTATTCAAGGCTCAAAATGGGACGACAATGGTAATGAAAGATAGGTTAGTGTTTAGGGAAAATGGGCTATTCAATGATGGCCTAAGATCATCTCCTAATCATGCAAACATGTAGTACTTCTCACAAGAGTATCAAGGCAAGTTCTAGTAAAGAAAATGCAATGCAAGATTAAGCTCTCAAGAAATGATATTCACTATGTAAAATGCATAGTTTAAGGCTCAAAATCCTCTCAAGCTTTTTGTCTAGAGCCTAAGTGCCTAAGTTCAATCCTTCCAAGTCATTCAAGTGAAATAACCCTAATCATGCTTGACTTAAACTTGAGAAATTTCAAAAATATCACCATTTAGCATTAATCATTGGCATCTCACTCTAATGCACATGAGCAATTCAACACGTGCTTTCGCACTCAAGCATGCATACATTCATTCACTTAAAATTTTTCTTTCTTAAAAATTTCGCATTCAAGACCACAAACTCATGAAGAGTAATTATTTAACCCTAATTCATCCCCAATTGCACAAAACAAGACACAAACTTACACACAAATTCAAAAGCCATCAAACACACTCAACAAATAACACAAAGTCCTTCAAAACATCCCACAGCTTCAAACTCATCATCAAAGAAATTCATTTCCTAATGTCAACAACCTAAAATTCTCATTCACAATCCAAGCAAACAACTCAATCAAATAGATACCATCAAACCACAAAAATACCTCAAACCATAATTTTAAAGCCAAGCAACATCAAACATGAGAGGAAAAGACCAAGAGACTAAGACAAGAGTGTAAAGCAAGAAAACAAAGCATGGAAAAATAGCAAGACATAAATTTAAAGTAATTTAAATTCATTATCCTACCCCCTTCCCCCAAACTTATTTTAGAAGATAAATTCTAAAATAAGGTTGAAGGGAAAGATATATAATGGATCTAAATTATACTTACAACATTCCAAGCTATGATGATGGTGGAGGATGGGGCCAAGTCATCCCTTGATTGAGTTGATGCTCTCGGAAGCTCTCCAAAAGCTCCATCATCGATGTTACTTGCTTTTCCATCTTCTTACTCCTTTCCACTTCATCAAGTTGAGTGACTCTCATCGAAGTCACCTCTTGCCTCATCACAGTGACTTGTGCATCAAGAGATTTGAATCCCCGTTCCATACTTTCCATTCTAGTCTCAAGAGTTCCAAATCTTTCATTATATCTTGACATTTGTTCTTCTCTTGACATTTGTTCTTCTCTTGTCGAATCTTCCATTTCCTCGTCCTCTTCATCCATATGCACTTCTTCCCCTCCATTGCCAATAGTGTACTCATCCTCTTCACCATACTTGAAGATATGGTTCTCCAAGATCAACTTGTGCATTGGCAAGTTCAATTGCCAATTTTCTCTTTCATGAAAATTGGTGACCAATATACTCGCGGCATTAAGGAGAGGGAACTTCTCACAATCTTCTTGAAGAAAATAGAATGGGGGTATGATAGAGTTGATAAACCTCAAGTACCTTAACTTCATGAAATCCATAAGATATGCTCCCTTCAATGGAGGGTATCCACCAAGATCTTCCTTGATCCACTTGGCAATGGGAGTAAGCATTCCTCCAATGTTAACCTTTCCGGAATTGCTTGCTTCAACAATTGAGGGATAAAGAGATGTATAAAACTTATCTTCCTCTTGGTCAACATAGCATGAAGAATGAAAAGATCATCGATCCGGACCGAGGTATTCTCCTTTCTTGCAACAATTGTGTCGCCAAGGATTTTAAGCACCATTCTTAACACCGGATTCCGCACCTCATTTGATTTTGAATATCCTGACTTGAAACCTTCCGGGGAAAGTGGTACAAGCTTGTTCCAAATGGAATAGTGCTCGAAAGCTTGCTCTATCAACACATCACCCCCATGTGGTACTCCAAAAATATCACCTATCTCCTCCAAGCTCATTTCATGCCTTTCACCAAACAATTGGAATTGAATACCTTGCATGAGATGAATATTTTCGGCCTCCACTATGCTCATAACTTCAAGAACAACTTTTTCATAAGTTTGTCTATCCTCAATAGTATCATCAAGGATACGTCCCCAACCAATATTATCAAAAAGAGACTTTACATTATCGTAAAGCCCTATCTTCACCAAAACCTCTTTTGAAGGAAACCTTGTTGGAAAAATGCCCTTTTTCACAAGAGTGGCGAATTTATCCCTTTCCTCATATGTTTCCAATCAAATATCATGAGCTTCCGGTGTTGTAGGATCCCTTCTTGGTTGGAATGACGAGGAGGAAGCATCCTTTCTCTTCTTGTTTGTAAGAGAAGCAATCAAATCCTTAGAAGTTATTGCATTTTCTTTTCCTTTTCCTCTAGACTCCTTCCTACAAATTATGAAAAAATCCAAATAAATTTCAAGAAGATAAACCAAGAATTTTCATATTGTAAGCAACTTTTCTCATGAACTCATGATTCCCTTGAACATGTATGCTCCCAAAAAGAAAAGAAAAAAAAAATTGAATTTTAAACAAGTATCAAGAATGTGAATTCCTACAATGTTCTCCAAAAATTCATACAAATTCCTTCAATCCTAGTCATGATCATGAATGCTCAAGTAGAAAGAAGTACAAATTTCCATGAATATTCAAATCAAAAAGATATAGCACAATTCGTAAATGCAAGAATTAATGCCATTCAATTCATGCTCATTCCCAAACTTCAAAAATTCAAAAATTCAAAAATTTCTCCCAAAAATTCAAGAAAAACCTAAGCTAGGAATTCTATTCAAACTATCACAAATGATGGGCAAAATACATACCAATTCATAGAATGAGTGTAGAAATCCCATAAAAGCAAAGGTGTAGAACATCTTACCTCATTATCTTGGGGAAACTTGAAGAACTTCACAACTTTGAACAAGAACCTTAGATTTTCGTTTTTTAGGTTAGGGTGAATGAAAAAGTGATTTCTAGGGCTTAAAATGTAGCTTATGGGATGGGTAATGAGACTATGGAAGGACTTAACAAGATTCAAAGTGATTTGAGAGTAATTAGAACATGAAATTTCAAATGTTTTAGTGAGAGAAAGTGATGTTCATGCTTGAAAAAGGGTTTGAAAAACATAAAATAAAGAAAAGGGAGTAAAAAAAATCAAAATAGAAAATAGGAGGAGGGAGGACTGGCGACAGTCTGGCCGGCGGTCTGGCAGGCCGCCGTGTAGACCGCCGTTTACTCTGCAGTCCAGCCACCTGGCCCGCGGTCTGGCCGCCGGTCTGGCAGGCCGCCGGCGCCCCTTCTTGCCCGGTTTCTGACCTTTTTTCGATGCGTTTCTCGACCTTTTTCGACCCTTTTCGAAGCACCGGGCCCTTCTCGACTGCCTCTTTATTCTCCCTAAGTATTTTTCAACTTTCTCTTTCAACATTTTCTATTTTTTATGGGTTTTCTCAAAAATCAAACGAAAATTGCAACAAACTCAAAAATTGAAAAATGAAATAAAAACTCACAAAAACGAACAAGAAAAGGATACGTGTTGAGGTGCCTCTCAACAAGCGCTTTGTTTAACGTCATTAGCTCGACTTAGTCTCCAAGATCAAGCATCATTAAGAAGAATGGTCGACTCCTCCTTAACCTTCTTCGAATTGAAATAGAGCTTGAGTCGATGTCCATTAACAACAAAGGTAGAACCATCATTCTTGAGAAGTTCAAATGTGCCATTCTTGAAACTCCTACTCACAATGTAAGGACCGGTCCACCTTGATTTGAGTTTTCCGGGGAAAAGACGAAGACGAGAGTTAAAAAGAAGAACCTCGTCGCCCGGAATGATCACCTTGTTTCGAATCTCCAAATCATGAAACTTCTTGGCTCTTTCCTTGTAAATCTAGGAATTTCATAAGCCTCATTTCTCTATTCATCAAATTCCACAAGATGATTCTTCCTATTCACTCCGACCTCCTTAAACTCAAGATTAACTCTCTTCATAGCCCAAAATGCCTTATGCTCAATCTCCAAAGGCAAGTGACAAGACTTTCCAAAGACAAGTTGATATGGAGACATACCAATGGGGGTTTTGTAGGCGGTTTGATAGGCCCACAAAGCATCATCGAGTTTCTTCGCCCAATCCTTTCGAGTAGTGATTGTCTTCTCCAAAGTTTGCTTGATTTCCCAGTTTGCAAGCTCGGCTTGACCATTGGCTTGAGGATGGTATGGAGATGTAATCTTGTGCTTCACTCCATACTTAGCGAGAACACTTCCCAACCACTTGTTATTGAAGTGAGACCCCCCATCACTAAGCAAAGCCCTCGGAGTTCCAAACCGAGTCAAAATATTCTTCTTTAAAAACTTGATCACAACTTTGGAATCACTAGTCGAAGTAGGAATTGCTTCAACCCATCTTGAAACATACTCAATAGCAAGAAGAATGTAGGAAAAACCACAAGAATTAGGGAATGGTCCCATAAAGTCTATCCCCCAAACATCAAACAACTCAACCTCAATCATAATGTTTTGAGGCATCTTATCTTTCCTTGTGATATTCCCCATTCTTTGACATCTATCACAACTCTTCACAAAAGTTTGGCAATCCTTAAAAATCGAAGGCCAATAGAATCCGCTTTGAAAAACCTTCCAAGCAGTACGATTAGCCCCAAAATGACCCCCATTCGGTCCCTTATGACAATCTCCAATAATCTTGAGCCATTCATTGTCCATAGCACTATCTACGAATAATTCCATCGGCACACCTCCTCCATAGATACGGATCTTGCCAATAATAGAACCTCACATCTCTAAGGAACTTGGCCTTTTGATAATCTGAGAGATTTGGTGGCAATTCTCGAAGCACAAGGTAATTGGCAAAGTCGGCAAACCAAGAATCTTTACACTTCAAGACCATAATCTTCTTATCCGGAAAACACTCATTGATACACAATCTCAAATCTTCACCTTCAATCGGCTTTTCAAGCCTTGACAAATGATCGGCTAGCACATTATCTACCCCTCTTCTATCATGAATCTCCATGTCGAATTCTTGAAGAAGGAGGATCCAACGAATCAAATGAGGCTTTGCATCCTTCTTCGCCATGAGATGTCGTATAGCTATATGATCCGAATAGACAATAGTGTGATTCCCAACAAGATATGACCGGAATTTGTCAAAAGCAAAGACAATGGCCAAGAATTCTCTCTCGGTTGTTGTGTAATTCTTTTGAGCACCATCCAATGTCCTACTAGCATAATGAATGACTCGAAACACCTTATCTTTCATTTGCACCAAGACCACTCCTAAAGCATAATCACTTGCATCACACTTTAGAATGAAAGATTCACTCCAATTAGGCTTGATGAGAATAGGAGTAGAGATGAGGGCTTTCTTCAATGTCTCAAAGGCTTTCAAATATTCTTCATCAAAGACAAACTTCACATCTTTTTGCAAGAGATTGCAAAGTGGCTTGGTAATCTTGGAAAAACCTTCAATGAACCTTCTATAGAACCCCGCATGACCAAGGAAGCTTCGGATTGATTTCACATTTGTTGGAGGCGGAAGCTTCTCTATGGCGACAATTTTAGCTCTATCAACTTCCAAACCATCTTTAGAGACCTTATGTCCAAGCACAATTCTATCTCGAACCATAAAGTGGCACTTCTCCCAATTCAAAACAAGAGAAGTGTCCTTACATCTTTGCAACACTTTGGTGAGATTATCCAAACAAGAATCAAAACTCTCCCCGAAGACCGAGAAGTCATCCATGAACACCTCCATAATATTTTCAATCAAACCTCCGAAAATATACATCATGCACCTTTGGAAAGTGGCTGGAGCATTACACAACCCAAAAGGCATCCTCCTATAAGCAAATACTCCATAGGGGCATGTAAAGGCCGTCTTGTGTTGATCCTCCGGGGCTATGGCAATTTGATTGTATCCGGAATACCCGTCAAGAAAACAATAGTACTCATAACCCGCGAAACGGTCCAACATCTGATCAATAAAGGGCAAAGGGAAGTGATCTTTCCTTGTTGCCGCATTTAGAGCCCTATAATCAATGCAAACTCTATATCCGGTGGCAACTCTTGTAGCAATAACTTCTTCCTTCTCATTCTTGACCACAGTCATCCCTCCTTTCTTCGGAACCACTTGGGTAGGACTCACCCATTCACTATCTGAAATAGCGTAGATCATTCCTGCATCTAATAGCTTCAACACCTCTTTCCTCACTACTTCTTGCAAAACCGGATTCAACCTCCTTTGAGGTTGAACCTTAGGTTGACAATCATCCTCTAACAATATACAATGCATGCATATAGATGGATAAATACCCTTGATATCATCAATAGACCAACCAATAACATCTTTAAACTCCCTAAGGACTCTCAACAACTTGTCCAATTCGGACTCTAACAAGTGTTGTGACACTATAACGGGTAAAGAGTCATTATCACCAAGAAAGACATACCTTAGATGATCGGGGAGAGGTTTCAATTCTTGAGAGGCACTTGAAGAAGATTCCGCCTTAGTTGAACTCCCACTCTCCCCCGGTTGGTTGATGTCAAGGTAATGAACCTCATCCTTCAATGATCCTTGATTTGCTTCCAAATAAGCAATGGACTTCAATAAGTCATCACAAGCATCATCTAAATCATAATAGGAATAGAAAGAATTGGAGATGATTTCCTCCGTGAGGCCTTTTGCCATAGATGTAGGCAAAGTGGTAATTGCATTGCACTCCTCATAAGTTGAGTCATCTCCTCGCTTCATTGCATCGAAGATTGAAAGAGTGAGGGTCTCTCCATTCACTCTAAAAGTGAGATTTCCGTCTTGTACATCAATAAGAGCTCTTCCGGTTGCTAGGAAAGGACGCCCAAGAATGAGAGGCATCCTCTCATCTTCCGGCATATCCAAAACAACGAAATCTGGCGGGAAATATGAATCCCTCCGCTTTTACCAAAACATCTTCAACAATTCCTTGAGCATATGATATAGAACGATCGACCATTTGAAGACAAATAGATGTAGGTTTGATCTCTCCAATATCCAACCTCTTAAAGATAGTTAATGGCATCAAATTGATACTAGCTCCTAGATCACATAAGACATTTCCAAACTTTTTCCCTCCAATCACACATGCTATTGTGAAGCTTCCGGGATCCTTCTTCTTCAAAGGCAATTTTCTTTGAATCACCGCACTAACTTCCTCCGTGAGGCTAATTGTTTCAAATGAACCAAACTTCCTCTTTTTAGCCACAGCATCCTTCAAAAACTTCAAATAGCCGGGCATATCACGAAGTGCATCAAGCAAGGGAATGTTGATTTGTACCTTATTGAATATATCCAAGAATCTCATCAACTTCTCATCAACCTTAGGCTTGGCTAAACGATGAGGGAATTAAGCCTTTGTAATAACATCCTTGGTAGGAAGAGGAGCCTCTACTAGCACCGCCTTAGGAGCTTCTCCTTGAACTTCTTTCCTTGATTCTTCATCAATAGTTGGAGACTCTTCATAGGGTATGTCTTCAACAAGAACTTCATCTTCTTTACTCTTGGATGTAGCTTCATTCTCATAAGCCCTTCCACTCCTCAAGGTGATAGCATTACACCCTTTAGGATTTATCTCCGTGTTGCTTGGAAACTTTCCCGATGTGTGTTAAGTGGTGGCTTGGTTAGCCATTTGACTTATTTGGCCCTCCATCATCTCACTGCTTTGTTAAAGAAGTAAGTGAATTCTCCAAGGCACTCACCTTTTGCCCGGTTTGTGTGATAAAATTTCCTTGTTGAGAAGACATTTGAGCTTGATTTGCCAACATTTGTTGCATCATTTGCTTCATTGATGGAGAATTCTTCTTTGGTTCCTCAATAGCTCCTTGAGATACCGAAAATCCGGGAGGTGGCAATTGAGCATTGTTAGGATTACCATAAGAGAGGTTAGGATGAGGTCGATTGTTGGGATTGTATGATTGATAACCTCCTTGATATCCATAAGAATTTCCTCCTTGTGGCCTTCCTTGAAATCCTCCTTGTTAACCTTAGAAACCTCCTTTGTTGAAATTTCCATATTGCCTTTGGTTAACAAAATTCAAGTCTTCACTTCCACTAAGCTCCAAGTTCTCTTGATATTGATGAACACTTTGAACTTGAGCTTGAGATTGAGCTTTCCTCTCTTCTTCGTATTGCTTCTTCATATTAGCAACTTCCATTGCTAGAGCATCATACTTCTCATCATCAATAGAAGCAACTCTTCTTGATGGAGCCCTCTCCATGGGCCATTGATAACTGTTATAAGCCATTTCCTCAAGAATCCTTAGAGCTTCCTTTACATTTATATTCACAAGGCATCCTCCGGAAGTAGCATCCACTATGCTTCTCGTGTGAGGTGTGAGGCCACTATAGAATGTGGTGATTTGTTGTCCCTCGTTGAAACCATGTTGAGGGAACTTCCTTAATAACTCTCTATACCTTTCCCATGCCTCAAACAAGGTCTCGTCACCTTGTTGAGAGAAGTGTGAGATGTCGGAGATGAGGTTTTGAGCTTTAGATGGTGGAAAGTATTTGGAGAGAAAGGCCTTGCACAAGTCATCCCATGTATGAATGTTGGCCTTGTTCAATCCCTTGTACCAATCCATGGCCCGATCCCGTAGAGAAAACCCAAACATCCGCATACGAATAACATCACTTGGCACTCCATTTAGCTTGACCGTATCACACATATCAAGAAACATGCTAAGATGGGCATTTGGATCCTCCGTGGGACTTCCACCAAATTGTTCACTCTTCACCATTTGAATAAGTCCGGATTAGAGTTCAAAATTGTTAGCATTGATCGTCCCCCACTCTCCTCCTTGGAATTGTTCCGTTGGAGGTTGGAACATATGGTTGAGAGGAGGTGGTGGAGCCTCATTTGCCCTTCTTTCTTGCTCATCTCTCCAAGCTCTCATATCTTCAAGTTCCTTCCTAAGAGCCTCATAATCTTGATTGTTGGCCATGTCTTGTTCTTCAATAGAATTCCGTCTTCTATGTCTTCTTTCAAAGTTCAAGATTAAAGGTTGAACGAGTCTTCCTTTAGACCTTGTGTGCATACACCTACAAAGCAAAAATCAAAAGAGAAAAATACTTGAATTAGTAATTCAATAACCAAATCAACTATTGAAACTTAAACTATGCATTCCCCGGCAACGGCGCCAAAAATTGGTCCGCCCTCACTTTAGGGTGAGGGTAGAGAGCAATAATAATCGATTAAGTAATCGAGTCGAACCACAAGGAATGCAAGGACACTTAAGTCTCAAGTAGTAACCTAGCTACTAAACCTACTATTCAAGCTACTAACAAGCATATTTTTGTGTTTTTGATTAACTAATGACACCAAAAAGTAATTATCAACTTCAAACTTAACTAAACAAGCAACAAATAAGCAAAGGATATAAAATCAATAGGAAATAAACGTGATTCCAATTATACTTCGATTAGGCTCAAGTGATGGGTGATTAGAACTCTAACTAGAATTAACCAATTTAATCTAATTTCATGTGGGAAACCTCCTAACTATGGTTCACTCGATTCTCATTTCAATGAAGACAAGTAGATTAATGAAAGGCCTAATTCCGACTAAGACATCAAGCAATTCATTAACTCCCAATAGCTCATGGAGTTCCTTAACCCTACTATACTCTAGCATGCAAATCTCTTGATCCTAGCATCTAATCTAAGCCTCGTAAGCATTAGATCAAACACTTGGTATGCAACTATGGTGATCAATCACAATTACATAATAAAACATAGCCCCAAGAGAAATAAACATGAAATTAGAAGGTAAATTCACAAATAAAGCCTAAACCCAATCACTTAATCCTAATCTACATATAATTGAAATCACAAGGAGAACTAGCTAGACATGATCAAGGAAAATAAACCATAAAAAGTAATTGAAATCATGCTTAAAAGAAAGAGAATTCAATAAGGAAGAAGAAGATGGTCTCCAATTGCAAATCCAACCAATGTAGCTTCAACAATCTTCAAAATACTAAAAAGGAAAGAGGGAAATGTTTCTAGGGTTCTTGGGGAATTAAAATTATAAAAGATACACAAATGGGGTGAATTCTAGGATTAAATACATAAAAAAATCAAGTTTGGGTCGAGTTGGACCGAGTTAGACGAGCTAACTCGGTCAAGAAGTGAAGGGGGAAGGAACGGCGGCGGTCTGGCTGGGTCTGGCAGGCCGCCGTTCAGGCCGCCGTTTCCTCTGCAGTCCAGCCACCTGGCCGGCGGTCTGGCCAGGCCGCCGTCCAGGCCGCCGGCGATCCTCTCCGTGCACAGCCCTACTGGTTTCGCCTCGTTCTCCCTCGTCCGAACTCTGATTCTCGATCCGCTTTTTGCTATGGACTCCCAACGAACCCCTCTTCGACATGGATTGATCAAATGGCCCAAATGAGTTCTCCATTATCCCTGAAAAAAGCATAAAGAGACTCAAGAGAACGAGGAAAACATAATTGAAATCAAACTAGTGAAACCCTAACTCTATAGATTTAAATTCCACATTTCAAACCTAGGTTTCACCCTAATTAAGCTCAATTCTTCCTCGTTTCCGGCCTTCGATCCTTAACCACATGAATACTATTCTAATTCTTACCAAAATGGATCGAAAACCAAGAAAAACGAGAAAAGTCTAAAATGTACTAAGAGTTAGAAACCCTAGTATTTTTAACATATAAGCACATAAATCGAGACTCAAACACATTCCAAAACACTCAACATGCACATAAAATACGTGTTAATCAGACATCTATCTCCGCTAGGTCTCAATATGTATAAATTAACTCCAAATAGCTCAATTTATTATCTAGAAGCTCCTACTAGCAAGAATTACTAATATGGTGTGATTTGATGCCAAGTGTTATGAATTAAAGCCTCCTAAGCATTTAACCAAACAACTTGTAAGCCATCAATGATGGCCAATCAATCATGCAATAATATTCAAGACCCAAACCACAAGACATATGAATTAGAAGGTAAATCCAACAACAAAATCCAAAAACCTAGTTTTCTAGATCATATCTTCATATATTGGAACCAAAGGGAAATTTAGCTAGACATAATTAAGGAATTAAACCATAAAAAGTAAATAAAATCATGCTTAAAAGAAAGAGAATTTAATAAGGAAGAAGAAAATAGTCTTGAATCTTCAATCCACAAAGTAATGCTCTCCAAATCTTCAAAATACTAAAAAGGAAAGAGGGAAATGTTTCTAGGGTTCTAGAAATATTAAATGTGTCAAAGATTCTACCAATGAAGTATAATATCCTATTTATATCATTACATTGAGTGGGGGTCAAAACATAATTAGAAAAATATAGAAAATGGGAGAAAGAAGTTGTGCGGCGCGCCCGCTCCCGGAGGTCGCGCGCCCAAGGCCAAATTTCCTTCATTGGCGCGACAGGGCCTCTGAAGCAGTTGCGCGCCGGGTCGCGCCCATGTTGCTCCCGCTGCGCAACAATTTTGTTTCGGCTCGTTCTCCCTCGTCCGAACTCGGAATCTCGATCCGCTTTTTGCTATGGCTTCCTAACAAACTCCTCTTCGACATGGAATAGTTCAATCGGGCAAATGAGTTCTTCATCAACCTACAAAAAGATACAAAGAGACTCGAGAGAACGAGGAAAACATGAACTAACTTGAACTAGTGAAACCATAACTCTATAGATTCAAATTCCACATTTTCAACCCTAGGTTTCACCCTAATTAAGCTCGATTCTTCCTCGTTTCTAGCCTTCGATCCTTAGCAACATGAATACTCTTTCCAATTCTTATAAAAATGGATCAAAAACCGAAAGGAAATGAGAAAAGTAAAAAGTATGCTACAAGTTAAGAAACCCTAACATTTCTAACATTTAAGCATATAAACACATTCAAACACATTCAACATGCACATAAAATACGTGTTAATCACTGCCCTCTTCGACGAGGGTAGCAAAAATAGAGTAATACAACTGGTGTCAATTCATGATTGACCAGTTGGTTGAAACCTCAAAAAGTATCTCTCCAGTTTCCGACATCTCTTTCAAGGTGTTCATGAAGAAGATTAACTTCGCTCGCCTCATATCTTACTAGCCAAGAAGACCCACACTCGCCTCCAGAAGCAAAAAGAGATGGATGTGAAGAATACTCTTCTATTCCGAAAATAAGTGGACAGGACGGAGTGCGAACTAGAGTGTGCACTGCTTTTGCCAGGGGAGGAAAGAGAGTAGCCCCCAACATCTGGTGACCAACAAAGCGAAAGACAGAAGAGCAAGGGAGGAACAAAAAGCTGCCAAAATTGCTTCTGGTAAAACCTCAAAGTGAAAATTGAGGGATGAGACCGAAAGCTTAAAAGAAGAAGGAGCTCAATCTGAGGGGGAAGCTCAGATTGAAGGAGCAGATGTTGATGATGTGCAGATTGATGCTGCTGTTGAGGAGTTGAGGGAGTCAACTCTCAGTGGAGTAGGAGAAGCAGCACCAATCAAGAAGGCCTTGGATTCGGAAAAGTTGAGTCAAGGAAATATTGAAGGAGAAAAAGCAGAGAATGAGTCGAAATCCTCAACTCCTGCTGAGGAAATTGAGATTGACACCACAAAGCTTGATGGTGTGGTGGAGACAATTTCAAAGGATATATTTCCTAAAAGCTCAATCGTTTCTCAGCCGGACACTTCACAAGCGAAAGGAAAGAAAGTGATAGTCAAAGTGACTGCTCCCGCTTCTGACTTTGTGAATGTCGAGGATGATGAAGAGACTGAGAGCGATGATGACCAACCTCTACGACAAGTATTCTTTTTTAGTAGAATGCAAAAAGAAGGCAAGTCATCTTCAACAACAACAGCTGAAGGCAATATCTTCAAGGACTTGAGCCCCCTTGAAGACACTTTCAATGAAGAAGATGCATACATGATACTGGATTTTTCTGATGGACCAGTTGATCCAAAGGAAATGGCAAGGCAAGTTATTCAAATAGCAAAGACACAGGCTGTTGATGCTGTCAGGAAGCGATATAAAGGAAAAGACGTGACAGATCAGCTACTTGAATCAGCAGCTTGCTTCCTTGCCTATGTCTACATCCGTGGGTCAGAATATAACAACGTGTTCGACGCACGCACAGTTTATGAAGAGGATATTCTGGAGCTCACTGAAACGGATTATCTTCAACAATACAAAATTAGATACTTCAGTGACCTAATCAACCTTTAAGAGGTGTGGAGGAGAATTGATGAGGTACTAGTGCCCTCCACTCCAGAGTTAATTGAGGGATCAAAGGAAGAAGTTCCAAAAATCGCTCACAAACAACCAATGAAGAAACAAGGATGACAGAAGCTGAATGGACTAAAACAGTATACCAGATCATAGCAGTTGCTGAAACGGAGGTAGCAGAATTTCTTGATCCTACCAGCAAAGTGTTGTGCACAGCAACTGTGGTGAAAGATCTTGTGGACACTACCAAGAAGTTGAAGCTTTGTCAGGAAATCAGAACCAATCTGGAAGAACTCAAAGCTTCCATTCAAGAACTTGTGAAAGAGAAAGCTGAAATAGACACGTTCATCCAAAGCAGAGCAATTATTAAAGAAGCAGAAACTCAACAGATGGATGGAAATTCATGAACTACTATGCTCATAGGGATGTTAATCGGGCCAACCCGAGCTGGTTTGGGTCAACCCTGTCGGGCTACAGGTTAATCGGTCCGGGCTCAATCGGGTTGGGTTTTTTTCGGGCTAGAAAATCTTGACCCTAACCCTAACACTCCAAGGCCCAGGTTGCCCGTCGGGCCACACTATTTATTAAAAAAATAACTATAAGAGTTTGACAAACACTTATATTATTTTCGTATAAGTATTTTAACAAACACTTAATAGACAATGCATATTAACATTTACAATTAAACATTATCACAGAACTTTGACAAGAAACATCTCTTTATTTCCACCGTAAGTAACATTAAGATTCATGAAGAAAACAAATTCAAAAGTCTATACATTAAGACTCATTAAGAAAGCAAAATTTGCAGCTACACACACTCACATACCAAGTGCAAATTGAAAACAACATAACCCGCAAATAGAGGAGATTTTGCGCCGGCTAAAGATTTATGTCCGTCAAAGGGCGACGGTTGGCTGGAGATTTTAGGGATGAAATGTTCCCTTCGTCTGCACCTCTCTGCCGGGCTGCGCGTTAGAGAAATAAAGGGGGTGAAGAGGGTTTATTTCATAAGCTTTTACATTACTGTAATTTATTTTATAATATATATTGATATAAATATAATATATTAATTTTATTAGCTGCAGCCCGACAGGCCAGCCCGAGCAACCCAAAAACCCCAAAAATGAATACAGGTAAAAAAAATCGACCCTAAGCCTATTTTTTTATCAGGTTATTCGGGCCAACCCGCGGGCTTCGGGCTGAATTGACATCCCTATATGCTCCTTATCCAATGCATAAGACAAAATTCGTGCAAAAGTTCAGCTAAAAAAAAAAAAAAAAACTATGAAGTTTGTTGCCAACAAGGAGGTTCAAATCTCCAACAAGGATATAGAGATATAGCATGTGCGTGATCTGCTCAAGGAAGAGCAAGCGAAGATGGAGGCTGCAGCGGGAATGGAAGAATTGGCAAAGAGGCTGGGAGATGAAGATGATGCCCTGAAAGTGAAGGTGGAGATGCTTGAAGGTGACATTACAGCTAGGAAGGAGCGACATGATTCGCTTGAGAAGGAACTGGAGGAGGTGAAGAAGCGAAACACTTCTCTAGCAACTGAACTCAACATAGCCAAGTACGAGAAGAAGGTGATAGAGGAGAACACCTCTGCCAAGAGAGTTGCTGAACTTGAGGCAGAAATGGAGAGGCTATGTACTAGAGCTACTAATGCTGAAGAAGCTCTTATCACCAGCCAAGATGCTTACAAGAATATAGCTTCAGCCTTTGACAAATAGGAGCGAGAGTTTGCAGAGAAGGTGAAGCAGGCTGTTGAGTTCAAGCCAGTGATGCAGAAGCTGCTGCAAGAGAGTGTGATGCTTGCAACTAAAGCACTGATTAACTTGCCTACTTCCTCACAAGTAGAAAGCGATCTTACTCCGCTCGCTCAATTAAGGTCTCAAGTGACAGCCACTACCCAGTCCACTCTTCCTCTCACTATTGTTGGTGAGGCTAACAAGGGAGAAAGTGATGGGTTGAAGCGTAAGCTAGAAGAGTCGGGTGAAGAAGCAGATTAAGGAATGAGGAGAAGATGAAGTTAAAATTAGTCATTATCAAAGATGTTGCACCGAAAAGTGTTAAAACTACAAAATCTGTTGCTGTTGCTGCCCCGCTTCAATCGAGAAGTGTTGGTCCTCACCAATAAGGAGTGAAAAGAGTTTGAGGGGAGCAATAACTGGAGAAGAATTGAAGGTATATGATGAAATATACCCTGAATATCATAGCAGATAGGGAGAATAATACTTTTCCTCTATCAAAGATATGTTCTTAAAACTGACGAGGAGGCCAGATGGCTGAAGAAGAAAGCCTGCTCGAAGATGATAGGCATAATGAGGAATGAGAATTGCTTATCCAATCGAGAAACGATGAAGAAAGATGCAGTGGAAGCCACTCTTAGAGCGTTTTGTAAAAACCTATTCAAAACGCTTGAGGAAAAAGCTACATACACATACGGAATTGATTAGATGCTCAACAGAACTGCAGAAGAAATAAGAGCTAACAGATAAGCAAACTCACATGCCCAGTATGTTGAGTACATGATTGAAGAGAAGACGGTGGACCCAGAGTGAGAGGTGGCCAAAGAAAAATTCATTAAGTGGCATTATTTCTTGAACGTCTGGAGAACAGAATTCGAGATGGAGGCATTCATCGCTTTCATAGAGCAAATTTATCTCACTCTCCGGATAAGAATATGTCACGAGGCCAAAATGAGAGCAATATTGATCAAGCCACCATCCAAGACTTTTCTCCCAATTCCTACCAAGATAGGCACCAACCACAAGGACTTTGGCTTCCTTCAGAAAGAAGTGATCACATGTTGCAAGGCCTTGAGGTATGGAGACGACCCAACAACTGAGCAGATCAAGGAAGCAAAGGAAAAACTCTACAGTGCATACAATGAACCCCCACCGAAATTCTAAATGTCCACATTCATCTTTATAATGTTTATCTCTGTAAACACTTCACATCATGTATGAGATAATCATTATTCATCCTCAAACAATGTCTCGTCGATTGTTTATAGCTTTACGTTATTTCACTCGCAGTAATGTCTGCACTAAGGCAGATGGATAAAAGCTAAAATTATATTATCTTGCTTTCTAAAAATGCTCTGATACCTAGTCAAAGCAAGTCTATCGCTCTGATACCTTTTTAAGTTAGATTATTCACTCTGTTACTTTCATAAGAAAGTACTTTGCTTAGAATCCATTAGATTTATTAAGTCAGATCTATAGGGTTTTGGCATCATCAAAAAAGGGAAAATTGTTGGAATATTTGTTAAGGGGAAGCGGAATCTATTTGTGCTTTAATAAAATATATTTGTTTTGATTAGTTTCCAAAACCCCATAGATCTTTCCCTTATTATTTTTGATGTAAGCTAGTATCGCTTGATTTAATTTTCAATGTATTAGAAAAGCTCACTTGTTAAGGAGCTACATTTCTATAGGTGTATTTTGTTTCTAGGAAAAGCGAAGTGAGGCGAAGCCAAACAAAGCGAAGTAAAGCTGAGCAATAGTGAAAAGAAGAAAAGCGAAGAAGGTTTTATAATTTCAAGTTTGCCGGAAGCGACAAGTCTCAAGTGATCACTTTTATAAAGTGGGAAGCGACTACAGTCAAAAGTGACTTGAAGAGAAGCACTCATGCAGAAGTAACTCAGAGAAAGCGACATCAGTACAAGCGATAGTGGAAATAGTATCCAACACTGATAAAGTGCTCATGAGAAAGCACGAGCAGCGACAATGTGAACTGGAGTTTGAATTTCAAAATTTAAACTCTGCAACAATTCGTACACTTCATTAATGCGGCGCGGAGGTCAGAGGATGTGTGGAAGATTGTCATAAGCCAACGGATATAGCCAGGACAGTGCACAGCTGCTGTCTCTGCTACATTCCAAGTCGAAAATCTACAGATATCTAGGGTTTCCTCTTTCAGAAAGAAGACAAGTCGGAAAAACACTGACCGCCTGTAAAAAAGGTGCATTGTCGCAAGACTGAAGGGAAGTGAGAGACGCGCCTGCAACCTCTCTAACGGGTAGTTGGGGATCTCATACTATAAATAGGGATGGATACTCATACTATTCTCTCGCGCACAAGTTTACAGCAAGAACTTCAGAGCTCTCATTCATACATTCTTCAAGTTCTTAAATTCTAGAGTTTAGTTGAGTCCTTAGAAGCTTTTTCTAAGTTTCTAAGTCCATAGACCCTATATCTCTTCATCCCTAGGTTTTCTATGAGAAGAATCCTTATACCTTTTACGTGATCTTCATTGTAAAAGGATTCTCTCTTAAGTTAGAACTCTTATAAACCAACCCCCCCCCCCCAACCAAAGTTCCTTTGTGTTGTAAGTTTGTGTTTTGATTCGTTGACTGTGTAGTTGTGTTTGTATGTATTTGTTGTTAGGTTTCTAGAGAACCCATTTGGAATCTCTAGGTTTTAAGTTCAAGACGAACTTGAAGCACTTCACTAGGAAGGATAAAACCAGTACGTATGTTTGTTCGTGTTTGATTTTCCAAGTAAAGGAAGTTTGAGTTGCTGAGTAAAGGCAACAAGTGGATGTAGGAGCGTAACCTCCGAACCACTATAAATCGCTTCTATCCTTACTGCTTTATTTACTGCTTTCTTAGATAAGTATTTATCGCTTTTTTTTAATTTCTTTATATTTAAAAGCTTTGATTATTGCATAAAACACACACTCACTTTAAGCAACCAACACGATTTCCCACTAAGGCAAGATTTTATCAAAAGAGAGTATAATATCGCTCACTAAATTCCGCAAGCGTTTTCTCTGAAAGCTATTCGCTTCTGAAAAGTTCTCACTTCTTCAAAAGCGAAACACTTTTCTTTTCAAAAACTTATTATTTTAAGTAAAATTTTAGAGAAGTCTAAATTCTCTAACGCGTGTATTCAAACCCCCCCCTCCCCCTCTACACGCGTAACTCGCTTCAGAGACCAACAAGAGAGAATACCCAAAAATAGTCAAAATGATAAAGCAAAAGTCAATAATAGCCACAAATAAAAGAATGGTATTATTTTAGCCATTTTTAACATGTAAAGATAGTTATACCTTAATGAAATAAAATGATAAAAAAAACAAAATCTAAACTAACCTAATTTAGACCCACCAGCGTGTCTCTCCTCCCACATTCCCAATTTCTTATTAATTCTCTCTCTCTCTCTCTCTCTCTGCTGGAAAAAA
Source organism: Mentha longifolia (assembly GCA_001642375.2). Classification (NCBI taxonomy): domain Eukaryota; kingdom Viridiplantae; phylum Streptophyta; class Magnoliopsida; order Lamiales; family Lamiaceae; genus Mentha; species Mentha longifolia. The sequence continues at coordinate 26,828,966 of CM038111.1, read as the reverse complement.
GTTGTCAATCTACACTTTCTCTGCCACCCCTAGATCCACCGGCGCCGCTTCGATTTTGCACAGGATCACCAGAATCATATAAGGTTACCATCATATTCTCCCTCTCTTCTTGATCTCTATATCCCTTTTCTCTCTCTCTCTCACCCTCCCTGTTAAAATGTAGTGCTCTGAATTACTACGTAAACAAACAAATAGTGCAATGTTGAGAGTAATGTTAGATAGAATGTGGAGAGCACATTCAATCCAACATGCAGCGGAAATAAAGATTGCACACACAGAATAATTTTTCCTCACAAGTTATACAACTCGTGAGCGCCTTACAGCAAAATATTCATTAACCATATAATGAACTTACAAAAACAACAAAAAAAATAAATGATGTTAATCTTCTCGAACTAATTTCTCGAAGATAACACCTTAAATGACTAGTCCTATCTCTAGTACTACTTGTATAAAGTTACAGATTGAAGATCCACAATAAAAGCAACGCTGATAAATAGTAAACAAAATGTTGCTCTCGATGTTGCTTCACTCCAGCAAGTAACACTGACGAACTTGGCTCTCCTTCAAGGTTGAAGCGCATTTTTCTGTTTCCAAATCCGTGAGAATGAATTGATCTTGATGCGGTATTTATAGAGGAGTGTTTGAAGAGTAGACTTGGCCCACATTGACTCGGCCCACATTCCAAACCCTAGCCTCCAAGATATGTCATGCATCTTCAACTTTATCCAAGTCAGTCTTCATGATATGGTAGCATCCTAGAAAATAGGGATTTGTTTCTATCTTTGCACATAGATGCATATCTCCATGAATCTTGACTTGTCTTGGCTGCCAAGTCTTCTAGAAACCTAGCTTTATTCAAACCCTAATAATATACACGTAATATGGAAGGTTAAGATTATAATATACAATTAATTATGGAAAGTAAGAGTACCGGGTTAAGTCAGACTCTTCAATGTTTCGGCCACATTGGCGACAACATTAGTAGAGTCATCATTGAACCTAACAATCTCCCCCTTAATCTTTACCTTCCTGCAACAAAAATAAAAAGGATAAAAATATACAAAAAATGAATAAAGAATATAATCAAGGAGAAGAACTCCCCCTGAACAAAATCCCATTAAAAAACATTGTCAATAACAATGAAATGAAAAACCAACGTAACCCCATTAAAAACTAACAAAAATCCATTAAAAACCATTGTCGGTAACAACACAAAAATACTCAAACTAAACTAAACTGTATCTACTCCCTCTTTTTTGTTGAAGGAAGAACCTTCTTTTTCTGAGTATAATGCTGATGAAAATGATGAGGCAACAAATAATGAAGAATCTGCCAATGAGTGTGAGCAACCACCAAAATGCATCAGAACCAACATTCCTTATAACACCAAAGATTCATCTTCACTAATACTTTCTTCTCCTTCAGAGCTAGCTTTGTGATATGCCTTTAGCTGAGTGATTGGTTGCAAAAGCGCCAATTTATTTGTTCAACAAAACTTCAAAGATCTCCAAGTACAAAGGGTGAGAAGTGAAAGCTCAAAATAATAGAATAACACCCAAATATAAGGAAATCTAGCACAACCAATATTACACAGAGATACACTATCCACATATCCATCCTTTTCCAAAATCAACAGAAATTATTGAGATTTATCTTATAAGCACGCCAAATAAGTTTTCTGAAAAAAAAAATATATGGATGAGCAGACTTTAGATATCTGAAGAATGACCTTGATTTTGAAAGAGAAGAAGAGAGGGAGAGGTAGAGAATGAGACGTGATATGCCTAAGATGCAAGAAATTAAATGCAATAGATGTTGACTCTGTTGGACCAACACTGTGAGTAGCATGTTGAAACCAGTAGTAGTTTTTTTTTCAATTTTTTTTTAATATAAAAGAAGACAATGTACGAATTTTTTTTCAACATCGTCGCAGTGAACGCCGTGCCCCTAGTACTTGGTGATTGGCCATACATATATTTAATCCAGTGATGTTTTCTGACTATATAGGCCTCACTCTTGTGCTTTTCATCTTATAACATCACTTTGAAAGACTAACGAATTCTGCTTATGACACACTATCAACAACATTAAGTCCAACATCATCAGCAACATCATAGAAAATAAAGAAAGCAAGAAAAATAACAGAATGTTGGAAACAAAGAAGAACCCTACGACCAACATTCCGAAACACACAAGAATCACATGTTGCATAAGCCAAGAGATCTCCTAAGATGAGAAAATCTCTCAAAATCAAGTGCCTTTGTAAAGATATCTGATGTCTGCTTCTCAGTAGGTATAAATTTCAAGCAAATAAGATTTTTCTCAATAAGATCTCTGATGAAATGGTGGAGGATGTCAATGTGTTTAGTGCGTGAGTGTTGAACAGGATTCTTAGATATCTCAATAGCACTCATATTATCACACATAAGAGTAAGAATATCACTATCCATACCATAGTCTGCCAACATTAGTTTCAGCCACAACATTTGAGTGCAACAGCTACTTGCAGCAACATACTCAGACTCCGCAGTAGAAAGAGAGACTCAATTTTGCTTCTTTCTTGACCAAGATACCAAGTTATTCCCCAAGAAATAATACTACAAGAAAACTGGGCTTTTGCGATATTGATTTTGTGTCGCAAAGTGCTATTTTAGTGTCGCAAAGGTCGATTTGCGTCATTTTATGCGTCATGTTAAATTATGTTGTAAAAGGTGATGTAGTATTTTTATGACACTTTTTTTGAATTATGACGCAACATATGTGACACTTTGTGCTTCACTTTGATTATTTGTCACATAAAACGCATCACTGTACACGTCATTTTCTTTAGTGACACATTTTGTTTGCGACACATAATGCGACAATAGTAAAATGATGTATATAATGTGTGACATAAACTTGCTTCATTTTAAATAAAGTGACATACATTTTGCAACATATCCAACATCATATTTAAAATATCATATATAATTGCTACATATAACTCTTGTCGCAAAAAAACTGTAACACATTTGTCGTCGTAGTTAATGTGTCACAAAATAATACAACATATAATTGACACAATGTCGCATAATATACCATACCTTTTACATCACTTTATTATTCATAAATCTTATATATTTTTTATGATACTTACTTGGTGATTATAACTTTATCTATAAATATAGGCAACTATCAATCACCATAGAAATATAAATTCTATAAATATGTATAAAGCGAAAAAGTACTACAACATGAATCCCGTCTACAAGAACTTTCAAAAACTTTACTTCAAATACCAAATGTCTAAAAATAATCTAATTATGCAAGAATATAAATACCAAAGTGGTATTTTATCTTCCTCCTTTTCCTCCTGATGCACTTTTCCTTCAATCCTACATAAATAGAATAGAATAAATTATTTTTTGCACGTAGACAAAATATACTAAGTAGAAGATATGATAGATAATAAAATTTTAAGAACATTCACCATATAGAATTGTTTGCACTGTTCATCTCTGCTATCATCTATGATTAATTAATTGTGGTATTATGAAATAGAAAGTCAACATTTAGTTCCAACTCCATCACTTTTACAATACACTATTCGAATCTGATCATCGCATGATTATAATAACGTAAACTGAAAAATTAAGTTATGAAGTTACCTTGGTTATTAGTAGCACCATCACAACTATTTTGTGTTTAGAATTGAGGACATGAAGATTTCTACAGTATTAACACCATGAGTATCTGCAAAAAAAAAATTAAGAAATACTTTTGGAAAATCATCAACAAAAATTACAATAATTTTCCCTATAGTCAAAATAGTATGACCTAGGTTTTCTCCCCTTTCACTTTTGACTTGAGCATAGTATATACAACCGTATACTACAAAATATAAGCCACCCAAATACACGCAATATACATCTGAAACCACGAACCCTAGATTAGATATTGAATTCTTCAATCATAATTATATTTCATTATACACAATATTCAAGAAATATTCATAGTAAAATCCAAATTATTGAGTTCGAATAACCCAACTTACTCTCTAAATTATGCTGCACAACATCGAATAGGACATAAATGATTCAAGCCATCGACTATTCTGCAATCAAAATAATATTAGCGCAAGAGATTCATGCGGATTTTCTTTTCTATTTCTTATTTTTAACCGTAGTTTAATGAACAAGGATGAAGTGCCAACGAACATTATGCGTTTTTTATTCTTTATTGGAGAACGTGGGCTAAAGTAACGCTAATTGGGTTGGTTACTTTCGATTTTGGACTTCTCTCCCAAATGCCATTTGACTTATTTGTTGAAACAAATTATTATTATTATTATTATTATATGTGTGTGTGTGTGTGTTTGTGTTCAATTATTGATACTTATAATCTATATCTATAGTAAAACCTTTTTAAATTGATATTCAAAAAATTAATAAATTTTCTAAAATAATAATTTGCTCGATCCTGACTTGAATTATTTATGCATTGACTTAATATAAAATTAATAAATTTTCTAAAATAATAAAGTTATTTTGGATTATTAATTAAATTCATAAAATAAAAAATAGTTAAAACTCGAACTGTTTATGCAATGACTTTATATAAAATTATATTTTCTGAATAAAAAATAAGTTGTAAATTAATAAATTATTAATTTATCAATATATTGATAACTCTCTAAACTAGTATAATCGCATAGTCTCAAGATTGTTAATTTTTAGAGGTTTTAATGTAGTTATTGACTCACTACGACAACAAATGCCACATTATTTTGAATGTGTGGTAAAATTAGGCATTTTATTGAGGTGTTTCAAATTAATTGTCACGATTCAGAGACACAAATAAAAGTGTCGCATTTATGCCACAAAAATATGACACAATAATCAAATGACGTAGATATATGACAATAAATGCGATACTATTTTAAATATGTTGTAAAATTATGATACTTTATTAATGTGTTGTAAATTAATTGTCGCAATTATGGAACATAAACAAAAGTGTCGCATTTATATCACAAAAATGTGACACAATATTCAAATGATGTAGATATACGACAATAAAAGCAACAATATTTTAAATATGTTCTAAAATTATGACACTTTATTGGGGTGTCGTAAATTAATTGTTGCAATTAAGAGACATAAAACTAAGTGTCGTATATGTGTCACAAAATAATGACACAATGTCTACGTGACGCACTATAGACGCAAATATACAACACTAAGAAGGTAAGTGTCGTAATTTTATAACACTCACATGTAATGTCGCATGTATATATGTCGCAAAAGCCCAGTTTTCTTGTAGCTCTTTCTATCATCAACATCACCTGCCCAATCAGCATCACTAAAACTAACAATGTTAGAATTAGTGTCTTTTGTATACAAAACACCAAGGTTAGATGTTCCAGAAACATATCAGATGATACACTTTACTGCTTTCAAATGCTCCTTTGGTTTGGCTTGATACCTTGCACAAACCCCCACACTAAACATGATGTCCGGCCTACTAGTGGTTAAGTACAAAAGACTTCCGATCATTGCTTGATAAAATGTTGGATCAACATTGACTCCATCATCTCTGCATAATTTATTACTCAGCCCCATGGGAGTTTTCATGTGTTTGGCATTCTCCAGACCAAACTTTTTCACCAGATTTTTTGCAAACTTACTTTGACAAAAGAAAATTCCTTCATTTGACTATGTAATTTGCAACCCCAAAAAATAGCTTAATTCCCCTACCATGCTCATCTCAAATGCATCAGACATAGCATGCACAAATTCATCAATCAAATTCTTATCAGCAGCACAAAAAACAATGTCATCGCCATATATTTGAGCAACAATAATGTTCCCATCTATTTTCTTAATGAACAAAGTTTTATCTACTTGACCTCTCGTAAAACCATACTGAACAAGAAACTCAGTCAGGCGAGCATACCAAGCTCTAGGAGCTTGTTTCAATCCATACAAAGCCTTTTTTAACTTGAATACTGATGTTCTCACTTTTAAGGGTGAGAGAATGCAATAATAATTTATAAGTATCAAGTCGAATCCACAGGGAATGTTAGGACGTATGAATTCCAACTAGTAATCTAATTACCTAAATACTATCCAAGCTCGTGAATAACATGCTTTTGTATTTTTGATTAACAAATGAAATATGAAAAGTAATTAACAAACTTAGGACTTAACTAAACAAGCAACAAGTATGCAAATGATATAAACTCAATAAGAAATGAAAGTGACTCCAATTATACTTCAATTAGGTCTAAGTGATAGGGATGTAACACTCTAACTAGAATTAACCATTTTAATCCAATTTGATGTGGGAAATCTCCTAAGTATGATTCACTCAACTCTCATTGCAATAAAATCAAGTAGTTTAATGAAAGGCTTAAATCCTACTAAGATATCAAGCAATTCATTAACTCCCAATGGCTTATGGAGTTCCTTAACCCTACTATTCTCTAGCATGCAAATCTCTTGATCCTAGCATCTAATCTAAGCCTCCTAAGCTTTAGATCAAACACTTGGTATGCAACTATGGTGATCAATCACAATTACATAATAAAACATAGCCCCAAGAGAAATGAACATGAAATTAGAAGGTAAATTCATATTTAGAGCTTAATCCCATCACTTATCCCTAATCTACATATAATTTGAATCACAAAGAGAACTAGCTAGACATGATTAAGGAAAATAAACCATAGAAAATGAATGAAATCATAATCAAAAGATAGAGAATTCAATAAGGAAGAAAATAGTGGAAGGATCTTCAAATCTTCTAAGTATTTCTCAAACAATCAATTCAAACACCAAAGTAGAAAGAGAGAAAAGAGAATTAGGGTTCTAGAGAGTATATTCTAGCTAAAGATCCCCAATTGGGGAAGATTTGGGGTTAATATACATTGAAAATGAGTTTTGGGTCGAGTTGGACCGAGTTGGTCGAACCTACTCGGTCAAATAGCACACCTAAACGGCGATTTGGATGGCGGTCTGGCCGGCCGCCATGTGAACTGCCATCTGAACTGCCGTCATCTCTGAAATCCAGCCACCTACACGGCGGTTTGGCCGGCGGTCTAGCCGGCCGCCCTTGGTCCGGTCCTTTCGCGCAGCTTTCACCATTTTCGCTCGTTCTCCCTCGTCCGAACTCCAATTCTTGATCCGCTTTTTGCTATGGATTCCTAACGAACTACTCTACCACATGAAATAGTTCAATTGGCCAAATAAGTTCTTCATTTTTCCTGTAAAAAGTATAACAAGACTCGAGAAAACAAGGAAAACGTGAATGCGAGCAAACTAGTGAAACCCTAATCATGTCACTTGAAACTCTACATATTTAAACATGATTTCACTCTAATTAAGCTCAACATGCACATAAAATACGCGTTAATCAAATACATGATTTAGAAAGTGAGGGTCCTCAAAACCTTTTGGTTGTTCAACATAAGTTTCCTCATTTAAGACACCATTCAAAAATGCACTTTTAACATCCATTTGATACAAAGACACCCATTTGACAAGCAATGGCAAATAGTAATCGAATGGACTCAATACGTGCAACAGGTGCAAATGTCTCATCAAAATCAATACCCTCAACTTGAGTGTATCCTTGTGCTACTAATCTAGCCTTATTCTAACAATGTTACCCTCTTCATCAGTTTTGTTTATAAAAATCCATTTGGTTCCTATGATATTTTTATCATTTGGCCTAGGCACCAATTCCCAAACATCATTTCTAACAAATTGATTAAGTTCATCATGCATGGGATTAATCCAGAATTTATCCTACAAAGCTTCGGTAACATTTTTTGGCTCTATCTTAAACATATAACAAGCATGACACTCAGCATCACAGATAACATTCAAGAAAGCCATCCTTACCGTATCTCGATAGTTCACTGGATCTTTTCTCCTTTTTTGTATTCCAGCTGATGCTTCTCCAATAATTTGAGTGGAAGGATGATTCTTTTGAATTCTTCCTGGTGGATCACATCTTTCTAGCTGCTGGAACAACTCTGCATCATAATCAGTATGATCATCAGACTTGTATCAAATGTTTCAAGCGTCTCATCTGGTAAAGTATGTGATGTTAATTCTGATGTTTGAACAACATCATGCGCAACATCTAGCTGTACTGATTCTTCTTCAGTATCTTTTCTTTCCTCAATCAGCATCAAAGCATCATCTTCACACTTATTTCTGAAAAATCAGTTGCATCATCAAATACAACATTAATTGACTCTTGAATGCTCTTGGTTCGTAAATATATACACGATAAGCAGGACTATTTGTAGAATAGCTTAAGAACATCCCTTTATCACTCTTGGAGTCAAACTTGCTCAATTGATCCCTATCATTCAATATATAGCGCACACACCCAAAAATATGAAAATACTTAAGATTTGGCTTTTTTCCTTTCAGTATTTCATATGGCGTCATCATCGTTCCAGGCCTTAAGTACGCACGATTGATTATGTGATAGGCGGTGTTAACAGCTTCAGCCCACAACATTTTGGATAGATTTTTGGCATGCAGCATTCCTCTCACCATCTCTTGCAACATTCAATTCTTCCTCTCAGCCACTCCATTTTGTTGGGGTGTTTTGGGAGCAGAAAACTCATGTGTGATGCTCTTCTTTGTGTAAAATTCAGCGAATGAGGCATTCTCAAACTCCCTGCTATGGTCAGTTCTAATCCTGACAACACTTTGACCATACGTAGCATGAAATTTCTTATACAATTTCTTAAATAAAGAAAATGTTTCAGATTTTTCACGCATAAATTCAACCTAAGAAAACCGAGAGAAATCATCAGCACACACAAGCACATATCTTTTACCTCCAATACTTTCAACTTCTATAGGTCCCATGAGGTTCATGTGAAGCAATTTAAAGCATCGTGTTGTGTTGCATGCTGACAACATCGGGTGTGACATCCTCGTCTGTTTACCTTTCTGACAAGGACCGCACACAACAGGGTCTTTAAAAGTTAAGTTGGGCAATCCTATGACAATATCAATCTTCACAAGCTTCTTAAGATTCGTGATATTAACATGGACCAGCCTTTGATGCCACAAATCGACCTCATCAATCTTGACAAACATAGAACGGGGTGAGAACTAGAAATAAACATAGGATGGGGTGAGAACGGAGGTACCCACAGAGGCTAGCTCTGTGAGCACCTCCTCAGAGACTGACGCAACAGAAAAACAAAAATAGAACGGAGACAAGAAGATGGTTTTTCTACAAGATATATGAATAATATCTTGTAGATGCCTCAAGGCAAAACAAACACTATAATTCATGAAGAATTACAAACCATAGTTGAGGAAACAAACAATTAAAAGCTACTAACACAAGCAAACTAAATATCCACTAAGCTAGTTGTATGATGCTAGTATTACTCAACTAAAACAATTGGATAGCTCTCTAAGAACTCTCCAAAAGGTGCTTTTGCTTGTCTCCTCTATCTCCAATGAATCTCCTCCTTATATACAGCTTGATCCTTAGCCACCAAGTTAGGGTTTCATTTTAGATAAGATCAAATATGATCAAATCTTATCATCCCTCAACCCTTATCTCGTGACTCCAAACCCTAGCTGAAAACGTCCACCATCAGCCCACTATGATATTAGGCTTGGGCTTGATCACACAGCAGCTCTGCAGCCCACCAGCTCTGCATTTGCCTCATCATCGGCCACATCATCACTTCCCCTTAGTCCAGCAACACATGAAATAAATCCATGTAAACATATGTGAAGAAAGACAAAAATAATAGTTGAAGTCTAAGTCTAGATTCCAACAAACTCCCCATTTTTGTCTTTCTTCACAAAACATCAACAACTACCAACCAAACAGCAGAACACCATCTGCCTCATCTTCTACATCAGCACCTACAACACTGCAACCATCTCACCCTTTTTGTGAAGAAAGAGAAAAACATGAGAAGAAAAACTTTTTGGAGCAGTTGGATTTGTTGAGGATGTACATGAGTGTATAAGGGTGAAGTTAGTGGAAAAAACAAGGCTACATTTTGATGATGGACAGACTCAAGAAACAAGGTAAAGAAGAAGGATCACAGTGGAGATAAGACCAATAATCGATTTAAATAAACTCTGGTTTAAAATCGATAAAATATGGAAAGAGAATAAAGATTTGAGATAAGTACTAATAGACATACGATCAATATCGATATACATCTATTATACCCCACAAAAACAGAGAGGATATCCAAAAATTCTCAAGGGAAGTGTTCCATAACACACCCCAAAAATCCGAGCTCCCCCTTAATGAAAGAGCATATCCAGTACCGTCACTTAGTATATCAAGTGTCGGCTCTGATACCACTTGTTAAAATGTAGTGCTCCGAATTACAACACAACAAACAAATAGTGCAATGTTGAGAGTAATGTTAGATAGAATGTGGAGAGCACATTCAATCCAACATGAAGCGGAAATAAAGATTGCACACACAAAATAATTTTTCCTCACAAGTTATACAACTCGTGAGCGCCTTACAACAAAATATTCATTAACCATATAATGAACTTACAAAAACAACGAAAAAAAACAAATGATGTTAATCGTCTCGAACTAATTTCTCGAAGATGAACACCTTAAACAACTAGTCCTATATCTAGTACTACTCGTATAAAGTTACAGATTGAAGATCCATAACAAAAGCAACGCTGATAAACAGTGAAAAAATGTTGCTCTCGATGTTACTTCACTCCAACAAGTAACACTGATGAACTTGGCTCTCCTTCAAGGTTGAAGCGTATTTTTCTTTTTCCAAATCCGTGAGAATGAATTGATCTTGATGCGGTATTTATAGAGAAGTGTTTGAAGAGTAGACTTGGCCCACATTGACTCAGCCCACATTCCAAACCCTAGCCTCCAAGATAAGTCATGCATCTTCAACTCTATCCAAGTCAATCTTCATGATATGGTAGCATCCTAGAAAATAGGGATTTGTTTCTATCTTTGCACATAGATGCATATCTTCATGAATCTTCGACTTGTCTTGGCTGCCAAGTCTTCTAGAAACCTAGCTTTATTCAAACCCTAATAATATACACATAATATGGAAGGTTAAGATTATAATATACAATTAATTATGGAAAGTAAGAGTACAGGGTTAAGTCAGACTTTTCAATGTTTCGACCACATTGGCGATAACATTACTAGAGTCATCATTAAACCTAATGATCGCCCCTCACTTTAGGGGTGAGGGAGATGCAATGATAATCGATGTGTCTAATCAAGTCGAATCCACAGGGAATGCAATGGCAAATGAGATTCAAGTAGTAATCTAGTTACCTAACTACTATCCAAGCTACCAGCTAACATGTTTTTGTGTTTTTGATTGATTAATGAAAAATAAAAAGTAATTAACAAATTTAGAACTTAACTTAATAAGTAACAAGTAGCAAATGATATAAAATCAATAGGAAATGAAAGTGACTCCAAATATACTTCAATTAGGTCTAAGTGATAGGGATGTAACACTCTAACTAGAATTAGCCATTTTAATCCAATTTCATGTGGGAAACCTCCTAAGTATGGTTCATTCAATTCTCATTGCAATGAAGACAAAAGGCCTAATTCCTACTAAGATATTAAGCAATTTAGTAACTCCCAATAGATCATGGAGTTCCTTAACCCTACTATTCTCTAGCATGCAATTCTCTTGATCCTAGCATCTAATCTAAGCCTCCTAAGCTTTAGATCAATCACTTGGTATGCAACTATGGTGATCAATCACAATTTAAATAATAAAACATAGCCCCAAGAGAATTGAACATGAAATTAGAAGGTAAATTCATAATTAAAGCATAATCCCATCACTTATCCCTAATCTACATATAATTGGAATCACAAAAAGATCTAGCTAGACAAGATTAAGGAAATTAAACCATAAAAATAGATGAAATAAAGGTTAGAAGATAGAGAATTTAATAAGGAATAAGAAAATGGTCTTGAATCTTGATGCTCTTCAAATCTTCAAAATACTAAAGTAGAAAGAGGAAATATTTCTAGGGTTCTAAGAATATTAAAGTATGCAACAGATACACAAATAGGGTGAATTTTGGGATTAAATACATAGAAAATCGAGTTTTGGTCGAGTTGGGGCGAATCGGGACGAACCGGGATGAGTTTGGGCGAGCCGAACTCACCCCTTAAGTGAAGAATAGCGCTTGACCGGCGGTCTGTCAGGTTGGCCGGCGGTCTGTCAAACCGCCAGGACAGACCACCGAACTCTCTATGGGTGCCGGCGACCTGGCAGCTTGGCCGCCGGTCTGGCAGACCGCCGGTCAGCCGCTGGTCTTCCTTCTTTGACCGGTCCAAGCCCATCTTTGTTTCTTGCGTGACTTCTCCATTTTCGCTCGTTCTCTCTCGTACGAACTCCGATTCTCGATCCGCTTTTTTCTACGACTTCCTAACGAGCTCCTCTTCCTCATGGAATAATTAATTTGGCCAAGTAAATTCTCCATTATTCCTACAAAAAGCATAAAGAAACTCGAGAGAATGAGGAAAACATAAATGAAATCAAACTAGTGAAACCCTAACTTTATAACTTTGAAATTCCACATTTTTAAGCACAAGTTTCACTCTAATTTAGCTAGATTCTTCCTCATTTCCATCCTTCGATCCTTAGCCTTATGAATGCTCTTTCCGAATCTTTCAACAATGGATCAAAAACCGAGAGAAAATAAGAAAAACATAAAGTATGCTATAAGTTTAGAAATCCTACCATTTCTAACATTTAAGCACATAAATAGAGACTCAAACACATGCAAAATACACTTGACATGCACATAAAATACATGTTAATCACTTCCCCAAACTTAAGCCATTGTTCATCTCGAACAATGAAACGAACAATCAAAACACTTAACACGTATAGAATGTGCATTTTGAGTTCCTCGATGCCTCATATCACTTCAAAAACCATTTTAATTCAATGAAATTCTCAAGTTAAGCTAAACATTCATAAGATAAATCACTATCCTAACTTAGAACTCTATCACTCAAGCACATTAAACTCTAGATCTCACAAGAGTTGTGTATCACTCAAGCACTCATTATATAGGAAAGGTAAGCACTCATCGAAATCATGCAATAGATCACTTTAACCATAAGCATGCCTATCAACTCAAGTTTCCAATACCACAATGCATGCACAAATTAGGATCAAAAAGGTCTTTCTTAAGCTTGTAATGTAGGGACATTGGTTAAGGTAGGAAATTTTTAGGCTAAGTGACTTACATTTTCATCTAAGCTCCTTCACCTCTTTTCTTCACCTCTCTAAGTATGAATATCTTCATCTTCAACCTTATCCACCCCCTTTTTTATCAAATGAACCCAAGCTTCTACCAAACATTTAAAGAAACACTCATTTATGCTCTTATTCTTCTCTTTTTTTTCTTTCTTTTTTTTCCAATAAGAACTTTGTTCCTATTCTTTTCTTTTCTAACATTGAGCTTATAGGAGTGTTCTTTCAACTCAAAACCTATCTCAAGACCTTTCAACATCACCCAACATTCTTTATGAATTTTTAACTTCCACCAAGGTTCCCTTAACCATCCTTCACCCCCTATCATCCGGTTTAAGAAGAAAAGGCTCTATTATGTAAGGCTCAAAGTGGGACGACAATGGTAATGAAAGATAGGTTAGTGTTTAGGGAAAATGGGCTATTCAATGATGGCCTAAATCATCTCCTAATCATGCACACATGTAACATTTATAACTAGAGTATCAAGGCAAGTTCTAGTAAAGAGAATGTAATGCAAAATCAAGCTCTTAAGAAAGGATATTAACTATGTAAGATGCATAGTTTAAGGCTCAAAATCCTCTCAAGCTTTTTGTCTAGAGCCTAAGTACTTAAGATCAATCCTTCCAAGCTATTCAAGTGAAATAACCCTAATCATGTTTGACTCAAACTTGAGAAATTTCAAGAAAAATGTCACCATTTTAACATCAATCATTGGCATCTCACCCAAAAACACTTGAGAGATTAAACACGTTCTTTCACATTCACACATGCAAGCATGCATTCATTATTCAACTTAAAAACTTTTCCTTTTCAAAAATTTTGCACATCAACACCACCATCTCATCACAAACCACTTGACTCAACAAAATACTCATTCAATCCCTATTCATCCCCTAAATGCAACAAATCCACTAAAAGCAACAAAACAAAGCACCACACTTTCAACAAATTCACACATCACAAAAAAACTCATCAAATGACCACAAAACTTCCAAATAAATCCACCATTCAAACTCATCTCAAAACAATTTCCTCTCCAACAACCAACAATTTTCATCCACAATAGAAGCAAACCCAACATTCAAACAAATTTCTTTCACATCTTGAATCAAATGCACACCAATCAAACCTTCATAATCAATCCTCAAATATAGCACCAAGTAACTCTTTCAAACCAAGTAACCCAAGTAATAGAAACAAAGGCAAGGAACACTAAGGACAAGAGCATAATGAAAAGTAACAAGAGATGAAATGAAAGTAATTTAAATTCATTATCATACCCCCCTCCCCCAAACTTATTTTAAAAAATAAATTCTAAAATAAATTTGTAGGGAAAGATAAATAATGAATTTAAATTACACTTACAATCATTCCAAGCTATGATGATGATGGCGGTCGGGGCCAAGTCGCCCCTTGAGCAATTTGATAATCCCGGAAGCTTTCCAATAGCTCCATCATCGATGATGCTTGCTTCTACATCCTCTCACTCCTTTCCAAGTCCTCAAGTTGTGTGACTCTTATCGAAGTCACCTCCCTCCTCATTACCGTTACTTGGGCATCTAAAGCCTTGAAGCTATCATCCATGCCTTCCATTCTATTTTCGAGAGCCTCAAACCTTTCATCATAGCAAGCACCACTCAGACCTTGATTATCCCTTCTAGACTCATCATCATTATCTTCCATTCCTTCCTCTTCCTCCACCCCCCGGTGTCCTCTTTCAAAATCATCCCGGCCTATCTCACCAAGAGCATGCTCATCTCCCTCACCTTGCTTGAACATTCGAACTCTCATGATCATTTTATGTAAGGGAGTGTGCAAATACCAATTTACCCTTTCATTGAAATTTGTAACTAGTATGCTCATAGAATTGGGTAAAGGGAACAATTCCTTGCTATTAATTCGGAAGTAGTAAGGAGGGATACTCAAATTGAGGAAATGTAAGTACCGGAGCTTGACAAAATCAAAGAGAAAATCACCTCCCATTGGAGGATAGCCACCAAGGTTTCCTCTTATCTTCCTTGCAATTGGAGTAAGCATGCCTCCAATATTGATCTTTCCTACTTCACCTCGAGCGTGCTTCTTCAATTGAGGGAGAAATAAATCACAAAAGCTTATCTTCTTCCCGGTGAGCATAGCATAAAGAATAAACAAATCATCATTCCTCACCAAGGTGTTCTCTCTTCTTGCAATGATGGTGTGCGATAAGATCTTCAACACCATCCTAAGCACCGGATTCCTCATTTCATTTGACTTGGAATACCCAGATCTATACCCCTCTTCCGAATTTGGCACGAGCTTCTTCCAAATGGCCTTTACATCGAACACTCTATCAACGAGTTGATCTCCTCCATGGGGCACACCAAAGGCATTATCGATTTCCTCATAAGTCATCATATGCTTGCTTCCAAATAATTGAAACTCAATGCTCCTCATGACATGCATATGTGAAGTATCCAATGTACTCAACATCTCAAGGACAACCTTCGAATATGTCCTTCGGTCTTGAATATTATCATCAAGAAAATTTCCCTATCCAATATTGTCGAAAAGATCTTTCACATTTTCATAAAGCCCTAATTCCTCCAACACCTCACGAGATGGAAATCTCGTATCTTCAATTCCTTTGGTGACTAGAGTAGCAAAGGCGGCCCTTTCTTCATGAGTGCTCAAGTGTAGGTTATGGGTTTCCGGGACTTTTGGATCCATTGTTCTTGAAGTTTCCGAAGGTTGAGATGAAGAGGAACCATCTTTTCGCCTCTTATTGGAGTAGGTTACCAATACTTTAGAGAGTGCCTTAGAAGTCCCTTTTCCTTTAGCTCCTTTATCCCTACATCAAGTGAAAAATCCAAAGTAAGATTCAAGAAATTAATCAAGGGATTTTTACTTAAACAATCACATTTGTTTCTAGCCATTACCCCCCATATTGTATTTAAACATTCAAGAAGTGGAATTTCAAGCCAAATCAAACATTTCATCATTAAAGCCCCATAAGTCCAAGAAAAATTAATCTCAATTCATTCATGCATATCCAAGTGAAGATAAATTCAAATGCATATTGAGATTCAACTCAAGAGACTTAAACCATGAATCCTCATATTCCAAACTCAAGAATCTATGAAATCATAACTTCTTCAAGCAATGAAACATTCAAGAAATGAATTTCGTATCCAAGAATCAAGCATATGCATTCATTCATTCATCAAGAAATCACAAATATTCCAAATTCATTCCAAGTATGCTCAAGTGCAAAAGAGACATGGTTCATCAAAGAATGCAAATTTCAAGGCTTGGTATAGCATAAATCCTAAAGAGAAGAATTAATGTTATCCAATTCATGACCAAATCCACATTTTTCATTCAATAATTTCCAAGATTCAAGCAAACCCTACCAAGAATTTCTACTCATTTTTATGAATTTGAGAAGCAAAAACATACATACCAATTCATATAAAATAAGTAGAAACTCATAAAAGCAAGGATATAGAACTCATTACCTCATTGTCTTGAAGAAAATTGAAGAACTTCACCTCTTTCAAAAGAAAAATAAATTTTTGTTTTTTATGAAGAAGTGGGTGAAAATGTGATTTTCTTGGTTCAAAATGCAAGTTTTGGAATGGGTAATGGACCTATGGAAGGACTAAACTTGATTCAAAGTAAATTGAGAGTAATTGATGGATGAAAATTGAAGTTTTTGGAAAGAAAATGGGTATGTTCTTGAAGGTTTAAGTGTAAAAGTGGAAGAAATGAAGAAATAAATTGTTCAAGCAAATAAAATGGAAATAGGGGAGAAAGAAGAGGGGACGGCGGTCTGGGAGGTCGCCGGCGGTCTGGCAGACCGCCGGCCCAGACCGCTGAAATTGCTGAAAGTGGCGGCAACCTGTGCTCACTCCCGGCGGTCTGGCAGACCGCCGGCCACGCCGCCGGTTTATTCCGGCTTGATTTTGGGCCGTTTTTCAGCTCTTCCAACGAGAGGGGCTGACTCCTGACCCTCTATCGAGACCCCCTAAACATGTTTTAATTTTTTATTTTTTTATTTTTCTATTTTTTTATGGGTTTTTTCGAAATGAAATGAAAAACGAAACAAACGACACAAAAATCGAAAATGAAATAAAAACTAAAGAAAACGAAAAAGAAAAGGATACGTGTTGAGGTGCCTCTCAACTAGCGCTTTGTTTAACGTCGTTAGCTCAACATTGCCTCCAACATCAAACATCATGAAGAAGAATGGTCGACTCCTCCTTAACCTTCTTCGAATTGAAATAGAGCTTGAGTCGATGTCCATTAACAACGAAGGTGGAACCATCGTTCTTGAGAAGTTCGAATGTTCCATTCTTGAAACTCTTACTCCCAACATAAGGACCGGTCCACCTTGATTGGAGTTTTCCGGGGAAAAGACAAAGACGAGAGTTAAAGAGAAGAACCTCTTCTCCCGGAATGATAACCTTACTTCGAATCTCCAAATCATGAAACTTCTTGGCTCTTTCCTTGTAAATCCGAGAATTTTCATAGGCCTCATTTCTCCATTCCTCTAACTAGATGATTCTTCCTACTAAATTCGGCCTCCTTAAACTCAAAATTAATCCTCTTCATAGCTCAAAACGCCTTGTGCTCAATTTCCAAAGGCAAGTGACAAGATTTTCCAAAGATAAGTTGGTAAGGGGACATACCAATGGGGGTTTTATAGGCGGTTCGATAGGCCCACAAAGCATCATCAAGTTTCTTTGCCCAATCCTTCCGAGTAGTGATTGTCTTCTCCAAGATTTGCTTGATCTCCCGGTTTGCCAGCTCGGCTTGACCATTAGCTTGAGGATGGTATGTATAGGTAATCTTGTGTTGAACTCCATATTTAGCAAGAACACTTCCTAACCATTTGTTATTGAAGTGAGACCCCCCATCACTAAGCAAAGCCCTCGGAGTTCCAAACCGAGTCAAGATGTTCTTCTTTAAAAACTTGATCACAACCTTGGAATCACTAGTCGAAGTTGGAATGGCTTCGACTGTCACAACCCGATTTAAATTAAAGGCTATTTAAACCGAGTAATGTGACTAAATAAATAAAATAGAAAAATGAATAAAAACTAAACGTCTTTCAGATTAGAGAATGAAGGAATGGGCAGTTACTACAAGATTCGAACGATAACTTATATCTTGTCCTAAATCATCACTATTGATCAAGAAAAGAGAAATGAACCATGTACTGAATATTCGAGATATATTTAGTTACTTCATCAAATGAACCAAAAGGAAGGATATTGTTCTCAACAACAATTCCAAAATGATCAGATCAACGTTTATCGCAAGGGACAACTAAAATTATTTGAAGTAATACCTGCCCATTTACAACAAGCTAGAGAGGATCATTAAAGGGCTCGATAATTCGAATCAAGGATAATCAAAATCTTAAGATAACTTTTCAATAATAATTAAAAGTCATCTAGAAATAATAAATGTTTATACATTTTCAATAATAGATAACTTCCAATGGAATAAGTAAAGTTATCTTAGAGTTCAGGTGAATATAACAACTTTCAACTTCATGTTCATCAAAACATCAACAATAACATCAGAGTATTGCAGCGGAATGGATCATCAAAAGGGATTACATGTATGCAGACATATAATCCTAGAACTCGAACTACTGACATCGTCATATCTATAAGAAGACACTTCATAAAATGACAACAAAAGCTTTGTTCGGCACACTCCCATCTTCATCCCAGCTTTGCCTGCACATTTTAGAAATAACATGCAGGGCTGAGTACAAAGTACTCAGTGAACACGTGCCCAAAATATTGAAAGTTGCTTATTAAAGCTATAGATTAAACTTGCCTCGATAAGCATGTCACAAGTGATTTACTTTAAATAACACAAGGCATGCTAAAATTCTTTTTAGTTTCCTCATCATCAAACATTAATGACTGCAGTCAAATATGGTGTATGAATAACATCTACCACATCATCTCGCGTGTTGAGAAGTAGGCCTCCTTCTCAAACACATTGACCGGCCGACCGAAAGGACGGCTCACAGTCACCTCAGTGTACACAAACCATGCAATTCACATGACCGAATTCGTCTTCCATCAAGTAGATGATCATACAAAACTCAAACATTGGCAAGTTAATCATTTTCTCAAAATATCATGCTTCATATACGTATGTATATTGCATCATCATTTAGTTAGAAAGCCCACCTGACTCCGGCTAGCCTTTACCTACTACTCTTCCTTCCTCAGTTATTTCCAATCCTCAAGTTTATGCTCGTTCCTTCATTAAAACGAAGGAATAAATAAAAGTGATAAAGGAAAGAAAATTATATAGGAAATAACTTTCTCTACTTAGCTTATCTTCTTATCTTCTTCTCTAAACCTTTCTTGATAAACTTAACATAGGTCTTTACCGAGAGTTTGTTAGATAAGAGAGTTTAACTTATCTTATCTATCTTCCGTCCTTATTTGTAACACATATATGCACATATATGTTCCTATCATTCCTCAAGCTCATTAAGTTCTCGATTGTAAAGTCTAAAAATTTTAGAAATAATTCCTATAACTTATAATTGATAATCAAACTTATTTATAAGCTCGTTTCTCATACTCGATCATCCAAACTCAGCTACAATCAAAGTTGGAAAATAATAGATAAATTGAAAAGTTCATAAAACCTTTCTATAAATTCCAATAAATTCACAATAAGCTTAAAATGAAGTGAAAATACTTTTCAAGTTTCATTATAAACAACTAACACTTAAACATTTAAAACCTCCAATTATTCTAAACTTAAATTTTGAATTCAGCCCTTATAGGGTTCCAAAAAAAATTCAGAATTCCAAAATAAGCATCAAATAATATACATATCACATTCCCTTCATCAATCTAATCCTATGACATCAAGAACAAAAATACCCAATCTATTTTAATGCATCATTTTCGTTTTTGACAAAGGGCTGCTTCAAAAACTTTTCAAAAATTCATTTTAAGCATCATATAATGTCAATTTCATATCCCCATCATCAAATTTATGAAATAAAATCGAAATCAAAAATCCTCCAATTTCACCAAGAACCCAAATTCGAAAATTGTGAAATTGATCTCCAAAAGTTCTCAAAGTTTTCATTCATACTTCTTTCAATCCTATAAACACATAATCAAGCTCAACTTATCAAAAGAAAACCGAAATCAAAAATCCCCAAATTTCTTCAATAATTTGAATTTCATAATCTTTAAAGGTAAGATGGATTTCTCTTAAATTAAATCCTCAATAATCATCCTAGAACATGTATAAATCAAGAGAATTAAAAATCAATCTCATATAATATCCTCATCACCCAATTCGAAATCTGATGTCGAAGTGGGTTGTGCTAGTTTCTTCAATTTTTCAAGTATAAGAGCTAACTAAAGAGCATACCTTAATTAATAGCTCTGATCTTAGGCTTCTTGCTATTTTTTTCTCGATTTACCAAAGCTTCAAAGATGTAGAAATGGAAGTATGTGTGTGTTGGGTGTGTGTTTCGCAAGTGAGAGGGAGAGAAGTGAGTTGACGGAGAGAGATAAAGGAAAAGAAATGAGGAAAGAAAAAAAAACGTTGACTACTCAATCTTACCCCCTTTTCTTTCTTTTTTTTTTACTAATAAGACTATTCTTATTATCTAATTAATTAACTTAGTACCAACTTAAATAAATCTCAAGTCCTTTAATCTCCCATCTTTGACATAAATAATTATTTCAAAACACACACCTCAAGTACTCAAAATTACAAGGACTAATATTTTTATATCTCAATAGTCATAATTTAAATGGAAAATAAATACGAATTAAAATTCGTAATAACTTCCGTCTTCGGAGATTAACTAAAAATCCCACTAACTTCAGATAATTATTCTACTATATATTTAAATATATTATATTTCCTCATTATCTCGTTTTAAGTCGTAGAAAATGGAACGAGAACAAACTCATCAATAATCTTTGAATTTTTCAGAGATTCTCATTTTAATCTCTGTCTTCTTCATTATCTCAATATTTTCTCTTGCTATACACTATTATAGATTATTATTTTCATAATAATCTCTAACCTCCATTAATTAAACTAAATAAATTACGGGGTATTACATCCTCCTTTCCTTAAAAAAAATTTTGTCCCGAAATTTAGTTACCTCAAAGAAATTTAGTTTCACATTATTACTTATATCGGCTTGGAGAGTCACTTCTTCTTGGTGGATGAGATGTTTGGGGTCATGGAAATACCTTCTCAATTGTGACACGTGGAATACACTATGTGTGTTGCCAAAGCTCGGCAGCAAAGCTAGTGTATATGCAACGTGAACCTATCCTTTCTAAGAGTTTAAAGTCCTATAAACTTGGGTTTAAGCTTCCACTAACTCCGAATCCATGAATTCTTTTTGAAGGTGAATCTTTGATAAAGATTTTACCACCTTTCTCGAATGTCAGCTTTGTTCTTCTTACATCGGCATAATATTTCTGACAATCTTGAGTTTCTTTTGGTTCTTTGCCTGATTTGTCGAATGATCTCGATCACTTCTTCAGCAACATCAGGTCCTAATACATTTCTTTCACAAACATCATCTCAATGGAGTGGTGTTCGACATTTCTTGCATCAAGGGTGTCATAATAATGTTATGTGGACTGTCGCTTAATAATTATTATTATAAGCAAACTCATTAGTAGAGTCTGCTCCGATTTCTCTCCTCAATCTAACACAACGATCCTAATCATACTTTCTAAAATTTGGAAGGTTCTCTCAGATTGTCCATCCACTGTGGGTGAAACGTTGTGCTAAAAATCAGTTTGGTAAACTTTGGATCTCGATCTGGTGTTCTGGGGCACTCCAAATAGTCATACGATCTCGTGGACATACACATGCACTAACTCACCTGATTGCTTTTATGCGAGAAAGAGTAATAGGATCAGTGCTTGTTAAACCAAGCTACGGGTTAGCAAGTTTGAACGATTGATTAGATACTTTTTTTTTATAAAAAAAATTAGCTGCGGAGCGATGCCGCTTAGCTACACATCTCGAAGAAACCACAAACCGATCGCCTCCGGTGAGGAAAGCATATTGATGTTGACCTATCTCCTGCTCGCAATGTTTCCGAGTTAAAGGAAGAAATCAAGCCTTGGGCGCTCCTATTTACGTGCTACCTTAGGGGTCACTCTTATCCAGTTTACATAAGAATCTGGTTATGAAGTTCCTGATGAGGGGCTGAAAATTATTGTATTTACTCTCTTAGATTTTGGTAATCCAGTCACAAAATTTATAGTAATATTATCCCACTTCCATTTGCGAAATCTCTAACAATTGCAGCTTCCATAAGGTCTTGGTTGAAACTCGTTCATGTGCTGACATGCCAAAAATCGTTCTACAAACAAAGCTACATCGCTCTTCATTCCTTCTCACAACATTTTCGTTTCAAAACTTGATATTTCTTAGCGCTTCTTAGATGTATTGTATAAGTCCTTTGGTTCTTCGCTATTAGGTATGGATAGTCTTTCTTTGAATAACGGAATGTTATTTCCATCTTCCTTGAAATCATCAACTCTCTCAACTCGAACCCTTAATTGTAATTTTTCCATCTTTAGGAATATAAGGCTCACTCTTCGAATAAGCACAAGCAAGCAAGCAATCTTCAGCCATTCTTGTCGAGCTAGCAACATATTTACACACTATAGATTAATACTAGCTTAACTTTATAAGTATGTTTGCACTTACACTTATGCTTATTTTTGTCCCCCTAATAACTTAACCTCATTCTTATCTTAATCCATTACTCCCTTATGCTTATTTCTCATTAGATAACAGGTGTAAAATGGATGATAGGAAGCTGTTGAATCATGAGGATAAGCATTCATGCTTAATCATGGAGTTTTAACTTCAAACTTATGAACTTAGCCAAATGGCAGAATAATCATGATCCAAAAATTTGATCATAGAGGCTTCAAATGTTGATCAAGTAATGGTTTCTGAATTTTTGATCAAAGTTAAGACGTGTGGCTTGATCATGGAAGAGGATTCAAGGAATTTCAATGTTCCATTTGATCACAATAATTCAACCATTGAAACTCAAGCGCACATCAAGGCTAAAGGTTATATGTTCAATGAATGAATCATAGCTTAAACAAAATAAACTTCATTCTAGGATCATGATACATTGATGGAAAACTAAGGTGATTATCTTCCACAAGAGGCTGATTTGAGCTTTCGAAGATAAGTGAATCAAAAAATAATGGGTGATCTTTATCATTCAATGTACAATAATGCATTCTGGAGTGAACTTGGAAATAAGTTTATAACTCATTCATGTGAAGTAATAATGGAACAATGGCTATAGAATCTTGAAACTAAGACACAAGGTTTGACATCATATGAGTTTCATGAATTTAGAACATGTGAATTCCTCAATTAAGAAGTAAAAATCTGGGCAAAAGGCATTTGACATATTGAGCACATGACTTTGAGCTATCATAACTTTCTCATAACTTGGCCATTTTGGGAAAGCAAGCTATCAATAGAAAGCTGAGACAACAGAAACAACGTTCATGTTCTGAATTTCTTGATTTGAGCAAGGAAAATGTTCAAAATCGAGGATCAAAACGGGTATAGTAGCTATTCCCAGACTTAGAATTTCCGGGACAATGAATTTAGCAGCTTTAACATACAAACTTTAAACTAGCATAACTTTCTCATGACTTAACCAGTTTCAAGATGTGAGCTATGGATTAAAGTTGGAACAACAAGGAACATTTTTCATGTTTGAAACTTCGGGATTCGAGTAGGGTGACATGATTAAAAACTGGAGTCAAAATTGTTACCATATCTGTTTTTCTGTATATTGGCAGATTTGACATACTAACTTCAAAACATCACTACACTCACATATGAGCTCAGATTTGGGCCTATAACATAGCTACGGAAAGCTGAAACAAAGAGCTACAACTTTTATTCAGAGACTATTTAAGTTTGACAAGTGGAAAGGGCTCAAAAACACAGATCAACGTTGCACAGAAGGTGTTCGATGAAATGTTCAACCCGGATTTGCAACAAAAGTTCAAGAATTGGACTTCACTACATCTTAAACTATCATATAAGTATGGAAACGTGAAGAACATCAAAAGAGAGGTGCATACAGTAGTTGTACACACTCGATCATGAAGGAAATCAAAATAACTTCAACAATCTATACATGAATAATCGTTAAAGATGATGGAGACGATGAATATCAAGGTTTTAACAACATGCATGATCATTCTTCATAAGAACCGAATCTGGAACATCAGGAATGGGGTTCGAATTCTCATCTACAACTCGAAATCATACTCATATCATTAAGAGGGAGAAATATTTACCTACGGGAGTAGTTATCCTTACATATCAGCTAAATCTCTCTACATCAAGTTCAAGAGTATCTATCAAAACGCTCGATATAAAGGAATCATGTGACGCTCCCATGTTAAATAAAATGGTAATAGGAATTAGTTCTTTTTACCTACTCCTACAAGATTTCCTTGTTCTTCATCACGAGATTTCTAATCAAGAGTAACGGCTCGTTGGTAATGTCATTGAGGTTCATTTTGTTGAGGGTGTGGCATTTGCTGAGATTATTGTCCCTAATAACATTGCGATTGACGTTGGTGTTTCTGTTGTGGCTGAAGAAATCCTTCTATAGCTTTCAAGTTCAGGACTGAGCTTGATTTAGCCTCTTTCATTAACTTCTTGCCGTTTTACTTTCTATTTACACTATGCCCTTGGCCATGATCTGAAAATGATTGGCATTCCGGGATTGAAATATAAGAGAAATATAAAACTCACACATTTTTCTCCAATTACTTAGCCATCACCATATCGAGGGCTCGATTGAGTGCTTCAGCATATGAGTTCATCCTGACTAGCCAATAATATCTGAATATCTCATTTCAAACTAATATGGAAAATTTTAGATATTTGCTCGTCCATATTAACCTTAGCTAGTGCGAAACGAGTTAAACTACAAAACGCACTATCATATTCTCAAGCAGTCTTCTTGCCTTGCTTCAAGTACAAAACTCGGCTTCCTTTTGCTGGCTGTAACTTTTCAAAATATATTTCTCTTTTGAAGCTTCTTAAAATTGCTCCCAAGTAAGATTATGGATCTGTTCATAAGTTTTCCATCGTGTTTCCCACCAAAAGTCAGTTGTACCCTTGAGTTTGAAAGGCATACATAACATAACATAACATACGCACCTAATCATCACAACGGAGGAATTTAAAAGATTCGCTTGAGCGCATGAATCCACTCTTCAACTTCTGATGGATCTACTCTACCATCAAAAGTAGGCGAGTTTTGTTAAAGAAAAAGTTCTTCATTATTCTCTCGGGTAGCAGTGACAGGGTAGGTTCTCTATCATCCTCCATATTACCATTTTATTTCTTTGTCTATGAGGTACTTTTTTTTAAATAAAAATAAATATACATATAAATATATGTAGCATATCTCATACTTATGCATATATATTCATATGACATCATCATATACTTCTTAAATAATAATTCATGTAATACCTCAAGGCATCATTTCTATCATCATAATTTTCATCATCTTCCATCCTTTAAGCATAACTTAGAGCTTAACTACATAATATTGCTATATACTTGGCGTAATAATCATTCGTCAAGGTTCTGCCTCTAAATTATTGTACATAAGTATATAAAAATATAGTTCATCAAGATCTAATCTTGAAACCAATCTCGTCAAAGCCCATAAAATATGAATGTCGACTCATAAAATATCATAACATCCTTATTCGGAAGTATCTAATACTTCAACCATATATTAAACTTTCACATGCTCATGTGATATAATGACCAATCTGGCCCTTCATAAACACTTAGAAGCATCACTTAAGCTTCTCATGAAGATTCTCTACAATAGGGAAATATGTTTCTGACTAATCTCCCCTAGTGCTAAAAAAAAATCATTCTCTTAAGGTTTACAAACATAGCAAAATAATAATCGTGGAATAACAATGAAAGAAGTTAGGAATAAAACTAACTTGTAAAATCTCATCGATCGAATAATATATGGATCGAAGATAGAGTGTTCAAGTCATGTGGAGCCTTATGAAGAGGTTCTGAGAAAGGATCATAATCGATCATATGATGATCATATGAAAGCAATCAAAAAGGCCAACCTCAAGAGGTGCAGTATAAGATCTCAATTCAAAGAAATTCTTTTAGATTAGAATCTACAGTGCGAATCAATCTAGGGTATGATAGAATTTGAATCGAAGTCCACTTAATCAACTGTGGCTCCTCAAGATCTAGATCCACGTCTCGTATAAAAGAATACGAATAATAAAGTTTAGGCCAATCGGCAGACTCATATTGTTGGAGCGGAGGCTCTTTAAGATGAATAACAATAATATAATTATTGTACTAGATATTTGGCAATTTCCAAAAATGTTATCTCCTATTGAATGAAAGTATGAAGGTGCGAGGGAAATTGCTTACTAATGTCACTCAGAGTATCAGTAGTGGAATCAAACTATAATTGATGGTGATGAACTCTTTCCCAAAATTACAAAATCCTACAACACTCTTGTCACCACTCCTAAAAGTTTGAAGGCACTTATATTACTTCCTTATAATATCCTGTTAACTTATTCATTCTAAGTTTGAATATTCATGCTAAATAAACTTCTGATTATAATATCTCTTTGGTCCATGCTCGTGTGCTCTAGCATTCATCATCATTTGGTTCGTTGAACTGTGACTGCCCCTGCGTAGATTATTGATTGAAACCGAAATCTACTTAAGTTATAGCATAATTCTAGCCGCATAACTAGTAATCAAGTCATGAATACCTTATCTCTCATTCTAAATATGTCACATAATCAACTCATACTTCACATGCTTTCAACAAAGCCTCATGACATAATACTTATCTCGTACGCAACTCATGATATACATCTCATAATAAAGAGCATGAAAATTTGAAATCTTTAATGCTCATAAAAGCGTACCTGACTAAGCTGGATGAAAGGGAGTGTTGAGCTTTGTTGTTCAAACTCGACTAGTCTAAGAATACAATTTAGACTAGACTCGAAAGAAGTTCAAGTTCAGAGCAAACAATTGCTCTGATACCAATCTGTCACAGCCCGATTTAAATTAAAGGCTATTTAAACCGAGTAATGTGACTAAATAAATAAAATAGAAAAATGAATAAAAACTAAACGTCTTTCAGATTAGAGAATGAAGGAATGGGCAGTTACTACAAGATTCGAACGATAACTTATATCTTGTCCTAAATCATCACTATTGATCAAGAAAAGAGAAATGAACTATGTACTGAATATTCGAGATATATTTAGTTACTTCATCAAATGAACCAAAAGGAAGGATATTGTTCTCAACAACAATTCCAAAATGATCAGATCAACGTTTATCTCAAGGGACAACTAAAATTATTTGAAGTAATACCTGCCCATTTACAACAAGCTAGAGAGGATCATTAAAGGGCTCGATAATTCGAATCAAGGATAATCAAAATCTTAAGATAACTTTTCAATAATAATTAAAAGTCATCTAGAAATAATAAATGTTTATACATTTTCAATAATAGATAACTTCCAATGGAATAAGTAAAGTTATCTCGGAGTTCAGGTGAAGATAACAACTTTCAACTTCATGTTCATCAAAACATCAACAATAACATCAGAGTTGTCACGCCCCGATTCTCGAAGGAAGAGAAAATCGTGAATTAGGACGCGACTGAGGTTGGAGAAAAGAGGCGGGGAAAGAAAGGGAGAAGCTTATCTTATATAAATAAACTGGATAATGTGCCCAAAGAATTTGACAACATTTCCCTTATAAAAGGAAGGAACATAAAATCGAAAATGACCAGAGATAATAAAGAGATACGTCATTCATAGCATAAGGATCGTTTAAGTTCAAATGGCTCAACCATAGATATAAAGGATAGACTCAATACATAAAAAGAAGTTAAAGAGTCTAAGCTCTTATCAAAAGACATAACAACTTCAAGGAACAAAGTCGAGAGTTGAATACAAAAGATGAGCAACTAGCGGAAGCTTATTAACAAAAGGAGAACCCTCGCCTCAGCTCTGCTCCGTCAGCACTGTCTGCTTAACCTGAAAACATTTGGAAAATATTTGGGCTAAGTACTAATGTACTCAGTGGGCTTAGCATTTGATAAACAGTTTATCAAAACAAAATACAGTTTATCCATTATCATAAGACATAACCTGGAAGGTTTTGTAAAAGAAATACATCCAAGTATGTCAAAACATCATCATTTTCCTTTGCGCGCATTTGTCACACTCTACAGTTACTCTTACTGTGACCCCGGACCTCTAGCCACCGTCGGGTCCATTAACATTCATTTTGGACTTCGGGTCGAGACCCAGAGAATCCCGTTTAACATTCATTTTGGACTTCGGGTCGAAACCCAGAGAGTCCCATTCATCGATAGCACATGAGAGAGATCAACCAATCGCAATACTATCCGGGTGTATACACAGTTCAAAGTTAATGTTTAAGACTGAACTAAGAACCTCGATCGATTAACTTTAGAGCATTAAACATGTAGAGCGCACAAAAACATTTTATGGATAAACAGTTTTCATTTTGTAAATATCAGAGCATAATATATTTCAAAATATGTTTGGAAGTAAAGCCCACCGTAAGGTAGAAATCAAACAAGCAATCGGTCAACTTTGGATCCTCTTATCTCCTTGCCTCCATAGCTATTAACCTATTTACAAGCATAATAGGTTAATACTAGTTTATAAGTAAGCATATACTTATACTCTATCTTCCTTAGTAACTTAATCTCTTATATACTTAACATTATCCCATCTTATGTCATACTTAGCTACTTAATCTCATTGGCTAAGAACATGTGAGAGTGAAATGAGGATTAATGAAGGTCCTCAATAAACTTGAAGAATCAGTGGTTAAAGCTAGACAAAGAATATTCATGATTCAAAGATGTATAGGAGTTGAACATTTGATACAAGGCTTGACATATTTGCCACACTTGAATGGTTTGGCTATAACTTGAGTATTTGATTATCAATGAAGGCACATGACACATGAATGGAAACACAGGAAGCTAATCTTTCTAATACAATCAATTCCTAATTCGGGGAATGAGTATATTAGAATCCATGAAAAAATCTTTGGCTCGATTCAATAATGAGAACAGTTTTGCGACACTTTAGGAGAATAATTGTTTCTCACTCATTATAAATCGAAACAGAGCATATGATATTGATTTGGAAAGATAACACATAGGTCTATGACGTGTTTAAATTTCAGAATTTTCCCATGAGTGAGCTGGGAGTTTGAAGCATTTATTCCCAGAACTCGGAATCTGAAAATCGGGAATTTGGCAGATTCTGGTACCAACTTTGAGTGAAGATTTCTCACTCGTTTCTTGATAGATTCGAATGAATGAGCTATCAAAACTGAAATTCAGAAAACAAGGAACAACTTTCTAGTTATACTATTTTTCATTCGATCAAAGGAAAGTGGTCAAAACGTGGTTGGAAAAACGGAACAGAAGTTGTTCGTCGGAATTTCCAGATTGGAGATACAAACTTTGAAAAATCATAGTAAATTCATACGAACACCGTTTTGAGTGAACGAGATATGTATAGAACGCTAATGGAACGTACTTCAACATGGAAGAAGAATAAATGTCGAATTTCAAACGAGCTGTTCTCAGTTTAGCTCGCAAGTGGGCTGATTTCCAGATTTCAAAAGAGATGAGAGACAAATTTCAATTTGTCATAACCGATGCATATGAACTCGGATCAAGACAAAATTTTAGCTACGGATAGTTGAGAACATGAACTAAAACTTTCATTTAGGACTTGAAAAGAGATAAAGTCGGGAAATGGTTCGAAATCGCTGAACAAAGCTGGACAGAACACGCACACCAATTGTTCGATAAAATGCTTCATTCAATTTCGTGAAAAAATGCTTACGGGTTCGGCTCTAGCTCATCTTAAACCATCATTTGAGCAAGAAAACGTGATGATCACCCATCCAAAACACACACACATGAGCTTGAGGTCTCGGATTAAAGAGAAATCAAAGGAGTATTCAAAAATCCTTTCATAGATCATCTTAAAATGAAGAGTAGAGTATAAATCTCAAGAAAAATCGAACAAGCAACAAGGTTTGGGGGTGAACGAATTATGTTCTTCAAATTTTGGGTTCAAGCTTCCATCTATTGTTCATATCTAGACTCTATTCATCAAAAGAAAGGAAGATTACCTCAAGAAAAGAAAGAAATCGAAGTGGGTTCTTCGAGCTTGTAAACCGAAGCTTCCATGTCCTACTTGCAACTCTTGAATCATGATTTTGACCTCAGATTCTTGTTCTATGGGTCGAAATATGGGGGAGGGCAAACTTTGGGAGTGATCGGAGGCCGGAGGAGTCGCCGGCGGCGGCTCGAAAGTGGCGGCAATGGTGGCATGCGGGAATGGTGATGAAGAGAGAAGGGAGAGCTGTGATTTGTGGTGTGGTGTGTGGTGGCAAAGGTGGTGAGGAGATTTAATCTCATCTCTCTTTCTCTCAAGATGTGGCACACACATGCACCACACACACTTGTATCTAATAGTATTTCTTCTAGTGGAATATCTCTACACACATCTCATCTTATTTTCGTAAAATATTTACAGAATAACATTCTCCGGAAATCATTCCGGGTAATTTCTTGTCTTGCCATAATTCCTTCATTCTCAAAATTCTCGAGATTTCATTGGAAATAATTCCAACATATTATAAAAATTCCCATAAGCTCATTTTCGTCCGTGCTCGATCTCAAATACTCGAAAAATTTTATTTCCTCCCTTGAAAATTCTAATTTTTCTAAATACGGATTTTTACGGCTATTACAAGAGTATTGCAGCGGAATGGATCATCAAAAGGGATTACATGTATGCAGACATATAATCCTAGAACTCGAACTACTGACATCGTCATATCTATAAGAAGACACTTCATAAAATGACAACAAAAGCTTTGTTCGGCACACTCCCATCTTCATCCCAGCTTTGCCTGCACATTTTAGAAATAACATGCAGGGCTGAGTACAAAGTACTCAGTGAACACGTGCCCAAAACATTGAAAGTTGCTTATTAAAGCTATAGATTAAACTTGCCTCGATAAGCATGTCACAAGTGATTTACTTTAAATAACACAAGGCATGCTAAAATTCTTTTTAGTTTCCTCATCATCAAACATTAATGACTGCAGTCAAATATGGTGTATGAATAACATCTACCACATCATCTCGCGTGTTGAGAAGTAGGCCTCCTTCTCAAACACATTGACCGGCCGACCGAAAGGACGGCTCACAGTCACCTCAGTGTACACAAACCATGCAATTCACATGACCGAATTCGTCTTCCATCAAGTAGATGATCATACAAAACTCAAACATTGGCAAGTTAATCATTTTCTCAAAATATCATGCTTCATATACGTATGTATATTGCATCATCATTTAGTTAGAAAGCCCACCTGACTCCGGCTAGCCTTTACCTACTACTCTTCCTTCCTCAGTTATTTCCAATCCTCAAGTTTATGCTCGTTCCTTCATTAAAACGAAGGAATAAATAAAAGTGATAAAGGAAAGAAAATTATATAGGAAATAACTTTCTCTACTTAGCTTATCTTCTTATCTTCTTCTCTAAACCTTTCTTGATAAACTTAACATAGGTCTTTACCGAGAGTTTGTTAGATAAGAGAGTTTAACTTATCTTATCTATCTTCCGTCCTTATTTGTAACACATATAGGCACATATATGTTCCTATCATTCCTCAAGCTCATTAAGTTCTCGATTGTAAAGTCTAAAAATTTTAGAAATAATTCCTATAACTTATAATTGATAATCAAACTTATTTATAAGCTCGTTTCTCATACTCGATCATTCCAAACTCAGCTACAATCAAAGTTGGAAAATAATAGATAAATTGAAAAGTTCATAAAACCTTTCTATAAATTCCAATAAATTCACAATAAGCTTAAAATGAAGTGGAAAATACTTTTCAAGTTTCATTATAAACAACTAACACTTAAACATTTAAAACCTCCAATTATTCTAAACTTAAATTTTGAATTCAGCCCTTATAGGGTTCCAAAAAAAATTCAGAATTCCAAAATAAGCATCAAATAATATACATATCACATTCCCTTCATCAATCTAATCCTATGACATCAAGAACAAAAATACCCAATCTATTTTAATGCATCATTTTCGTTTTTGACAAAGGGCTGCTCCAAAAACTTTTCAAAAATTCATTTTAAGCATCATATAATGTCAATTTCATATCCCCATCATCAAATTTATGAAATAAAATCGAAATCAAAAATCCTCCAATTTCACCAAGAACCCAAATTCGAAAATTGTGAAATTGATCTCCAAAAGTTCTCAAAGTTTTCATTCATACTTCTTTCAATCCTATAAACACATAATCAAGCTCAACTTATCAAAAGAAAACCGAAATCAAAAATCCCCAAATTTCTTCAATAATTTGAATTTCATAATCTTTAAAGGTAAGATGGATTTCTCTTAAATTAAATCCTCAATAATCATCCTAGAACATGTATAAATCAAGAGAATTAAAAATCAATCTCATATAATATCCTCATCACCCAATTCGAAATCTGATGTCGAAGTGGGTTGTGCTAGTTTCTTCAATTTTTCAAGTATAAGAGCTAACTAAAGAGCATACCTTAATTAATAGCTCTGATCTTAGGCTTCTTGCTATTTTTTTCTCGATTTACCAAAGCTTCAAAGATGTAGAAATGGAAGTATGTGTGTGTTGGGTGTGTGTTTCGCAAGTGAGAGGGAGAGAAGTGAGTTGACGGAGAGAGATAAAGGAAAAGAAATGAGGAAAGAAAAAAAAACGTTGACTACTCAATCTTACCCCTTTTTCTTTCTTTTCTTTTTTACTAATAAGACTATTCTTATTATCTAATTAATTAACTTAGTACCAACTTAAATAAATCTCAAGTCCTTTAATCTCCCATCTTTGACATAAATAATTATTTCAAAACACACACCTCAAGTACTAAAAATTACAAGGACTAATATTTTTATATCTCAATAGTCATAATTTAAATGGAAAATAAATACGAATTAAAATTCGTAATAACTTCCGTCTTCGGTGATTAACTAAAAATACCACTAACTTCAGATAATTATTCTACTATATATTTAAATAT
Organism: Mentha longifolia; assembly: GCA_001642375.2. Lineage (NCBI taxonomy): Eukaryota > Viridiplantae > Streptophyta > Magnoliopsida > Lamiales > Lamiaceae > Mentha > Mentha longifolia. The sequence goes on along the minus strand of CM038111.1, from coordinate 26,795,436 downwards.
ATTATATTTCCTCATTATCTCGTTTCAAGTCGTAGAAAATGGAACGAGAACAAACTCATCAATAATCTTTAAATTTTTCAGAGATTCTCATTTTAATCTCTGTCTTCTTCATTATCTCAATATTTTCTCTTGCTATACACTATTATAGATTATTATTTTCAAAATAATCTCTAACCTCCATTAATTAAACTAAATAAATTACGGGGTATTACATCGACCCATCTTGAAACATACTCAATAGCAAGAAGGATATAAGAAAAACCACAAGAATTAGGGAATGGTCCCATGAAGTCTATCCCCCAAACATCAAACAACTCAACCTCAATCATGATGTTTTGAGGCATCTCATCCCTTTTTGTGATATTCCCCATCCTTTGACACCTATCACAATTCTTCACAAATGATTGACAATCCCTAAAAATCGAAGGCCAATAGAATCCACTTCGAAAAACTTTCCAAGCCGTACGATTAGCCCCAAAGTGACCCCCATTTGGTCCCTCATGACAATCTCCAATAATCTTGAGCCACTCACACTCCATAGCACGCCTACGAATAATGTCATCGGCACATCTTCTCCATACATATGGATCTTGCCAATAATAGAACTTCACATCTCTAAGGAACTTGGCCTTTTGATAATCCGAGAGATTTGGTGGCAACTCTCGAAGCATAAGGTAGTTAGCCAAATCGGCAAACCAAGAATCTTTGCACTTCAATACCATAATCTTTTCATCCGGAAAACAATCAATTATGCCCAATCTCAAGTCTTCACCTTCAACCGACTTTTCAAGCCTTGACATGTGATGGGCTAACACATTATCAATCCCTCTTCTATCACGAATCTCCATGTCGAATTCTTGTAGAAGGAGAATCCAACGAATCAAACGCGGCTTTGCATCCTTCTTGGCCATGAGATGTCGGATAGCTGTATGATCCGAATAAACAATGGTATGATTCCCAACAAGATAGGACCGGAATTCGTCAAAGGCAAAAACAATGGCCAAAAATTCCCTCTCCGTTGTTGTGTAGTTCCTTTAAGCACCATCCAAAGTTCTACTAGCATAATGAATAACTTGAAACACTTTATCTCTGATTTTCCCCAAGACCACTCCTAAAGCATAATCACTTGCATCACACTTTAAAATGAAAGACTCACTCCAATTAGGCTTGATTAGAATAGGATTAGAGATGAGGGCTTTCTTCAATGCCTCAAATGCTTTCAAGCATTCTTCATCAAAAACAAACTTCACATCTTTTTGCAAGAGATTACAAAGTGGCTTTGTAATCTTTGAAAAACCTACAATGAATCTTCTATAGAACCCCGCATGACCAAGGAAGCTTCGGATTGATTTCACATTCGTTGGGGGTGGAAGCTTCTCTATGGCAACAATCTTTGCTCTATCAACTTCTAAACCATCTCTAGAAACCTTGTGCCCAAGCACAATTCCATCTCTAACCATGAAGTGACACTTCTCCCAATTTAAGATAAGAGAAGAGTCATTGCACCTTTGCAACACCTTTGTGAGATTATCCAAACAAGAATCAAAGCTCTTCCCAAAAACCGAGAAGTCATCCATGAATACCTCCATAATATTTTCAATCAAACCTCCAAAGATAGACATCGTGCACCTTTGGAAAGTGGCCGGACCATTACACAACCCAAAAGGCATCCTCCTATAAGCAAATACTCCATAGGGGTATGTGAAGGCTGTCTTGTGTTGATCCTCCGGGGCTATGGCAATTTGGTTGTATCCCGAATACCTATCAAGAAAGCAATAGTACTCATAGCCCGCCAATCGATCCAATACTTGATCTATAAAGGGCAAAGGGAAATGATCTTTCCTTGTAGCCGAATTCAAAGCCCTATAATCAATGCAAACTCTATATCCGGTGGCAACCCTTGTAGTAATAACCTCATCATTCTCATTCTTGACCACAGTTATCCCCCCTTTCTTCGGAACCACTTGGGTAGGACTCACCCATTCACTATCCGAGATGACATAGATCATTCCCGCATCTAGTAACTTCAACACCTCTTTTCTCACCACTTCTTGCAAGACTGGATTCAACCTCCTTTGAGGTTTAACCTTAGGATAGGGATGGCAGTCGGGTATGGCGGGCGTGGATAGTTGCTATCCATACCCATACCCGTGAACAAATCTAATATCCATACCCGTACCCGCTACCTGCGACGGGTACCATCCACTATCCATACCCGCCACCCGCGGATACCCGCTACCCGTCGGGTACCCGCGTACCCGCCACCCGTTGGGTACCCACCACCTGCCACCCGTTAGGTATCCGCGAACCCGCCACCCGTCGGGTATCCGCGAACCCGTGACCAAAATTCACAAATTACAAATTTAAATCAATATCCAAATTCACAAATCACAATTAATATCTAAAATACAAATTCACAAATCAAATCCATAAATCAAATCAAATTTTAGCGGGTATTTAGGTATACGGGTTTCACGGGTATGGATAGTAGCTATCCATACCCATACCCGCGAACTAAATAGGTAGTAAATCGTACTCATACCCGTACCCGTGGGTATCAAATCACCTCATACCCGTACCTATTAGGGTCGGGTATCCGCAGGTATCGGGTACCCGCGGGTAAATTGACATCCCTACCTTAGGACGACAATCATCTTACAATAAAATACGATGTATGCAAATAGATGGAAAAATTACCCTTGATATCATCAATAGATCAACCAATAACATCTTTAAACTCCCTAAGGACACGCAACAACTTGTCCAATTTGGACTTTGACAAGTGTTGTGACACAATTACGGGTAAATAGTCATTATCACCAAGGAAGGTGTACCTTAGGTGATCGGGAAGAGGTTTCAACTCTTGAGAAGTGCTTGTTGCGGATTTTATACACGCAAGTGCACGCTATCGTAAACAAGTAATAAAGTAGAAGTAGAGTATCGATCCCATTAAGACTGTTGAATTGAATACCAAAATATATCTATTCCTAATTTTATTTGAACAAACGAAATGTGATTTTCAGAATTTAAACTACAATGCAAGCAAAATAAATATAGTACTTTAAACTAGACAGAATCAAACAACGAACTAACAATATAATAAAAGCCTAGGATTTACGACTTCACCTGAATTCTACCTATTTGGAATGCTAGATTAATCCAAACTTCACCTTAATCCTCTAGTCGTAGTCGGGAGTTCCTAAAATATTCTCTAGCCTCTTTCAAGGTCTAAAGCAAATTTCATCAATCGCAAGCTCACTATATGTCTATGTGAATTTAAACAATCAACAAATCATTAAGCACTATGAATCCCAAAATGCGACTACATAAATCTTGCGAGTATATTTCTATCTCACAAACAACTTACGATTCTCTACACATGATCTAAATATGTGTTTCCCCTTTCAGTTCAACACAATTCACAAATCAATCAATCAATGGCCAGTTAATCGAAAGCATTAAGAACGTATAGAGAATTCGACTAGAGAAATCAAACTTTCATACGAATCAAACTAGCATCCAAATATTCAAAATCAAGCTACATCATAAATCCTAGATAGAGATTTAGCTACAGAACATCTTGCAATAAACCATAGAAAGTATCAGAGTTTTTCTTCTAGAGAATGCGTCCGGAAAGAATGAAGATAGATTCAGTTTTTATCTACTTTCTCCTCTTCCTCCAACCGTCCAGAACTTCTCCTCTCTTCCTCCGTCAAAAACCGTCCCTCCTTCTTTTAATTTCGTGCCCTTTTATACTTAAGCAAAGATAGGCCCGATATATGTTTTCACTTAAGTGCTGGCCCGGTGCTTCTTCGTGCCTTTTGATGCCGCGGCACCAGAATCCGAAAATTACTCTCTTTTCCTATTTTCTTCTTCTTTATTTTAAACCTACAAAATTATATAAAAACACATCAATATATATTTAACAACTCTTGAAAAACAATTAAATATTAAGTAAAAGGGTAATAAATAAGTGATATAAAATCACATATCAAATACCCCCAAACTTAACATTTGCTTGCCCTCAAGCAAAGACTCAAAAGAACAGACAATAACAAGAACAAACTAAATCGACCACAAACTACTTGCATCAAATCATGCTTTGTGCCTCAAAAATCACTTATACAGCCATCTAAAGATAATAGATAGAGCAGTAGGCTTCCAACACCCAAATTCACAAGTTAATTCCAACAAGCACTCAAGACCTTGCGTGTGTGTGTGAATAGACAACGCCTGAACCAAGTCAATGCAACGGGTGAGAATATGAATCCAAATGTTCAAGAAAGATCCACTTTCTTCTTTCTTTCTTTCTTTCTTTCCTTTTTTTTTTTTTTTTTATAAAATCATCAATCCCAACTCCATAGGCTCATTTTTCACATTAATCTCCACTAATGTAGACACATTTAGCAATCAAGATCAAAAGGTCTTTCCAAGCTTGTCATTAAGGCTAAGGTAATAAGAGGTAGGATATTTGGAAAAAATAGCTCATAATCACCTTTCATATGCAAACGCATAGAAGTAACAAGACAATATAACAATGAAACACCTTGCCGGATGACAAATCCCTTTTATTTTTCCCTTTCTTTTCTTTTTTTTTTTTTTTTTTTTAGTTAATTGAGAGGAGAAGAAACTAAGGTTATTGAACCCCCAAACTTTGTTTCTTTGGATCTCAGTGCTGAGAGTTATTCGAAAGATCCATCTCATCCTCTACTTTTCACAAACACTTTTATTTTATTTTATTTTTATTTTATTTTTATTTTTTTCAATTTTTTCTTTTCTATCCGGCACTTGGACTATGTCAGTGATACTCTAAGCATATGCATATGTTGGTGATGGGTTAAAGAATGGCTAAACAACTGGCTAGGGTAATTATTTTGAGGTTTAATCAAAAGAGAATGGCACAGTTAAGCTCAAAAGGGGACACTAGGGATCATAAACTGATTTTGGTAGGAAGTTTTGGCTCTAGGGATCCAAAGATGGCCTAAATCATCTCTATCATGCTATTGTGTCTAGGATTTCGCCTCAACTAATGATCAAATGAGTTCTAGAGTTGGAGGGATCTTTAAAGAACATTCAAACACACATTAATCACCAATCACACAAAACTCAATTCAGGCATCAACCATGTGCTCAAATGAGTGCAAGAACCTTGAAACTAGTCAAAATTAACAAGCAAATTCACATGTGGACTCCCTTTGCCTCTACTATACTCCCTAGATAATCACATAAGCAATTAATACTATCATTGGCAGCAACAACTTGACACAACCAAACACACACATCTTTTTTTTTTTTTTTTTTTTTTTTTTTAACGAGACTTTGATTGTGACACAATCAAAACAAAAATAAAAATACGACACCCCCAAAGTTAGAATAGTACAGTGTCCTCACTGGACCAAACAACAAGCAAGACACTAACACAAATTTTACGAAAGCATAAAATAAAATAGGTAAAGATAAGAACACTCCCCTGAAAATTCAGGAGCCGCTTGGATCACTCTCCTCATTAGTAGCGCTTGGTGAAAAAGGTGGCAAAACAGGTGGTAGTGGGAATTGTTGGGACTGATCTCCTCGCACAAAACATTCCATAGCTTGATTATACTCAATAGCATAGCTCATGAATATCTCAGCTCGATCTATGTGCCTGTTAAGCCGTCGATTTTGACGCATTAACTCTGAATAAATCAACTCCATAGAAATTGGCTTTGTCGCAGATGTAGAAGGTACAGAATGTTGTGGCACGGTAGCAGGAGATGTTTGTGGAGAGACAAGTTGGAAACCGGCACCTGACTTATTTGGTTCTCCAAGAGGCTGCTTGTAATTGTCAATGGAGCGATGATCAATGACTGCCAACGGATTTTTTTTCTCTTCTGAATTATCTATAGGAACACCAGCTTTCCTACATAATGCAGTGATTAAGGAAGGATGAGGTAAATTCTCTCCTCTTCGACCTTCAACAGCTATGGAGATATTATCCTCAATCATATTTCCCACATTGATACGCCCATCATTGACCAATATATGGAGAAGTATAGCGCGATCCTTGTTAACGCAGCTCACATGGGTAGTAGGTAGAAGCTTGCCACAAATGAAGTAAAACCATGCCTTCCCAAATCGACTTAACTGAGAAGTAGGAAAAGAATTCGGAGTCGAGGGATCTTTCTTTGAAATGGTCCACTGGGTTCCTGGAGCACACAAATCATGCATGATCTGATCAAAATCATGAGGCCCTGCAAAATCTCCAACATCATCTTCAAGCTCATGTTGAATTCCATAGAAAACATTGATGTTTTTCCAATCATATGCCACTTTCTTTCCCCGTACAATCGATACCAATGCTTTTGACTTAGCTGCATTAGCATAGAATTCATAGACCACAGGTACCACAGCAGGCTCAGGTTGTTCTGTGAATTTTTCCCACTGTCGACGCTGAATTTGAAGCAAAATATCTCCTCGACTCTGATTTTTCGGCAACTGTAATCCGCTTTCTGGAATCAAAGTCTTTGTTTCTCTCCACTCTTCATAGAGTTCGGCTGCAAATTCATTGACAAACTTCTTCTTATCAAAGACACTTGACGATGTTGCCACACTCTTGCTCTTAGAACCTTTTTTCGGCCCCATCCTGCAATTCCACACTTCCTCTACAAAAGAAATGACTCCCCAAACTGCAGCACTTCAATTAACTCTCACAAGTAGACCAACAGTTAAATAAATGGCAAATGTCCCATTTTCTAAAATAAAATCACAATTCCCAAGGCATGAGACTACTTTATCATTCCATTTTAACAACCAAAATCACCCACAATCAAAATAAACACAAGATATGAATTCCCCAAAATCAGCATATCCCCACTGCCAATAACTTGAAAATTTGAGCAAAACATGAGCGATTTCATGGATTAAACATCAATTTCTCAAATTCAGAGTTCATACCTCAAATTCTTGTGTGAAGAATCGGTAACTTCAAGGTTTTAAATTTGGGGAAGAATAGCTTACTGCATGATGTGGGTTCGCCTGAGATGCATAAATCAGTGGCTCGCTGAAAGAGCTGAGTAGCTGCCTGAATGGAGTAGCGGTGTTGGAGAGGAGAGGCGCTAATTTCCTGAAAAGAAAGAAAGGCGAGGTTTGAATTAAAACCCTCTTCTATTTACTTCTTCCTTTTCTTTTTTTATTTATAACTATATATATATATATATATATATATATATTAAACTAATCCTAAAACAAACGAGAAGCATTAGACTAAATTAAAATAAAGGCTCTTTTTTTTTTTTAAATATATATATATATATATATATAATTCGGTGCAAATGAAGCTTCTCGGTGCTGCGGCCTTAAATTTTCTGCCTTCCCTGGGCATTCGGTGCTTCTTAGTGCTAAGACAGCACCAGAAGGCACCAAATGTATTCTGCTACTCGATCAAATTTTCTAGCAGCAACTTCATATGAATCCTGCACCATAATTATAAAGTAACCTAAACATTAGTATGTAACCAAACTTAAACCAAAGAAAACTAAGTGATAAAATTAAACACAAAAACATAGAACTTAAAGCTTGGGTTGCCTCCCAAGAAGCGCTTTTCTTAGAGTCGTTAGCTCGACTTTTTGGTGACGAGATTTAACTTGGCTCCGACAATGGAATAGTAGATTTATTAGTATCCACTACACCATTGCTATAAGCCTTGAGCCTTTGACCATTCACTTTGAACGAGCTTCCATCACCTTGAATTTCTACAGCACCATATAGGAATAATTTCACCACCGTAAACGGCCCCGACCATCTCGAACGTAACTTTCTTGGAAAGAGACGCAAGCGAGAGTTAAACAATAGAACTTTATCGCCTGGGTGAAAATCCCTCTGCAAAATGCGCTTGTCACATCTTAGTTCTCTCTTTGTAGAGCTTTGCATTCTCATAGGCATTGAAGCGAAATTCCTCAAGCTCATTCAATTGAAGCATCCGCTTTTGGGCTGTATCTTGAATATCAAAATTCAACCTCTTAATAGCCCAATAAGCACGATGTTCCAACTCAACCGGAAGATGACAGGCTTTTCCAAACAACAAACGAAATGGTGACATCCCAATCGGTGTTTTGAAAGCTGTACGGTAAGCCCATAGTGCATCGTCGAGCTTATTCGACCAATCCTTTCGAGAAGAATTCACCGTTTTCTCCAAGATCCACTTCAATTCTCGATTGGAAATCTCAACTTGACCACTTGTTTGAGGGTGGTAGGGTGTAGCCACTTTATGAGTAACTCCATACTTAGCCAGAACACTATTCAGCTGCCGATTACAAAAATGTTTGCCACCATCACTTATAAGAGCTCTTGGCGTGCCGAATCTAGTGAAAATATTCTTTCGCAAGAATTTGATCACTTGCTTGGAGTCATTGGTTGGCAACGCCACAGCTTCCACCCACTTCGAAACATAGTCCACAACCACAAGAATAAAGATATTCTTTCCAGATGGTGGAAATGGACCCATAAAGTTGATGCCCCATACGTCAAATATCTCAACTTCAAGAATATTGTCCAATGGCATCTCGTGTCGTCTCGATATGTTGCCAGTCCTTTGGCATCGATCACACGCAGCTACAAAGGCATTGGAATCCTTAAACAAAGTAGGCCAATAGAATCCCGACTCAAGCACCTTCGCCGCTGTTCTACTTCCCCCAAAATGTCCACCATATGGTGAGGCATGACAATGGCTGAGAATGTCTGAAAATTCTGTCTCTGGAACACACCTTCGGATTATTTGATCAGCACAACATCGAAACACTAAAGGGTCGTCCCAAAAATAATGTTTCACTTCTGCAAGGAATCTCTTCCGTTTTTGATGAGTTAAATCAGGTGGCATGGTGTGTGTTGCTAGGAAATTTGCTATATCAGCAAACCATGGAGCTCCAACCACATCCAACTTGAATAACTGCTCATCTGGAAAATCTTCACCGATAGGGCATTCAGCTCCTTGTGCTTTCTCTTCATTCTCCAAACGAGATAAATGGTCAGCAATTACATTTTCTGTACCCTTGGTATCTCGAATCTCCAAATTGAACTCTTGCAGGAGTAGAACCCATCGAATCAATCTAGGTTTCGCATCCTTCTTCTCCAAAAGGTACTTGATGGCTGAATGGTCTGTATACACGATCACCTTCGTGCCCATCAAGTAAGATCTAAACTTGTCAAACGCAAAGACCACAGCTAGGAGTTCCTTTTCGGTTGTGGCATAATTCATCTGCGCATCAGTTAGTGTTCGACTAGCATAATAGATAGCATGAAAAAATTTACCACGACGCTGGCCTAACACCGCTCCAACTGCAAAATCACTCGCATCACACATTAGTTCAAAAGGTAAATTCCAATTAGGTGCAACAATAACAGGAGTTGTAACCAAAGCCTTTTTCAAAGTTTGGAAAGATTTCAAGCAATCATCATCAAAATTAAAAGGTACCTCCTTCATCAAAAGATTACAAAGAGGCTTTGTGATTTTTGAGAAATCTTTGATAAAACGCCTGTAGAAACCTGCGTGGCCTAGAAAACTCCTCACTCCCTTGACTGAAGATGGTGGAGGCAACTTCTCGATAGTGTCTATCTTTGCTCTATCAACTTCAATTCCAGCTGCAGATACTTTGTGGCCTAACACGATTCCTTCTTGAACCATGAAGTGGCATTTCTGCCAATTGAGAACCAAATTAGTTTCTTCACACCTTTTCAACACGAGTGTTAAGTTCTGCAAACAAGAATCAAAAGAATCTCCAAACAAGGAGAAGTCATCCATAAACACTTCAAGAAAATACTCAACCATATCAGAAAATATTGCCATCGTGCACCGCTGAAAAGTAGCCGGTGCGTTACGCAAACCAAAAGGCATCCGTCTATAAGCAAAAGTACCATAAGGGCAAGTGAAAGTAGTTTTCTCTTGATCCTCAGGGGCAATACCAATTTGGTTATATCCAGAATAACCATCTAGAAAACAATAAAATGCATGCCCTGCCAATCTATCTAACATTTGATCGATAAATGGCAAAGGAAAATGATCTTTCCTAGTTGATGCATTAAGTTTTCTATAGTCCATGCATACACGCCAACCTGTTACTAATCGAGTGGGATCAATTCATTATTCTCATTCTCTACTATAGTAATCCCACCTTTTTTCGAAACTACTTGCACAGGACTCACCCAAGGACTATCAGAAATAGGATAGATAATACCTGCATCCAGTAGCTTCACAACTTCAGCCCTCACCACTTCTTTCATATTTGGATTAAGTCGTCTTTGGTGCTCGATTGATGGCTTGCAATTATCTTCCATCAGAATCTTGTGCATGCAAATTGTAGGACTAATGCCTTTTATATCAGCAATAGTCCATCCAATTGTAGTTTTGTGGTCCCGAAGAACTCTCAAAAGCTTATCTTCATGTTCATGAGTTAAAGCAGAAGAAATAATAACAGGAAGTGTAGACGATTCTCCTAAGAACGCATACCTCAAATGTGTGGGCAACTGCTTAAGCTCAAGAACAGGTGGCTTGACAATGGATGGCACCAGTTCTGTTGGTTCTCGATGTAGATCTTCAAAACGTCTCCTGATGAACATCGGAGGTGTAGCATCTAACTGCTTCAAGCTCTCCACTACCTCCTCATTTTCTGGATTTTCAATTCCAATTAGACTCAACAACAAAGGATCTGAGATGTTACCATGGAAGGTTTCTGAGATACATCTATCGACATCTTCCACTCTCATGCAACTATCCATAGCATCAGGGTGCTTCATAGCCTTGAAAACATTAAAAGTGACCTCCTCATCTTGCACCCTCAAGATTAATTGTCCTTTTTGTACATCAATCAATGTCCTGCCTGTAGCTAAGAATGGTCTTCCCAATATGATGGGAATTTCCTGATCTTCTTCCATATCCAATACAATAAAGTCTGCAGGGAAGATAAACTTGTCCACCTTAACCAAAACATCCTCTATAATCCCTCTAGGATGCTTTATAGATCTATCTGCCAGCTGCAAGGAAACTGTTGTCGGTTTAGCTTTTTCGATTCCAAGTGTCCTGTAAACAGAAAGAGGCATTAAGTTAATACTCGCACCTAAATCACAAAGAGCTTTACCAAAAAATGAGTTTCCAATAGTGCAAGGTATAGTAAAACTCCCTGGATCCTTAAGCTTAGGTGGCAGCTTCTTTTGCAGAATTGCGCTGCATTCCTCCGTGAGAGCCACAGTTTCATAATCTTCCAGCTTACGTTTGTTAGATAGAATCTCCTTCATGAATTTCACGTAGCTTGGCATCTGCTCCAACGCATCAGCAAATGGAATGTTGATATGCAGCTTCTTGAAGACATCCAAAAACTTGGAAAATTGCTTATCCAGTTTTTGCTTATGAAAACGTTGAGGAAATGGCATCTTTGGCACGTAAGGAGGAGGATTTTCAGGAAATAGCTTTGATGTATGCTCTAGCTTTTCCTCTCCCTTATTTTCTGCAGATTCATCTTTCAGCTCTTCTTCAACCTGGGTCTTTTCTCCAACTTGTACAGACCTCGGCTCCTTGAGTTCTTTTCCACTTCTTAAGGTGATAGCCTTCACATCCTCCTTTGGATTGGTTTCTGTGTTGCTCGGAAAAGAACCTGGTGGTCTTGACTGAAGTGCATTCGCCATTTGTCCCATCTGAACTTCCAAATTTCGAACAGAAGCAGATAACGTTTTTATGGTCGAATCCTGAGATTGAAAAAGAGCATCTGAGCGATTCATTAATTTCACCAACGTGTCTTCAAGAGTTGAACTTTAAGAGGGTTGCTGTGTGATTTGAGGATTAGGCTGATAGTTCTGCTTCGGTGGCCTAAATGTATTCTGCCCATTGCTCCACGAAAAATTTGGATGATTTCTCCAACCTGGATTATAAGTGTTGGAGAATGGGTTGTTTTGCCTGCTAGGATTCCCTACATACTGTACTTGCTCAGAATTTGAAGTAGCGAATGGGTTTCCTTCCTGACATTCTACACTTGAATGAGAGCCTCCACATAAATCACATGCTTCCATCTGTGGAGTTGGCTGTTTATCCTTCAAACTCTTCACCTCATGTGACAAAGCACTAATTTGAGCAGTGAGAGTTGTGAGAGCATCAATTTGCATGACACCGGCTTCTTTTCTCTGTGGTTTTCTATCAGTTGGCCATTGGTAAGCGTTGGCCGACATAGTTTCCAGCAACTCATAAGCTTCTTCATGTGTTTTTCCCATCAAAGCGCCTCCAGCTGCAGCATCTACCAGGGTTCTTGTTTGAGCACTCAAACCATTGTAGAATGTCTGCACTTGTAACCACTCTGGCAAACCATGATGTGGGCACCTTCGAAGTAGATCTTTGTATCTGTCCCAAGCTTCATGTAGGCTCTCCATATCTTGCTGAGTAAACGTGGCAATGTCGTTCCTCATCTCGGCTGTCTTTGCAGGTGGAAAGAATTTAGCCAAGAAAGCTTGTGCTAGTTGAGCCACGTAGTAATGACACCAGGCTGAAGTGAGTTGATCCATAGCTTAGCTTTGTCTCTTAAAGAAAACGAGAAAAGCCTAAGTCTTTTGGCATCATCAGAAACTCCGTTTTGCTTAAAGGTGTCGCATATCTCGAGAAAGCTAGTAATGTGAGCATTTGGGTCTTCATTAGCTGAACCCCCAAACTGATTTGCTTGAACCATCTGGATGATTGCTGGCTTGATCTCGAAATTAATGGCTTGAATGGCTGGTCGTGGAATACTAGTCCAATTCTCATTTACCACAGGTAAAGCATAGTCTCGCAGAGCTTTGGCTGCGCCAGCAACAGGATTTTCTTGATCATTATCCCCCATGGTAGGAGACAAATCAGTAGCTTGACTCTTTTTCTTTCAATTCTTCCTGCACGTTTTTTCTATTTCTGGATCAAAAAGTAGAAGAGCTCTTGTTCCAGATCTTCTCATACACCATATAAAAGTACCTAAAAATATATAACAAGAACTAATTAATACTATTAAACAAATTTAAAAAGTTCAAATTGAAACCGAAATAAATTATTTTTGATATCAATTAACAAAACAGTCCCCGGCAACGGCGCCAAAAACTTGTTGCAGATTTTATACACGCAAGTGCACGCTATCGTAAACAAGTAATAAAGTAGAAGTAGAGTATCGATCCCATGAAGACTGTTGAATTGAATACCAAAATATATCTATTCCTAATTTTATTTGAACAAACGAAATGTGATTTTCAGAATTTAAACTACAATGCAAGCAAAATAAATATAGTACTTTAAACTAGACAGAATCAAACAACGAACTAACAATATAATAAAAGCCTAGGATTTACGACTTCACCTGAATTCTACCTATTTGGAATGCTAGATTAATCCAAACTTCACCTTAATCCTCTAGTCGTAGTCGGGAGTTCCTAAAATATTCTCTAGCCTCTTTCAAGGTCTAAAGCAAATTTCATCAATCGCAAGCTCACTATATGTCTATGTGAATTTAAACAATCAACAAATCATTAAGCACTATGAATCCCAAAATGCGACTACATAAATCTTGCGAGTATATTTCTATCTCACAAACAACTTACGATTATCTACACACGATCTAAATATGTGTTTCCCCTTTCAGTTCAACACAATTCACAAATCAATCAATCAATGGCCAGTTAATCGAAAGCATTAAGAACGTATAGAGAATTCGACTAGAGAAATCAAACTTTCATACGAATCAAACTAGCATCCAAATATTCAAAATCAAGCTACATCATAAATCCTAGATAGAGATTTAGCTACAGAACATCTTACAATAAACCATAGAAAGTATCAGAGTTTTTCTTCTAGAGAATGCGTCCGGAAAGAATGAAGATAGATTCAGTTTTTATCTACTTTCTCCTCTTCCTCCAACCGTCCAGAACTTCTCCTCTCTTCCTCCGTCAAAAACCGTCCCTGCTTCTTTTAATTTCGTGCCCTTTTATACTTAAGCAAAGATAGGCCCGATATATGTTTTCACTTAAGTGCTGGCCCGGTGCTTCTTCGTGCCTTTTGATGCTGCGGCACCAGAATCCGAAAATTACTCTCTTTTCCTATTTTCTTCTTCTTTATTTTAAACCTACAAAATTATATAAAAACACATCAATATATATTTAACAACTCTTGAAAAACAATTAAATATTAAGTAAAAGGATAATAAATAAGTGATATAAAATCACATATCAGTGCTTGAAGAAGATTCCACCTTGGTTGAGCTTCCACTTTCCCCCGGTTGGTTGATATCAAGGTAATGAACCTAATCCTTCAATGATCCTTGATTTGCTTCCAAATAAGCAATTGACTCCAATAAATCATCACAATCATCATCCAAATCGGAATAAGAATATAAAGAACCGGAGATGATTTCTTCCGTGGGATCTTTTGCCATAGATGTAGATAAGGTGGTGATTGATTTGCATTCCTCATAGGTTGGTTCATCTCCTCGCTTCATAGCATCAAAGATTGAAAGAGTGAGGGTCTCTTCATTGACTTAAAAAGTGAGATTCCCGTCTTGCACATCAATAAGAGCTCTTCCGGTTGCTAGAAAAGGCCGCCCAAGATGAGGGGCATATCCTTATCCTCCGGCATATCCAAGATAACAAAGTCTGCGGGGAAGATAAACTCCTCAACTTTCACTAACACATCTTCAACAACTCCTTGAGCATAAGATATGGAACGATCGGCCATTTGGAGATAAATAGACGTAGGTTTTATTTCTCCAATATCCAATCTCCTAAAAATAGACAATGGCATCAAATTGATGCTAGCTCCAAGATCACATAAGACATTCCCAAACTTTTTCCCCCCAATCACACATGCTATTGTGAAGCTTCCGGGATCCTTCTTCTTCAAAGGCATTTTCCTTTGAATCACCGCACTAACCTCCTCTGTTATGCTAATTGTTTTAAATAAACCAAACTTTCTCTTGTTAGCAATGGCATCCTTCAAGAACTTCACATAGTCAAGCAAGAGACTATTGATTTGTACCTTGTTGAATATGTCCAAGAATCTTTTCATCTTCTCATTAATCTTAGGCTTGGCTAGACGATGAGGGAATGGAGCCTTCGTTATCACATCCTTGGTAGGAAGAGGAGCCTCTATCAACTCTTCTTTTGGAGCCTCTTCTTTCACTCCTTGGCTTGGTTCATCCTCAAGATTTGAGGGTTCTTCATAAGGAATGTCTTCAACAAGAACCTCCTCTTTTCCACTTCCGGATGTAACATGGTTCTCATAAGCTCTTCCACTCCTCAATGTGATAGCATTACATTGATTCTTTGGATTTACCTCCGTATTACTTGGAAACTTCCCGGGGTGTGTTGAGTGGTAGCTTGGTTAGCCATTTGGCTAATTTGACCCTCCATCATCTTCACTTGTTTTGTCAAGGAGGTGAGTGAATTTTCCAACGCATTAACCTTTTGCCCGGTTTGTGTGATAAACGAGCTTTGTTGATTAGCCATTTGTTGCACAAGTTGCTCAATAGAAGGAGATGTCTTCTTAGATTCTTCAATCACACCTTGAGAGACGGAGAATCCGGGAGGTGGAAATTGAGCGTTGTTAGGATTCCCATAAGAGATGTTGGGATGAGTTCGGTTGTTGGGATTGTAGGCTTGATAGCCTCCTTGATGACCATAAGAATTTTCTCCTTATGGCTTCCCTTGAAACCTCTCTTGATAGTTCCCTTGGAATTCTCCTTGAGGTCCTTGAAAATTTGGCTTATTGAAATTTCCATAGGGTCTTTGGTTCACATAGCTCACATCTTCATTTCCGTTGAACTCTTCACTCTCTTGGGCTTGAACCACTTGAACATCTCTCTTCGATCTCCTTTCTTCTTCTAATTCCTTCTTGAGGAGGGTATATTGTGTAGCCAACTCATCAATTCTAGCATCTTCAAGTATAGAATTCACCTTCTTCGTGGGACCTCTTTCCAATGGCCATTGATAACTATTAGTTGTCATCTCTTCTATGATCCGTAGGGCTTCCTTTGCATTTCGGTTTACTAGACAACCCCCGAATGTAGCATCAACTATGCTCATCGTGTGTGGAGAGAGTCCACTATAGAAGTTGACTATTTGTTGAGCCTCACTAAAACCGTGTTGAGGGCACTTGCGTAGCAAGTCCCTATACCTCTCCCAAGCTTCAAATAGTGTCTCATCACTATGTTGAGAAAAGTGTGAGATTTCCGAGCCTTGCCCTCATCAAGCCTTGCCCTCATATCCACGAATTCCTTCATTAGAGCTTCCATATTTGGTATGTTAGCTCTCATTTCTTGTTCTTCTAATGAATTCCTCCTTCTATGCCTTCTTTCGAATTCCAAGATCAAAGGTTGAACTAGTCTTCCCTTGGATCTTGTGTGCATAAACCTACAAAAACAAAAATCAAAAGAAAATAAATGCTTGACTTAGTAACTCAATAACCAAATCGACTATTAAAACTCAAACTAAACATTCCCCGGCAACGGCGCAATAAATTTGATCGCCCCTCACTTTAGGGGTGAGGGAGATGCAATGATAATCGATGTGTATAATCGAGTCGAATCCACAGGGAATGCAATGACAAATGAGATTCAAGTAGTAATCTAGTTACCTAACTACTATCCAAGCTACCAACTAACATGTTTTTGTGTTTTTGATTGATTAATGAAAAATGAAAAGTAATTAACAAATTTAGAACTTAACTAAATAAGTAACAAGTAGCAAATGATATAAAATCAATAGGAAATGAAAGTGACTCCAATTATACTTCAATTAGGTCTAAATGATAGGGTTGTAACACTCTAACTAGAATTAACCATTTTAATCCAATTTCATGTGGGAAACCTCCTAAGTATGGTTCATTCAATTCTCATTGCAATGAAGACAAGTTTATTAATGAAAGGCCTAATTCCTACTCAGATATTAAGCAATTCATTAACTCCCAATAGATCATGGAGTTCATTAACCCTACTATTCTCTAGCATGCAATTCTCTTGATCCTAGCATCTAATCTAAGCCTCCTAAGCTTTAGATCAAACACTTGGTATGCAACTATGTGATCAATCATAATTTAAATAATAAAACATAGCCCCAAGAGAATTGAACATAAAATTAGAAGGTAAATTCATAATTAAAGCATAATCCCATCACTTATCCCTAATCTACATATAATTGGAATCACAAAAAGATCTAGCTAGACATGATTAAGGAAATTAAACCATAAAAAGTAAATGAAATCATGCTTAGAAGATAGAGAATTTAATAAGGAATAAGAAAATGGTCTTGAATCTTGATGCTCTTCAAATCTTCAAAATACGAAAGTAGAAAGAGAGAAATATTTCTAGGGTTCTAAGAATTTTAAAGTACACAAACGATACACAAATGGGGTGAATTTTGGGATTAAATACATAGAAAATTGAGTTTGGATCGAGTTGGGATGAATCAGGACGAACTGGGATGAGTTTGGGCGAGCCGAACTCGCCCCTTAAGTGAAGAATGGCGCTTGACCGGCGGTCTGTCAGGTTGGCCGGCGGTCTGTCAGACCGCCGGGACAGACCGTGGAACTCTCTGTGGGTGGCGGCGACCTGGCAGCTTGTCCGGCGGTCTGCCAGACCGCCGGTCTTCCTTCTTTGACCGGTCCAAGCCCATCTTTGTTTCTTGCGCGACTTCTCCATTTTCGCTCGTTCTCTCTCGTAAAGTCCGATTCTCGATCTGCTTTTTGCTACGACTTCCTAACGAGCTCCTCTTCCTCATGGAGTGATTAATTTGGCCAAGTAAATTCTCCATTATTCTTGCAAAAAGCATAAAGAAACTCGAGAGAACGAGGAAAACATAAATGAAATCAAACTAGTGAAACCCTAACTTTATAACTTTGAAATTCCACATTTTTAAGCACAAGTTTCACTCTAATTAAGCTCGATTCTTCCTCATTTCCGGCCTTCAATCCTTAGCCATATGAATGCTCTTTCCGAATCTTTCAACAATGGATCGAAAACCGAGAGAAAACTGAGAAAAACATAAAGTATGCTATAAGTTTAGAAACCTTACCATTTCTAACATTTAAGCACATAAATCGAGACTCAAACACATGCAAAATACACTTGACATGCACATAAAATACGTGTTAATCACCTAACACTCCCCATCGCCGAATATACATCTTGCCTAACCGTATCTAGCTCAAATTAGTCGAGCGCCGCCACCTCTGAGTATGGTGATCGTCGTCAGGACCAACACAACCTTTTGTTGCATATGGTTGTGTTCACGTGCACGACTAGCCCTTACACACTCATATTGTTCGTGATCGTGCACACGAACATAAAGAAAACGAGCATGAAGACAAATCGTGCACACGAACACGAAGAAAATGAGCATGTTCATACACACAAACACGAAGAAAACAAGTGTGTTCATCTAGACGAGTGAAATGAGGGTGTGAAGAAGAACAATCATGAGCAGCGATGTCGACAGACATGATGCTGATTGACAATGGCGACGGCAGCGAAGGACGGCGAGTTGATGATGAGGCTGGGGACGCCAGCGAGTCCCCGGAAGCAGAAGGTCGGGTGGATTCAGAGGCCGATTTGAGGGTTGAGGCTAGGGTTTTTTTTAAAATATAAAATAAAGAGGGATGAGTCTGCCTTAGCCGGCGGCGTCGTGGCAGTAATTTTGGTCGCCGGCGGCAACAGAAGTGGAGCAGAAGAGAACATACCAGTTTTCATAAGGGAGAAGAGAAAATCAGGAGAGGAAGAGAGAAAGAGAGCGTGCGGGCTTTGCATTGAGAGAAGAGAGAGAGAGAAGTAAGGGAGTACCAAAATTGATTCTTTTTTAATATTAATTACTTCCATGAGGGTATTATTGTTAATATAAACTAAAAATGGCTAGAATTAGGCTATTTTTTATTGGTGGCTAAAATAAACTTTTCCTTTATCAAAAAGGCTATATAAGGGTTTATCTATTATGCATAAAAAATAACATTGAAAAAGTCTATTCGTAACGGTCACAAACCGTAATATATAATATACTAAGATAACAGTACATAACAACTATTTATGATAGTTTAAGAGCGTTATAAAAAGCTACAAAAAGATTACGCTAAATAACCGTAATGAATGGGGCATAAAACTTTAATCTATATTGAGTATATATTACGCATATGTGACAATAGATAGCGGTAACAAACCGTAATGTAAACACGCTCAAAGATTACGGTTTAATAGTGTTATGTATCTATTTCCTACCGTTATCTATTATTCCCATAGATAACGGCATAGAAGCATTATGTATGAGCGTGACTATAGATTACACGACCTAATTTAACACTTCACTTTCACTCATAGATAACGCAAATATTGCGTTATCTATGAGCGTTTTTTTGGTAGTGAGACATCAATATGTTTTTATGCATCTATGATGCTTTAGTTTTAAAATATGCCTAAATACATAAATCACATTATATCTCTAAATACAATACACTTTACACAGTAAATACTCCCATCTTAAAGCCCATTACGTTTTAAAATATGCCTAATGTGATGCTGGTGTTGTTTATAGTTTGCTCGATTTTTATTTACTTATTTTGCTTTCATATTTTGTTGAGTCTTTATTATGCTTTCTTGTTTTCTTTGTTTGAATAATAGTAGATCATTGTTTGTTCTTGAGTTTCTAGAATTGAGAATTGAGAAGTTTTATGAGCATATGTTGGATGGTTGTTGATATGAGGCTTATGAAGACATGGAAAATAGATTTTTGCTTGAATTGGAAGCTTATGTTTTATTTTTGCATGATTTGTTGATCTTGGATTGATAAGTCAGAACACTTGGCCTCTTTGAACTTGAATCAAAAATACAAGTTTGTGAGGAATTTGAGCCTTTGAATGCCACATTAATGCAATCTTATTTTCTTTGGTGTGTGATTAGTTGGGCATGCTTGTTACTCTCTAGAACTTGTCATGATTCTTCTTTGAGATATAAGTAAATGTGTTCTATGTTTAGAAATGATTAAAGGTCATTTTTGTTAATCACTTTATCCAAAATTTGTGTCCGAATTCTATTTTAATCCCTTTTTTATTACATAAATTCTATTATAATCTTAGTTAACTCCTTTTGAGTCTTAGCTTTTTCTTGGACTTAACTAATGATAGAAGGGTATGACTTGGGTATATGTGGTGTTTTGGATGTTGAGTGGGTGATAATGGTGGAAAAAATTCTTGCTCCTTATGGTCAATTTTGAAATGATGCTACTGCTCTTATAAGCTCCTTATTATGTATGAAAAAAATGAAATTAAAAAGTAAAGTAAAGAGGAATGGAAAAGAGTGGGCATAAAAGGGTATGGCTAGTATGTTATTTGGGAAATATAGCGAGAAATGGTTGAATATCATGAGTTATCTTATGAGAATGGTTTTATACTTTGGATATTGAGTGAAGAACTAAGAGTGTTGGTAGCTTGATTACTTGGTGTTGCTAGATCTTATGGGAGTCAAGTCAGCCAAAAAGTTCCACCTACCAAAGAGCCCTCATTACAACCTAATTAAAATCCATTTTTGATCTTTTTCTTGGAACACATTGAATAGAAGAGGGGTTAGAAGAATGTCAAGACTATGGTAGAGTACTTGCATTGTTTCAAATTTGAGTAAAATACTTCTCATGCTATACACTTGAGAGTTGTGTGCACAATTGATAAAATCCATTTTTGAGGATTCAAGTTTCAAAACGTTCAGGTGTTGAAAATTGTTGCTACTCGTGAGACTTTGATTGCTTGCTAGTTCATGAGTTTTAAATTTCTCTTTTATAAATTTTGAGGCCTAAAAATATCAATGATTCCTTCAACCATGTTTAATTGTAACTCTTTATTTCTCTCTTGTTTGTTGCTTCAGGACTTATGATCGAGCTTTGCTTGCTTAGGGCGATTGCTTAAAGAGTCTCAACCCCCTCCCGGACGACTAATCCCATTGATTATGAGCTAATTTTGTTGTCCCCTATCAAAATCTAGCCTATAACTCCTAAACAAACTACGCATCAATAAAGCCTTCATTTCAATCCTCAACATCGACTTCCATTTTTTTCTGTGTCTCCTATTGATCTGAACTTGCATATAGAATTGCTCTCCTTGCCGAAAATTCTCTCCTTTTTCCTACAAAACAATCAATACTATCCAAGAAGTAAACTATTAGACACAATTAGAGTAATTAACCAAATGAGATACCAACTAACACTAAACTCACAATAATTGCATCAATCTTGCCCAGAATAATATATAAAAACCAAGTTTGTCAACATGTCATGTGTAGTGAAGTAATATTTACTATGAATTTATTAACGTTAAAAATGTACTTTAGACATGAATGTCTAACAGATAAATTTACTCGTTTTTTTTTGCTTTTTTTTTTTTAGGATAACACACTTGCACACTAATAATACTACATGATTCGAAATTCCAATAAAACGTCTTATACCAATTGAATCGTACTAATTCATCAAACAATTAAAGTTGGATATAAAAGATTTATTTAATATAGTAATTTAATGCACTACTCCTCGATGGCGCATGGTTGGAGCATCATATCTCGTGCTAGATAAAGGTTAATATAATCAATCCTTGGTACTTAATTTTTATTTTTTATTTTTTATTTTTTACCTTTTTTTTCATTTCTCTTTATTTATACTACCTCCATTCCATGTATTAGGTTACTTTGTTTTTGGCACAATAGCTAATGTAATGTAAGATATGTGGTTGTAATTAATTTTAAGAAGAGAGAGTTAATTGTAGCCACAAATTTTTTATCATTTTAAGAAAGTGGAATGGACAAAAAAAAAAATAGCCTAATAAATAGAATGGAGGTAGTATTTATTTTATGAATATGATCACCAAACACATGGGTCATGACTCATGAACATCCACAGAGATTATATTCGAAGTTAATTTTAATCCAACTACTCAGTCAAATCAGGATGCATATTTTTCAAAAGAAGTGAGTACTCTAGAATAATGATGTTTCTTACTTTTCTACTAAGCTACCTTTTCCTATTTTTGTTCGAACTGACGTCCTTTGATAGTCTAAGGCAGTGTTTGGTATATTTTTGAAGTCATCTCTAAATGACTCATCTCTAGATGAGTCATATAAATAGTATTCAAGATGAATGAATCATATATTATTTGGTAGCAAATCTTTCAAAGTGAGATAATTTTTTTTTTAATAATAATAACAATAATAATGAATTATTATTAATAATATTATTGTTATTATTATTGAGTTATATTTATTTATTAATTATATAATTATAACCGACAATATCTATAAAATATTATTAATATTATTATTATTTAACAACAACTGCAATTTACATTATTAAAATATTATTGAGTCCTATTATTATTATTATTATTATTATTATTACAAAGTGAGAAGAGAGGGTCATCTCCCTTCAACTCACCATTTTGGAGAGTTGAGTCAAGTGGGAAAAACAGTAAATAGCAACGGGCCGGGTAGATGATATTTGGGCTTTTCACTTTTTGTAAAATGCTACCAAACGCCGGATGAAGGGAGATGACTCATCTCATCTTACCTTCATCTTGCTTCATCTTAACAGCATGGTGACAAATAATGTCACCCCATTTCTTTACTATAAAATGATTTTCATTTTTGTTTTACTTTTCGTCATAGTTCCACTTGTGAAAAGTCGTACTCAGTACTCCTATTTAATTTAATAATTAAAATATTATTGACAAAATAAATACTTCAACTCTTGTCACGAAAAAAATAAAGGCTTAATAGTTCCTAAGAGAGGAATCATATATAATTTAAATAAAGACTAAAATAGCTGTCAATAATTCGTAAATAGGATAAGAAGCATAGCCAAAAATAGATAATCACAATATAGTTAGAAAAAAAATTGAAAAATCTAAACATATATCAAATCACGTCCACTTATCTTAGTTGGATGTCTTCATATAAAACCATTAACAAGTGCAATTTTCATTTTCTAGAAAACAACCATAAAATAAAATGAATTATAAAATCAAACCTCCATTTTCTTGTTGACACGTGGAGGTACCCAATTGGACATCAAGAAAATTCGAAACACCTACTTTAAGTAGAGTTTCCAAGAAAGTCAAGTAGGTTGGTTTGGCAACTTTCTGAATTTCATGACAAATAAAATAAAATAAAATAAAATAAAATAAAATAAAATAAAATAAAATAAAATAAAATAAAATAAAATAAATGCATTAAACTAGTACCATCATTAAAGGAAAAAAAAAAAATTAAAGCCAACAAAGCCATTTGACAGCAATAATGAAGCAGCAACCGAAATATGTCACTATCTTAATGCTTTCACATGCCAATACTCATCAATACCTTCATATCCATTAACACTTGTGAACTTGCTTAGCTTTTCCTACATATTATGATCATCACATATATAAAAATACCTATTCTTTTTCATAGCTTTAGCTGCTCCATACTTATTTTTAATCTCACTACATAATTTTTCGATATTCGATTCGGTTAACTTGAACGAACCATGGATAGCACCTTCGACGAAGAGTGTGACTATCTGTTCAAAGCAGTTCTCATAGGAGACTCTGCTGTTGGGAAATCGAATTTGCTGTCGAGATTTGCTAAAGATGAATTCTGTTTGGATTCGAAGCCTACGATCGGAGTCGAATTCGCTTACCGGAATATTAGAATCGGCGATAAGCTTATTAAAGCTCAGATATGGGATACTGCTGGCCAAGAGAGGTACGTGATAATTGTTCTTCCTCTTCTTGTGTACATGATTTTTTTTTTTTATGAATTTATTATGTGATGAGAAGAGTTGGTGGATATTATTATGCGTTAGTTGTGTGAATGTGTTTTGGAGTATATATATTTGGGTTTTTTTTTTTCAGTAAATTTTGTTAGATGATTAAAATATGGTATCCCTTAAAATGATATAGTGGTTCTTTATGTTTTGATTTTTCTGTTAAGATTTTAGGACTCAGAAAATTCGACCCTTAGGTATCACCTAGAAAGAGAGAAAAAAGAGTTCCTTAAAATGACGAAAATCACCAAGGAAAAAAGGCACTAAGAAATCAAATCTAATCATCTAGTATTGCACCCTCCCTTTTAAATGGACAAATTTGCCTTTCAAATTCGATGAATTTTGTAGAGATAATAGTGTTAGTTAATGAAAAAGTTTAAAAGTTCCGTTGCAGTAAGAAAAATTTCTCAAAATTTGGTGCACATTTTGTACCCAGGAAGAGTTCGAGTAACAGAGTAATTTGAGTGAAGAATGTCACCATTACATATTTTAAAATTAAAAATATCTCCCATTTCGAAAGATTCTCACCATTACATTTAAAGTTTGAACTACATTTTATTACTTCTAATATTATACTCCCTCCATTTTATCTAAATTGACACTTTTCTTTTTAGCTTTTCTGGCACGTTTTTCCACGCTTCAAGTAATCCTCATCTTATATACCCCTTCCATCCATCACATTTTAACCAGCTATTTTTTTCTTTTCTTTTTTAAATTTATTTATGCGGGTACATAGGAGAAGAGTATAAAATTGTTTAAAAAATAAAAAACGGTATGACTCACACTTTTTTAAAATAACTTTCTTCTAAGATGAAATGAACCATTTAAAGTAGAACGTGCCAATAAGAAAAGTGGATCGGTTAAAATTGAACAGAAGAAGTAAACCGAATCAAATACATATAGTTGGATAAACTTTTTGGAAGAGTCTGGATCACAGTTTAAACCGAAAGAAAACTCCAGCTGAAGAAGAAATAGAATTTTCAGGATTTACAACCAATAATTGATTAAAATAGTTCAAAGAAAATAATCAACTCCAAAAAATTAGCTATGTGAAAGATAAGTTGAAGTGCCCTAGATGGTGATGGTATTTGTTAAGTCATTGTTTAGGTAAATGAAAAAAATAGAACGACATATTAATTGAAGAAAGCATGACCGTTAGAGAAGATATAGAATTGCAACAAGATTAATACGAAATAATAAAATTGAGAATGAATTGAAAGGTGAGAGAATAACAAAGTGTTATAATATAATCTCTCATTATATTATAACATGTTTTATACTCTCTACGTTAAAGAATGTGCATATTCTTCATTATATGTATCATGCTTTATACTCTCTACGTTCCATAAATAACGTTTTGAGCCTTTAGGGTAAAAGAATTAAAGAAAATATGTAAAATGTAAAAAATTGGTAAAGTCCTACACTTTTTATGAGTGTCCTTATCAAAAAAAAAAAAAAAAAACACTATCCATGGACAACTCAATCAGGAAAGCAGAACGTTATCTATGGGACAGGGAGAGTATTCATTATTGTACATTTTTTGCCGATGGAGGGAGTAATATATTTCGGGCTCATTTGGTAAGAGTGATTAGAGTGTATGATATATCTATTTACCTTATTATTTTGTTTTGTAATTATACTGATTTGTGGTTATTTATCCCATATCTTGGATGGGAAAAATAATACTAGCCACAATTATAGAATGTTTTAATTAATTATTTCGATGATTTCATCTTCCTTCAAATATTTCAGACAATTTAATAGTTACATCTAACCATATATAGCATTGATATTATATATTATATATAGTACGGAGTATAACTTATCCTGGCCACATATATCGAAGCTTATCACACGTGTCTAACCAAATGAGCTTCATATAACCAAAGGAATTAATTAATTAATTAAGAATTATTTGTATTTTAATCTTTTATATATCTTTAATAAAATTATATATATATATAAAATACATGGCTCTAGCAATCAGTATTATAATCACAACTTGTGTAATGTCTAACATTGGTTCCTTTTATTTTTCTTTACAAAAAAGATTGGTACTTTTTTGTTTCATTTATTACCGATAATGTTTGGTAATATAAAACATATTTAAAATGTGTTTATAATAATGTTTTATATGATAAAGATATTATACCTTAAATTATAATGCATGCCAAGCTTTCTAGTGGAAAATTTTAAAAATATGAGTTTTTGGGTTAACTTTGTTCTCACATAGCTAATTTCAGTCCAGTTCTTTTTGCTTTTTCCTTTTCTCTTTTGAACGTTCAATTAGGGGTGTTTAAACAGACTCGGCTATTTGGGTATGTTCTGAAATACCCGACCTAACAGGTATTTTGGATACCCGAACCTCGCCCTAATCAGGTATCGGGGCGGGTTACGGATGATTTTTTAAAAAAATTCGGTATTCGAGTACCCGATCATATACCCGATTAATTTCGAATAATAATTAATATTACTTTATATTTTAGATATTACACATGATAATGAATGAAAAATTAAAAATACTATTGTGATTGAGAAATAAACTGTGCATCAAACAATAAATATAACAATAATTGTATAGCATATACAATCATTGACTTCATTTTGTTTCTTATTAAAGTTATATTTGAAATTAAAATATTTTTGTTATAAACTAATTCCGCAAAAAAAAATATTTAATATATTTAATTTTGTAAATTGGGAAATTTGGATACCCGGATTTCGGGTATCGGGTACCCGAATTATCCGTTTAGGACGGGAGACGGAATAATTCTTTTGCTTATTTGGGATTGAGTACCCGACAAAGATGGGGCTGGTATCCCGTACCGACCCGTTTAGACACACCTATGTTCAATGGAAACGTAAATTGTAGATATAAATAGTTAGCTCTTTTCTTTTCATACAAATTCGGACCACGGTGTAGAGTTCTCATTAATTTGATCCAAGTTATATATCTATTTGATCAATTATATATTTTCTTAACTCTTATAAATCTATATATTCGTATTTAATATCAACATTAACACGTACTTTTGCATTTTTATTTGTAAAACTGCATGATGTACCCCTATGATTTTGAGGATCACGCATATGCTTTCATCTACTCCCACCGTCCCGTTTAAGATGATCGTTTGTATTATTTTACACTCACGTATATTCAAAAAACGTGTCATGTTAAACGGAACAAAAGGAGTATTAATTTTTTCCTCTAAAGATAAATTAATATTATAATATGAAGTTAGCATACCAATAATATAAATTATTTAACCTAATTATATGACATAAATATAATTTTGCAAGGACGATTTAAAATCACAATACATACATACATACATACATACATACATACATACATACATACCATAAAAGTTAATATTAAAATATTAAATTAATTAACATACGAATAATACTAATAGTAGTTAAACTAATAATGAAATTATTCGTATAAGAAGAGGTAATATTATAAAGATAAATAATATGCTACTCACTTAACGGTGGTCACCTTTGTAGGTATCTTCGTCGTTTCTTCGATTTGGCACTATTTTGTTCGATTTTTTCGATTGTTTTATATTCTAGTGTCATAGAAATAATCATTAAATCTACAAAATAAATAAAATCAAAGCTCAATTTGTCATATTACTCATTTTCGATGTTAGAAGCAAAAAAGAATAAAATTGAGCTTTGATTTTTATTTATTTTGTAGATTTAATGATTTATATATTAATTTCTATGTACTTGAATATAAAACAATATAACAAAATCGAACAAAATAATTTCAAATCGAAGAAACGACGAATGTGCCCACCATTAGGTGAGTAGCATATCATTTCTCATATTATAAACTTAATTATAAAATTTGATTATATATATATATATATATATATGAGAAATGATATGCTGGGCACCTTCGTCGTTTGCTCACTTTGGTATTATTTTGTTCGATTTTTTCAATTGTTTTGTATTCTAGTACCTTAGAAATTAATATATAAATTATAAAATTAAAAAAATCAAAGCTCGGTTTATTTTTTTATTTTTAACTTCAAAAAATGAGTAATAAAACAAATCGAGCTTTGATTTTTATTTATTTATTAGATTTTATGATTTCTATATTAATTTCTAAGGTACTAAATATAAAACAATTGAAAAAATCGAACAAAATAATGCTAAAATGAACAAACGACGAAGGTGCCCACCATTAGGGGAGTAGCATATTATTTCTCTCTCTCTCTCTATCTATGTATCTATATATATAGATACATAGAGAAAATATATATATATACTCCATCTATGTATGTATCCATATATATATACTCCATAGTTTCAAGAATATGGATTACAAGAGAAAATATAGATTCAAATATTAAAGCATAGCATATACTAATTAATTATAATAAACTTATCCATTCAATTTTCATCTCATTTACTGCTGGACAAATTGAATAGTATCCATGCAGTTTTATCTCAATACTAATTGAATAGTTATAAGTGCATTTCTTCCACTAAGCAAAATGAGTATATTTCACTATTAGTGTGTGTTCTCCGTGATGAAAAATGAGAGAAAAGAAGAAATTTATACAATTTTTCCTCATTCCCTTGTTTTCTACGAGAGACAATTTTTCCCGGAAAAGAGGAAATGTTATCTTTAATGGAGAATGAAAAAGAGAGATAAAAAATGATAAAAAATATTTTCCCATAATATGCTCCAACAATTGCTTTATCACATGTTCTCTAAGGTTAAAAATGTGAAAAATATTATCACTCTAAATGGGTGTAAAAATATTACCATGATTTGGAGTGAAAATGTGGAAAATAGATGTCGAAGAAATTTTTTCCTCCTCGGAAAAATTATCTATCAAAAAGAACATGGGAAATGGGAGAAAAATGAAGTAATTTTTTTTTCCCACCATTCCCATTAAAGAGAACACACCCTTGGGATATTAGCTATTACAACGAAATATGAGGCATAAATCTTAGTCGCCTTATTTCAGATTCCGAGCCATCACGAGCTCATACTACCGCGGGGCGATGGGCGCCCTACTAGTATACGACATAACAAGGAGGTCGACTTTTGAGAGTCTACGGAAGTGGCTCAAGGAGCTGAGGGAGTTCGGCGGCCGTGAGATGGTGGTGGTGCTCGTCGGAAACAAGTCCGACCTAACCCATTCGAGGGAGGTCAACTTGGAAGACGGTAAAACCCTAGCCCAACTAGAAGACCTCTCCTTCATGGAAACTTCAGCTAAGGAGAATCTTAATGTGGAGGATGCATTTTTGCAAATGTTGAATAGGATTTATCAACTCACTTCTCACAAAACCCTAGATGCTAAACTTAGTGATCAAAAGAGTAATAGTGTCAGTGTTGAAACATTAAATGGGAACAAGGAAATCATATGTATTGATGAAGTGTCCGCCACTAAACAAACTAGTAAATGTTGCTCCTATTGAACTTCAAGTTTATTATTTGATTATTATGAGTATATTCATTTGTGTTTGTGTTTGATAATGGTGAATTATATTGCTATATATTATGTGTTATTTGGATTTTGTTTATAGGTGTTTAATTTTGTCTTCAATTAGTTCTATCAATTTGAGATCAATGTAGAAATTATTTGGGTAATTACAAGTTCTTTAAAGTAATTTATATGATATCTTAGACCTTCTAAGCACATCGATAATCACTTATGAATAGCATCACTTAAAAAAGCACATGAAGTATCATTAGAAAACTCTTATACTCTCTCGTTTCATTAGTATTGTCTTATTTATTTATTTATTTATTTTCATTCTGATTTGTCTCATTATTCTTGCAATATTCTTGAAATGACAAAAAAATAAGGTCTTATGATCTCAATTCAATCAACTTATTAGTCTAGTTTACCACTTGTCATCTACGGACCCATATGCACGTATCTCAATATAATTAACTTGAATGTCAATATATTAAATTATAATTACTCTAATTCTTATGATGTTTTTGTCAAATTAAATGTCTTCATACATTTTTTTATTTAAAATCCATCATCAATATGTTTTTATGAAACTATACTTTCGAAAATCAAAGTTGTATTTAAATGTTAAATACTACAATTTTATCACTAATCAGGTGTTTCATAATTAATAACCGTACCATCATAATTCGATTTTGTCATGAATAATGTACACAACTAATACAATTAGCTAAATCCTCTCAACACTGAATTATCTTATAAGCTCTATAAAGATCTAATTAGGTGTGAAAAAAAGTGTTGCCAACCCCTTGAATCTAATGTGATGTAACTTTAAACGTGGGAAAAGGGTTGAAAGTTAAAAGATTTGAAGAAGCTAATATACTTACTCCGTCCTTCATCCTCATTTAAGTGTCTTTAAAGAGTAAAGTTTCTTTCCTTGAACATAATTTATATACGATATAAAAGTAGTTACAGATCTTATTTATAGAAAATTTCAGTTTATTAATGTCTTAATACGTAAAAGTAGGCAAAAAAAAAAAGATAACTTAAATGTTTTATAGCCAAAAGTTTAGCTGTATATGTTTTATGAGAAATGCTCCCCTACCACTACAAGAAACTGGAGTTTTAGCTACACATAATCAGTTACACATAATTATGTGTGGTTAGTTTAGCCACACATAAGTAAAAAATGTGTAGGTAAAGGTTTTGCTACACATAGTCAGCTACACATAAGTATGTGTAGTTATTTTACCTACACATAATAAAAAATATGTGTAGGTAAAGTTTTAGCTACACATAACCAGCTACACATAATTATATGTGGCTAATTTAGCAACACATAATTAAAAAATATATAGGTAAATCTATAAGATTATTATTTTTACTTATTAACATTTATTACGAGTAGCAAATCATTTTAGTTACATTTGTATTTTGATTAAAAAAAAATTTCATTCTCTTATTTAACCAAATACGTTATTAAATTTAGGTACCCACTGTGGGCATGCTTAATGTGCCCACGGCTGACGTGACAATACCACGTCAATGATTTTTTCTTTTGGGATTTAAATTTTCTTAGGTAGGGTTTAGTTTTTTTTGGTAAGATTTATTTTTATAAGGTATACTAATTAATTTTTTTCATAAATATAATATCGTCACCTCATCCGTGGGCATATTAAGCATGCCCACGGTGAGTATGAGAGCATTACTCTATGTTTTATAGCCATTTTGGGGTGGAATTACTTGCCCATGCAATGGGTGAAAAAGTGAGTTGTGTTGACTTGTTATATTTTAATTCATTTCTAATAATTTGAATTCCAAATTTCCACCAATGCATGTATAAAAAAATAAAACAAAAAAATCCGAATAGAAAATAAATGCAATTCGACCTTTTGTGAGAAGAAAATATGCATTTATTTTAAAATGCATTTATTAAAAAGAAAATCTGCCACAGCAATCAAATCTCTATTTATAATCTTCATTTAATTCAAAATGGTTGTTAGCATGAATTGAACCTATGAAAATCGAACAAAAACCTACAGCTTCAGAAAATCACTCACATTTTATGAGCCGTGTAAACTGTTGATTCAACCGGGTACACGGTCAAAGCAGAAGTCAACAAAATTTTAGCCGTGTACACGTGTGCCAAATCAACAATTCAAATTCATTGATTTCAACCATGTACACAGTTGAAATTGTTGGTCCCGAAAGGCGCTTACACACGTAGAGATGGGGTGAATACGTATGTAGAGAAGTGTTTAACTTCTCTTGCGATTTTCAGCCTTTTAGACGAGTAGACGCTTTGAAGCTAAGTGAAGCGTTCAAAGCCTCTCGCTCATGTGATACTATGCGGAATGTGGTGAGTCTTTAAAGCTTTTCTTGCAAAATAAAACCTTGTTAATATTAAAAATGTGAGTGTGTGTATGCGAATAATCAAAACAATAAATATCTTAAAATAAAGAGACAACCAATTTATAGTGGTTCGGAGCACCTCTCCTACGTCCACTCTATCCACGACGGGATGAATACCTTCACTCGGTACTCCTTGTTTTATAATTCCAAGGGGGAAGTGATTCAAGGCAAATAACAAACTTGCACTTGAATTCTCAGAGATTTTACTGGCTCTCGAGACTCTTTCACAAAAAGCTCGACAACCTTACAACTCAATCTATTCACTCTAGACTTGGGTTTTGGATTTTCGTAAGTATGAGGATCCTTTACAATGAAATCACAAGTAAGGGATAATGATTCTCAAGAGTCTAGGCTATGGATATAAGAGATTGAACCTAGAAAGTGAGGTAGTTGCAATACTTAAGAATCGAGTTCTTAAGGACACACTAAAGTGAAGCGCTTTGAAAGAACTAAGTACTGAAAAGAAATTTGCTTGAGTTCTTGCAAATGTGAATGCTTGAATCGTTTGTACGTGATTTGGTTTTAATGTGTGTACAACTCCTTCTATTTATAGTAAGGAACCCTACTTCCCGTTGAGAGAGAAGAGGTCGCGTGTTCCTTAATTTTTGGATAATTCGGCAGTGTCAGCCTGCAAGAGTCAGGAAGGGATGTCTGCCGCCCCTATAGGTATGGCGACTTCACCTAACCTTGACTTTTCGAACTGTAGCCGTATTCGTTGTGCAATGGCGTGTTGACACGTAAGCTTTAATGCAGTGCTTGTCAGAAATTCAAACTTCGAATTCTGGGTCAACTTATCATCTGCACTGATTGACGCTTTTAAGTACAGCTCATTATCAGAGACGCTTTGGGTGGGCTGACTTGAGAACACTTCGCTTCCACTGATCGGAAGCTTGCTCTTTGTCAAAACTTCACTGCTGACGCTTTCACTGCTGGAGCCGCTTTGCTTCCTGTCGCTTCGCGAACTCTGACTGCTTCATCTTTGGCGCTTCTAGACTAAAAGAAAAGCTTCTTAACATGTAAGCTTATCTAAGATAAACTTGTCTAGTTTATTAAAAATAATAAGGGAAATATTCTAAAAAGGGTTTTGGAATCGAATCAAAACAAATTGTTTATTTAACTTGATTAAAGTTCCCCCGTAACATTATATCCCAACAATTTCCCCCTTTTTGATGATGCCAAAACCCGACGTCAAGTGCTTACACAAATCTAGAGAATTCTAGGCTAAACATAAGAATCAGAGTGGGTTAGGCAAAACACAATGTTAATGCGGTTATAGGCAGTTAACTGAAAGCGTATAAATAAATAAAGACAATGAGAAATTGTCTAAAAGCAGTAAAAGATATCATTGTATTAGTGAGATGAAGAAGTGAATACAAATACAATAAGTATCTATTTGAAGCATTTTCGAGGGACTGGAGGGATCATGCCATAGGCATTGTAGACTCTATCCTTGATGGCAGCTAGAGAGCGGTTAGGACGATCATTTTGTTCAAGCCATTCTGCACATTCCTCGATCTCCTTTCTGATTGCCTCATCATCAGGGATAACGCCTCCAATGAGTGGAAGTTTGTAGCTCTCTTTCTTTGGCGGTTTGAGAGTTACTCCGTCTGCCAACTCCAAAATTTTGTTGAAGAGAGAGCTTTGCAATGATCCATGTATGCAACGAAGCAGTCCATGGCGTACTCAGTGTGAAAGCCTTGCCAGTAGTAGAAGCGTTTGACGAACTTCACCTTGGCATCATTCCACTCATCCTTGAGGTCAGCTGGAATAATCTCATCAACAAATTTGGAATTAGGAGCCTCATCCCTCAGCCTCTTCTATCGTGTTCGTCCCTGGCAAATAGCTGCTTCCTGCATTTCTCAAGATCGGCTGTTCGCAGGCCCTCGACGAAAATTCTCTTTCCTTCAAGCGCTTCCATCTTCAACAGATGAAGCGCCTGCTGTGAGTCAGTCACAACCTCTTCATTAATAACTTCATTCCTGCACTTCGACACTGCCTTATATTTTGCAATCACTTCTAGGCATTCCTTTTCAGCGGCATTGGTCGGAGTGTACTTCAACAGTACCTATGGAGGTGGAAGTTCGTTTTGTGCAGCAAAATTGCAGTCCAACTCCTCCTGGAATTTGCGTTGTGCTCCAGCCTCCTTGGTCATCATTGCGGGAGTTAGTTTAATCTTTTTCTTAGGGTTGGTGTCAGTAGGCCCTTTGATCTTGCACTTCTCTTTCAGTGGCGCTGCTGACACTGCTTGAAGGGGAGCGGCATCGATTGGCTCATCCAAGATGATCACCTGCTTTCTCCGTTTCTCCTTTCTTCTGTGCTTCCACTTTCTTGGAAGCGTCCTCTTTGGCCTTGGCTGATGTGGATTGACCACTTGGCATCCCAGTCGCTTCCCCCTTTTTAGCAGCATCAAAAACGGGTTTGGAGGGAGCGCATTGTACGTTGGCGCTTTGGCTGGCGGCTCCTGGCAGAGTGATGTTCGGCTGATTAGGCTTTAATAGACCTTGTGCCAGGAGAGCGCCTAGGACTTGTGCTGAAAGGATTGGAGTTGGAGAGCGCGCATTGGTCAGAATGACCGACCGTTCCAAAGTTGAGCGATACACGCAGAACTCAGATTGGACGAAGGCCGCTAGCGCCTCCACTTTGTTGGAGATGCCCTCCAGTGCTGTGGTTGGCACAACCTGGCTCGATCCGCTTTGCGCTCCAGCCGCTGCTTGGCCCAGCATGGCCACTGCCTGCTTCCTTTGTTTTTCAGAATCCGCGAGTTTCCCCTCCACGGATTCTAGCTTTGCATTGAGCTGTTGGGTGACAGAAGCGGCTTCGAAATTTTCTGCTCTTGCCGCTTTAAGCTCTCTCTCTAGTTAAGCGACCTTGTCAGTGGTCGTGGAGAGTTCAACTTCAACAACTTCGAGCTCTCTGTGGACACGCTCCCTATCATCCAACTCTGTAGACAGCTTCAGCACTTCCGAACGTAAGGCTGGAATTTCCAGAAGCTGTGCCTTAACGGTCGAAAGCTCATCATGAGCTAATTCTACGTGCTCTCTCTCTTCAGCCAACTGCAACTCCACAGCCGCTGATTTCACCTTCAACTCTTCCACTGCTTTGGCAGCAGTGGAAAACTCCTCTACTTTCTTCACCATCTCCTCCTTCAGTGCTATCAACTCTGTGATAGCAGTTGAAAGCTCGTCATCCACCTGTTTCTTCTCCTCCTCAGCTTTAGAAAGCTGGCTCTCTTTATCCTTTATCTCTCTCTTCAGCTGGGCGCACTCACGCTCCACTTCGTCGTGAGCGGTTTGAAGAACCGAGAGACGTTCTTCAAACATACTGACAGGGGCGCCAGCTGGTGTTAATGGAGTGGGTGTATAGGAGGGAACAAGCTCCTGGACCTTCCTCTCGATGCGCCTCCACACTTCTGGCTCATCGATCAGGTCGTCGAAGCGTTCCAACTCAAAGCTGCTAAGGATCGAGGCCTCCTCTTCGACCAACGCTTTGGGGTCGTTAGCCCGCACCAACTGGCAAACTTTGTACATGTTGGTACCGCGGCTTCGGACGTACTTCAAGAAGCATGAAGTAACCTCCAGCACGGATGGAGGTAGAGAGAATTCTCCAAAGAATTCCCTGATTTCCTCTTCAGCCCACAAGAGCTCTCTGTCAATAGTCATCACTACCGGACTGGACGCTTTGGGAGATTGAGGCGGGGGTGTGTCAGTTTGGAGTTCCTCATCTGCTGATGAGCTGGACGCTTCGTCAGTGAAGTGGAGAGCGCCAATGCGATCAGCATCCTCTCCTGGCGCTTCAACTTCCTCTCCTTCATCTTGTGCAGCTAGGGCACCGGCTTCCAGATCTTGACTTAAAGTCTTGTCAGAGTCTGAAGCATTGTAGGAGGAAGCGACGCTTTCCTCGTCATCTTCATCTATCAGTCCACATTTCCTTGCCGTGGAAGGGATTGATTTCTCTGACATACGATGGCGCTTTGGCTTCTTTGGGCCTTCTCGACCCTTTTTCCTTCTCTTCTCCTCCTCCTCCTTCAATATCAGTAGCTTCGACACTAGTATATTCAATGTCTGAAGCGGGAGGGGCGACCGTTCCAAACTCCTCGCCTGGAAGCGCCTTCGTGAAAAGCACACGAGTGTACTTACTTTCCACGGGCCATTCTTGAGCTGACCAGGATGCCTCCAAAAATAGGAAATCCGCATCCCATACTTGAGTTTGCCAAGAAACTTAAGTTGGCCTTTGTGTTCCCCGTCATTCACTTCTCGGACGGCTTTGCTGGCCTCAACCTTACAACCTGCTCCAGTTGTAAAGCGTACGGTTGATTGCGGTATCACAGAGCGCCGACAGAAGATGAATCTTCTGTTCCGTGATGGTGGACTAGCTACCGGTGTGACAAAGTAGGCACTTTATCACAATGTTGATCATGTTGTCGAAGGGCGGTCGAAGTGATGTTGCCTTCGACTGCTTGCGGATGAAGATGGCGCGTGGATCCGATGAGAAGTGCCTGAACTCCTTCTGGATATCCGGATCTCCAACAGACTCCGGATTTTCCCCAGAGTTAGGAATGGGGACAAAATCCTCGAATAGAGCGTCGAGCTCTAGGGTTTCGGTTGCCACAGATCGAACCATGCCTTGTTCATCGAACTGTTACAGTGAGATTTTGGTAGTTAGGGTTTCCGAGTTCAAGTTGGAGAGGAATTCGACGACCCCTACCGGGGTACTTGGGATGCTGGAAAAGAAGATTTTCCAGGCCGGAATTGAGGATTGCTCTCTTGATGATTCCGCCATCGGTCAGTAAATCACGATCGACGTGAGCCTCCGTATATACAAATTCTCCGTAACGGCTTCTAGGAGTAGGTTGCCATTTTGCATTAACCATTTTGAATTTCTGTAAAGGAAAAAAAATATTCAGTAGAGAGAGTTCTATGAGTTGTAGAACTTGAAGAATTTGCAGAAATGGCGAAAATGATGTATATGAAGGTGATGAGTGAAAAAGTTCTAATATATGCATAGATAATAAATATAGAGTATTAAAAGGTTAGTGGGGCATCGTGTCTTAGTGAGTGGCTAAGATCATATTCCGGAAAATGAGTGAGTGGCTCTGATCGTGTATAGATCGTGCTTGGCAGTTATTTGATCGTGCGGTTAGGGAAAAAGTAATTCGAAACGTCCGACGGCCAAGATTAAAAGTTTTTGGCGGTTCGGTAGCGCGAGTCAGAAGCGCGTGAGTGGGTCTTGAGTCCTGTAACTACAGCAGTCTTTGCATTAAATGCAAAGATATCACACGCAAACTATACTTGAGTGATATCTTGATTTATAGATATATAACATATAAGTAAATTAATGAGAGATTAATTTCTAAAAAGATTCGAAATTTGGCTGATTGCCACGCTTCGGAGTTTAGATGAGAGCGTCTAGTTCGGAAAACGTCTGGATCAGCACTTTAATATTTTCGGTAGGTCACGCACATAGTTCTTGAAGACGCTTTGCGTTGACTCACTTACTTAAATTGAAAGACGCGAAAGGGAGACTTACCAATCAGTCAAAATTGTAAATGACTGATACCACGCTTTGACGATCCACGTACTCAAATGTTAAAGCTTCAGCTGAGGGACAAAACGTTCACGCTTTGAAAGTGTGAGAGCGTCTGTTCTCATCTAGGCGCTTTCTCTCGAAGACGAAGTGTTTCCCCCTTAAACATAGCCTTGGACTATCTTTTAAAGAGAGTGTCAACTCTGTAGGGGTAGCGCTCCACTTATGTTGAGAGATGAAGATAATGTAAAGTCCTCTTACTAGGGTAGGTCTTTCTCGTGAATTCGATAACATGAGATATGAGATTACAAAATCCACGAGGGACCCGGTTGGGGATGAGTGTCTTCATAGATTTTAATGGAATGATATGAGTTGCCTCATGCTTTACTAGGGATATACCGTTTGGACATGAGATTCACATCATTCATGAAAGATCTATGAATTCACTTCCTTACTATGGCAAGCTATCTCATATTTTCATGAAGCAAGATTCTCGAGAATAGACACTAACCTTTGGAAAGTTGGTGCTTCACATTACTCAAAACAAATGAGGCTTTCACAATCAGCAGTGGTGAAGATCTTCAGCATGCTTTGTGCTTCTGGCTCCATCTCCACCATGAAAGCTTGTGAGAAAATTGAGTGAGAATCATTCAAGCAACTCCATACAATACGTCCCAAAAAAAATTACGTACGCTTATGTTATCTTGAAGAGGATTATCAACTCAATGCTTTCATGTTTCTTCAGCAGAAAGGATTTAAAGAATTTGGGAGTGAAACTCAAGATTGTACCAAGCTCTAAAGCTTAAAAGCTGGACTCTCAAGAGATCCACAAGGTACCACTTGTGCACCGCTCTGACAAGACGGAACAAGTTTTATGAATACCGTGGCACGAGTAACAACCTTAATCAAATTAATCCAAGATTAACTCATCAAGGAAGAGCACTCAACCGCGCTTTCACAAAAACTGTGGAAGCGTGTAGAGGTCGATGCTCCTAAAGGGAACTCCATCCCTTCGGTTTAATTATCATCCCATGAAAAGGGAAGATAAAGTCTTCTCTTTCACACCACCTGCAAAGACCGGTTCCCCCTTAACCAATTATCCCAACAATCTTTCTCATAAAGGAAAACGTGAGAGTAGGTAGGGAACACGCTTTGCCTTCTCCACCTTTACTTCACCTTCTCCTCACCAGGGTTTAGCAACCATAGTTCTAGACACAATTTGTTGAAGCGTGCTTGAGGAAGCGGCTTGGTGAAAATATCCGCTTTCTGATCCTTAGTTGGAATCTTTTCCACCTTAACATCTTGCTTCTCCACATGATCCCGAATAAAATGATGGCAAATTTCAATATGCTTACATTTTGAATGAAGCACGGGATTGTGGGTGATGGAAATTGTGCTTGTGTTGTCACAATAAATTGGAACCTCCGAACATTCCACTTTATAATCCTTCAACTGTTGCTTTAGCTAAAAGATTTGTGAACAATAGCTTCCCTGCAGCCATGTATTCCGCTTCAGTGGTAGAGGTGGCAACACTAGTTTGTTTCTTTGAGAACCATGAAACCAACTTGTTGCCAATGAATTGACACATTCCACTAGTTGATTTCCTATCAACTTTGCATCCACTGAAATCGGCATCGGAGTAGCCACTAAGCGTGAGATCATTTTCCACCGGATACCAAAGGCCTAAGTTGATGGTCCCTTTAAGGTATCGAAGAATGCGCTTAGCTCCCTCCAAATGGCTTTGCTTCGGATTGCTTTGAAATTTAGCACAGATGCCTACAACAAAAGTGATGTCGGGCCGGCTAGCTATAAGATATAGCAGAGAGCCAATCAACATACGGTAATCCGTAGTGTTGACTGACTTGCCATCCAAGTCTGGATCTATCTTGAAGTTTGTGTTCATTGGAATTTTGACGCTTTTGCAATTTTGAACACCAAACTTAGTGAGCATATCACGAGTGTACTTGGCTTGATTGATGAAGATTCCACGACTCGTTTACTTTACTTGCAATCCCAAAAAGCATGTCATCAGCCCCATCATAGACATCTTATATTTTCTCTTCATTAAGCCCATAAATTTATCACTCAAAGTTTGATTTGGAGAGCCAAAGATGATGTCATCGACATAGATTTGTACCCATAACATGTCTTCACCATCGTTGATCGTGAAGAGGGTTTTATCTACCTTCTCTTTTTAAAAGCCGCTTTCAACTAGGAAGTTTGAAAGAGTCTCATACCATGCTCTGGGTGCCAGCTTGAGGCCATACACCGCTTTGATGAGCCGGTACAGTTGATCACTCTTTTCAAAGCCTAGGGGTTGTTCGACGTACGCTTCCTCCTTCAAATCTCCATTGAGGAAGGCACTCTTCACATCCATTTGATACACTTTGAACTTCTTGGATGCGGCATATGCAAGGAACATCCTGATGGCTTCGAGACGAGCAACGGGAGCGAAGGTTTCATCAAAATCGATGCCTTCCTCCTGGCAATATCCATTCGCGACCAAGCGAGCTTTGTTGCGAACGATGTTGCCGCTTTCGTCGGTCTTATTCTTGAAGACCCATTTGGTACCGATGACGCTTTGATGAGAAGGTCGGTCCACTAGGTACCAAACGTAATTCCTTGCAAACTCATTTAACTCCTCTTCCATGACAGTTATCCAATTTGAATCATTTAGAGCGTCCTCCACCGATGAAGGCTCGGTGTTTGCTAGGAAGCAACTAAATAGGCAACTCTCACCATGGAATAAGGTACTTCTAGTCCTGACGCCCTGGTTGGGGTACCTAGAACACCTTCTTGGGGATGATACCTCAACCAAAGCTTCTTCTGGTTGAAAGCCTCCATATCATCCGCCTCGGAGCGTGGTGTGTGATCATCACCATTCCCTTGATCACAGACCACTGGACTGGATGGAGCTTCCTCACTGTTTGGAACCAATGAGGTCAGAGGATTAGCTATTTTCGAGTTTGGTTCCCCCTTATCGAGAGAGAGCTTATTGAGATCCTGCTCCATTGCTTCAACTCCGTCTTCAATTTCTTCTTCTACTGAAGCGTCCACCAAATCTACTTGTTTCGAGACGGAGCGCGTGATTGGTCTGGAAGATGCTTCAGGAGTCTCCAATACGCTTTCAGATCCAGCGTTCATGCTTTCAGCATTTACCTGTACCTGCGGAGTCTTGAAAGCAGCTTCATCAAAAACAACATGTGGTGTTTCTTCCACAACAAGAGTTTGACAATTGTAGACGCGATAAGCTTTGCTAGTAGGAGAATATCCAAGAAATATTCC
This sequence comes from Mentha longifolia, assembly GCA_001642375.2. Taxonomy (NCBI): domain Eukaryota; kingdom Viridiplantae; phylum Streptophyta; class Magnoliopsida; order Lamiales; family Lamiaceae; genus Mentha; species Mentha longifolia. The sequence continues at coordinate 26,754,985 of CM038111.1, read as the reverse complement.
CGTATCAGCTTTGCTATCAAACGCTCTCAATTGCATTTTACCGTTGTTGTGAATAAAACACTTGCAGCCAAAAATGGAGTTCTCCCTTTCCATAATTCATATGGGGTTTTGTCGTGGCGTGTGTTAATTAGAGTTCGGTTCTGGGTATAGCATGCTATGAAGGTTGCTTCGCCCCAGAACCTTTCTGGTAGTTGGGCATCCGCGAGCATTGAATGTGCAGCCTCTTTGATAGTTCTGTTCCGGCGCTCTGCAATGCCGTTTTGTTGTGGAGTGCGAGCTGCTGAAGTCTGATGTAGAATCCCATTCTCTGTGGTATACGCTTCAATGAATTGATTGAGGAATTATGTTCCTTTATCAGAGCGTATTTTTACCACATTTAATCCTTTTTCCACTGTCAACTGCTTTAGGAGCTTTGGAAGTTCCCGAAGCGTATCTTTCTTTTTGAATAGAATTAGTACCCACGTGTAGCGTGAGAAATCGTCCATGACTACAAGAGCATACTTTCTCCCACTCAAAGTGACCAGTGAAATAGGACCGAAGAGATCCATGTGCAGGAACTCTAGAATTCGGGATGAACCATGTCCCTCGACGCTTTGAAAGGACTTCTTGATCTGCTTGCCTTCTTGGCAGGCTTGGCACACAATATCCTTGTTGAAGACTTCATTAGGAATACCTCGAACAAGATTCTTTCGGGAGATTTTGTTCATAGTTTTGAAGTTCAAATGGTTGAGGCGACGATGCCATAACCATCCAATCTCTGAGGTGCTTCTGGTGATGAGGCAGGTTCTGACTTCATAGCTGCTCCAGTTGGCTACATACACGTTTTGCTTTTGAATACCTGTAAGAACAATCTGCATAGACGCTTTGTTCTTGACAACACACTGGTTAGAGATAAACTCTACCACGAACCCGTTATCACAGAACTGAGAAATGGAAAGTAAATTATGTTTGAGGCCTTGGACATATGAGACACTAGGAAGTCTTATATTTCCAACGCAAAAAGTACCGTATCCGATGGTGATGCCTTTTGCATCATCACCAAAAATTACATCTGGACCCGACTTTATGATAAACTCATCGAGGAAGGATTGTTCACCTGTCATGTGATGTGAACATCCGCTGTCTAGGTACTAAGCAACTTCTTCCTTCCTCTTGTCCGTATTTTTCGAGTTCGCCGCTTTGATCTAAGAGATCAACTATTTTTAGGTACCCAATTTGTATTGGGTTCCTTGATGTTAGTGGTTTTAGAAACTCGAGTTGGATTCACCGAGAGAGTGACTCCTTTCTCGAGATCCTGAACGAAACAAATAGGGCTTTGTTTAATAGGAAAACCCTGAGTGTAATCGTGTGTGTAATAGTGAAAGCGCTTACGGTTCCTCCTTCTCTGAGAGCGTGAAGGAGTGCTTTTACTTTGTGTAAAATGATCGATGAGATTTCGATCATGAAAGTTATGTGAAGCGTCGGGAATAAAGTGAACTTGAGTTCCTCCATGAGATGTGAAGTTATTCAAGTTAGCTTTACGCTCTTATTGACGCTTCGGAATTGTCGACGACTGGACACGCTTTGAATTACATTTAGAGCGTTTAGGCTTTCCAGTCTTTGATTTTCTCAAAGCGTCAGGTTGAACCTTCGAAGGTGCTTTGGAAGCTTGCCTTGAAGTTTCAGCCACAAACCCAACTAACTCTTTTCCTTTGCTAGTAGCGTGTTGATCAGCTTTGGAGCTTTTCATGAATGCTTCGGTACTAGCATCGGATGAAGCTGTGAAGGTGGAACCAAAGCCAATTCCTTTCAAACTTTTTGAGGGTTTGAAAGAACTTTCGATTGTTTCAATAGCTACAGAGGCGCTATTGAGACGATCGAGAGTGGCTTTGCATTCCTTGGAGGTGGATATGGTACGTTGGTGACGTTCGAGAAGGTCAGTCGAACTTAGCCGTCAACTCGAATATGTCATTTTCTTTGGACTCGAATGTATTAGCTAATCTGTCGTTCTCTTTTCTGAACTGAATGAGAACTTCTGCAAGGATTCGTGATTCTTGAGAAACTCTAAATAGTCATTAAAGAGATCACTTTCCAAGCTGAAAGCCTCATCCTCACCGTCACCATAATCACTACCTAGTGATAATGGAAGAGTATTAGGTTCAGGAATATTTACCTCATTCATTTCAGCTTCTATTGCCATGCAACCATAATCGTATTCATCATCAGTGAACTAATCTTCATCATGATCGATGGACTTTTTGGATTCGACGGGAGCATCGGCTACGAGAGCTCGATGGCTGTCCTCATGACGAGCTTTGACCTCATCTTTTTCTTTGGTTGAGAGCTTCGGGCATTCACTTTTGTAGTGCCCCATTTTGTGACACTCGTAGCACTCAATGTTGGCTTTATCTATAGGGATGGCTGCAGATTTGTCATCTCTTTTCCCATCACGTGGGGTGAAGCGTGAGCTCTGGCCTTGAGATTTGTAAAATCTTTTATACTTGGCCGCTCTAGCGTTGGAGTTGTTAAACCCTCTAACAAGATAGAGAGCGTAATCCTCCAGTTCTTCTCTCGACATTTCTGCAACCTCGTTGTTGGAAGTGTCGGCTTCGATGGTGGTATTCTCCACTGCGGCTTTGAAAGCCAGACTCTTAGATTTCACTGGAAGCTCCTCCTCATCCTCACGAAGCGCTTTCTTGACTAAGTCAAATTCGATCACTTTGAATTCGGAGAACATCATTTCTGGAGACATGTCTCCCAATTCTTTTTGTGAGAGGAAGAGTTCCTTCATTGTCTACCATTTTCCAGACAGAGCGCGAACCACCTTTTGATTGATCTATTTGAAGGTGAGTTCTTTCCCCAGGGAAGCCACAGTTGTGATGATTCCGAAACTCGAGTCTCGAAAGACTCCATGCTCTCATTGCTCTTCATCGTGAGAGCGTTAAACTCCTGCATCAATATAGAGAGTTTGTTTTCCTTAATTTTCTCCGTGCCCTGTGAGATTAGGGCAAGAGTTTCCCACATCTCCTTCGCCATTTTGCATTTCATGATTCTTGGGAGATAGGCGTCGGGGATGGTTGGCTGGATCACGTTGCGCGCCACCCGATCTAGATTATCAGCTTTGAAGTCGTTGATCGTATATTCTTCTCTAGGCTTTATGACATAGACATCGGTAGAAGTGCTTTCTTCCTTGTTAGCAGGGTTGCCGTCTTGGTCGACGGGTTTCTCCTTTTCACGGTTCCTCAATAGACATTTCATGATTATGATGGGTCCTTTTTCGACAACCTCATGCATGCAGTCATGAAGTGAAGCGAGATGGAACTCCACACGGAAGCTCCACATTGTATCGCCCTCGATTGAGAACTGAGGAAGCTGTGCTGAGGAAGATATCTTGAAAAAGAGATTAGAAAGATGCAATATGCAGTGAGTGAGGTTTTAATGCAAGTTTGGAAAGATCGGTTCAGGTAGACCTACTATAGCGCTTTTGTGCTACCAGTATTCAGAAACAGAGGTCAGTTAGAACCCCTGCTCTGATACCACTTGTTGGTCCCGAAAGGCGTTTACACACGTAGAGGGGGGTGAATACGTGTGTAGAGAAGTGTTTAACTTCTCTTGCGATTTTCAGCCTTTTAGACGAGTAGACGCTTTGAAGCTAAGTGAAGCGTTCAAAGCCTCTCGCTCGTGTGATACTGTGCAGAATGTGGTGAGTCTTTCAAGCTTTTCTTGCAAAATAAAACCTTCTTAATATTAAAGAGGTGAGTGTGTGTATGCGAATAATCAAAGCAATAAATAACTTAAAATAAAGAGACAACCAATTTATAGTGGTCCGGAGCACGTCTCCTACGTCCACTCTATCCACGACGGGATGAATACCTTCACTCGGTACTCCTTATTTTATACTTCCAAGGGGAAGTGATTCAAGGCAAATAACAAACTTGCACTTGAATCCTCAGAGATTTTACTGACTCTCGAGAAACCTTACAACAATACACTCTTTCACAAAAAGCTCGACAACCTTACAACTCAATCTATTCACTCTAGACTTGGGTTTTGAGGTTTTGGATTTTCGTAAGTATGAGAATCCTTTACAATGAAATCACAAGTAAGGGATAAAGATTCTCAAGAGTCTAGGCTATGGATATAAGAGATTGAACCTAGAAAGTGAGGTAGTTGCAATACTTAAAAATCGAGTTCTTAAGGACACACTAAAGTGAAGCGCTTTGAAAGAACTAAGTACTAGAAAGAAATTTGCTTGAGTTCTTGCAAATGTGAATGCTTGAATCGTTTGTACGTGCGTTGGTTTTAGTGTGTGTGCAACTCCTTCTATTTATAGTAAGGAACCCTACTTCCCGTTGAGAGAGAAGAGGTTGCGAGTTCCTTAATTTTTGGATAATTCGGCATGTCAGCCTGCAAGAGTCAGGAAGGGGTGTCTGCCGCCCCTATAGGTATGGCGACTTCACCTAACCTTGACTTTTCGAACTGTAGCCGTATCCGTTGTGCAATGGCGTGTTGACACGTAAGCTTTAATGCGGTGCTTGTCAGAAATTCAAACTTCGAATTCTAGGCCAACTTATCATCTGCACTGATTGACGCTTTTAAGTACAACTCCTTATCAGAGACGCTTTGGGTGGGCTAACTTGAGAGCGCTTCGCTTCCACTGATCGGAAGCTCGCTCTTAGCGTCTTTATCTGAAGCGTCTCCAAGACGCTTTGTCAAAACTTCACTGCTGACGCTTTCACTGCTGGAGCCGCTTTGCTTCCTGTCGCTTCGCGAACTCTGTCTGCTTCATCTTTGGCGCTTCTAGACTAAAAGAAAAGTTTCCTAACATGTAAGCTTATCTAAGAGAAACTTGTCTAGTTAATCAAAAATAATAAGGGAAATATTCTAAAAAGGGTTTTGGAATCGAATCAAAATAAATTATTTATTTAACTTGATTCAAGTTCCCCCTTAACATTATATTCCAACAGAAATTAATATTCAACAATGTATACATTGTTGAAATTTAAAATCAAATGTGTACACGGCGGAACTTGACGAAAAACCAAATATTTCTTCAACATAATAATAGTGAAATAACTCATGAAATCGACAATAGCCCAAAAATTGTTCAATAAATAACCTATATAATGCTTCATTTAACAAAAATAACATAAAAAATATATAATTAATTTCAATAGTCGGAGAACTCACCGACAGCGGCGGCGGTCCAAAACCATCGTCACTCCTTCTACGTGGGATTCTTGATGGGGCTCATGGCCATGGGCTTGCTCGGATGCATGCAGTGCTACAGCATGGGTCCTGGTCGGAGGCATTGCTACGGCGACTCATTTTCCGCCGAGAATTACACAGTGTTTTTTTTCCTTTCTTTTTTTTTGGCGGTCACTAGATTTGGAAAAAAAATAAAGGGGAGAGAGAGAATGAACAATGAATGGGACGTTTTGTCTTTAGTTTTTGTGGTGGCCAATTTAAATGCACACTTTTCAAATGCAGATTTTTTTTTAGGGTATATATATGTCTTTTAACTAAAAAAATGGCTATAAAACATAATATATAAATACTGAGTATCTTTTTTAGTTATTTTTTCTCCCTTTATTAATTTCGTGCAATTCTATACATTCATGTGAACAAAGTTTATGGTACAATAATAGCACATAGTATATCATTCCTTTATACTCCCTCCGTCTATGATCTGTCGACACTAATACCATATTGAGACGTCTACAATCTGTTGACCATTTCCATTTTGGGACGTATGCTCCACTTTAACACAATTAAAAATATTAGATGAGCCCACAATTATTCTTCCTTTAACACTTTAATTTATTAAGATATCATCAAAACACATTAAACTCGATACCCTGAATTTTAGGTCAACAATTGGTGGACGGAAGGGAGAAATGATATGCTACTCCCCTATTCGTGAGCACTTTCGTGGACATTTTCGTCATTTTATCCCTTTGATATTACTTTTTTCGATTTTTATTGTTGTTTTATATTCTAATACCTTAAAAATTAATTTATAAATCATAAAATCTAAAAAATCAAAGCTCGATTTGTTCTTTTTTCCTTCTAACGTCGAAAAATGAGTAATATGACAAATTAAACTTTAATTTTTATTTATTTTGTAGATTTAATGATTTCTGCATTAATTTCATGATACTAGAATATAAAACAATCGAACAGAATCGAACAAAATAATACCAAATGGAAGAAACGACGAAGTTGCTCATGATGGTGCCTACCATTAGGTGAGTAGCATATCATTTCTCATATAGAGAAATATGTCGCACCCAACACCTACATCAACACCACTTTAGCAGCCGAGGGGTATTATTTTCATATACGAGGATGTACCACTTTTTTTTTTTTTTAAAAAGTAATTAATAAGGCCTAATTTATATTAGTATTATGCTTAAATCATTAATTTTTGGTTACGAGAGGGAGTGAGATTAAAAAAAAGCCCCACCTAAATTTGTAGATCATCTTTGTGATCATTTAAACTTTTCAATGCAATAAAAGTTGTAGCAAAACAAGTATCTCCAGGTCGAAGAATTTATGTCCATCCATCTCTCTCCTTAACTAGTTCAAAGTCCATTTGTTGTTGTAAATAAATGATGTAACTTTAGAAGCCAAAATAGTCAGATCGTTGATATGAGACAGCTCAGCAATATCTTTCAAGATCAAATTTATGCAATGGGTTGCATAGGGTGACCAAGTAATGGATGGGAATCTATCGGATAGCAAATGTTCAACAACATTATAGTTGCTTGCATCATCCGTAACCATATGAACCACATTACTCGCACCAACTATTTCAACAATTTCAACAAATAAGTTGCACAAATTTTCAGCATTTGTTTCAATTCCGGATACATCAACAGATTTAATAAATGAGATTCCAGTTGGGCAATAAACCAAAAAATTAATCAATGATTTTTGCCTAGAATCTTTCCATCCATCACCCATTATAGTACACCCAGTTTCAATCCATTTTTCTCTATAAGAATCAACAATCAGCTCAACTTGTTTCTTAGCATCTTTCAACAAAGTAACTCGTAAAGCATGATAGTCTGGTGCACTATAACCATGACCCATAGATGTAACTTTGCTTATAGCAATTTGAAAAAAGGAAGAGTTACAAGCATTAAGAGGTATGCATGAATCATAAAACCACATTGCAAGTGCCATATCAGTTTCATGCCATCTCTTTTTACTTTGAAATGATGCTTTTATAGAAGGTTGGGAATGATCAGACATACCACTTTTAAAATATGTATCCAGACCATGTGTGGCTTTTCTCTTTAATGTCACAGATTGACCAACCTTGCATCCCTCTCCTTGACAAACGGTTACGATCATGTTGTGATTCACCATCACCAATATCAATAACACATCGTCTTTCTGTTGCCTTCTGACTATTCTCCTTCAAATATCCTTGGATCATAAACCGAACATCTGCTGGAACTTTTTTACAAGATATCACATTACCTTTTTCTCCAGCAAGATGTTGCTTCATACGGTTGATACCTTCAAATTTAAAAGATTGGTGACAAAAATCACAAGTGTATACTTTTTTCTTCTTTTCATCGATTGCTTATGTTATAAACCTCCATGCTATGTCTCTTTTTTTACGTGGATTGATTTGAATTTGAGATAATTGTCCCTCATCTTCAACTGGTTGAGACTCATAATTAGCTGACTTAGTTCTTGTGTTCTCCATTAAATTAAGTTGGGAAAAAAAAAAAGAGTTATCACACTAAAAATTTTTTACTTAAAAGTAGAAAATAAAAATTTAGATTTAAGAAGAAGTAATATGTTTGCCATCTTTATATTTTATTATATATCATCCAACAACACATGTTCTTCTTTTTACGGCCATCTTCAATCAAAATAATTCAAAATATACACTAGAAATTCAATAGTAAACAAGAAAATGCAGCAATTGAACAAAAGATTAACTATAACTTACTTGAGAATTGAGATTTTGCAAGGAGAAGAGAGGATTGACGGCCGCTGGTTGTCAAAAGTTAAACCTTACTTCATTCTTCATTGTCAAAAATTTGAATGAAATTCAATTAATTGGAACTGCAGTTTGATTGGTATTAGGGAAAGTGGAAAATTGAAACGACGTGGGCAACGTGGGAGGCGAGCGTGATTTGACGATATTAATTACTAATACCAGGTCGCAAGTCGCAAGTTTTTGGCCGGGTCTTAGCGGTTCGCTCCGGGTCAATTGAAAATTATATATAATTGATAATCGGACCGGATCCGCGACCGGTTCGCGACCGGACTGGCCGGTCCGGTCTAGTTTTCAAAACATTGCACCTAGTAAGGCTTAGTTTCCCTTTCATTTCATCACATCGCTCCCCTCTTCTTCTTCCTCGTTCATACTCTGCTGCACAAATCCTGAAATCCAGACTCTACTCACTCCTCGCGCCACGCTAAAATGCGCCTTGAAGGAAACTGATCACTGGGCACCGACTTAGCTCTGAGAATCCAAAGGCTGTCAATGGCTCACTGGATCTCCTCCAAGCTCAAAGCCGCTGAAACCCTACTACAACACGTGAGTAAATCAATTCTCATTTCTGTTTCCTTTCAATTTTAGGTTTCTAAATGTCTATTTATTTGGAATCATTATAGAAATGAATCATTGTTAGCTGAAAACTAATTACGAGTCAGCTACGCATAACATTATCGGCAATTTGCCTGATATTGTTGTCTGGATAAATCTTGGATTGTATCTGGAGAACGGGAAATTATTTTAATTTTATTCACTGTAAGCTCGAATTGATCAAATTGCATTACATTTTGGAGACTATTACGACCATGTAGAATTTAACCATGACAACTGGTTTAGATATTTTATCAAGTTGAGAATTTGAATTGATAGAAAATCTGTTAACCGGAGGATAAAGCCATGCAAATCTGGACGGATAACTATGTCATTCCAAACAAGTATTTGCCTTACTGAAAGTTATTGATATTAGAGAAAAGGTAACATTATTTTATCGAAATTGAGAAAGGGTTTTTGAGGAGATTGTAGTTCCCACAATATTGGATTGAACTCTTAAAATGAAGGTATATGAAACTTTCATTTTATTTACAACTAAGAACATTTTAGGGTACCAACCAAAGCAAATTATACATATATGCATATATATTTAACATGGCCTTATAGCTATATGTTTTGATCATATGTATGTATCAATTGGATGATTTAGATTGACCAGCAAGCCGCTGAGTCGCTCGGAAAAAATGATAAACAGACAATAGATGATAAACTGGTTGCTGAAACTTCATCAAAAGCTGCTGCTGAAACTAAATCACTGATAAAGGATCAGCTGAAGAAGAAAAGCACAGAAAATGTGCTTGGCCAAAGTATTCTTCCCAGTGACAAACAAGATTTCCATATAATTAGTAAGAGTAACAGTGATGTTAACCAGAATGATGAAGCTGGGAGGTCACTAAAGAATTCAAAGTGGAATTCCAGTGCAGGACTAACTGATAGTGATTGGACGGAATTACTCAGTGTGCCAGATAGAAGGGGTGTACCTAGTGTGGCAGTCACACCGCAAAGTACTAATCGATTACCAGTTACTCGGGCCCTTAAGAAAAATGGGAAGAAGGTAGGAAATTCTGGGCAAGGCTTGAATCTTTCCGTGGTGGATGGGAGGACTGAAAAGGTTGGGAATAATGGAGTACTGAAGAGTTCAAGAAAGTCAATTGTTCGGTCCAAGAGTAATGTTAGTGCTGATAGCTATGAGAAGGCAAGTATTGTTGGGGATGCAACTCCTAGAAATTCTAGCGTTCAGTCTTCAAGCAGTGGAGGTGAATCTAATCAACAGGACAGTGCACAGACACCTATATTTGGTGAAGCAAACATGGAAAGTGTGGAGGGGATGAATGATATTTTAGATGGGGAAAAGTTAAGTTTGTTAAACAATTCAGACCCATCTTCCCTGATTACATCGATTTTGGAAACAACGATTAGTGAGACTGATCAATCAAAAATTGGTTCCAGAACATCCAGTTCTAAAAAGAAGGTGTCGTCGTTACCAAGTGAGGGAGAATCCAATTCTGAGACAGAAACATCTTCATCAGATTCAGAGAGCGAAAGAGAAAGGGAAGAAAGGAGAAAGAGGAAGCAACAGATTCTGGCAGAGAAAGCAGCTGCGAAAGCAATCGAGGCAATTAAAGCTCGAGAGAACTTGGTTGCCAGATTAGAAGGGGAGAAACAGAGTTTGGAGAAATTTTTAGAAGAACGAGCAAAACAACAAGTGCAGGAGGTACTTCATACATATCCATTAATAAATATACACTTCTATAGATTATGGGTCTTAAAGTCCTTGCATGCACGTAGTGAACTTTCATTTGCTAAGTAAAGGAAAATATTGGAAATGCATCTTACTTCTGGTTACTTTCTTGGACTAGTCGTTTCTTTTTTGTTATTGCAGACTTCTATTGCGTTATTTCTTGGATACTAATACTGCATTATTTATGAGCAGATATCCTCGTTTTCCATTCAGCAATAGTTTGTGCAATTGTTTTCTTCTTCTTGTTCTCGTTCTCGTTCTCATTCTCGTTCTTGTTCTTCCTCTATCTTAAGAATGGATATAATCTGTGTGCTGATTAATGTAGTGTAACTATTCTGGTGACTATGAGATTGTTAAGCTTCTGTATTTTGTGAATTTGTTTTCTAGATCATACAAACATTTTAGCTTTGCTGAAGAGCATATTATCTTTTTCTTGATGAAACGTAAACTATCTTTTTCAGTACTCCCGCCGTCCATGATAAGTGTGCAACATTGTTGCCGGCAGGGGCTTTAATAAAATGTTAGGTAGTTAATTTTGGGTAGTGGAGAAAATATCACATTAAGTGTAAATAGATAAGTTAATGGGCCATGCCTTGGTTTTTTGTAAACAAGGAGATAGGTGAGGGTAAATTGTGAGGAAGGTGTGTTACTTTTTTGCCAAAAAAGAAAGTTGCACACTTTTAGTGGATGCCATTTATAGTAATTGTTGCACACTTATGGAGGGATTATTATTTTGTTGACCCAATTATTCTTCCTAGCTTCTTCATAGTCTGTTTAATGTTAACGTACAATCATAAACTCAGTTGGAGTACTTCATCATTTTAGTATGAAAAGCTATTGTAATATTGATGAATGCGTGCTTATCCATTAAACTCTTTACCAACTCTGGTTCAGTGACTTTATCCAGTTTAACTGGGAAATTTTATAGTCATCAAGAAAGAACATCTCACTATCATATGTGGCATCAGCTTTAAGTTCTATTATGCTCTTTTTAATTTGTATTTTTTTTTTTACAGAATAAACCTAAACTCAAACTGAACTTAATGCAGCGAAGTTTGCTGAAGTAGTGTACTTGTACTATTACCATACAAAAGAATGAAATAAATTGGATAGTCAGACTTTGTATTATATATATAAATATATATAATAGAAGATCCTTTTTCTTGGCATAGTCAGGAGTTCCCCCTATAACTTAATAAATTCATGGATTTTGGAAAGAAGAGGACACTTTTCAATCAATATTTAAGTGTATTAGTTAAAATCAACCCATCAACATTTTTCCTTTTTATTATTTTCCAGGGAAAGAAAAGCAATAACTTGGAAATGCTAATAAGTGGTCTATCTTACTCTTTTATAGTTGACTTAGATTACTTTCTTGGTTGCTGCTTATATCTTGAGACTTGATAGTGGGTTTTGAAAAATTCAAAACTGCAAATCATCTGATGAATATAGTGTCAGAAAATTAGATGTTTTCATTAAAAGATTTTGTCGATTCATTATTTAATGCTCACCCTGCCCTTGGGATATTCTTCCTGAATTATCTCAATACTATGTTGACAACTATTAAAATTATTGCTTTCCACTTTTCCCTGGGGGAGACTGCTCGACAAAGAAATATCTACTCTTAGAAAACAAATATGTCTATTTTCAGTGTAGTGAAAAACGTTTCTGTTAACTGTTACGTCATAGCATTGAAGAACAAGCTCGTCATTAATTATATAACAGTCCTTTAGTGGCTTATGCAACATTCTTCAGTAAAATAGTACTGATCATTTGCAATGCAGTTTCAGTATTGGGGATTTATGTTCTTGGTAGTTGCAAAATTCTTGTCATTATGCTCCATTATTAGCTGATTCTAGAAAACTGTATTAGTTTTGTCTGTTTGTGTTGTAAATTTCATTTCTTTCTTGTGAGGATAAAATTTATGTTCTTAGGTTTGTAAGAATCTATTGACATGGCTGCAATAATAAAGAGTTGGACTTTTTCAGGCTTCAGATTTACAGACTACAATGATGGAGACCATGGAAGCAGTTGAACTAGAGAAGCAGAAACATAATAATACTCGAATGGAGGCCCTTGCACGATTAGCAAAACTTGAGGTGCTGTTGTAGTCTTATAGAATGTACTATGAGTAACCTTGATGGTAGTAATATATGGGAATAGCCATTATGAAAATGTGTGGTTAATTTACTTGTATGCATACGCATATAATGTGTTGAGCATCATACTCTCCTTGTCTTTATGGAAATGTATTATGCATATTATTGTGTTTTTTTTTTTTTTTTTTTTTTTTTTTTTTTGCTATTGTATGATTTTTCTAATTTTCTTGAGAACCAAATTCTTGTGTATTTATACATGGCATTCACATTAAAGTACTTTCCTCCCGGTTTATCTCTTATCTGGCTTGGGAGGACCCTGCTGTGATACTGATTGGTTGGGAGTCACCCGTCTTATATGGGATTTACTTATTTATGATTATGAGTTATTGTAGTTTCCTGATATTTACCTGTTATTTGTGATGATCTGAGTATTAAATTTTCTTTTGTTTTGCAGAGTCTAAATGCTGATCTTGCAAGATCTTTTGCTAACATACAAAAGAATCTTGAAGTAGAGGTATTTAAAGACTCCTTTTTATGTTAGCATTTTTATTGGCTAGAATGATTTTCGTTTCTTGCTAGCTTGCACTTGTTTCTTTGTATTCTTCTTTTGTTTCAATCTTTGTTTTTGTAACTAAGTCTTCAACCATTCATCAACATCTTGAGAAATCAAATGTGCTATATTGAACCTGTCAATTGAATATAGTTGCTATAATAATAAAATTAGTTAAGTAGAACCACCCTGGATCACTCTATACCTTATAAGTTAATTTATAATCTTGTTCGCTTTGTTTCTTGTGGGTTTACATACTCCTGCAGATCATCTAAATGTCCGTAATTTACAGATATTGAACTCAATTTAGGATCCCAGGAACAATTCTTGAAAATTATCAGTATAATTTGTTCATTGATTGATGGACATATACATCTTGCAATAAATGCATCTGTGATTGAATTTGCTGTATCTGTATCTGCTGGAGTAGGCTGATCGTATAGCTGAACTTCGTCACCAAATTCACAAGAAAGAAGCTACCCATGAAGGTGCGTTATTGGATTCTGGGCTGGCAGTTTTAGTCTTTCGTTTGCAATTTTATACTTGATCCTGAACCACGCGCTAAACCAATGTTATTCTAGAGTAGATATCTCGGTATGGGTTGAAGTTGTTTCTGTAATCTCTTTCAGGTCGATATAGCCCAAATCCCATTTCTTCGAGATTTCTCTTTACTTCCTCCTAACAATTATATTTCGGGTATCATGGTGTGGTTTACATATAAAATGGCACTGTCGTTTTTGCACTTGGGCAGACATGGCGGAATTCGAAGTTGGATTTTAGTTGGACATGCTGCAAAATACTACTGGTGCTTTGGAACCTTGATTCAAGTTGCAAATAATTATAAGTTAGTGACATATGTTGCTGATTAATAAGTTCTGTTAGATTGAACAGTTGGGGAGTTCAGAATTTTCCGGCAATATGGGAATGAATCCTCCCAGGACAAGGGCGAAATATTTACCCTGACAAATCGATCTCTTTAATTTCAAAGAAATAGCTGTCTTTACTTTGTTATTGATGACACAAGAATGGAGTATTGAACCTTTTCTTTTCTCTTTGTAGAATTGAGAAGAGAATTATCAAATACACACCAGAATAGTGATAAAGTGAGTATCTTTGCATTTTCTGTAATATATAGACATTAAGCTGTCTTCTAAATCGTTTTATGCCAATGATGTTGAAGTTAAGAGCTTCAAAAGGTGTGGAGTTTCAACTGGAGATGCTTGAGGCAGAATATTCGTTTGTTACTGACAAAGTAGCAAGAATGCAAGCCCAGGTATTTTTTTTTTCTTTTCTGATGAAGGCACCTACCTAGTATGCATCCTCTATTTTGTTATTAAGTCGTCTAGACTTCATCTGTTTCCTCCCCTCTTCCACACCCCCTCACACAAAATAGGATTGAAAGCGCCATCCTGTAAATGCTCAAGATTTCTTATTCGGCATGTGTCTGTGATCTATATCTGCTGCTTCTGGAGAGAACTTCTCTAAAAAGATGATTGTTTCCATCTTGTGTTAATACAGAGTGATCTTTATCATATAATGCAGGCCGAGACTCTAGAAACAAGCATTGAAACAACCCGAAAAGAAATAGAAGATCCTTCTGAAGTTGAAATGGAGCTCAAGCGAAGGCTTAGTCAGTTGACTGACCATTTGATTCAGAAGCAAGCTCAGGTTATTTCCTTGAATTGATTTTTAAGTAATACAAGAATAATCAGAACACATGATTTTCAGTCTCTATTTCTGCAAATTGGAGGTAAAATGCAAAAAGGAAGCTATAGTTGATTACATTGGCTTGCTTTGCATGAATGAAATCTATCCGGCTTATTACATTTTTGGTTACTGGTTTCGGCAATTGATAAAGATTTTGACTCCGATCAGGTGGAAACACTATCTTCAGAGAAGGCTATGCTGCTTCTTCGGATCGAGGTAATAGTCATCCTCAATCTGAGAAAGGCAAATATCTGATGGAAACCTAACCTTTGAACTCAATATCGACATTGTCTGAACCTTTGAAAAATAACGCATTTGACTTGTATCAAATATAACGTTGGAGTAAATTCTAGGCACTTGGATGATGACATGTAATGCAAATGCTGAGCACACATTATGCAACACATCAGTCCAATGATAATATTTCCATTACACGTCATTCTTTTGGATTTCAGTCCAATGTCAGATTTGATACAAGTCGAATGGGTCAAGTATCAAATTGATATTTTCTAAAAGTTGGAACAACTTTGAAAATGAATCCTAATTTCAGGTTAGAATCAGATATTTGCCCATCTAAGAATGACACTGTAACAATCTCCTGATCAACTTTTTTCGCATCTCTAAACACTCGGATTAAATGCTATAGGCCGTATCAAAGTTGTTGGACGAACACGGGTCAGCTGATTTTCCAAGCACCTCGTCTAGGGATGAACTTGAACAAGGTACATGGCAATTGTCCAACTCAAAGTTGAGGTCCTTATTCAAAGGGAGGGTGCAATCTGGTCAGCAGCAGTTTGGGTCATTGGTTCGACAACTGGATTCGCTATTTTGCACTGGTGCCATTTTCCTTAGAAGAAATTCAACAGCAAGAGCTTGGGGTCTTGTATACTTGGTTTGCCTTCATCTATGGGTGGTATACATTCTAATGTCACATTCTCCAGTTTCGGACGACGTTCGATCTGGTGCTGTCATCTCCCTTGAGAATATTAACAACACAGGAGGTGTCTAAGTATTTGTCTATATATATATAATTTTTTTTTTCCAATTAATTGTTTAAATATACTATTCAGAAGTTACATCCAATTCTTCCCTACCTAATACAAAAATTCATGTATAGAACTTGTTGAATCGCTGCAAAGTATGTTTTACAGAGGGTGTTTCTAAATCAATTTTTCTCATTTAAATGTTTGTGCTATGCAATTTTATATATCAAGAAGGTATTTTTGTAGCCTTGTTACCAGAAACAGTTGTCCATACGAGACAGAGTTAAGTTAGTTGATTCACTTTGATCTTATAATAGTTTTGGATAATATTAAAACTGAATCTTCACTATATAGACGTAGGAAATAGCAGTTTTTATATCCAAGTTAATGAAATCCTTAATAAAGAAAGTTTCGGAGAATTTTACAAGCAAGAATAATCCCCGAAATAAAAATTCAGCCAAGTTGGATCAAATAAAAAATACGTATTTTTCAATTTCTCTGTGTACAACATGGATCTAATCGACATCAAAATGCAACATGAAGCAGATGAACTGCCAGAATAATTTAAACTGTAGAGAAGTGCGAACGTTGAGGAAGAAGAGTAATAAGGCCAGCATAGAGTCGATGGGTCGTTGAATGCTCAATTAATCTTGCTCGCGTAGGTCTCAAGCTGACTTCTACTCCTTACACACGCAAAAATAAGTGCATTAAAGGCGTAGCAGTTTAGATTCTCAAGTGCAGAACAACCAAAAACAATGCAATTTCTACATTTTAATTTCCAATCATTCTATAGATATGAAGAGCCACATAGAATCTTTGTTACTAACATGGTGAAATATGCAAGACAAGCTTTTGCATTGCAATACAACAAAATGGGGTTAAAAGAACAAGAATACATCACTATTCGTCAAGTGATTGGCTCAAAGGAGGCACAAACCAAAGCACTACTACTCGAGTACATAACTTACAAGACAAGGCCTTTGCAAAGTGATTGATACCAAAACATATATTTAAGCTAAAATCTGAACAGTTAATTTGAAACGTAAACGATCTTGCTATGCGCATTTTGGGGGAAAAAATATTACATTGCTCTGTCCATGCTTTTTAAGATCTATCTATGATGTTTATATAATATAGAGAAAGGGATGCACGTGTGTAATCCTAATAAAGTATATACTACCTCCATCCCATTACATTAGTCCTCTTTGCTTTTTGATTGTTCGGCACGCTTTTCCACCGAAACCTATTACGAGTTTTAAAATATAATTTTGACGTATTCATTTTTTCACGGTACCGTGAAAAAATGAATACGTCAAAATTATATTTTAAAACTCGTAATAGGTTTCGGTGGAAAAGCGTGCCGAACAATCAAAAACAAAGAGGACTAATGTAATGGGATGGAGGTAGTATAAAATAGAGAAAGCAACAAATCTCACCTAATTGCATATTTATGAGCTGATAACTCACGTGAGAAGTTTCTATGCAAATTATATTTATTCATTACCCAAATAAGATGTAAGCTTAAGAGAAACTACAAAAAATTTGAACTAGTCTCACCAGTTCTCTTGGGGTAAACCGCGATTGTAGAGAGGAAACTCAAATAAAAATGTTGCCTTGAACCATTGTGGCAAAATTCCATACAGTGCAGGAGGAAGCAAGATGAGAGGGCTGAGAAAGAAGAAAATTTTGAGAATCTAGTTTTTCTTTGAAAAGGATTTAAACGGTACAATACAAAAGTACAACCTACCTTGTCGTTTTTTTATAGTGCCTATATGCGGAAACATTCCCATACTTTTTGTCGGCTGATTCCTGTTTGCATAAAGAAAGTCTGAGTAGGTATATATTAATAATTCAGATAAATCTAAGAATGCATAAATAAGTAAATGAAGCAAACCTCAAGCAGTGGTATGCCACTGAGGAAAAGGATCAGTAAAGTGAGGAATATTGGACCAAAGATGACGAGCCATTCTGCATTTTCTAGTACAGGTGTTGCAGCCACGAAAATTCCCCACCACAGAAAGATCTGAGCAAGTATCCAACAAAATTATTTGGAAAATGCAACAATGAATAAATAAGGTTTTGCGTTGTTCTTATTTCATTTGCTTTTACCAACCTATGTATCTCATATGTTATGAATACAAGTAAACAAGAAAGAGAAGCGCATACTTCAAACATAATTTAAAACTTATCAGACAGTGGTAGCATACACATTTAATGATGAATATAGTTAGATGAGAAAAATAAGTCTTAGCATCAAATTTTATCGAGACAATTTTATGAGAAACTGAAGCCTCAGAGTCAACCAAGCTAGTAGAAATAAAAGGATGCAAGATCAAATTCAAAAGTATACATAGAAGAAATAAAAAAAATAAAAATAAATGATGCTTAGTATTTAGAATGAACTAATTATTTTGAAATGCAGAAATAGTTACCTCTCCAAAATAGTTGGGGTGGCGAGAATACTTCCAAACTCCAATATCACACCATTTCCCCCTATTATCTGGAGAATTTTTGAATGTTAACTTTTGTTGATCCGCAGTTGCTTCAATAAATAATCCTATAGACCAGATGATCCACCCAATAATATCCACAGCTCGAAGTGAAGGATTTCGATCACTTGAATTAACAATTGTCAATGGTAAACTCACAGTCCATACCCATACCGCCTTCAGAGAGTCAAGACAAAATTTTAATAAAGTGTAAAGCAATGGATTGTGAGGATGAATGTCAATAAACAAAAACATTCTGATGAATTAAATGTTACTAGAGTGACCTGAAATATCCAAAACATGGCCAATTTTGCCAAATTATCACGCATTTCATCAAAGCGGCGATCCTCCCCCCATTGCAGTATCCTGATAAGAGTAAAAGAAAACGGATGAATCCAGACCAGACTATACATCAAGCAAACTTTCACTGAACATTGAATGTAAGCTATGAAAATCTCATTTTTTACATATTCATACAGATATAAACACCTTGAAATCTTAAAATAAAGCAAGAAGAATATAAACCTCATTAATAGAAAAACGCCCAGGCGCAGGCCCCACAAAACTACAAGAATGGTCAAAATCACCTGAAAAGTGAGCTTACAAAATCAATATCCAAAGAAAATGGGGTACATGCTGCAAAGACTATGACTCAGTGGCTATGCAATATCATATACTACCTCTCAAATGAAAGTTTCAGCTTTAACGTGCTTTTTCTGATGACATACAAACTAATAAATCACAGAAGAACATAAAGGTACATAGCTCTTTTTTGACTAGGTGAAAAAAAAAAAAAAAGTTGAAGAACGCATGATAAACCTACTTTCAACAGTTTTTGTTTAATCCAAGAAAAGTACATAATTTTGTTTTTCCCACATCCAGAAAAGTAAATACGATGTAGTGAGTTCAATCTGCATCCAGCTCATTCATGTCACAATTCATAATGTTATCTTACTCTTTAATATCTCATGGCGCTGACATCACGCTCTTAATATGCAATTTATTTTATCTCGAACCCATCCAAAAACCAGCATATGTTCTTCTCATATCTTCTACATTTTGTCTTGTGACTTTTTAAACTAACACAAATTATTCTTTAAAGCGCACTGAAATTTTATTCTACATTTCGAGATGAAACATAGTTAAAATACTTAGAACAAATGAGGTTTTCAGACAAACAAGTTATAAGAATGAAAGTTGAAAGAGAATGAATCACCTGCCGGAAGTGCCATGATCCTTTGACAACCAAGGTAAGTATTGCAAGTATTATGAAATTTGTGCTACCTACAAAAGAACAGTGGATCTGTAATTGCGGTCATGAAACAAAATTAATCACTATAAGCAGTAAAAGAAAATTTTCTTTCTATATTAAACGTACAGTTTCTTTAGTTACACCTCTAGTCAGTTCTTGTAGTCTTGAACTAGATTATTTTACATGATAACAATCTTATTCTCGACAAAGCTCTGAGTTCAGTTTCACTATACGATCTCACATTTTGTTGGAGGTATTACTACACTGTATTGCAGAATGAAGTAGTAGTTCTCTAAAGTTAAAGTGAGGTGCAGAAAAACAATGTGTAGGAAAAGTTTTGAAATGAACAATCTATAGTCTATGCCATTCAACTATGTATTCTCTTTTCCATCAATTAAAGAAACAAACAACTCAAGTCTATTTTTCTCCTACAAAGGAATAAGCACCCATAGCCAGGCCGTTCAACTGTAAAAATAAAAAATAAAAAAAATAAAAAAATAAAAGCAAATTCACCATGCAGCCCATCTGCAAATGCTTGTTCTCCTTTGCTATTGGATTATAACCTCAATTTCTTATCATCGGCCTAATTAAAATCACATTCAAATTTCACATAAGCTAAATTATGATCAGTCATTTAGGAAAAATACCTGCAAAGTCGGTGACTTTATCAAATTTCAGAAGCGCTGTAATGACAAAGAAGAATAATTGATAAGCCACCTGCAAAAAGACAGCAAAAGAAATGAAATTTCAGCAAGCCTACAGCACTATAAGGTAAAAGCACAAGGCCGTGTTTGAGAGTAAACTTACAGTGACAATGGCGGTGAGGGCCAAGAAATGGGAGTCAAGAACAGTTCCCATGGTGAATGAATGATTTTGAATTACAAATTCAGTAACTAACAACCAAGAACAGTTTTAATTTAACCATCATGAAATGCAAAAGGGTGGGAGTAGTATGTTCTTTTTTTTTTATTTTGACTTGTTACATATTCGCAAGCAATCGATTTTTGACAGGGGATTGGCTAACATGTGGTTTAGAATGGACCAGAGTTGCGAGGCCCGCTGTAGCAATTACCACCTTGTCTTCTCTCTCTCTCTCTCTCTCTCTATATATATATATATATAGTGAATGTGTGTGGAAAAGTTGGAATTCATGGGATCGGATTCTATGCGTCAAAGCAAATCCAAAATTTCCAATCCATGATTAATCAAATTTTATTAAACATTTCGACCCTAATATTTTATTTTTTTTGGTTTTAACAAAACATTCATAAGATGAAGGGATAGGCAGACCTTCCCCCTCTACATAACAGACAAAGCCATTATACAGTATACTAAAAGATAATATCTCCAATATGAACTGATATAAAACCTCTACAAAAGCAAAGAGAATAGAAAATAGAATCGATACACTAAGAGTGTGTTTGCTAGGGTGTTTAAGACCTATATTGTATAATAATAGAGGTTTATATAATGTTTGGTAGGTTTTATTATTTAAACATGAGACCTGTTGTTACAACGTGAAGCCTGCTCCTAAACAACTTATTCTTCCTTCTAATTTATATCATCTCACCCCTACTATAAATAAAATGGGTTGTAAATAGTGTTTAGTTAGGCTATCAAACACTCTTTTATATTAGTTATATAAAGTTTATTCTCTATTATTTACCTTGATATTATTAATATAGACACTACTACTGCAGCTACCAAACATGCCCTAGAATAGTCTCAAAAGTGACTATCTCAAAAAGCTAACAAAAGGCTTATTAGTACGAGGAGAAAATGAAATACAAGTCATAGTAACTAACTAAATCTGAATATGAAGTTTGGATAATGCAACTGATTATCTCACTATATGGATGGGGTCTTCTATCCCCAAATGTCTCAATGGTATCCTAAAATTTAATTTATACTCGTTCTATATTACTCCCTCCATCTTCCATTTCTTGACACTAATACTATATCAGAACGTCCTCAATTTTTTGACCCTTTCTATTTTGGGACATAGGCCACACATACTTTAACACTTTACACTTTACACTTTAATTTAACATTGTACTAATTGTCTATGTTTCCTTATTGGGACATTCCATATGATTGTCCACTTACTTAAAATGATAAAAACTTTATCACAACTAATACTATAAAATCCCTTATCTCTACTTGCGTTGGTCTCTATGCCAAATCCCTTGTGGAGAATTTAACCGGGATAGAGGGAGTACTATTAAAAATATTAGACGAGCTCACAATTATTAGACTTTAACTCTTTAATATATAATCGAAACACATTAAATTTTGTGCCCAAGATTTTAGTCTAAGAAATAAAGGACAGAGGGAGTATATTTTATACAAATAAAAAATACTACTCCATCCGTCTCTCACTATGATTGACACACTTATCTTATTGGGTCGTCTCACTATGATTGACACATTTCCTTCTGGGAAATAATTAACTCTTAAATGGTACAATTAGTAAATATCTTATTACACTTAACTTTCTATAATTAAATCTGATCATCCACTCACTTTTCAACACGTATTGGTCCGCCCTCACTTTAGGGTGAGGGTAGAGAGCAATAATAATCGATTGAGTAATTGAGTCGAACCACAAGGATGCAAGGACGCTCAAGTCTCAAGTAGTAACCTAGCTACTAAACCTACTATTCAAACTACCGACAAGCATGTTTTTGTGTTTTTGATTAACTAATGACACCAAAAAGTAATTATCAACTTAAAACTTAACTAGACAAGCAACAAATAAGCAAAGAATATAAAATCAATAGGAGA
This sequence comes from Mentha longifolia, assembly GCA_001642375.2. Classification (NCBI taxonomy): domain Eukaryota; kingdom Viridiplantae; phylum Streptophyta; class Magnoliopsida; order Lamiales; family Lamiaceae; genus Mentha; species Mentha longifolia. The sequence goes on along the minus strand of CM038111.1, from coordinate 26,732,829 downwards.
TAAGCATCATTCCAATTATACTTCGATTAGGCTCAAGTGATGGGTGATTAAAACTCTAACTAGAATTAACCAATTTAATCCAATTTCATGTGGGAAACCTCCTAACTATGGTTCACTCAATTCTCATTGCAATGAAGACAAGTAGATTAATGAAAGGCCTAATTTCGACTAAGACATCAAGCAATTCATTAACTCCCAATAGCTTATGGAGTTCCTTAACCCTACTATACTCTAGCATGCAAATCTCTTGATCCTAGCATCTAATCTAAGCCTCCTAAGCATTAGATCAAACACTTGGTATGCAACTATGGTGATCAATCACAATTACATAATAAAACATAGCCCCAAGAGAAATGAACATGAAATTAGAAGGTAAATTCACAATTAAAGCCTAAACCCAATCACTTAATCCTAATCTACATATAATTGAAATCACAAAGAGAACTAGCTAGACATAATTAAGGAAAATAAACCATAAAAAGTAATTGAATTCAATAAGGAAGAAGAAGATGGTCTCCAATTGCAAATCCAACCAATGTAGCTTCAACAATCTTCAAAATACTAAAAGGGAAAGAGGGAAAATGTTCTAGGGTTCTTGGGAGAATCAAATATGTTCAAGATACACCAATGAGAATATTTTGGAATTAAATACATAATTGATGAGTATTGGGTCGAGTTGGACCGAGTTGGACGAGCCAACTCGGTCAAATACTAATGGGAGGAGGGATGGCGGCGCCCTGGCCGGCCGCCGCCTGGGTCGCCGGAATCTCTGAAGGTTGGCCAGCCAGCCGGCGCCCTGGCCGGCGGTCCAGCCGGCCGCCGCCTGGGTCGCCGGCGCCCCTTGTCACGTGAGGTTTTTCCTCCGTTCGATCCCTTCTTCGGTTCTTTCTTTGATTCTCGATTTTTTTTCTTCCAACCGGCTTTTGACCTTCTAATTCCACCTCTTGAAGCTCGATTCATCCTCGTTTTCCGGCCTTCATTCTTTAAACACTTCCATGCTCTTCGATTCCTATAAAAATAGATCGAAAACCGAAAGAAAACGAGAAGAATAGAAAATATGCTATAAGTTGGAAAACCTAGCATTCTAACCTTTAAACACACAAATCAAGCTTCAAACACATCCACAATACACTCAACATGCACATAAAATACGTGTTAATCACTTCCCCAAACTTAAGCTATTGTTCGTCCCGAACAATGGAACGAAGAATCAAAACACTTAACACGTATGGGGTGTGCATTTTGAGTTCCTCGATGCCTCACATTATTTCAAAAAACCAATTTATTTCAAGAAAATTCTCAAGTCAAGCCGAACATTCATAAAATTAATCCCCATCCTAACTTAGAATTCAATCCCTTAAACGCATTCGACTCTAGACCTCCCACGGAATATGTGTATCAGTCAATCCCTCTATATATGGAAAGGTAAGCACTCATCGAAATCATGCTAAACATAACTTTAGCCATAAGCTTGCCTATCGACTCAAGTTTCCTATACTACAATGCATGCACAATTTAGGATCAAAAAGGTCTTTAGTAGGCTTGTAATGTAGGGACATTGGTTAAGGTAGGGAATTTTAGGCTAAGTAGCTCAAATCTTCATCTAAGCTCATTCACCTCTTTTCTTCACCTTTCTAAATATGAATTTCTTCATCTTCCACCTTATCCAACCCCTTTTCATCAAATGAACTCAAGCTTCTACCAACATTTAAAGAAACACTCCCTTATGCTCTTATTCTTCTCATTTTCTAGTAAGAACTTTGTTCTTACATTTTCTCTTTTTAGTTTTTTTTTTTTTTTTTTTTTTTTCAATAAGAACTTTGTTCTTATTCTTTCTTTTCTCACTTAGAGCTTATAGGAGTGTCTTTTCATTTCAAGATCAATCTTTAGACCCTTCACCATCACCCATCATTCTTTATGAATTTTCAACTCTCACCAAGGTTCCCTTAACCATCCTTCACCCCCTATCATCCGGTTCATGAAGAAAAGGTTCTATTTAAAGCTCAACATGGGACGACAATGGTAATGAAAGATAGGTTAGTATTTAGGGAAAATGGGCTATGCAATGATGGCCTAAGATCATCTCCTAATCATGCAAACATGTAGTATTTCTAACAAGAGTCTCAAGGCAAGTTCTAGTAAAGAATATGCAATGCAAGATCAAACTCTCAAGAAAGGATATTAACTATGAAAAATGCATAGTTTCAAGGCTCAAAATCCTATCAAGCTTTTTGTCTAGAGCCTAAATGCCTAAGATCAATCCTTCCAAATCATTCAAGTGATATAACTCTAATCATGCTTGACTCGAACTTGAGAAATTCCATAAAAATGTCACCATTTAAACATCGATCATTGACATCTCACCCTAATGCACATGAGCAATAAAACACGTGCTTTCGCACTCGAGCATGCATGCATTCAAATATTTCCCATCCAAAAACTCTTCAATTTTTCCTTTCAAAAATTTTCACATTCAACTTCCAACCAACATTTCTCACTCTAGAAACAACCATTTTAATCCACAAACTTCTCCATCAATTCACCAATCATACCAAGCATACCAAACTAAACCAAGGACACACAAAGTCATGGATGCCCAAAGTCATGAAACATCAACCAAATGAAGCAAACAAGAAGAAAACAAGTAAAGGAATGAAAAAAAAGACATGAGAATGTAAGTAATTTAAATTTCTTATCCTACCCCCCTCCCCCAAACTTATTTTAGAAAGTCAATTCTAAAATAAGTTTGGAGGGAAAGATATATAAGAGATTTAAATTACACTCACAACGGTCCAAGCTATGATGGAGGAGGAAGGGGCCATGTCACCCCTTGGTCGACTTGGTGCCTCCGAAAGCTCTCCAATAACGCCATCATTGCATTTGCTTGCTTTTCCATCCTTTGACTTCTTTGTACTTCCTCAAGTTGGGTAATTCGCATGGAAGTGACTTCTTGCCTCATCACGGTGACTTGTGCATCAAGGGACTTGAATCCACGCTCCATGCTATCCATCCGACCTTCAAGGGCTTCAAACCTTTCTTCATATCCTCTTCCACTTGGAACTTGCTCTCGTCTTGAATTTGGATTAGCTCTTGACATTGGCTCACCCCTTGTAGAATCTTCCATTTCCTCATCTTCTCTAGCAAAAGGCATCCCCTCACCCCCCATTGTATACTCATCTCCTTCTCCATAATTGAAAATATGGTTCTCCTTGATGAATTTGTGAGTGGGGGTGTTCAAATGCCAATTTGTACGATCTTGTAGATCGGTTACCATCACACTCGAGGCATTTGAAAGAGGGAATGTCTCTTCCTCTTCTTGGATGAAATTGAATGGAGCTCTAGATGATACTAGAAACCGTATGTTTCTTAGCTTCTCCAAATCAAGCAAATACGAGCCCTTCATCGGAGTATTTCCATTGAGATCATCTTTAATCTTCTTGGCCAACGGAGTGAGCATTCCTCCTATGTTGATCCTCCCATTTGGAGACTTTGCTTGCTTCATGACTTGAGCAAGGAAAATACGAGAAAAGCTAATTGGCCTCTTTGTGAGCATAACATGGACAATGAAGAGATCATCTACTCGAACCGAAGTATTTTCCGCTCGAGCCACCATTGTGTGAGCAAGAATCTTCAATACCATTCGAAGGACGGGATTTCTCACTTCATTCAACTTCGAGTATCCCGGTCTAAAGCCTTCCATTGTGAGTGGAACAATTTTATTCCACATGGAAATATGATCAAAGGCTCATTCCACTAGCACATCTCCTCCATGCAGTACTCCAAAGATGTCATCTATCTCTTCCAAGCTCAACTCATGACACTCTCCAAATAGTTGAAACTTGAAACTGTGCATAGTGTGGATGCTATCATCTTCCAATGTACTCATGACCTCAAGAACCACCTTTTCATACGTTCTCCGATCTTCAAGTGTATCCTCCAAAATACTTCCCCACCCTATGTTATCAAATATGGCTTTGATGTTGTCAAAGAGCCCTAGATCCTTCAATGTCTCCTTAGATGGGAAGTGAGTCGGTATTATGGTTCTTGACACGAGAACAGCGAATCTTGCTCTTTCTTCATAAGATTCCAAGTGAATACCATGTGCTTCCGGTGTTTTTGGATCTCTTCTTGGTAGTTGTGAAGATGAAGAGGCATCATTTTTCCTCTTTTTGGAGAGAGAGTCAATCAATTCCTTAGAAGTGATGGTGGCTTTTCCTTTCCCTGTAGCATCCTTCTTCCTACAAACCAAAAACAATGCCAAGTAAGATTTTAGACAATAAACCAATCGTTGTCAATATGTAAACACTCCTTCACATAGTCATTACCCCCCATTTGGCAATCAAAATTCCAAGAAACGAAATTTCCAATGAAAAATGCATTTAACAAGAATAATGCTATGAATTTCACTTTGCAAATCAAGACTTCATGAATTCATGCTTAAGAAAGAAATTTCGAACAAAAAGAAAATATATCCCTCAAGAATTCATGAATCATGCCCCTTTTCATTCAAGTTCATTTCAAGTGTGCCCAAGCATATAAAGAAAGATAATCCAAAAGAGAATGCATTTTCAAGGATTATTCTAGCATGATTCCTCAAAGAAAGATGAAAGACAAGTCAATGCATGCTCAATTCCACATGGTGCATCCATAAATTTCTCCAAGAATCAAGAAGAACTCTAGGTAAGAATTTCTACTTAATTCCATCAAAACAATGAAGTAAAAACTCATACCACTTCATATCTTGCAAATAGAAACTCATATGTACAAGGTTAGAGAATACATTACCTCATCTTCTTGAAGAAACTTGAAGAAACTCACTCTTTACCCCAAAAGACCCAAAATTTTCGCTTTTGAAGCTAAAGTGGGTGAAAAAGTGAATTGTTCGGTTCAAAATGTAGATTTCGGGATGGGTAATGAACCTATGGAAGGAATTAACACAATTCAAAGTGATCTGAGAGTAATTAGAGAAGCAAAATCTAGGTTTTTAGAGTAAGAAAGTGTGGTGGTTCTAAGAAATAAAATATGAAAAACATAAAATGAAAGGAAATGGATAAAAAAAATCACAAAAATAGCATTTAAAGGGGGGAAAGGCCGGCGGCGCCCTGACCGCGGCCTGGCCGGCCGCCGTCTGGGTCGCCGCCTCGGTCACCGTCTACTCTGCATGTTGGCCAGCCAGCCGGCGGCGGCCCAGCCGGTCGCCGTCCGGGTCGCCGGCAGCTCGACCGTCGACTTATTTTGACGATTTCTGAGGCGTTTCTCACCCTTTTTTGACCCTTTTCGAAGCACCGGTCCCTTCTCAACTCCCTCATGAGTCTCCCTAAGTATTTTTCACCCTTCATTTTTAACATTTTCTATTTTTTATGGTTTTTCTAAAAATTGGAACGAAAATTGCAAAAAACTCAAAAATTGAAAAATGAAATAAACACTCACAAAAACGAAAAAGAAAAGGATACGTGTTGAGGTGCCTCTCAACTAGCGCTCTGTTTAACGTCGTTAGCTCGACATAGCCTCCAAATCAAGCATCATTAAGAAGAATGGTTGACTCCTCCTTAAACTTCTTCGAATTGAAATAGAGCTTGAGTCGATGTCCATTATTAACAACAAAGGTAGAACCATCATTCTTGAGAAGTTCAAAAGTGTCATTCTTGAAACTCCTACTCACAATATAAGGACCGGTCCACCTTGATTTGAGTTTTCCGGGGAAAAGATGAAGACGAGAGTTAAAAAGAAGAACCTCGTCTCCCAGAATGATCACCTTGCTTCGAATCTCCAAATCATGAAACTTCTTGGCTCTTTCCTTGTAAATCCGAGAATTTTCATATGTCTCGTTTCTCCATTCTTCCAATTCCACAAGATGATTCTTCCTATTCACTCCGGCCTCCTTAAACTCAAGATTAATCCTCTTCATAGCCCAAAATGCCTTATGCTCAATCTCCAAAGGCAAGTGACAAGACTTTCCAAAGACAAGTTGATATGGAGACATACCAATGGGGGTTTGTAGGCGGTTCGATAGGTCCACAAAGCATCATCGAGTTTCTTCGCCCAATCCTTTCGAGTAGTGATTGTCTTCTCCAAAATTTGCTTGATTTCCCGGTTTGCAAGCTCGACTTGACCATTGGCTTGAGGATGGTATGGAGAAGTAATCTTGTGCTTAACACCATACTTTGAAAGCAAACTTCCCCACCATTTGTTGTTAAAATGTGGCCCCCCATTGCTAAGCAAAGCCCTCGGAGTTCCAAACCGAGTCAAAATATTCTTCTTTAAAAACTTGATCACAACTTTGGAATCACTAGTCGAAGTAGGAATTGCTTCAACCCATCTTGAAACATACTCAATAGCAAGAAAAATGTAGGAAAAACCATAAGAATTAGGGAATGGTCCCATAAAGTCTATCCCCCAAACATCAAACAACTCAACCTCAATCATAATGTTTTGAGGTATCTCATCTTTCCTTGTGATATTCCCCATTCTTTGACATCTATCACAACTCTTCACAAAGGCTTGGCAATCCTTAAAAATTGAAGGCCAATAGAATCCGCTTTGAAAAACCTTCCAAGCAGTACGATTAGCCCCCAAATGACCCCCATTCGGTCCCTCATGACAATCTCCAATAATCTTGAGCCATTCATTGTCCATAGCACATCTACGAATAATTCCATTGGCACACCTCCTCCATAAATACGGATCTTGCCAATAATAGAACTTCACATCTCTAAGGAACTTGGCCTTTTGATAATCCGAGAGATTTGGTGGCAATTCTCGAAGCACAAGGTAATTGGCAAAGTCGGCAAACCAAGAATCTTTACACTTCAAGACCATAATCTTCTCATCCGGGAAACATTCATTGATACTCAATCTCAAATCTTCACCTTCAACCGGCTTTTCAAGCCTTGACAAATGATCGGCTAGCACATTATCTACCCCTCTTCAATCACGAATCTCCATGTCGAATTCTTGTAGAAGGAGGATCCAACGAATCAAACGAGGCTTTGCATCCTTCTTCGCCATGAGATGTCGTATAGCCATATGATCCGAATAGACAATAGTGTGATTCCCGACAAGATATGACCGGAATTTGTCAAATGCAAAGACAATGGCTAAAAATTCCCTCTCGATTGTTGTGTAGTTCTTTTGAGCACCATCCAATGTTCTACTAGCATAATGAATGACTCGAAACACCTTATCTTTCATTTGCCCCAAGACCACTCCTAAAGCATAATCACTTGCATCACACTTTAGAATGAAAGATTCACTCCAATTAGGCTTGATGAGGATAGGAGTAGAGATGAGGGCTTTCTTCAATGTCTCAAAGGCTTTCAAACATTCTTCATCAAAGACAAACTTCACATCTTTTTGCAAGAGATTGCAAAGTGGCTTGGTAATCTTGGAAAAACCTTCAATGAACCTTCTATAGAACCCCGCATGACCAAGGATGCTTCGGATTGATTTCACATTTATTGGAGGCGGAAGCTTCTCTATGGCGACAATTTTAGCTCTATCAACTTCCAAACCATCTTTAGAGACCTTATGTCCAAGCACAATTCCATCTCGAACCATAAAGTGACACTTCTCCCAATTCAAGACAAGAGAAGTGTCCTTACATCTTTGCAACACTTTGGTGAGATTATCCAAACAAGAATCAAAACTCTCCCCGAAGACCGAGAAGTCATCCATGAATACCTCCATAATATTTTCAATCAAACCTCCGAAAATAGACATCATGCACCTTTGGAAAGTGGCTGGAGCATTACACAACCCAAAAGGCATCCTCCTATAAGCAAATACTCCATAGGGGCATATAAAGGCCGTCTTGTGTTGATCCTCCGGGGCTATGGTAATTTGGTTGTAACCCGAATACCCATCAAGAAAATAATAGTACTCATAACCCGCCAAACGATCCAACATTTGATCTATAAAGGGCAAAGGGAAGTGATCTTTCCTTGTTGCCGCATTTAGAGCCCTATAATCAATGCAAACTCTATATCCGGTGGCAACTCTTGTAGCAATAACCTCTTCCTTCTCATTCTTGACCACAGTCATCCCTCCTTTCTTCGGAACCACTTGGGTAGGACTCACCCATTCACTATCTGAAATAACGTAGATCATTCCCGCATCTAATAGCTTCAACACCTCTTTTCTCACTACTTCTTGCAAAACCGGATTCAACCTCCTTTGAGGTTGAACCTTAGGTCGACAATCATCCTCTAACAATATACGATGCATGCATATAGATGGACAAATACCCTTGATATCATCAATAGACCAACCAATAACATCTTTAAACTCCCTAAGGACTCTCAACAACTTGTCCAATTCGGACTCTGACAAGTGTTGTGACACTATAACGGGAAAAGAGTCATTATCACCAAGAAAGGCATACCTTAGATGATCGGGAAGAGGTTTCAATTCTTGAGAGGCACTTGAAGAAGATTCCGCCTTAGTTGAACTCCCACTCTCCCCCGGTTGGTTGATGTCAAGGTAATGAACCTCATCCATCAATGATCCTTGATTTGCTTCCAAATAAGCAATGGACTCCAATAAGTCATCACAAGCATCATCTACATCGGAATAGGAATAGAAAGAATTGGAGATGATTTCCTCCATGAGGTCTTTTGCCATAGATGTAGGCAAAGTGGTAATTACATTGCACTCGTCATAAGTTGAGTCATCTCCTCGCTTCATTGCATTGAAGATTGAAAGAGTGAGGGTCTCTCCATTCACTCTAAAAGTGAGATTTCCGTCTTGTACATCAATAAGAGCTCTTCCGGTTGCTAGGAAAGGACGCCCAAGAATGAGAGGCATATCCTTGTCCTCCGGCATGTCTAAGATTATGAAATCCGCGGGAAACATGAATCCATCCACTTTTACCAAAATATCTTCAACAATTCCTTGAGCATATGATATAGAACGATCGGCCATTTGAAGACAAATAGATGTAGGTTTGACCTCTCCAATATCCAACCTCTTTAAGATAGACAATGACATCAAATTGATACTAGCTCCTAGATCACATAAGACATTTCCAAACTTTTTACCTTCAATCACACATGCTATTGTGAAGCTTCCGGGATCTTTATTCTTCAAAGGCAATTTTCTTTGAATCACCGCACTAACTTCCTCCGTGAGGCTAATTGTTTCAAATGAACCAAACTTCCTCTTTTTAGCCACGACATCCTTCAAAAACTCCACATAGCCGGGCATATCACGCAGCGCATCAAGCAAGGGAATGTTGATTTGCACTTTATTGAATATATCCAAGAATCTCATCAACTTTTCATCAACCTTATGCTTGGCTAAACGATGAGGGAATGGAGCCTTCGTAATAACATCCTTGGTAGGAAGAGGGGCCTCTACTAGCACCGCCTTAGGAGTTTCTCCTTGAACTTCTTTCCTTGATTCTTCATCACTAGTTGGAGACTCTTCATAAGGTATGTCTTCAACGAGAACTTCCTCTCCTTCACTCTTGGATGTAGCTTCATTCTCATAAGCCCTTCCACTCCTCAAGGTGATAGCATTACACCCTTTAGGATTCATCTCCGTGTTGCTTGGAAACTTTCCCGGTGTGTGTTAAGTGGTGGCTTGGTTAGCCATTTGACTTATTTGGCCCTCTATCATCTTCACTTGCTTTGTTAAAGAGGTAAGTGAATTCTCCAAGGCACTCACCTTTTGCCCGGTTTGTGTGATGAAATTTCCTTGTTGAGAAGACATTTGAGCTTGATTTGCTAACATTTGTTGCATCATTTGCTCCATTGATGGAGAATTCTTTTTTGGTTCTACAATAACTCCTTGAGATACCGAAAATCCGGGAGGTGGCAATTGAGCATTGTTAGGATTACCATAAGAGAGGTTAGGATAAGGTTGATTGTTGGGATTATATGATTGATAACCTCCTTGATATCCATAAGAATTTCCTCCTTGTGGCCTTCTTTGAAATCCTCCTTGTTGACCTTGGAAACCTACTTTGTTGAAATTTCCATATTACCTTTGGTTAACAAAATTCAAGTCTTCACTTCCACTAAGCTCCAAGTACTCTTGATATTGATGAACACTTTGAACTTGAGCTTGAGATTGAGCTTTCCTCTCTTCTTCATATTGCTTCTTCATATTAGCAACTTCCATTGCTAGAGCATCATACTTCTCATCATCAATAGAAACAACTCTTCTTGATGGAGCCCTCTCCATGGGCCATTGATAACTGTTAGAAGCCATTTCCTTAAGAATCCTTAGAGCTTCCTTTGCATTTCTATTCACAAGGCATCCTCCGGAAGTAGCATCCACTATGCTTCTCGTGTGAGGTGTGAGACCACTATAGAATGCGGTGATTTGTTGTCCCTCGTTAAAACCATGTTGAGGGCACTTCCTTAATAACTCTCTATATATTTCCCATGCCTCAAACAAGGTCTCGTCACCTTGTTGAGAGAAGTGTGAGATGTCGGAGATGAGCTTTTGAGCTTTACATGGTGGAAAGTATTTGGAGAGAAAGGCCTTGCACAAGTCATCCCATGTATGAATGTTGGCCTTGTTCAATCCCTTGTACCAATCCTTGGCCCGATCCCGTAGAGAAAATCCAAATATCCGCATACGAATAACATCACTTGGCACTCCATTTAGCTTGACCGTATCGCACATATCAAGAAACATGCTAAGATGGGCATTTGAACAATCCTTCCACCAAATTGTTCACTCTTCACCATTTGAATAAGTCCGGATTTGAGCTCAAAATTGTTGGCATTGATCGTCCCCCACTCTCCTCCTTGGAATTGTTCTGTTGGAGGTTGGAACATATGGTTGAGAGGAGGTGGTGGAGCCTCATTTGCCCTTCTTTCTTGCTCATCTCTCCAAGCTCTCATATCTTCAAGTTCCTTCCTAAGAGCCTCATAATCTTGATTGTTGGCCATGTCTTGTTCTTCAATAGAATTCCGTCTTCTATGTCTTCTTTCAAAGTTCAAGATTAAAGGTTGATCGAGTCTTCATTTAGACCTTGTGTGCATACACCTGCAAAATAAAAATCAAAAGAAAAGAATGCTTGAATTAGTAATTCAATAACCAAATCAACTATTGAAACTTAAACTATGCATTCCCCGGCAACGGCGCCAAAAATTGGTCCGCCCTCACTTTAGGGCGAGGGTAGAGAGCAATAATAATCGATTGAGTAATCGAGTCGAACCACAAGGAATGCAAGGACGCTAAAGTCTCAAGTAGTAACCTAGCTACTAAACCTATTATTCAAACTACCGACAAGCATGTTTTTGTGTTTTTGATTAACTAATGACACCAAAAAGTAATTATCAACTTAAAACTTAACTAGACAAGCAACAAATAAGCAAAGGATATAAAATCAATAGGAGATAAGCGTCATTCCAATTATACTTCGATTAGGCTCAAGTGATGGGTGATTAGAACTCTAACTAGAATTAACCAATTTAATCCAATTTCATGTGGGAAACCTCCTAACTATGGTTCACTCAATTCTCATTGCAATGAAGACAAGTAGATTAATGAAAGGCCTAATTTCGACTAAGACATCAAGCAATTCATTAACTCCCAATAGCTCATGGAGTTCCTTAACCCTACTATATTCTAGCATGCAAATCTCTTGATCCTAGCGTCTAATCTAAGCCTCTTAAGCATTAGATCAAACACTTGGTATGCAACTATGGTGATCAATCACAATTACATAATAAAACATAGCCCCAAGAGAAATGAACATGAAATTAGAAGGTAAATTCACAATTAAAGCCTAAACCCAATCACTTAATCCTAATCTACATATAATTGAAATCACAAAGAGAACTAGCTAGACATGATTAAGGAAAATAAACCATAAAAAGTAATTGAAATCATGCTTAAAAGAAAGAGAATTCAATAAGGAAGAAAAAGATGGTCTCCAATTGCAAATCCAACCAATGTAGCTTCAACAATTTTCAAAATACTAAAAGGGAAAGAGGGAAAATGTTCTAGGGTTCTTGGGAGAATCAAATATGTTCAAGATATACCAATGAGGAATATTTTGGAATTAAATATATAATTAGTGAGTATTGGGTCGAGTTGGACCGAGTTGGATGAGCCAACTCGGTCAAATACTAATGGGAGGAGGGATGGCGGCGCCCTGGCCGGTGGCCTGTCCGGCTGCCGCCTGGGTTGCCGGAATCTCTGAAGGTTGGCCAGCCAGCCGGCGCCCTGGCCGGCGGTCCAGCCGGCCACCGCCTGGGTCGCCGGCGCCCCTTGTCACGTGCGGTTTTTCCTCCGTTCGATCCCTTCTTCGGTTTTTTCTTCGATTCTCGATTTTCTTTCTTCCAACCGGCTTTTGACCTTCTAATTCCACCTCTTGAAGCTCGATTCATCCTCGTTTTCCAGCCTTCATTCTTTAAACACTTTCATGCTCTTCGATTCCTACAAAAATAGATCGAAAACAAAAAGAAAACGAGAAGAATAGAAAATATGCTATAAGTTGGAAAACCCTAGCATTCTAACCTTTATACACACAAATCAAGCTTCAAACACATCCGCAATACACTCAACATGCACATAAAATACGTGTTAATCACGTATCTAAATATAATTTACATTCTAAAACTTTAAATTATCATAACTTGATTGTTTGTTCTCGGATTTTTATACCAGATTAAAGGTCTTGATACAATCTTTCATTTAAAATCAGTAATCAATATGTTTTTATGCATGTATGATGCTCTGGTTTTAAAATATGGCTAAATACATGAACAACCACTAAATCCCTACACACGATACACTTTACATACTAATTAATTCCGTCTTAAATTTTGTAGGGGAGGATCCCCTGCTGTGGTATGAAGCACTCAAGCACAGCACCAAGTGTTGTGGATAAAACGGTGGCGTTTTCTTTGTTTTCTTTTGTTTGTATTTATTTATTTTTCTTTTCTTGTTATTGCATTTTTGTTGTTTTATATTTATGTCTTACATTACATTGAGTTCAATGTCTCATCATTAAGTTGTATATTCATTCAATTTTCAATTGATCCGCCGCCATGATAAGGGTTTATTATAATAACTATATATAAAATTATTTAACCTTAATTAAAATGGTTAGTTAAAATGAAAAATTAAACACTATAATTCACGCTCCAATGTCAACTGTGTGCATGCATAATGTGCCTAGGGATGAATAAAGAAGTTTGTAAAAATCATACCAATTAAACCTTACTAAAAAAACTAAACCCTAACTGAAAAAATTGTCAAACGTGGACGGTGGAGGATTTCTAATTACAATTATTAACTTGATGAACTAAAAACACAATTATAAATCTATAAAACGAAGGCTTAATTTTGAAATGATTAATTAAAAAGTGAAAATAAAATGAGGAAAAATGAAAGAAAACTATTGATGCAATAACAAGAAAAGAAAAATTAAAAAAAAAACCCAAAGAAAACGCTGCCGTTTTATCCACAGCACTTGGTGCTGTGCTTTATACAACAGTAGGGGATCCTCCCCCAAATTCCGTGCCGAAAAGAAATGGGCCGATCATAGATAGACGGATGGAGTATAATATAGTAAATCAAAATAGACATTTATAAAAAAAAATTAGATTTTTTTAAAATTATATACTACCTCCATCTCACCTAACCAAGTTGAATTGACACAATAACCAAGGAAAAAAGAGATATGCGGCTATAATTAATTCTAAGGAGAGATAGTTAATTGTATCCACAAACTTTTTGTCATATAAGGAAATGTGACAATTATATGGGACGGACCAAAACGGCAAATGAGACAATTAAGTGGGATGAAGGTACTACTTTAGTTTTGGATTTATCAACTCTAATATACTAATAAAAGTAAAATTAAATACTAAAAAATAATTATAAATCCTAATGGGGATGGGTGAATGATCCGCCCTCACTTTTGAGGGTGAGGGAGATGCAATAATAATCGATTGAGTAATCGAGTCGAACCACAAGGAATGTTATGGCGTGAGAATTTCAACTAGTAATCTAGCTATTTAACTACTATCCAAGCTACTGAATGTCATGTTTTTTGTGTTTTCTATAAGCTAATAATCAAACGAAACGACAATTAATCAAGAAACAAGCAAGTAACAAACGATTGAAATCAATAAAAGAAAATATGGTTCCAAATATAATCCGACTTTCACTAGAGAAATAGGTTTTGGAATTTGTAAGGATAAACCGATTTAATCTAATTCATACGGGAGTTCTTTATAAGATATACACCAACTCTTTTCTCAAGCAATCGATGTAAGTAGTTTAACCTATGACATCTATCTCCGCTAGGTCTCAAGATGCACAAATTAACTCCAAATAGCTCAATTAATATCTAGAATCTCCTATTAGCAAGAATTACTAATATGTTGTGATTTGATGCTAAGTGCTATGAATTAAAGCCTACTAAGCATTTAACCAAACACCTTGTATGCACTCAATGATGGCCAATCAATCATGCAATAAAATTAAGTCCCAAACCACAAGACATATGAATTAGAAGGCAAATCCAACTACAATATCCAAAAACCTATTAATCTAGATCATGTCTTCATATATTTGAAACCAAAGGAAATTTAGCTAGACATAATTAAAGGAAATAAACGATGAAAAGTAAATAAAACCATGCTTAAAAGAAAGATAATTTAATAAGGAATAAGAAGATGGTCTTGAATTGCAATTCCAATGAGTATAGCTCCACAAATCTTCAATTTACCAAAAAGGAAAAGAGAGAAATATAACTAGGGTTTTAAGATATTAAAATGTATCAAAAGTTACATCAAAAAGGGAAGAATTTGGGGTTAAATACATTGAAAGTCGTGTTTAATGGATTTGTATACTAGACAGCAGGCCTTTTAGCTTGTATACATGTGGTTCCATATTTCACTAACAATTTCCTATCTAATTATGTATGAATTGTTTGTTAAGCATTAAAAATCTATCCATTATCTCAAAGTTATAGGCTATATGGTGTGTAGTAGATCACGGAAGACCGTAGTAGCCGGTGTCTCTTGAGATATAAACAGTTATCACAGTTGAGATAGTTTTGGATAAAACTATCGGTATAGACTGTAGCATAAATAGATAAGTAGCTTGTCTTGATTACTTGTTTATGCTAGTACATTGATCGTATTGATAGGATCACGGTGAGGTAAATTCTTCTATTCTGACCTAAGTAGAATAATCAAGACCTCGGGGACTTAAATGTTATTTAACGTAACACCTTAACTCTAATTGAGTGACTAAGGGTGTATAGTTGTAGTCTGTTACTTTGATTTACCATGGCTGAGGGTTCAATCATTGCAATCCAATATGACCCGTATCTTGGGTAACAACTATAACTAGTACGATCTTTAGTGCATCTGCAATAGAGCACCGTATCCTAGTAAAACGGGTTGATTACATCCCCTGAGGAATTCATTAAGGATTATCATACTAAATCCTGCAGGTGGATTAAGTTCCAGTATGATGAATAAGGAATGAATGGTACTACTCAGGAATTAAATAAGAAGTTAATTAACAAAAGCAGTCAGAAGCTTTAGATTAATTAACGGATGTAAGATATCTTAAATACGGGGGTGATTTAAGTCTAATACTAGCCCTGAGCTCAACAGGGATAAAACAGGTAGTTCAGTATTATTACTCTAGTGGAATGTTTTAATACTTATGATCTGAATTTTATTCTGGGCTGAATATAGAGAATTCAGAACATTGGGAGGCCCAGTTTTATCAGCTAGTAGATCCCTGGTCTGGTCCAATAAGCTCAATAGGTCACAGTTAAGGAAGAAAGGCCTAATCATCATCAAAGCCCAGTGAGGGACGCCTATGATGATGATGGGCGGCCATGTTTTGGTCTGTGGGCCAAAACTGCAACTTAAGCCCATTCTCCTCTTATATATATTCACTTAATGCCTCTAGATACATAAAAATACATTGATCTCATAATCAAGAGAGGCTAGGTTTAAGTGTTAAAGAGAGAGAGAGCACGGCGGCAGCAGTAAGGCTGAGAGACAACGTGTGCAAGTTTCTTCCGTGCACTACTACAAAAAATGACATAGACAACGGGTAAAAACCGTTGTTGTATCTGTTTTTGAACCGTTGTTGTACGTGGTGTTGTTGTATAGTACGCGCTCATAGACAACGGTTTTTGAACCGTTGCCAAATCTAGTTCTAACCATGTGCCTGTAACCGTTGTTGTTTTGTATTTTGAACCGTTGTAATATTTTATAACAACAACACCATTTGACAAGTATTAAAAAACCGTTGTTAAAATGCCAACAAACGACAACAGTTCAAAAACTGTTGTTAATTGTATGTGAAATGTGCATGTTAATTTTAATTATTCAACGACCTATTTTATAATTTAAAATAACGATTATAAAACTAAAAAAATGGTAATCCAGACTTAGTAAAACTAAAATTTTATAGCAAAAACTAATTCAAATTCCAAGGTACTAGTACAATAACATATATCCATAAAAACCAAAGTCACTAAACAAACCAAAGTCATAGTCAATATTAAACAAGTTCATACCAAAATACTAATCATGCCAAAAACCATTCCAAGTTCATGAGAGAAACTAAACAAAATTAATAGTAAACAAGCTAAAGATGAAGAACGTTCAGCCTCGAGTCGCTTGTCTTGGTTTCATGGGAATCATCCTACAAAATGGCAAGAGAAATGAACACCAAAAACAAATGCACAAAATAGATGCTATTTAGCAATTTAGAAAGTTGTCTAATCTAAATTGATGCATCCCACTAAAGAAAACTTAAAGTATAAATTTTAGTCAAAAACACGAATTAAGAATCCATAATTGCACAAATTTTGCCCACTCCTTACGCACCTCATCAATATCCGCAACAGAGTAAGGAAGTCTTTATCGAACTGTAACACATAACATTTATATATGTAAACACTATTTATTTTCAATAACCTTCAACCATTAATTGTCAAGAATATGAAATACTGTCCACAAATTGCCTTTTCTTTCAGTTCTTCTCTTGCCCGAGGCATGGACATTTAAGGCCCTTCAATATAGAATTATATACTTAATTTTGAGAAACAATCGACAGCCTCATAAATTTTGACAAAGTAATCCTGGACAAATAAGCATTTAATACTAACTTACAGATTCAAAATACTTTTCCACCAACATATGCAAAACAACAACTTAAATCAGAATCAACAATCAAACCATAACAACTAATCACACAAACACAACATACCACAAATAATTTACATAGTGGTAGCACTACGGCAATAGGCTACCCCAAGGATGCAAATAAACGAGGTAAGAAGAAAGAGCAAACAACAGGTTACTAACACAAATTAAGCACCAACACAAGTACAAGTAACAACTTAAACACAAAGATAATATAGCATCAAAGGTTAAACAAAATGAGAAGAGGTCGGTCGCTTACTCACAAAGTCGTCAGTTATCTGAGGGCACGAGCTGAGGATTTACTTCAGAAATTTGCAGCACCAGCAATGAGCTAGCAAACAATATGCAAACAAGAGGTAAGATAAGAGAGAATATTAAAATATAAATTGCTTGTAGAATTGTACACCACCAATTCATAAATAAATTGTGTCTTAGAATGGTACAACATTATCCAAATTAAATAGAAACAATGAGGTTTATTATTGTTCACATGCACTTCAGATTGTTGCAGCCAGCACCGGCTGTACATGCCATGCCATATACTGCATCTAATTCTTAATCAATCATTCAGTTTATCGTAGATTTACTATACTGCACTTCATATGTTCCCTTCTCTCGTATAGATTGAAACCTAGAACCATATCCACTCCAATAAGTGATAACATAGATTGTTCTTGTAGATTTTAACCTGGATCTAGACGAGGATAAGGAGAATAAAAGGCCTACAAAGGTAATACTGATATCAATTGCTTCTGGTGTTCTCGTCTCATCCATTATCAATAAAGGTATACATTTTATGGCAAGAAACAGACAAGGTAACAAATGAGCTTCTTTACAGTATTTTATTCATGCTAAAAGCATAAGCTCAATCTCATACTGATGCATTTTTTTTATAGTTATATTTATTATTTTTTCCACTTAAAAGTAGTAAAAATGAATAATGAGGATATAGAATTACCTGTGACAATATCGGCAACAATTTTGCTAGCAACAAAGAATTTCTCCGAGGAAAACATGCTTGGAATTGGAGGTTTCAATCTTGTTTACAAGGTAATCAAGAATATGAGAGCTGAAGTTGCACAAAAATATTAAGTTAATGTGAGTTACTTATATACTTACATGCGTGCATAAGCTGGGGAAGATGCTATCAGGAGAAGAAATCGCAGTAAAAAGATTGTCCAGATCTTCAAAGCAGGGTTAAAAGAATTAGCTTGAAGTTGTACCTGCATGCAAAGAAAAGAAAGAGCTAAACTAAAACTTCCAGAAACGCAGCAGGAAATAGAATTAATCAAAAAAAGAGCAGCACATATATATGAAGTGTAATTAAAATGTAGTAATTAAATTCGATTCTAATTGGCAGAGGAACAAGTCAAAGGGGCGAAATGCAACAGATACATAATTTTGTGAAGAATTGAAGATGGAAGATTCATTAACATATATATATATATATATATATAGAATGATTTGGAAGCAACTTAATAATTTCTAGCTCTACCTCCAGGAAGAAGATAAAACTGAATAAAACAAAAGACAAAAGAAGAAGGAAGAGAAACAAAAAATCTAGTAGCAAATTTTCATGACCAAAGATAATATAGCTCAACTCATTTTGGAAGGAAAAAGCAATAATTAGCTCCTACACTCGGTGATGTTGATCATAAGTTCAGAGGTACGGAAAATTGAAAAACTAAAGAAAATATGAATGCATTATTCTAATAATTCTGGCAGTTAACATGATTTCCAATCAAAGAAGAATAAGCATGCAGCATAAAACAAACAATGAATGTAGTAATTTTAAGAAATATCATTCCTAATCTCGAGATTAAACTCATTTTCCCTGCAGATGAAGAGATTATACCTAGCAGAGCTACTGTTTCTCGAGCATCGAATCCTTTATCAGAAAATAACCGGAGCGCTAGGGCAAGTTCAAAGTCTGGACCGGGAAGATCTGAAGCTGCCTCTCCGGGACTAGCCTTTCTGCTGTCTGTTCTACCGGTGAAAACCGGATAGTACTGACCTCCAGCCTGAAACTCCCTGAGAAAGTGACAACCGCGATTGCTTTGGCCGATTCTGTGATGCAGTTTGGCTTCTCCCAAAGATTGAAGACGACTCTAGTCTATTCAAAACTCCACTCGGTCTCCTTAGTAATTAAATGATGCAAAACACAGGGGAAAAAATCAATAAGGCAACAATATATCACTAGAAAATTTTAACAACTCTACAATTTTTGGACTCCATAATACGTATTAATTTCACCAGCTTTCTCATTGCGTCGGGAAAATCCAATACTTGTAAATCTTATAGAGATGTTCACTCACCCACACACCAAAATCTCATAGAGACTTACTTCAATTAGGTTTCTATAGCCGAGCCAAATTGAGCATTGCAGGTAGGCGACGGTAAGAGGCAAATTATAGCCGAGCCAAATTGGGCGTTTTCAACTTCCTCGGCAGCGGCGACGGTGAAAGAGGAGCACACGGAGGAGGGAAGGAATAGCAAGGCGGCACAGAGGAGGATAAGGGTTTCGATTTGGGGATGAGATTTCAGAGAGAAATCGACGATTTGGAAGGGTCTCGATTTTTGGGAACAAGGGTTTCAGATGGAGGAGGGAAGTCTTGAATTTTTTTGAGGAAAATAAGTGATTTTCGCATGGAAGGCTCGACAATTAATTAGCATTTTTCGAAAAAATCCCGATATTTTTATTATTTGAGTAAACAACAACGTTGGTGTGTATCAACAACGGTTAACAAATTGTTGTTATATGATACAACAACATACACACTGTTCTAAAAATCCCCGCCTAGCTCCGTCTAGTCCGCGCCTAGACGCTAGAAGGTAGCCCGCCGTCTAGTCCGCCTAGCCCGTCTAGGCGCCATCTAGACTCCCGCCTAGTCCGTCTAGACGCTAATCCCCAGCCCCACCGCCCTACTAGCGTCTAGCGACTTTTAGAACATTGAACATACATACAACAACACGTGAAAAACTGTTGTTTTTTAAATTAACAACAACACAGAAATAACAACGGTACTCAAAAACCGTTGTGTATGAGCGCACTTGTGCGCTCATAGACAATGGTTGTAACAACAACAACGGTTTTTACTGATTTAACAACAGTTTTTTCAATAACCGTTGTTGATTGTGTGTTGTTAAAGTCAATTTTTGTAGTAGTGGTGGTTGAATTCGTAGCGTGTTGTCCATCCAACATCGGATTCGAGCAGGGAAACATATCAGAAGATCTTCGAGCGAGCTCTCACACGAAAACCAAGAGGTATATCGATTAAACACCCTATGATTGTATTTAATTCATAGGAGCATGATAGGATTGAATCAAATTAATCATAACCGAAAACGAATCCTTGGGTGCATGAATCGTTCTTCACTGATCGGTTCCTTCAGTGTTTGGGTCAAACCGGGACGAAATGGGACGAACCGGGGCGAAATGGTGCGAACCGGGGGCATTTTCGCGCAACCGGCGGTCCATGCGGGCACCGCTGTCAGTGGACCGCCGGTCTCTCTGTGGTGTTCGGCGGCCTGGGTGCGGTGAACCGGCGGCCCAATGGACCGCCGGTTTGGGTCGCCGGTTTGCCGCCCATCCGTCCTCTCTTGCGCGATGTTTTCGTTTTCGCTCGTTCTCTCTCGTCCGAACTCCGATTCTCGATCCGCTTTTTGCTATAGCTCCCTAACGAACTCCTCTTCAATATGGAATGATCAAAGTTGCCAAATGAGTTCTTCATAAACCTGCAAAAAGACACAAAGAGACTCGAAAGAATGAGGAAAACATAAACGAACTTGAACTAGTGAAAACCTAACTTTATAAATTCAAATTTCACATTCTTAACCCTAGGTTTCATCCGTAATTAAGCTTGATTCTTCCTCATTTCTAGCCTCCGATCCTTAGCAACATGAATGCTCTTTCCAATTCTAACAAAAATGGATCGAAAACCGAATAGAAACGAGAAAAGTAGAACGTATGCTACAAGTTAAGAAACCCTAGCATTTCAAACATTTAAGCACATAAATCGAGACTCAAACACACGCAAAACACACTCAACATGCACATAAAATACGTGTTAATCACTCCCCCAAACTTAAGCCATTGTTCGTCCCGAACAATGAAACGAACAATCAAAACACTTAACACGTATGGGATGTGCATTTCAAGTTCATCGATGCCTCATTTCTATTCAAAACCATTTAAACTCAAGGAAATCATCAAGTCAAGCCAAACACTCATGAAATTACTCACTCTCCTAGCATAGAACTCAATCACCTAAACACATTCGACTCTAGACCTCACAAGAAACATGTGTATCACTCAATCACTCAAGATATGGAAAAGGTAAGTACTTATCGAAATCATGCAATACATAACTTTGACCATAAGCTTGTCTATCAACTCAAGTTTCTAATACTACAATGCATGCATAAATTAGGATAAAAAAGGTCTTTATTAAGCTTGTAATGTAGGGACATTGGTTAAGGTAGGGAATTTTTTGGCTAAGTGACTTAAATTTTCATCCAAGTACCCTTACCCCTTTTCTTCTCCTTTCAAAGTATGAATTTCTTCATCTTCCACCTTATCCAACCCTTTTTTATCAAATGAATCCAAGCTTCTATCAAAATTCTAAAGAAACACTCCTTTATACTCTTATTCTTTTCCTTTTTTCTTTTTTCTTTTTTATTTTTTATTTTTTTTATTTTCATAAAAACTTTGTTCTTGTTCTTTCCATTTCTAACTTTGAGCTTATAGGAGTGTTCTTTCAACTCAAAACCAATCTCAAGACCCTTCACCATCACTACCCATTTTTCATGACTTTTCAACTTCACCAAGGTTCCCTTAACCATCCTTCACCCCCTATCATCCGGTTCAAGAAGAAAAGGATATATTCAAGGCTCAAAATGGGACGACAATGGTAATGAAAGATAGGTTAGTGTTTAGGGAAATTGGGCTATGCAATGATGGCCTAAAATCATCTCCTAATCATGCACACATGTAACATTTATAGCAAGAGTATCAAGACAAGTTCTAGTAAAGAATATGCAATGCAAGATCAAGCTCTCAAGAAAGGATATTACTATGTAAAATACATAGTTTAAGGCTCAAAATTCTCTCAAGCTTTTTGTCTAGAGCCTAAGTGCCTAAGATCAATCCTTCATGCCATTCAAGTGAAGTAATCTAATCATGCTTGACTTTGACTCGAAAAATTTCAAAATATTTCATCATTTTCATCAATCATCGGCATCTCACTTGAAAACACTAGAGCAAATCAACACGATCATTTCACACTCAAGCATGCAAACATTCATTCACTTAAAATTTTTTCTTTCTTAAAAATTTCGCATTCAAAACCACAAACTCAACCACAAACTCATGAAAAATATTCATTTAACCCTAATTCATCCCAAATGCACAAAATAAAACACAAACTTTCAAACAAATTCAAAAACCATCAAACAAGTTCATCGAATAACACAAGATCCTTCAAAATATCCCACCACTCAAACTCATCACCAAACAAATTCATCTCCTACAATTAACAAGCAAACATTTTCTTCCACACTCCAAGCAAACATATCTCAATCAAGTAGACACAATCAAACCACAAGAGTGATATCAAATCACACTTTCAAACCAATCAAAAGAGACAACACCCAATACAAGAAGCAAAGAAGTAAAAACAAAGGAGCAAAAGGCAAGCATAATTAAAAGAATTGACAAGCATAAGAGATAAGTAATTTAAATTCATTATCCTACCCCCCTCCCCCAAACTTATTTTAGAAAATAAATTCTAAAATTAGTTTGGAGGGAAAGATATATAATGAATTTAAATTACACTTACAACTTCTCCAAGCTATTGCGGGGGTGGCCTTGGCCAAGTGACGCCTTGGCCAATGTGATACTCCCAAAAGCTCTCAAGGAGTGCTTCTATTCTCTCGCTCCTTTGTGCTTCTTCTAGTTGAGTAAGCCGCATGGAGGTCACCTCTTGCCTCATCACCATGACTTGGGCCTCTAAATTCTTGAATCCACCTTCCATGTTGGACATTCGATCCTCAAGAGCATCAAAATTTTCATCATATAGTGGTTCACTTGAACCTTGCTCATTGTCCAAATTCTCCTCCTCCATTTCTTCATCTTCATCATCCCCTCGGTCTCTTTCAACACTTCTTCCATTAAGTGAATATTCAATTCCTTCACCTTGGTTGAAGATCTTTTCTCTCATAATCCGGGTGTGCTCATGGGTATCCATATACCAATTCATCCTCTCATGAAAATCCATGACCAAAATGCTCATAGCATTTGGTAGAGGATAATTTTCATCCTTAGAAATGCGGAAGTAGTAAGGCGGGGAGCTTGAGTGAAGGAATCTTAAGCATCGAAGCTAGACAAAGTCGAGGAGAAAATTACCTCTCATAGGAGTGTAGCCATTGAGATTAGGTCGAATCTTCCTTGCGATTGGAGTGAGCATGCCTCCAATATTGTATTTTCCAACTTCACCTTTGGCATGCTTCTTCACTCGGTTGAGAAAGAAATCACAAAAACTTATGCTTTTCTTGGTAAGCATAGCATGTAAGATAAACAAATCATCATTTCTCACCGATGTGTTCTCACTCCTTGCCATGACGGTGTGTGCTATAATCTTCAATACCATTCTCAACACCGGATTCCTAACCTCATTTGACTTTGAGAATCCCGCCTTAAATCCTTCCACCGCATTTGGAACGAGGGTATGCCAAATGGCTTGTACATTGAAATCTCTATCCACTATGCGATCACCACCATGAGGGAAGTTGAAAGCATTATTATCAATGTGTAGGTAGCTCATCGTGTGCTTCTCTCCAAAGAGTTGAAATTTGATTGATTTGTTGATGCGCATGAATTCTCCATCAAATGTGTTTAGCATCTCTAAACAATCTTCTCATAAGTCCTCCGATCTTGATTCTCACCATCTATAAGGCTTCCCCAACCAATGTCATCGAAAAGCTCCTTCACATTATCATAGAGACCGAGGGATTCCAAAACTTCCTTGGAAGGGAATCTTGTGACCTCAATTTTCTTCGTAACAAGACTTGCGAAAGCGGCCCTTTCCTCATTGTTGCTCAAGTGTAAATCATAAGATTCCAGGATCTTTGGATTGTTGCTTGATGTAGTGGACAATGGTCGAGATGAGGAGGAGCCATCTTTCTTTCTCTTATGTGAATAGGTAACCAAGGCCTTAGGAGCCTTTTCTTTTCCTTTAGCTCCTTGATTCCTAAAGAAATGAGAAAATCTAAGTAAGATTCAACAATTTAAACCATGAACCTTCACACAACAATCACACATCATCTATCCATTACCCCCCACTTTAGCTTTTATACATTCAAGAAGTGAAACTTCAAACCAAATCAAGCATTTCATCATGCAAGCCCCATAAGTCCAAAGAAGATTCATCTCAATTCATTCATTCATGTCCAAATGAAGAAATGAATTCAAATGCATATTGAAAATCAACTCAAGAGACTTAAACAATGAATTCTCATATTTCAAACTCAAGAGTTTATGAAATCATCACCTCTTCAAACAATGAACACTCAAGGAATGAATTTTCTATCCAAAAATCCATCATATATATGCATCCATTCGTTAATCCCACAATGAATTCAAGAATATCCAAATTCATACCAAATTTTCTCCAATGCATAAAGAGACAAGATTTATAATAGAATTCATGCCCAAGATTATCTCTATCATGCTTCCTAAAAAGAATAACCAAGAATTCCAATTCATGCCAAATATCACATTTTTCATTCAAGAATTCTTCAAGATTTCAAGAAAAACCCTAGCAAGAATTTCTACTTAATTCATGAATTTACTAAATACATCAAGCAAATCAATTCATAGAAACCAAGTAGAAACTCACAAAAGCAAGGATATGAATCTCATTACCTCATTATCTTGAAGAATGTAGAAGAAATTCAAACTTCCACAAAGAAAAATGAATTTTCGTTTTTTAAGCTAATGTGACTAAAAATGTGAAATTTTTGGTTCAAAATGTGGGTTTTGTGATGGGTAATGGACCTATGGAAGGATTTAGCTTGATTCCAAGTAATTTGAGAGTAATTGAAGCAAGAAAAATGAAGATTGAGAGAGAAATGAGGTGGGTTTTAGAGTGAGAAAGTGGGTGTGAGGTTATCATCTAGCAAAATGAAAGAAAAATAGAAATAGGGGGGGAAGCAAGGGGGACCGGCGGTCCAGGTGCCATGACCGGCGACCCACTGGACCGCCGGTACCCGCCGTTTAGGACTGAGACGCCGGCGACCCACAGCTCCAAAACCGGTGACCCATTGGACAGCCGGTGTGGGCCGCCAGTTGCTCCCGAACCACAATTCTCTCGGGCCGTTTTTCGGCCCTCCCAACCGGAGCGGCCGATTCTCGACCCTCAATCGAGACCCCCTAAACATATTTTTATACTTTTTTAATTTTTTTTAATTTTTAATTTTTAATTTTTCTATTTTTTATGGGGTTTTTTTTCAAAATGAAACTAAAAATAAAACAAACGACTCAAAAATTGAAAATGAAATAAAAACTAAAGAAAACAAAAACGAAAAGGAAAGGATACGTGTTGAGGTGCCTCTCAACTAGCGCTTTGTTTAATGTCGTTAGCTCGACATTACCTCCAAAATCAAGGGTCATTGAGGTAGAAAACCGACTCCTCACGAGTCCTCTCCATTTTGAAGTAAGGCTTGAGACGATGACCATTGGCAAGAAATTTAGAACCATCTTCCTTCAAGAGCTCAAAGGTGCCATTTTTGTTAGCCTTGTATATCACATAAGGCCCGGTCCATCGAGACTTGAGTTTTCCCGGAAAAAGACGAAGTCTAGAATTAAAGAGCAACACCTCATCTCCCGGACCAAGTTCCTTCCTTCGAATGCCCATATCATGGAATTTCTTTGCTCTTTCCTTATAAATTCTAGAATTCTCATAAGCCTCGTTTCTCTATTCCTCCAACTCAACAAGATGATCAATGCGACTATATCCGGCTTCTTTGAAATCAAAGTTGATGGCTCGAGTAGCCTAATATGCTTGATGCTCGATTTCTAAAGGTAAATGACAAGACTTCCCAAATACAAGTTGAAAAGATGACATACCAATGAGAGTCTTGTACGCCGTCCTATAAGCCCACAATGCATCATCGAGTTTGTTGGCCCAATCCTTTCTAGTGGTCACCGTTTTCTCCAAGATTTGCTTTATTTCCCGGTTTGCAAGCTCGGCTTGACCATTGGCTTGAGGATGATAGGGTGAAGTGATCTTGTGCTTCACTCCATACTTGGCAAGCACATTTCCTAGCCATTTGTTGTTAAAATGGGACCCCCCATCGCTAAGCTGATTAACACATATTTTATGTGCATGTTGAGTGTTTTGGGAATGTGTTTGAGTCTCGATTTATGTGCTTATATGTTAAAAATACTAGGGTTTCTTAACTCTTAGTACATTTTAGACTTTTCTCGTTTTTCTTGGTTTTCGATCCATTTTGGTAAGAATTGGAATAGGATTCATGTGGCTAAGGATCGAAGGCCGGGAACGAAGAAGAATCGAGCTTGATTAGGGTGAAACCTAGGTTTGAAATGTGGAATTTAAATATATAGAGTAAGGGTTTCACTAGGTCGCATTCAATTATGTTTTCCTCGTTCTCTCGAGTCTCTTTATACTTTTTGCAGGAACAATGAAGAACTCATTTGGGTAATTTGATCATTCCATGTTGAAGAGGGGTTCGTTAGGAGTCCATAGCAAAAAGCGGATCGAGAATCGGAGTTCGGACGAGGGAGAACGAGCGAAAATGGTGAAGCATCGGAAACGGCCAAAAAAAGAGACGGGGCGAGCTGCCGGCGACCCGGACGGCGACCGGCTGGACCGCCGGCCAGGCCGCCGGCTGGGTGGCTAAGATGTAGCTTCGGCGGCGGTCCAGGCGGCGACCGGCCAGGGCGCCGCCGGCCCTTCCTCCCCCCTTTATTTCTATTTTGTTTCTTTCCATCTCATTTTTATTCATTTTATGTTTTCCACTTTTATTTCTTAGAACAAACCCACTTTCTCACTCTAAAAACCTAGATTTTCTTCCTCTAATTACTCTCAAATCACTTAGAATTAAGTAAATTCCTTCCATAGGTTCATTACCCATCCCAAAATCTACATTTTGAACCGAATAATTCACTTTTTCACCCACTCTAGCTACAAAAACGAAAATTTGGTTCTTTTGGGTAAAGAGTTGAGTTTCTTCAAGTTTCTTCAAGAAGATGAGGTAATGTGCCCTATATCCTTACTCATATGAGTTTCTACTTGCAAGATATGAGATGGTATGAGTATTTACTTCATCATTTTCATAAAATTAAGTAGAAATTCTTACCTTGGATTTTTCTTTATTATTGGAGAAACTTGTGGGTGAACCATGGAAATGAGCATGCATTGGCTTGTATTTATGCTCCTCTTATGCACTTAGGCATGTTTGATTTGAGTTTGAATGAAAAGTTGCATGACTCATGGAATTTTGAGGGATATGCTTGCTCTTTAATAGAAAATTCATTTCTTGAGGGTTTAAGGCTTGAAGAAAGCATGAATTTATGAATTCTTGATTTGCAAAGTGAAATTCATGACATTCTTTTCGTTCACTTAAATTCCATGTGAATATGCATTCATTTTCATGTGAATACTCATGAATGAGTTTGGAAGGGCTTAATGCTTTTGTTAAGAAAATATAAAATTCTTGCTTGTTTTGTTTAGAAAATTCATTTATTATGAAATATGCATGCTAGATGGAGAGTGATATTTGTGTGAAATGTTGCTCACACCTTGACAAAGTTTGGATTATTTTCTCAAATCTCACTTTGTCTTGTTTGTGGTTTGTAGGAAAAAGGATTCTAAGGGGAAAGGAAATGCCACCATCACTTCTAAGGAATTGATTGCTTCTCTCTCCAAAAAGAGAAGAAATGATTCCTCTTTATCTTCACAAGTACCAAGAAGAGATCCAAAGACACCGGAAGCTCATGACATTCACTTGGAGACTTATGAAGAAAGAGCAAGATTTGCCGTTCTCGTATCAAGAACCATCATACCAACTCAATTTCCATCCAAGGACACATTGGTGAAGTTAGGGCTTTATGATAATATCAAAGTCCTCTTTGACAATATAGGATGGGGAAGTATCTTAGAGGATACTCTTGAAGATAGGAGAACATATGAAAAGGTGGTTCTTAAATTTATGAGCACATTAGAGGATGAGAGCATCCATACTATGGAAAACATCAAATTTCAATTATTTGGAGAGCATCATGAGTTGAGTTTGGAAGCGATAGATGACATCTTTGGAGTGCCACATGGAGGTGATGTGTTGGTGGAAAGAGCTTCTGCGCATAGTTTCATGTGGAATAAACTTGCTCCAATCACCATGGAAGGCTTTAGAGCGGGATACTCAAAATCAAATGAGGTGAGAAATCCGGTCCTAAGAATGGTGTTGAAGATCCTAGCTCACACTATGGTTGCACGGACGGAGAACACTTTGGTTCGAGTTGATGATCTCTTCATTATTCAAGCCATGCTAACCAAGAGGCTCATAAGCTTTTCTCACATTTTCCTTGCTCAAGTCATGAAGCAAGCAAGGGCACCAAGTGGGAAGATTAACATAGGAGGAATGCTCACCCCTTTGGCTAAGAAAATCAATGATGATCTTAGTGGATATACTCCGATGAGAGGTTCATATTTGATTGATGTTGAGAAACTAAGAAACATGAGGTTTCTTGTATCATCTAGGCCTCCCTTTTATTTCATTCAAGATGATGAAAGGACATTCCCTCTTCCAAATGCAATGAGTGTGTTGGTAACCAATCTCCATGATCGGGAGAATTGGCACTTGAATACCCCCACTCATAAATTCATCAAAGAGAATCATATTTTTAATTATGGAGAAGAAGATGAATATACCATGGGGGGTGAGGGAATGCCTTTTGCTCAAGAAGATGAAGAAATGGAAGATTCTACAAGGGGTGAACCAATGTCAAGAGGTGAGCCAAGTTCGAGAAGAGAGCAAATTCCAAGAGAAAGAGGGTATGAAGAGAGGTTTGAAGCCCTTGAAGGGAGAATGGCAAGCATGGAGCGTGGATTCAAATCCCTCGATGCACAAGTCACGATGATGAGGCAAGAAGTAACTTCAATGCGAATTACTCAACTTGAGGAAGCACAAAGAGGTGAAAGGATGGAAAAATAAGCAAACTCGATAATGGAGTTATTGGAGAGTTTTCGGATGCACCAAGGCAATCAAGGGGTGACATGGCCCCTACTTCCTCTACCATAGCTTGGACCTTTGTGAGTGTAATTTAAATTTCTTATATATCTTTCCCGCCAATCTTATTTTAGAAATTATTTTCTAAAATAAGTTTGGGGGAGGGGGGTAGGATAAGAAATTTAAATTACTTACATTTTATGTTTTTTCCATTCCTTTACTAGTTCTTTTCTTATTTGCTTTACTTGGTAGGTAGTTTCATGACTTTGTGTATTGTTGGGTTAATCTTGTATGCTTGGTGGATTGATTGATTGAGAAGTGTTGCTTGGAGAATAAATGTGAAAATTTAGTTTGCTTTAGTATGTTTAGTATGTTTTCATGTTATATTTGTGTGTTTTTGTTAATTGGAAGGAAGATTAGGGTTAAGGAAAGAATGTTGAATGCTTGATGTTTGATTTTGTGAGTTTGGGTGAAGGAGAATAGTTGATGAAAGTTCTTCTTTGTTTTGTTGGTTTTTGAATGTCAGCTTGGATGTGAAATTTTTTGAAAAATTAAAGAGTTTTTGAATTGGAAAAAGGTTGAATGAATGCTTGCATGCTTGAGTGTGAAAGAACGTGTTCAATTGCTCAAGTGTATTTGGGTGAGATACCAATGATTGATGTTAAAAGGGTACATTTTTTTGAAATTTCTCAAGTTTGAGTCAAGCATGATTAGGGTTATTTCACTTGAATAGCTTGGGAGGATTGATCTTAGGCACTTAGGCCCTAGACAAAAAGCTAGAGAGGACTTTGAGCCTTAAAATATGCATTTTACATAGTGAATATCCTTTCTCGAGAGCTTGATCTTGCATTGCATATTCTTTACTAGAACTTGCCTTGATACTCTTGTTAGAAGTATCACATGTGTGCATAATTAGGAGATGATTTTAGGCCATCATTGAATAGCCCATTTTCCCTAAACACTAACCTATCTTTCATTACTATTGTCGTCCCATTTTGAGCCTTGAATGAAGCCTTTTCTTCTTGAACCGGATGATAGGGGGTGAAGGATGGTTAAGGGAATCTTGGTGAAAGTTGAAAATTCATGAAAAATGATGGATGATAGTGAAGGGTCTAGAGATTGATTTCTAAATGAAATGACACTCCTATAAGCTCAAAGTTAGAATAGAAAAGAATAAGAACGAAGTTCTTATTGAAAAAAAAAAAACGTAAGAACAAAGTTCTTACAAGAAAAAGAGAAGAATAAGAGCATAAATGAGTGTTTCTTTAGATATTTGGTAGAAGCTTGGGTTCATTTGATAAAAAGGGGTTTGACAAGGTGGAAGATGAAGAAATTCATACTTAGAAAGGTGAAGAAAGGAGGTAAGGGTACTTGAATGAAAATTGAAGTCACTTAATCTCAAATTCCCTACCTTAACCAATGTCCCTACATTACAAGCTTAATGAAGACCTTTTTGATCCTAATTTGTGCATGCATTATAGTATTGGGAACTTGAGTTGATGGACAAGCTTATGGATAAAGATGTGTATTGCATGATTTCGATGAGTGTTTACCATTTCCACCTATTGAGGGATCGAGTGATACACATGTTCCTTGAGAGGTCTAGAGTTTAAGATGCTTGACTGATTGAATTCTAAGTTAGGATAGTGGTTGATCTTATGAATGTTTGGTTTTACTTGAGAATTTCTTTGAATAAAATGGTTTTTGAAGTTATATGAGGCATCGAGGAACTCAAAATGCACACTCCATACGTGTTAAGTGTTTTGATTGTTCGTTTCATTATTCGGGACGAACAATGACTTAAGTTTGGGGGAGTGATTAACACGTATTTTATGTGCATGTTGAGTGTTTTGGGAATGTGTTTGAGTCTCGATTTATGTGCTTATATGTTAAAAATACTAGGGTTTCTTAACTCTTAGTACATTTTAGACTTTTCTCGTTTTTCTTGGTTTTCGATCCATTTTGGTAAGAATTGGAATATGATTCATGTGGCTAAGGATCGAAGGCCGGGAACGAGGAATAATCAAGCTTGATTAGGGTGAAACCTAGGTTTGAAATGTGGAATTTAAATATATAGAGTAAGGGTTTCACTAGGTCGCATTCAATTATTTTTTCCTCGTTCTCTCGAGTCTCTTTATGCTTTTTACAGGAACAATGAAGAACTCATTTGGGCAATTTGATCATTCCATGTTGAATAGGGGTTCGTTAGGAGTCCATAACAAAAAGCGGATCGAGAATCAGAGTTCGGACGAGGGAGAACGAGCGAAAACGGTGAAGCTGCGCAAAAGGACCGAACCAGTGGCGACCCGGGCGGCGACCGGCTGGACCGCCGGCCAGGCCGCCGGCTGGCCGGCTGAACCACTGCATTTCCGGCGACCCAGGCAGCGGTCGGCCAGGCCGCCGGCCAGGGCGCCGTCGTCCCTTCTCTCTCACTTATTGACCGAGTTAGCTCGTCTAACTCGATCCAACTCAACCCAATACTCACCAATTATGTATTTAAGTCCAAAATCTTCCTATTTTGTGTATCTAGAACATATTTTAATTCCCCAAGAACCCTAGAAATATTTCCCTCTTTCCTTTTTAGTATTTTGAAGATTGTTGAAGCTACATTGGTTGGATTTGCAATTGGAGACCATCTTCTTCTTCCTTATTGAATTCTCTTTCTTTTAAGCATGATTTCAATTATTTTTTATGGTTTATTTTCCTTAATTATGTCTAGCTAGTTCTCTTTGTGATTTCAATTATATGTAGATTAGGATTAAGTGATTGAGTTTAGGCTTTAATTTTGAATTTACCTTCTAATTTCATGTTCATTTCTCTTGTGGCTATATTTTATTATGTAATTGTGATTAATCACCATAGTTACATACCAAGTGTTTAATCTAATACTTAGGAGGCTTAGATTAGATGCTAGGATCAAGAGATTGGCATGCTAGAGTATAGTAGGGTTAAGGAACTCCATGAGCTATTGGGAGTTAATGAATTGCTTGATGTCTTAGTCGGAATTAGGCCTTCCATTAATCTACTTGTCTTCATTGCAATGAGAATTGAGTGAACCATAGTTAGGAGGTTTCCCACATGAAATTAGATTAAATTGGTTAATTTTAGTTAGAGTTCTAATCACCCATCACTTGAGCCTAATCGAAGTATAATTGGAATCACGTTTATTTCCTATTGATTTTATATCATTTGCTTATTTGTTGTTTGTTTAGTTAAGTTTGAAGTTGATAATTACTTTTCGGTGTCATTAGTTAATCAAAAACACAAAAACATGCTTGTCGGTAGCTTGAATAGTAGGTTTAGTAGCTAGGTTGCTACTTGAGACTTGAGCGTCCTTGCATTCCTTGTAGTTCGACTCGATTACTTAATCGATTATTATTGCTCTCTACCCTCACCCTAAAGTGAGGGCGGACCATAAGCAATGCTCTCGGAGTGCCAAACCGAGTCAAGATGTTCTTCTTAAGAAACTTGATCACCACTTTTGCATCATTTGTTGAGGTTGGAATGGCCTCGACCCATCTCGACACATACTCGATGGCAAGGAGAATATAGGAAAATCCACACGAAGTTGGAAAAGGGCCCATAAAGTCAATTCCCCACACATCGAACAACTCTACCTCAATCATCACATTTTGAGGCATCTCATCTCTCTTAGAGATGTTTCTTATCCTTTGGCAACGATCACACGTCTTGACATATGCTTGACAATTCTTAAATATCGAAGGCCAATAAAAACCACTTTGAAAAATCTTCATGGCCGTTCTATTTGCTCCGAAATGTCCATCACTTGGTCCATTGTGGCACTCCTTGATGATCTTTTGCCAATCAATCTCCATAACACATCTCCGAATCACACCATCGGCACATCTTCTCCACAAATGAGGATCACTCCAATAATAGAAATTCACTTCACGGAGAAACTTCTTCTTAGCGTAATCCGTAGTGAGATTTGGAGGCAACTCATGAAGAACCAAGTAATTTGCATAATCCGCAAACCAACATTTATGAATCTTCAAAGCAAAGATAGTTAAACAAAAGAGCTTTTCATCAGGAAAACACTCACCAATTTCCCACTTGCCATCATCACCTTCAATTGGATCTTCAAGACGAGATAGATGATCCGCTATGACATTCTCACAACCTTTTCGATCACGAATCTCAACATCAAACTCTTGTAGAAGAAGAATCCAACGAATAAGGCGAGGTTTAGTATCCTTCTTGGCCATGAGTTGACGAATAGCCGTGTGATCCGAATACATAACGGTTTTATTTCCAACAAGATAAGCTCGAAACTTATCAAATGCAAAGACAATAGCCAAGAATTCCCGTTCCGTGGTTGTGTAGTTTCTTTGGGCCGGATCCAAGGTCTTACTAGCATAATGAATAACTCGAAATACCTTGTCCCGGATTTTGCCTAACTCAACTCCCAACACCCAATCACTAGCATCACACATTAATATGAAAGGGTCACTCCAACATGGGGTAATCAAGACGGGAGTTGATATCAAAGCCTTCTTTAGAGTCTCAAATGCTTTCAAACACTTGTCATCAAACTCAAATTTAGAATCCTTCTCCAAAAGAGAACATAGAGGTTTTGTGATCTTCGAGAAATCCCTTATGAATCTTCGATAAAACCCGGCATGACCAAGAAAACTCTGAATGGATTTCACATTGGTTGGTGGAGGTAGCTTCTCAATGGCAATGATCTTAGCTCTATCCACTTCCAATCCATCAGAGGAGATCTTATGACCAAGCACAATTCCATCCTTGACCATGAAGTGACACTTTTCCCAATTGAGTACTAAAGACTTCTCTCCACATCTTTGCAACACAATAGAGAGGTTGTTTAGGCATGCATCAAAACTCGAACCAAACACCGAAAAGTCATCCATAAACACTTCCATTATGTTTTCAATAAGACCATCAAAAATCGACATCATGCACCTTTGAAATGTAGCCGGGGTGTTGTACAAACCAAAAGGCATCCTCCGAAATGCAAACACTCTATAAGGACAAGTAAACGCCGTCTTGTGTTGGTCTTCGGGGGCTATCATGATTTGATTGTACCCCGAATACCCATCAAGGAAGCAATAATACTCGTACCAGGCCA
This sequence comes from Mentha longifolia, assembly GCA_001642375.2. NCBI lineage: Eukaryota > Viridiplantae > Streptophyta > Magnoliopsida > Lamiales > Lamiaceae > Mentha > Mentha longifolia. The sequence continues at coordinate 26,698,329 of CM038111.1, read as the reverse complement.
ATCTATCCAACATTTGGTCGATAAAAGGAAGAGGAAAATGATCCTTCCTTGTGGCCGTATTCAACGCCCTATAGTCGATGCAAACACGCCATCCGGTGGCCAATCTTGTAGCAATCATCTCATTCTTCTCATTGGTGATCACGGTCATTCCACCCTTCTTTGGGACAACTTGTGTTGGACTAACCCATTCACTATCGGAGATTGCATATATCATTCCCGCATCTAACAACTTCAAGACCTCTTTCCGAACAACTTCTTGCAACATGGGGTTTAATCTCCTTTGAGATTGAACCTTAGGACGAAAACCATCTTCCATCAATATTCTATGCATACACACCGATGGACAAATCCCCTTTATATCATCAATGGTCCAACCAATCGCATTCTTATACCTTCTAAGCACCCTCAACAATTTATCAACTTCGGATGTAGAAAGATGTTTTGATATGATAACCGGAAAGGAGTCTTTATCACCAAGGAAAACATACCTTAAGTGATCCAGAAGAGGTTTCAACTCATGGCTTGAATGAGGAGTATTTGGAGATGATTTCTCTTGAGTTGAACTTCCAACTTCCCCCGGTTTGTTGATATCAAGGTACTTCACTTCATCTTTTGGAGAGCCTTGGTTGGCATCCATCCGTGCAAGTGATTCAAGGAGATCATCACAAGCATCCTCCAAGTCGGAATAGGTATAGATAGAATTGGAGATGACATGTTCCACCGGATCCTTAGCCATAGTTGTAGGCAAGGTAATGATCATCTTACATTCTTCGACTTGAGAATCATCGACCTTCTTCATAGCATCAAATATGGAAAGGGTGAGGGATTCATCATTGACTCTAAAAGTGAGATTTCCCTCTTGTACATCAATAAGAGCCCGTCCCGTTGCAAGAAATGGTCGACCAAGGATGAGAGGCATGTTCTTGTCCTCCGGCATATCTTGAACCACAAAGTCGATAGGGAATATGAAATCTTCAACTTTTACAAGGACATCCTCTACTACTCCATTTGCATAAGTGATAGATCTATCCGCCATTTGGAGAGCTATGGCTATAGGTTTGATGTTACCTATTTCCAATCTCTTAAAAATGGATAGAGGCATTAGATTTATACTAGCTCCCAAATCACACAAAACATTTCCAAATTTTGAACCACCAATCAAACAAGCTATTGTGAAACTTCCGGGATCCTTTTGCTTTGAAGGCATGTCCTTCTTTTGCAAGATTGCACTACATTCCTCCGACAAATTTATAGTCTCAATTTGACCAAACTTCCTTTTGTTGGCAATCAAGTAGAGGGATGTTGATATGTACCTTGTTGAAAATCTCCAAAAATCTCTTCATCTTCTCATCCACCTTTGCCTTGGCCAAATGATGAGGGAAAGGAGCTCTAGGGATCACATCTTTAGTAGGAATAGGTGCCTCTACCAAATCATCCTCTTGAAATCTTTCTTGAAGAGTGACTTTCTTTGAACCTTCATCCTTTGCACATGAAGCTTGAACCTCTTTTGATGATTTCTCTTCATGTTTTGAGGTTTCTTCTTCATAAGGAATTTCTTCAACAAGAACTTTGGTCCGCCCTCACTTTAGGGTGAGGGTAGAGAGCAATAATAATCGATTGAGTAATTGAGTCGAACCACAAGGAATGCAAGGACGCTCAAGTCTCAAGTAGTAACCTAGCTACTAAACCTACTATTCAAGCTACTGACAAGCATGTTTTTGTGTTTTTGATTAACTAATGACACTAAAAAGTAATTATCAACTTCAAACTTAACCAAACAAGCAACAAATAAACAAAGGATATAAAATCAATAGAAAATAAACGTGATTCCAATTATACTTCGATTAGGCTCAAGTGATGGGTGATTAGAACTCTAACTAGAATTAACCAATTTAATCCAATTTCATGTGGGAAACCTCCTAACTATGGTTCACTCAATTCTCATTGCAATGAAGACAAGTAGATTAATGAAAGGCCTAATTTCGACTAAGACATCAAGCAATTCATTAACTCCCAATAGCTCATGGAGTTCCTTAACCCTACTATACTCTAGCATGCAAATCTCTTGATCCTAGTGTCTAATATAAGCCTCCTAAGCATTAGATCAAACACTTGGTATGCAACTATGGTGATCAATCACAATTACATAATAAAACATAGCCCCAAGAGAAATGAACATGAAATTAGAAGGTAAATCACAATTAAAGCCTAAACCCAATCACATAATCCTAATCTACATATAATTGAAATCATAAAGAGAACTAGCTAGACATGATTAAGGAAAATAAACCATAAAAAGTAATTGAAATCATGCTTAAAAGAAAGAGAATTCAATAAGGTAGAAGAAGATGGTCTCCAATTGCAAATCCAACCAATGTAGCTTCAACAATCTTCAAAATACTAAAAAGGAAAGAGGGAAATATTTCTAGGGTTCTTGGGGAATTAAAATATGGAAAAGATATCCAAATGGGGTGAATTTAGGGGTTAAATACATCACAAATTGAGTTTGGGTCAAATCGGGGTGAAACGGGACGAACTGGGGCGAGTTTGGACGAGCCGAACTCGCCCCTTAAGTGCACTTCTCGCCGAACCGGCGGTCTGTGGGAAGGGGAGCCGGCGGTCTGGCAAACCACCGGCCAAACCGCCATCTATGCTGTCCAATGTGAAGGAGAACCGGCGGTTTGATGAAGATTCCCGGCGGTTTGGCAAACCGCCGGCCAACCCGCAGGTTTTCCTTCTCTTGCGCAACTTCGCCATTTTCGCTCGTTTTCTCTCATCCGAACTCCGATTCTCGATCCGCTTTTTGCTATGGACTCCTAACAAACCCCTCTTTGACATGGAATGATCAAATTGGCCAAATGAGTTCTCCATTGTTCCTGAAAAAAGCATAAAGACACTCGAGAGAATGAGAAAAATATAATTGAAATCAAACTAGTGAAACCCTAACTCTATAAATTTAAATTCCACATTTCAAACCTAGGTTTCACCCTAATTAAGCTCGATTCTACCTCGTTTCCGGCCTTCTATCCTTAGCCAGATGAATACTATTCCAATTCTTACCAAAATAGATCGAAAACCAAGAAAAATGAGAAAAGTAAAATGTACTAAGAGTTAAGAAACCCTAGTATTTTTAACATATAAGCACATAAATCGAGACTCAAACACATTCCAAAACACTCAACTTGCACATAAAATACGTGTTAATCACTCCCCCAAACTTAAGCCATTGTTCGTCCCGAACAATGAAACGAACAATCAAAACACTTAACACGTATGAAGTGTGCATTTTGAGTTCCTCGATGCCTCATATAACTTCAAAAACCATTTTATTCAAAGAAATTCTCAAGTAAAACCAAACATTCATAAGATCAACAACTATCCTAACTTAGAATTCAATCACTCAAGCATCTTAAACTCTAGACCTCTCAAGGAACATGTGTATCACTCGATCCCTCAATATGTGGAAATGATAAACACTCATCGAAATCATGCAATACACATCTTTAACCATAAGCTAGCCTATCAACTCAAGTTCCCAATACTACAATGCATGCACAAATTAGGATCAAAAAGGTCTTTATTAAGCTTGTAATGTAGGGATATTGGTTAAGGTAGGGAATTTTAGGTTAAGTGACTTCAATTTTCATTCAAGTACCCTTACCCCCTTTCTTCACCTTTCTAAGTATGAATTTCTTCATCTTCCACCTTGTCCAACCCCTTTTTATCAAATGAACCCAAGCTTCTATCAAATATCTAAAGAAACACTCCTTTATGCTCTTATTCTTCCCTTTTTCTTGTAAGAACTTTTTTTTTTTTTTCCAATAAGAACTTCGTTCTTATTCTTTTCTATTCTAACTTTGAGCTTATAGGAGTGTCCTTTCATTTCGAAATCAGTCTATAGACCCTTCACCATCATCCATGATTTTTCATGAATTTTCAACTTTCACCAAGATTCACTTAACCATCCTTCACCCCCTATCATCCGGTTCAAGAAGAAAAGGCTCCATTCAAGGCTCAAAATGGGACGACAATGGTAATGAAAGATAGGTTAGTGTTTAGGGAAAATAGGCTATTCAATGATTGCCTAAGATCATCTCCTAATCATGCACACATGTAATACTTCTAACAAGAGTATCAAGGCAAGTTCTAGTAAAGAATATGCAATGCAAAATCAAGCTCTCAAGAAAGGATATTCACTATGTAAAATGCATAGTTTAAGGCTCAAAATCCTCTCAAGCTTTTTATCTAGAGCCTAAGTGCCTAAGATCAATCCTTCCAAGCTATTCTAGTGAAATAACCCTAATCATGCTTGACTCAAACTTGAGAAATTTCAAAAATGTCACCATTTTAGCATAGATCATTGGCATCTCACTCTAATGCACTTGAGCAATTCAACACGTGCTTTCGCACTCAAGCATGCAAGCATTCATTTATCCTTTCAACTCAAAAACTTTTTAACTTTCCAAAAAATTTTTGCACTCAAGCTCCAATTAATCAACAAAATCATCCTCACCAAAGATTCTCCGTTGTAAGCTCACATTCAATAAACCAACAAATTTTCATCAATTAAGCTCATCAATTCCCAAACTCGACACCAAACAACTTAAACAAGCACAAATCATCCATTTACCCCAATCAACCACAATCATCAAGCAAAATTAAGCATACAATCAATGAACACATCAAATAGAAGCTTGAAAAATACCAAAAGTAAAGTAATTTAAATTCCTTATCCTACCCCCCTCCCCCAAACTTATTTTAGAAATAACTTCTAAAATGAGTTTGGAGGGAAGAATAATAAGAAATTTAAATTACACTCACAAAGGTCCAAAGCTATGTTGAAGGTGGTTTTGAATGCCATTCCATCCTTTGCTTGCTTGATTAATTTGATTATCTTCCTTCACTCGTTCCCATCACGATTTGACCTCGTGCAATGACAATGAAACACATGGAAAGTAGAAATGAACTTAAAAATAGGAAGTATTAGCATAGAAATAAGGAAAAGTAGAAGGAACGATTAAATCAAAAATAAGAAAAAAAAAACCAAAATCAAACTAAAGAAACTAACTAAAATGAAAAAGAAAAGGATAGTTGTTGGGGTGCCTCCCAACTAGCGCTTAGTTTAACGTCGTTAGCTCGACGATACCTCTTTGCCCTTTTCAAGGGACTTTGAATGAAGTCCCTCCTTGATCAAACACCGACTCTTCATCAAACTCTTCAACCTCCGGTTTATCCATTCCTTTCATTGTATCAAAGATTGAGATGGTGAGACTCTCATCATTCACTCTAAAAGTGAGATGTCCCTCTTGCACATCGATGAGAGTTCGACCGGTTGCAAGAAATGGCCTTCCAAGGATAAGTGGCATATCCTTATCTTCCGGTATGTCCAAAATAACAAAGTCGACCGGGAAGATAAATAGTAGTAGGCTTAATTTCACCAATATTCAACTTTCGAAAAATTGACAATGACATCAAGTTGATGCTAGCACCAAGATCACACAATGACCTACCAAATGTTTGCCCCCCTATTTCACATGCAATAGTGAAACTTCCCGGATCTTTTTGCTTCAATGGCAATTTCCTTTGTATAACCGCACTAACTTCCTCCGTAAGATTTATAGTCTCAAAAGAACCAAATTTCCTCTTATTAGCTACGACATTCCTAAGGAATTTCATATAATCCGGCATATCACTAAAGGCATCAAGCAAGGGTAGATTGATTTGTACCTTGTTGAAGATATCCAAGAATTTCTTCATCTTTTCATCAACCTTCGACTTTGCTAGACGATGAGGGAATGGAGCCTTTGAGCTTACATTATTGGTGGGAGGAGGGGCCTCATTTGTTGCTTCATTCTCTTGACTTTCATCTTGAATAGCTTTTCCTTTAGACTTTTTCTCCCTCTCATACGAGGCTCGATCTTCATTCTCATACGAAATGTCGTCAACAACTGGTGCTCCCATTTCTTCTCCAATCTTTGTATGATTCTCGTAAGCTCTTCCACTCCTCAAAGTAATAGCATTACTCCCCTTCTTCTCATGCAAGTTCTCATCATTCGACTTAGGAGGCAACGCTAAATTATCCAAGTAATTCGGCTCAACTTGATCTTGAGAAGCTTTAGGAGTTGGAGTGGGAGTAGTACTTTGTGGTTTCTTGTAGAATTTTGCCTTCTCATTAAACTTCTCTTCTCCAAGTGACTTCTTTATTTCGGAAACATAATAAGCACCTCTTCTTCTTTCCATTAAATTATTGTCCTCCGACCACAGGATTCCATTGTTGAGCTTCATCCTTTTATGGATATTCATGAATCTTTTCCTTTGACTTGCTTTCAACGTCTTCCAAAGGAGGCCAATAATCCGGGACCGTCACGGAATATATATCATTAGCAATACTCTTTAATGTCCATTCCTTCTCATAAAGGCTATGATCGTGAGACGGATCCCAAGGAGGGACGCTTTGACCACCCCACTTTTTCCTCATATAGAATGGCACATATGGCTTTTTGTCCTCTTGGATCTTTTGTGATGGTTTGGAAGATACCTCACTCACCACATGGATTGCGTTGCATTGTTGCTTCGGGTTTTCTTGAGCCTTGCTAGAGGATTCTCCGAACTTGTGTTGAGTGGTGACTTGGTTAGACATTTGGCTAATTTGGCCTTCCATCATCTTGACTTGCTTTGACAATGAAGTGAGTGAATTCTCCAAGGCATTGACCTTTTGGCCGGTTTGAGAGATAAAAGCACTTTGTTGATTGGCCATTTGTTGAACGATTTGCTCAAGAGAAGGGGATGTCTTCCTAGATTCTTCAATCATCTCTTGGGAAACGGAGAATCCGGGATATGGAACTTGAGCATTGCTACGATTTCCATAAGAGGGATTGGGAGGATTCCTAGTGTTGGGATTGTAGGTTTGATAGCCTCCTGGTTGGCCATACAAATAACCACCTTGTTGATTGCCTTGAAATTCCCCTTGGTGTCCTTGAAAACCTTGCTTGTTGTAATTGCCATAAGGACTTTGATTAACATAACTCACATTTTCATCTCTATTGAACTCCAAAGTCCCTCTAGAGTAACCACCATGCATTTGAGCTTTCCTTTCATTTTCATATGTTTTCTTCAAATTGGCAAGCTCCAAGGCTAAAGCATCGTACCTTGCATCCTCAAGAACCGAGTTCACCTTCTTTGTAGGGCCTCTCTACATTGGCCATTGATAACTATTGGATGTCATCTCCTCTATGATCCTAAGAGCTTCTTTGGCATTCCGGTTCACAAGACAACCACCGGAAGTCGCATCAACTATGCTCCTTGTGTGTGGAGAGAGTCCACTATAGAAGTTCACTATTTGTTGTGCTTCACTAAAACCGTGTTGAGGGCACTTGCGTAGCAAGTCCCTATACCTTTCCCAAGCCTCAAATAAGGTCTCATCAATATGTTGGGAAAAATGAGAGATTTCTGAGATTAACCTTTGAGCCTTTGAAGGTAGAAAGTACTTGGCAAGGAAGGTTTTGCACAATTTCTCCCATGTGGTCATCTCTCTCTTATCAAGGCTCTTAAACCACTCTTTGGCTCGATCCCTCAAAGAAAAGTTGAAGAGCTTCATCCTAATGGCATCCTCCGGCACTCCATTATACTTCACCGTATCACATATCTCAAGAAATGTGCTCAAATGAGCATTAGGATCTTCATTGGGCCTCCCTCCAAATTGTTCGGATTGGACCATTTGGATAAGGCCGGTCCTTATCTCAAAATTATTTGCATTAACTCGAGGTCCCCATGCTCCTCCTTGAAATTGATCCGTGGGAGATTCAAACATTTGGTTAAGAGGAGGTTGTTGAGCCTCATTTGCCCTCCTTTCTTGCTCCTCTTTCCATGCTCGAAATTCATCCATTTCTTTCATAAGAATCATAAGAACCTCCATACCTATAAAACGAAAAATAAAAAAAAACAAAAAAAAAACAAATGCTTGAATTAGTAACTTAATAACCAAATCAACTATTGAAACTTAAACTATGCAATCCCCGGCAACAGCACCAAAAATTGGTACGCCCTCACTTTAGGGTGAGGGTACAGAGCAATAAGAATCGATTGAGTAATCGAGTCGAACCACAAGGAATGCAAGGACGCTCAAGTCTCAAGTAGTAACCTAGCTACTAAACCTACTATTCAAGCTACCGACAAGCATGTTTTTGTGTTTTTGATTAACTAATGACAGTAAAAAGTGATTATCAACTTCAAACTTAACCAAACAAGCAACAAATAAACAAAGGATATAAAATCAATAGAAAATAAACGTGATTCCAATTATACTTCGATTAGGCTCAAGTGATGGATGATTAGAACTCTAACTAGAATTAACCAATTTAATCCAATTTCATGTGGGAAACCTCCTAACTATGGTTCACTCAATTCTCATTGCAATGAAGACAAGTAAATTAATGAAAGGCCTAATTCCGACTAAGACATCAAGCAATTCATTAACTCCTAATAGCTCATGGAGTTCCTTAACCCTACTATACTCTAGCATGCAAATCTCTTGATCCTAGCATCTAATCTAAGCCTCCTAAGCATTAGATCAAACACTTGGTATGCAACTATGGTGATCAATCACAATTACATAATAAAACATAGCCCCAAGAGAAATGAACATGAAATTAGAAGGTAAATTCACAATTAAAGCCTAAACCCAATCACTTAATCCTAATCTACATATAATTAAAATCACAAAGAGAACTAACTAGACATGATTAAGGAAAATAAACCATAAAAAGTAATTGAAATCATGCTTAAAAGAAAGAGAATTCAATAAGGTAGAAGAAGATGGTCTCCAATTGCAAATCCAACCAATGTAGCTTCAACAATCTTCAAAATACTAAAAGGAAAGAGGGAAATGTTTCTAGGTTCTTGGGGAATTAAAATATGGAAAAGATATCCAAATGGGGTGAATTTAGGGGTTAAATACATCACAAATCGAGTTGGGTCGAATCGGGGTGAAACGGGACGAACCGGGGCGAGTTTGGACGAGCCGAACTCGCCCCTTAAGTGCACTTCTCGCCGAACCGGCGGTCTGTGGGAAGGGGAGCCGGCGGTCTGGCAAACCACCGGCCAAACCGCCATCTATGCTGTTCAATGTGAAGGAGAACCGGCGGTTTGATGAAGATTCCCGGCGGTTTGGCAAACCGCCGGCCAACCCGCCGGTTTTCCTTCTCTTGCGCAACTTCGCCATTTTCGCTCGTTCTCTCTCGTCCGAACTCCGATTCTCGATCCGCTTTTTGCTATGGACTCCTAACAAACCCCTCTTCGACATGGAATGATCAAATTGGCGAAATGAGTTCTCCATTGTTCCTGAAAAAAGCATAAAGAGACTCGAGAGAACGAGAAAAACATAATTGAAATCAAACTAGTGAAATCCTAACTCTATAAATTTAAATTCCACATTTCAAACCTAGGTTTCACCCTAATTAAGCTCGATTCTTCCTCGTTTCCGGCCTTCTATCCTTAGCCACATGAATACTATTCCAATTCTTACCAAAATGGATCGAAAACCAAGAAAAACGAGAAAAGTAAAATGTACTAAGAGTTAAGAAACCCTAGTATTTTTAACATATAAGCACATAAATCGAGACTCAAACACATTTCAAAACACTCAACATGTACATAAAATACGTGTTAATCACTTCTTCCTTCCCACTTCCGGATGCAACATGGTTCTCATACCCTTTTCTCCTTCTCAACATGATAGCATTGCATCCTTTAGGGTTCACTTCCGTATTACTTGGAAACTTGCCCGGAGTATGTTGAGTGGTGGCATGATTTGCCATTTGACTTAGTTGCCCTTCCAACATCTTCACTTGTTTAGACAATGAAGTTATATTATTCTCCAAGGAAGTCACCTTTTGTCCGGTTTGTTGGATGAAAGTGCTTTGTTGATTCGCCATTTGAGTTTGTTGGTTGGCCATGTTATTTTGTTGAGTAGCCATTTGTCCTTGATTTGCAACAAGTTGTTGAAGCAATTGCTCCATAGAAGAAGGTGTCTTCCTTTGCTCTTCAACATTCCCTTGAGAAGTAGAGAATCCCGGTGGTGGATTTTGGGCATTATTTGGATTCCCATAGGATAAGTTGGGGTGAGGACGATTGTTGGGATGATAGGCGAAGTTCCCTCCTTGAGTTCCATAAGAATGGCCTCCTTGATAGTTCCCTTGAGCGTTTCCTTGAAACCCTTGCCTATAGTTCCCATAACTCCTTTGATTCACAAAATTTGCATCCTCAATCACCTCGGATTCTAACATCTCTTGAGATTGAATAACTTTGAGTTGAGCTTGTGCTTCATCATACTTCTTCTTCATAGTGGCCAATTCTTTTGCCATGACTTCATATTTCTCATCAACAATAGAAGAAACTTTCCTCGGATGAGCCCTTTCCATTGGCCATTGATAGCTATTAGCCACCATTTCTTCGATTATCCTCAAAGCTTCCCTTGCATTCCGGTTCACCAAACATCCTCCGGAAGTCGCATCCACTATGCTCCTTGTGTGAGGCGTCAAACCACTATAAAAATTAGTGATTTGTTGACCCTCATTGAAACCATGTTGGGGACACTTCCTCAAGAGCTCCCTATAACGCTCCCAAGCTTCAAATAATGATTCATCGCCTTGTTGAGAAAAGTGCAATATTTCGGATATAAGCTTTTGCGCCTTGGACGGAGGAAATTATTTGTTGAGAAACGCCTTGCATAGCTCATCCCATATGTGTATATCCGCCTTATTCAAACTCTTATACCAATCTTTGGCTCGATCTCTCAATGAGAAGCCAAACATCCTCATCCTAATTGCATCGTTGGAGACACCATTGAGCTTCACGGTGTCACACATATCTAAGAATGTGCTAAGGTGAGTGTTTGGGTCTTCCATAGGTGATCCCCCAAATTTCTCACTCTTTATCATTTGAATAAGCCCGGATTTCAACTCAAAGTTGTTAGCATTTTCCCCATTCTCCTCCTTAAAATTGTTGAGTAGGAGGCTCGAACATTTGGTTGAGTGGAGGTTGTTGTGCCTCATTAGCTCTCCTCTCTTGATCCTCCTTCCAAGCACGAAATTCTTCCATCTCTCTCATAAGAGCTTCCATGTTTTGATTATTGCCTTCCATATAGAGGTGCCTGGGCTTTTCGGCCCGTAGGGCCGAGCCCTAAACCAGCCCTAAGTTAACGGTTCGGGCCCGAGCCCGCCGGTCAACGGGCCTGAACCGATGCCGGGACCGTCGAAGAAGGGCCGGGCTAGGGTCGAAGCAAGTCTGAACCGCGGCCCCTAGGTTAACCGGCGGGCTGGCCCGCCGGGCTAAGGAATGAACCTACGGGCTGGATATAGCCGTTGGAGCCCGACGGGCTGCTCAGGACCGACGGGCCGAGGTAGGCCCGGCGGGCCAAACGGGAAGAAACACTTTGCTCTGCGCGCCTACTGCTGCATGCATGGGCTGGGGCTGGCTGCAACGGCTCCTAGCCGTTGGCTGGCCCCTCCCCCTTCTCTCCACTCTTCCTCTTACTCTATAAATGCATACATCAAGATAAAGATCAAAACACCCATTTTCATCTTAACCTCTCAACTCTCAAGCTCTAATTTGCCTTCTAAAGCTCTCATTTCTCAACTCTCAAGTTCTAAAATTCAAGCAAGCTCTCCTCACTCTCATTTTCTCAAGCTCTATTTGCACTCTCTCAAGTCTCAACTCTCAAGCTCTATTTTTGCACTCTCTCATTTTCTTTCTCTCTACTCAAACTCTCAAGCTTTTACTCTCACATACACAATGTCTTCTTCCAAAGGAAACAAAGGTAAGGGCAAGATTGTCGGTGAAACCCAAAGCGATGGAGGCCGACAAACTCAAATATCAAGAAGGATGGAAATAGCGGAGGAAATCTCAAGGCAAGTAGCCGAACGACTACAAGCCGAAGAGTATGCGAGACTTCAAGCCCAAGAGCAAGAAGATGAAGCCTTTGAGGAGATGGTGAGGACGATGGAAACCCAAGGATTCGAATTTCATGGCTCCACCAACAACGAAGATGAAGAGCACGACGACGATGAGCACGAGGACAATCAACCTCCTCCTCCTTCATCAAAGGCCAAGAAAGCACCGAAGTCCGACATCTTCAAGAAACACTTTCGACTTGTTGATGCTCCGGAGATCGAACGCGAACCTCCTCTAGCCGATGGTCGAAAGAGATTCTTTGCGTATTGCAACTATTGCACAACCCGTTACAAATGGATCAAAAAAGGAGGCTACGGCACTATGACTAGGCACATGGAAAGCAATCATCCGAGTGAGTTAGGAATGTCTAATACTCAAACTCAAATTCAAGTTAACACTTCATCTTCGGAGACGGGTACGCACTCTTTATTTAAATTTGATAAAGGTCGATACGAAGATGCTATGGCTAGATATTGTGCTATGGAGAAACAACCTTTTAGTTATGCCGATAGAATAACATATGAAGCATCCTACAAAGAAGGCTTAGGTCCAAATGCTTCTAAAGTTGCTAGAACTCAAATGCTAAAAAGGATTAGGCGTCAATGCATGGAAAAACAAAAAGATTTGATGAAATATTTGAACCATTTGGGTCATAAAGTTTCTATTTGTGCAGATGTTTGGACGGATGCATATAATATACATAGTTATATGGGAATTACATGTCATTGGGTTGATTACAAATGGACTTTGCAAAAACGTTTGATTGCATTTAGGGAGTTTGAAGAACCTCACACGGCTCAAAATATTACTTTGATTATTATTACCGTTTTAAATGAATATGGTTTGATTATTAAGGTTTTTTCGGTTGGTTTTGATAATGCATCGGCGAACACGGCTAGTATTCCTCAACTCATTGAAGCATGTGCACCATCTTTTGATGGAAAATACTTTCAATCTAGATGCATTTGTCATATTTTGAATTTATGTGTCCAAGATGCTTATGAGATTTTTCAAACGTTCGTTCTTCCTATTAAAAATGCCGTTAAATATTTGCACAAATCAAAAACATTAGGGAAAAAATGGCAAAAATATTGTCGTTCAAAGAATATTGTTTATACGTGTTTCAAAGCCGATGTATCTCATCGTTAGAATTCTACTTATGAGATGCTTAATAGTACGATGGAGTATAAGGGTCATTTATGTGATTTTTGTAGTAAATATACCACGGTTCAATTAGTTCTTAATGAGTCATTGGGATGCATGTTATGATTTATATGCATTATTGAAGGTTTTTCATATGGCTACTAAATAATTATCGGGTGTTTACTATTGTACTTCCGTTAAAGTGTTGGAACATTGCATGTATATTGCCATGTCTTTTAAGGCTTGGTTTAATAGGCCAAACTTGCAAGGTGTGATTTATTTTATGGTTCAAAAATGGCTAAAGTATTTTAGGGAGATTCCAAAAAATTTCTTGATTGCTAAGTGTTTGGATCCTAAATGGAGATATGAAGGTGTTTGTCAAATGCTTGGGATTTATTATGATGCTTTTTTGGAAATGGACTTTAGTAATGTTGTAATTGATGGTGAACAAATATTTTTTGATATTCCAAATGTGCAAGATATGAAGGATGATCTACATAGGACTTTGATAGAACTTTTTGATGAATATAGGAGAAAGTATGGTAGTAATGAAGATAATACCAATATTTCTTCTTCTTCTACTATGATGCCTTTATTTGATTTTCCCTTTGCTAAGGACTCAATGGATCCTTTAGTTAGACAAATGCAAGGAATGTACCAAAATAGAACCTATGATAATCCAAGGAGCCAAGGTAATAGTGAATTGGATATATTTTTGCAAACTCGTTTTATTTTTGGTGTTGAAGATAGTGGTCCGTCGATCGACGTGTTGAAATGGTGGTCGAAGAGAGTGGAGTACCCAATACTCTCCATGATGGCGAAGGAGTTATTTGCCGTCTCGGCATCCACCGTATCCGTTGAATAAGTCTTTAGCACCGGAGGTCTTATGCTAGATCAAAGAAGATCAACAATGAAGCCGGCAAACATTGAAGCTACCATGTTGCTCGATGATTGGTGTAGGGCCGACCTTAGAGCTCAAGAACCGGAATGGGATGATCGGAATGAGAGCGAAGATGAAGCCTTCACCGAGACGGATCGATCGGCATCGGCATCGGGTGCGGAATAGGAACCGTTGTGTTGTAATAAGAACTACGTCGACTTTGATTCTTCTATTAATATGAGGATACGTAGGCAACTCGATTTTAGAAATGAAATTGAGTTCAAGTCCCTTATTATAATTTTTAGTATTTTTCTTGTCAAATGTAAAAGTTCTTATTCAATTGTCAAAGTGATTAAATTGAGCTTAATTTAATGTTGTAATTTTTATCATTAATAATTGATCAATTGTTATGCATTTTCAACAATTTAATGAGTAATTTAAATATTTTTTTTAAAATAAAAATATACATAAAAACTTGCCAAATTGACATTTCCTATTCATTAAATTAATTAATATAAAAGAATAAAATTTAAAATGTAAAAAAAAGTTGAAAGAAAAAAAAAATAAAAAAAAATCACATTTTCGGCTAAATGTGAAAATGCCGAGAGCATTTGCTCAAAACAGACATTGCTCTGTTTTTCAAGGGATTCCAATTTCCGACAGCCCGGCGGGCCGGCCCTAGGCCCGACGGTTTCAGCTCGGCCCAAAACCGGCGGGCCTAGGGCCGAGCCCGTAACCTATACTTGCTACAAGGGCCGGGCTAGGTTCAAGCCCTGACAGGCCCGCGGCCCGCCGGGCCGGGCCAGAAACCGGCGGGCTCGGCCTGTGGGCAGGACTACTTCCATAGCTTCTTCTTCAATAAAATTCCGTCTTCTATGTCTTTTTTCAAAATGCAAGATCAAAGGTTGAACAAGTCTTCCCTTGGACCTTGTGTGCATAAACCTACAAAACAAAAATCAAAAGAAACAAATGCTTGAATTAGTAACTCAATAACCAAATCGACTATTGAAACTCAAACTAAACATTCCCCGGCAACGGCGCCAAAAATTGATCCGCCCTCACTTTTGAGGGTGAGGGAGATGCAATAATAATCGATTGAGTAATCGAGTCGAACCACAAGGAATGCTATGGCGTGAGAATTTCAACTAGTAATCTAGCTATTTAACTACTATCCAAGTTACCGAATGTCATGTTTTTGTGTTTTCTATAAGCTAATAATCAAACGAAACGACAATTAATCAAGAAACAAACAAGTAACAAACGATTGAAATCAATAAATGAAAATATGGTTCCAAATATAATCCGACTTTCACTAGAGAAATAGGTTTTGGAATTTGCAAGGATAAACCGATTTAATCTAATTCATACGGGAGTTCTTTATAAGATATACACCAACTCTTTTCTCAAGCAATTGATGTAAGTAGATTAACCTATGACATCTATCTCCGCTAGGTCTCAAGATGCACAAATTAACTCCAAATAGCTCAATTAATATCTAGAATCTCCTATTAGCAAGAATTACTAATATGTTGTGATTTGATGCTAAGTGCTATGAATTAAAGCCTACTAAGCATTTAACCAAACACCTTGTATACACTCAATGATGGCCAATCAATCATGCAATAAAATTAAGTCCCAAACCACAAGACATATGAATTAGAAGACAAATCCAACTACAATATCCAAAAACCTATTAATCTAGATCATGTCTTTATATATTTGAAACCAAAGGAAATTTAGCTAGACATAATTAAAGAAAATAAACCATGAAAAGTAAATAAAATCATGCTTAAAAGAAAGAGAATTTAATAAGGAAGAAGAAGATGGTCTTCAATTGCAATTCCAATGAGTATAGCTCCACAAATCTTCAATTTACCAAAAAGGAAAAGAGAGAAATATAACTAGGGTTTTAGGATATTAAAATGTATCAAAAGTTACATCAAAAAGGGAAGAATTTGGGGTTAAATACATTGAAAATCGTGTTTGGGTCGAACCGGGATGAAATGGGACGAACCGGGGCGAAACGGTGCGAACCGGGGGCATTTTCGCGCAACCGGCGGTCCATGGCCGGGGCACCGGCGGTCTAGTGGACCACCGGTCTCTCTATGGTGTTCGGCGGCCTGGGTGCGGTGAACCGGCGGCCCAATGGACCGCCGGTTTGGGTCGCCGGTTTGCCGCCCATCCGTCCTCTCTTGCGCGATGTTTTCGTTTTCGCTCGTTCTCTCTCGTCCGAACTCCGATTCTCGATCTGCTTTTTGCTACGGCTCCCTAATGAACTCCTCTTCAACATGGAATGATCAAAGTTGCCAAATGAGTTCTTCATAAACCTGCAAAAAGACACAAAGAGACTCGAAAGAACGAGGAAAACATAAACGAACTTGAACTAGTGAAAACCTAACTTTATAAATTCAAATTCACATTCTTAACCCTAGGTTTCACCCTAATTAAGCTCGATTCTTCCTCATTTCTAGCCTCCGATCCTTAGCCACATGAATGCTCTTTCCAATTCTAACAAAAATGGATCGAAAACCGAAAAGAAACGAGAAAAGTAGAATGTATGCTACAAGTTAAGAAACCCTAGCATTTCTAACCTTTAAGCACATGAATCGAGACTTAAACACACGCAAAACACACTCAACATGCACATAAAATACGTGTTAATCACTGAACCTTTGAAAATAATCATAAAATTAAACTAAATCATTATTATAAAATAAATTTATTGAAAAAAATACATAAAATTAATAGAAATTAAATTTTAAAACACGATTGAGACAGTGAATTTGGGACGGAGAATCCGAAGTCATCTCACTATTACAGGAATAAAATAAGAAAATTTATCTATAGTTTTGACAAAACATCGTATTCTCCTAAAATAAGTAAACCCCGTTTATCCTCATAATCAACAAAAAAAGCTAAAAACTAAAAGAGTCATTTTCCTTATCAAAAGCTTGGTAGCCCCCTGCCCGGGCTCGCCATGCGGTGGATGCGGCTGCACCGGTGAGTCTAGGTTTGTTGGCAGGAGTCGAGCTCCCCGGTATTTAAACATTTTTTTTATTTTTAAAATCAGACCATTTAATATTAAAAAGTAATTTTAAAATCAGACCATTTAAATTATTTTTATTATTTTAAATTTAATGAGAATAAAATTTAAATTACTTAAAATGATTTTTTTATTACAATACAGAAAACAACAAAAATTAGATAATTAGAATAGAAAGAGAGCCCGCCGATACGGGTAATTTTTTTTTTTTTGGGACTCTCGATTGAAAACATACCAAGACTACAAGAAAAAAAAAAAAAAGAGGAACAAACACAAAGTGCTAAATTCTCGATTGAAACAGAGTCAACAGCACTAGTTACAACAATTAAACATTTTTTTTTTAATTTACAACAACAAACTGCACAATTTTCTTGAAGCTGTGGCATTACAAAGCCAAGAATATAAAAGGGCGATTAAGGAGAAACAAAAAGAGAGAAAAAGAAAGAAGGAATTCTGATCTCCTTTGACTTCTTTGAACAATTGTTTGATTTCAAAGCAATGCTGCAAAAATGCCTTTTTATTCTTCAGGCATTCAACCGCGGAAAAAATTGCTGCTTGCTTCTCTCACTATCTTTCAGAATTTACAGGAAACTACTGCCCCATCTCACTTCCCCTGCTCCCCAATTTTGACGTTTGTGAACTCGCCATCGTCTTCTGAAGTGGTTTCAACGCAGCCATGATTTCTGCAAACGTCGGTCTCAAGTTTTGATCTCTGCAACACGAAAAACGATTCTATTCTGAGCCAAGTAAAAAAGTCTAGAGCAACTCATGAATTAGAAATTACTATTAGTTAGGCTTACGTTTCCCAGCATCTCAAGATGATATCTCTGATGACCGGATCCATGTCATCTGGAATTTCAAGACGTCTGTGCTGAAACCCGACAGCTCCAACGACTTGCATGGGGTTCATTCCTCCCCATGGCTGCCGCATGGTGCAGAGCTCCCACAGTATCACACCAAAGCTATAAACGTCGCATCTGCATTTTCATCAACAATTTAATATATATGATTACCATGGTTGAGAAGTTGACATGCGATTTTCAACTTTGATACACAATTGTTACAGCTGAATTAGGGTTGAGAGAAGATTGACTGCATACTTCTCATTAGATGGCTCGTTTCTCAATACTTCCGGTGCCATCCACTCCGCCTAAGCAAGACCAAAAACCTCAAGAGAATTAGCAGTCAAGAGAACTGATAGGGCAAAAGCTTAGTCATGTATGTGCCAATTTGTTTGTGGGAGCACAGAACAAATTATATGCTAACGGTTGTAAAATAGTAAGCAGCATCATTCAACTCAGACATATGTACTTGTTCCAGATATAATGTACGATGTAGTTAGCAAATAATATTCTAAAATGACACATTTAGGAGATGATGGCATTAGACAATTTCTGCACTCAGACTTACCTACAGACAACTAACTTAATGGGAAATCCAATTCAAACTATCGGGGAAAAGTTACATTTATGTTTTTAAATAAACTAATGCACAAAAATAAAAGCTTTACATGAACTGCAGTTTATATATGTTTAGCTCCACCATGTAAGTTATGAAATTTTGACCTACAGTCAATGTATGCTTCATTGTCTGGTTCTTCACCAAACTTTGGGAAATTTCCAGTAAATTGATCTCTTCACCACAAAGATGAAAAGAGAACACAAAAGTTTGATACATGTTTGTGATGCAAATATCAAGACTCTAGGACTCCATACTAGTCTTTTCCTACTACTAAAGGAAAAAATACTAGTCTTTTCCTAAAGATATAGATAGAAAATTTGAATTTATTTTTTGAACGATAGATCACAGTAAACCACCTTTTCTGAATGCGAAACTTGGCAATCAAAGATCTCCAAAAGCCTGAGTAATAGGACCAACAGCAATTGAGCTATCTTCTACAAAATGGCTGATAATACAATGATGTATAAAATTAGCCGGTTGCATGCATCTTTTTTAGCGAAGGCAACAGCATGAATCGTAATAGAAGACACCTGGGACCAGAGATGAAAAGATGACAAAAAAAAAAAAAAAAAAAGAAAACACTGAAAGGAGCAGGTATTCCAACATATGACCTCATTAAAATGCCCCAGATAAATAAAAAAAATGACAGCAAAAGTCAAATCGTAGAGAACTAAATCTACAAGGCAGAGAATGACATAAGAAAAGGCTTGCGTATGTATTATACTTAAATACACAAGGGAAAAGTAAGGATTTTTTTTACATAGTATCACACTGTAAATGACCACAGTAATTTGTGAGACTAGCTTACCGTTCCAGCAGTGGACCTTGAAGAAAGAAATGTGCTGTGCTTCATTCTTGATAATCCAAAATCACAGACCTTT
This sequence comes from Mentha longifolia, assembly GCA_001642375.2. Classification (NCBI taxonomy): domain Eukaryota; kingdom Viridiplantae; phylum Streptophyta; class Magnoliopsida; order Lamiales; family Lamiaceae; genus Mentha; species Mentha longifolia. The sequence goes on along the minus strand of CM038111.1, from coordinate 26,678,972 downwards.
CAATAAATATATAAATAAATAAATTAGAATCTAAACTACAATATGGTAACATCACCATTTCTATGTAATTAGAAAGTCACCTTGACAACCCAGTTCTTGTCAACAAGAAGGTTTGGGGACTTCAAATCTCGATGAACTATCACAGGAGTACAATTATGCAAATAGTTCATTCCTCGAGCCTGACATATCAAGTGTGTATTTTATTAGCACATGTACAGTCACCCTTAATTAGAAGTGGACAAATGAAATATAAAAAAGAATATGAGTAGCATACTGCATCAAGAGCCATCTTCAACCGTCTACGATCATCTAGTTGATTGTTTGGTCGATGGAGTAATCTGTATAAACTACCTCTGACCACATAAAGAATTTGTCAATTAACTTCAAAAATTTGTGCATCAAATCATTGATAAATAAAATTACAGCAAAACTTGAAAAATAGCTCAATCTTTCGCAATAAATTTCTGAACCTCTATCCCCTACTAGTTAACATAAATAAAGTGAACCTTACTTATGTAGCAAAACAATGCTTTAGCATGATTGCACTAAGATAGATGGGCATATTTCAGGTCTAGTGCATGCAAATTCCATCATCTCAGTTTTCATTTTTTTCTGGCATTGCTCTAAATGACTAGTTTTTCTTTGTTTAGATTAACCTCACTTCATTTTACCAATAAGGAATATGACGATAAAAAAAATTGCAGCACAAGTATTACCAGAATTATTATAGACATGTACAATTCTCTTTAGTCCTATCTTGCAGCCCTCACTCAAATAAGATTAAAGAACCACTCTTGAACATGACAAGCTGAATTTAATTCATATTTAAGTAGCAAAATCTTAGAATGAAGGAAGAGAATTCTTAAAGGCAAAATTTAGAACATGTATACAAAAGTCAATAGACGGAAGTTCAAATATCATAAATCCAAAAGACATTGGAAAACGAAACCAATCTTCAAGGTCTGGAAATTCAAAGGATCTTAGCATACCTAGGAAGGAATTCTGTAACAATTGAGAGATTTGGAGGTCGAGTGATAGCTCCCATAAAGAGAACCACATTTGGATGTCTGACTTTTTTCATGATCCGGACCTTGAAAACCAAACAATATGCATGTCAGCTCATGAAACATCTCAAGTAACAATGAAAATCTAATAAAGTAGAAGAAGAAGATAGAATGGATTCGGAACAGCAGGATCAATAAAATTGGGAATGTACCTTCAAAATTTACAAGTCAAAGAGTAAAACATAATCATAAAGCTACAATGTACTAGATAGTTATTTAAGAACTAGAACAGATCATTACAAATATTTGGATCTATTTTGCTTTTGGTCATCCTTGGAACAGATTTAGTTTCTAGCACAAAAAGATATTCAAATGACAAACTATTACATGCGAGACCTGGCTCCAAATGCTAGAAAATGTGAAGCCATCAACTAGTGATTACCTCACTTCTGAATTCCTCGAGAGATTCACCTGTTATATCTTGGTCAAGGAACTTCTTGACAGCAACTTCCTAATAATTAAAAATCAAATTAAAACTCATCTTTCCAGGATTAAATCTCAAAAGAAGAAGACTTGTCAAAAAAAAAAAAAAAAACTCAAGTATTACCCATAAACACAAAAATATGATGAAAAAAACCTATATTCTTAAGGAACCATGATAAAAATAAACAATCATTCTGGAAGACTTTGATTTGGAATAAAATGCTCAAAAGATAGAATGTTTAGGTGTAGAACGCAGAGAGCATGGTTTATGCCATGCTATACTAGCCAGAAATGAGCTGGACACAAATTGGAAGTTCAGTTAGTATAAACGCAGAGAGCACTTTATTCATAGCCTGCAAAAAAGTAATGCATTTAAAATATGGAAATTGAGATTCCATAATGTTTCAATATCGATGAAGGGGAACAGATAACCCAAGACTTCTAGAGATCAAATTCAAGAAAGCAACACGAATTTCCTAGTTTGGAGTGAAGATAAATAATTATAACAAAATATTTCTATCAGAACATTCTATAGAATAAAATCACATATCCATTTAAAAGACTTTCTTCCAGCATATTAATTCGAGAAGTTCCAGACATCTGAGATTGGGGAAAAATGCAGGCTTCTCTAGTGGGATCTATTCTATATCTGCATACATTAGAAAAACAAATCCAATACAGGATGTAAGAAACTCACAGTTCCATGCCAGTCTCCACGGTATACCTCACCGTATGATCCTGCAACAAAAAAATTTCAATAAAAAGGTATATTCGTTGTTTGTCTGAGATAAAATCTAACATTTGTAAGATTAAAAAAATAATAATTAGTATACCAAGCCCGATACGCTCACCCAAGGTGATATCTTCCCAGGGAATTTCGCAATCCGCTACATCATCCAGAGTCGAATCGGATTTCGAACTCTCATTCTCAGTGGACCTATCTGAAATCCTCTCACCTCCAGAACTTGCTCCTGAACCTCCATGTCCTCTGTCACCACTACTACCTCTTTCATTATCTGGTGAATGAAGAGCAGATTCCAAAGCTTCATACTGTTTAGTAACAGCTGCAGTTGTTGCCACAACAGCTGCAGCTGTTGCAGTAGCTGCAGCTGCCACAGGAAGCTGAAGTTTTGAATCACTGCTTGCTTTTGCAGCTGCAACCACCATTGAAGAGGCAACAACAGCTGCAGCAGCTGCTGCCGCAGCCGCAACCGGAACATTTTTCGTGTATTTGACAGGAGTCGCTTCAGAATCTGAGGAAACATCATGTTCGCCCAAGTCTCTGAGATCTAACTGGAGATATGGATGCTTATCCACATTTCCTCTAGAATGTAAACCTTGATGAGGCAGGGGAGGGAGAGAAGATCGATCAAAATTATGAAAACCCTTCCCTTTATGTTTGTCATCAAATCCTTTGTTATCATTTTCTTGAATTGAGGATTTAACCTCTAATTGATCTGTGTACACTTCACTGAACAAATTTGGAGGTGCGACAACACCACTTTCAAGAAGAACATCATGTAGCTTCTGAGCTAACTGTGGATTTTCTTTGGCAGCCTCAATCATATATTTTGAAACATCCTTCACTTTTTTTTTCCGAACTGCCGGAGAGCCAACGCCTTCTGTCCATGATGGAGATCTTGCATGTGAATGAGTGGGCCTGGTAGAGGTCTCGAGTGCTGACTCTCTCTTCACTTCTGAACCATAATTACACTGTTCAGATCCTTTCTGACCTTTCATCGGCACCTCTACTAAAGCACTTGATAATATATTTTCTCCTTTATTGACTGATTCCTTTCCCTCAGTGATACTGTTTCCAGATTTGGATCTTTGATCCAATGTTCCAAATTTTGATGTGTCTTCGGATAAACTAGCTGCTCGACCACTGGATGAAGCTCCATGAAAAGGGCTAGCATTTTTAGACACTGGCTGGAAAGGGAGAAAAGAGTCTACATAGTCTGGATTGGCCCCGGCTGCATCAGATGGAATAAGTGTACCAGGGTCGGCCATCAAATCAACAATGTATTCCCTGAATCACATTTCGACATCTCAGGGATAGCATCACTTATTAATCACACGATTTTAGAACGTGTTTTGGAAAAATTATCTCATCATATCATATACTAGAAACCTTCTAAGATTCTTCTGAATAAGCAGACTTACAACCTTGAAAAATATATGAGGAAATTATACAACAATTGAGTATTGAGAAGGAAATATGAGTCTGACTAGAACTTAGAAGCATTGATGCTACTTGCAGAGAACAGATGCATTTAACATATAAACCTCAACAAAAACTCAGAACTTATTTACTGTATACTGCATTTCAACATTGAATATGGCAAACAAAAAGAACATTAAATGTAGAGTGGCAACATTACATTGAATATGGCAAACAAAAAGAATATTACAGTTGATTCATCAGCCTTGCAACCACAAAAGCAATAAATTATCTGCTGTTATATGTAGAGTTTAGAAATTATAACACAAGTCCAATATAGCATTTTGCTCGTGTGTGGTAGAAAAAACAAAATATGGCAGATAGAAGGAGAAACAATTATTGACCAACTATCTAGATGGAAAGATAAATTGAGAATATAGCAATTGAATTATTAAATACCACTTACCTCCCATCATCAATTCTCACAAAGTTCATTGCCACATCATCAGAACCAGTAAACTGTGGTCCTTTCACCAGGCGACAAGGAATTCCAAAAAAATCAGCCAAAACCTGCACAACCATATCATATAGGCAGGAGATTTAATAAAAGTTGAATGCCTATCCAACTCTGAAAGTTTATTTTAGTGACTGTCAAATGCTTGTTCTTAATTATTTCATATAGGTATATGTCACAAAAATCCAATAGTCAGAAAGCGAAAAATGAATCATTGTGCATATTGCAATAAAAAAGACAAAACTCTTGACATTAAAAGCATCCGATACCTTAAACAGCAACGCCCGATGACGAGCCAATCCAATAGTCAGAGAACCAATAGGCAAAACCATGCTCCCATGCTTTGCTTTCAAACTACGACTGAGATTTCTCCATGAAACCAACATGCTGTCAGGGTCGCCAACTGGCCCTCCCATTTGTTCGGAAACTAAGGTAGCAAGTTTCTGCACGGTACTGTGAGTTACAGAATTAACCGAATTTGACCTTAATCTCAAACCCATTTCAAAGGCTTTTTGCTCAAGTTTCAATAATTCTGTATCAGCAGCTCTGTTTACAAGAATGGCTTCCCAACTAATATTATCAGATACAGGTGTTGCTTGCAAATCAACAAGAGAAGGCATTCTAGATGATGTAGAGTCAGTCACGACGCCATAAAGATCATAAAACCCGTCCAGGATCTTGTCATCGTAGCTAAGAGCATCGTAATTCTGTGAAGAATGGATAAATCTAGAATATGAGATATGTTAGAAAGGAGAGTAAAGAGGATGATGCACATGAAACAACATTATATCTTCTTTCAAGTCAGAAATCAGATTAAGGAACAATTTATGAGATGGAAAATCCCACAACACAGAGAAAGTTTGAAGGAGCATATCTACAAATACACTAAGAGAAGGGATTACGAAAACATTGTTACTTCAAATGATATCTTCATGCTTTGAGACTAATAGACTATCTAAGAAAACTGTGATCAGAAGGAAGGTAAATTAGAGCAACATTTGCAGGGCAAATGATATTTCTCAATCAAGCATGTATCATACCTTAGTAATGTAATCTAGGACAACAAAAACCATGAAGTTCTGGGGATTCCCTTAATTTAGGCCCATGTAGTTAGTGAATCTGATCATTTCTCCATATGAATTTTCATGGGAAAAGAAAAGTGGATATTTGCTTGTGAAGCAGACAAGCCAGACAACAAACCAAATAGAATATATACCCCAAGAAGCTACACTTAGGGGATCATTACCAGCATATTTCATCATTAGGGTAGGGAGGTCGTTTTAGTAAAAGAATATCTGGCAACAGAGTTCATCTTTATATTACCGGAACATAATTCAATATGATTCAGCTGATTAAAGTACCATTACAGAATGGAGCTTGAAATATCAAAAAACCAACACAATATATGCAACCAAAAAAAATACTGCAACCATTTAAAATGAAGAGTTTAACATTTGCTCTCCCCTAAAATTATGAGTATATGCTATGCAATAGAAGTGCAAAACGATCTAAATATTATGATTTTCCAAGAATAAAATCTTCAGACAAAAAGAGCATATCAAAATTACATGTGAAGAGCATGAAAATTGCCAGTCTGTTTGAGTATTGTTTCTGAGATCTTATCTTCTCAACTCTTTCCCTGTTATGAAGTACCACATGCAATATCGTGTTTTCTCAGTTGCTTGTAAGAAAGAGTGGCCTTGGAAAGAACTAAGCAGAGATATGACTAGACGAGGGAATTTTGCTTCATTGCTCATAAAAAAACAGAAGCAGGCTCCTTCATTGCATAATGCTCTAGAGCAGGGGTAGGCTCCCATATGTTATACAATCACTCTTTCTCAAATGTAGTCTTTGACTCAAAATGGGCCAATCTATTCCCCATTTCATTATGTCATCAATTTGAATATGATACTGTATCCCATCACTGATGTAGCTCAAAGCTTGGTTTTGCTTTGCCTACTTTATTGATTTATTAAAAAACAGTAGGAATCACTCTAGGTCGTCATTTCCAACAAACAATTTATCGATTCACGAGTTTCATCTAAACCTAGTGCTAGATACTTTTTGTCACATACTAACTCCATCCCACCATATTAGGCCACATTCACTTTATTGACTTTTCTGGCACGTGTTTCCACCGAAACTTAGTACGGGTTTTAAAATATAATTTTGAAGTATTTTTTTTTTACGGATAGTATCCCGTAAAAAAAAAAAAAAAAAACTTCAAAATTATATTTTAAAACCCGTACTAGGTTTCGGTGGAAACGCGTGCCGGAAAAGTCAATAAAGTGAATGTGGCCTAATAATTATAAGTTTGCATCTGTAAGCAGTTTTCCATTCATAAATGTACCCAGTTTTTAATATTTTCCTCAAATTAGAGCTCTTTAACAATAACCGAGCTCTTAAGCTGATTAGAGAGAAGAAACAATGGCCACAAAAGTTCTTTCACATGTGTATCGTTATCAGGCATCAGAGCTAACTCAAGTACTAACCCCTATCTCAATTCGTTCAACATTAACAAGTTCAACAACACAAAATGCACAACAATAAACGATGCCTCAAAACATGAACCTGAAAACATACCCAATATCGATATGCCAAAACTTCAGCTGGAGTATTTTCAGGAGGGCAAGAGCCTAAACTGATCTGCTTCACAGCTTCAATCTGAACAGCCTCAGGATCCTCCTTAGCACTTAATTCTAAGGCCAATTGAATTTGATATTCCTCTTCTATATCATTTTCCCTCGAGTTGCCAGAACCCGAATCATGCCTCACTGCATCCAAAGCAGCATCCAAGCTACTGCTCCCCACAGAATCAGAAGGCTCCATTCCCTCTCCTTTCGTCACATTAGATGAAGATGGGGGACTAGGACTACGCCTATGCGTAACAGAGTTCAACCACCCGGAAATAGTCGAAAACGGCTTATGCTCAGACTTAGATTGTGCTAACTTAGCAGTTGGTGAACCACCACTCAATTTATTATTAGCTCGTGATGGTGTTGAAGAGCCCTCTGAATCTTCAGACTGATTGGATCCTATGTGAAGCTTTTTCAGAAAGTTTTTCATTTCTTTCCCACTAAGCTAAGAAAGTCAATGCTAAAGAAACAAGAACCTGTACATGAATCTCTCCATGGCCTCAATCCAAGCATGAATTCTCAATCGATATAATCAAGAAATTGTAAATATCCAGCTCCCTCAAGGAACCCTTTTGGCAATATTTTAAGAATCTGCAGCAAATTCCACTAACACTAAGAAAATGCCCACTTAAACACACTTCTGCACAATAATAGCAATTACCCCAACAATACACGTCTCTCCCACCACGACAAAACCCAGAAAGGGATCAATAAAATACCACACTCGAAGCCTCGCAATCCCAAAACGAGTACACAACTACACTAGAAACTTGGCTAAAACTAAATAAAGATTGTTCTTTTCCAATCTCCAGATTAAAATTTCAACAGAAGTGCTGAAGGGAAAGAGGGGAGAGAGTCAAATGAAGTAACAATCTTGAACTGTGTGAAGAGAGGAGAGAGAGAGAGAGGGAAATACTAGAAAAATAAAATAAGAGGAAAAAAATGCAATTGGTCAATTTGGAAAAAGAGCCATACGTATATGCAGGTGCAGAGACAGCAAGGAAGAGGAACAAGTGGGAAGTAGAGTAGGACCTTCATGCTTCATTCAACAAATACGACCTCTTCCACATATTTATTCACCACTTTTCTCCTTTTCTTTTCCCCTCCCTCCCCCTCTCCTTTCTTTACGAGAACCAAAACCAACTCCAACTCGTCCCCTCCCTATCAATCCAAAACATATTTTAATATAAGAATCAATTATGAGAAAGTCGTGTGTTTATCTCCAATGCATAGTATATTTTACATATTAAAAAAAGTCGTGTGTGTCACTTGTACAATATGATAAGTTAGGGGCCGTTTGGTATCCATTTACGTATATCAGATATGGGTATCAAAATGACTGATACCCACATATCATGCGTTTGGTATATCACTATATGAATGTAAAAATAATATCTTTGATATCTTGATATCTCCACTTTTAGTTTTTTTCATCTACCAATTTTAGTAGAGATATCGCTCATTTCTTTATCCACCTCACATCCAAAACTCTGTATTTATTTCTTAATTTCGCATTCTTTGTGATTCTTGGCTTAACTAAGGGCATCCAATTCGAGTTTTTTTTTTTTACAAAACTGAAGCACACAATACTTATTATTATTATTTTTATTATTATTATTATTTTTAAATCATTACTATTATTATTATTATTATTATTATTATTAATTAATTAATTAATTAATTATTATTATTAATTTATTTTTTAAAATCATTATTTGATATCTCATATCAGAACAATCTATACCAAATGCAGATATCAGAAATCAATCTCATACCCATACCTGATATATGATACTCATACCTCTATTTGATACCTAATATACTAGTATATAGATATCAAACAGACCCTCATCATTTCTTAATACAACCCAACCCCTACATAGGGGTGAGCAATACTTGATAAAAATTAAAAAATCGAACCGAACCGAACCGAATCAAATTAAAAAAATTATATGGTACAGGAAATTTAGTATTTTCTCGATTCGGTTTCGGTTTTAAAAAAATTTAAACCAAAAAACCAAAAAACGAACCTAATTATTATAAATAATATTAATATATATATATATATATATATATATATATATATATATATATATAGTCTAGAGATCATATACAAAAGACTTTTTGTGTGAGAAATGAGAAATAATCCACACCATCTATTTAATAAGATTTACGGTTAAGATTAAATAAATTTTAGAACTTGAAAAAAACGTTTTTCCTTTAATTAAGGGTAAAAGTGTAAATTTCTTTGATTTTGTAACTGCCAAAAGTCTCAAATTATGGAAATTTTTTATTTACTTATGGTGAATTTCTTTTCTCCTCTTTTTTCTATTCTACGTCTTCTCCCTATTATTTTTCTTTCTTAATTATTCAATGATGTCATCAAATATGATAAAATATTTTATGCATTATCGCTTGATTTATTTAGTGCCAAGCTCTTTCTTCTTCTTTTCTATATCTTCTGAGCCTATCTCTGTCATATTAAACAAATTTGATCAATTTGGTTGTGAATAGAAAAGATACGAACACAAATATTTATTCATGGAAGCTCAAACCATCAAATCTGAATATCAAAACTATCCCAAAAAAAAAAAAAAAATCAGATTTCTTTTTCTTTTATTTTAGCGAGTCTTTAATATAAAAAATACTTTTATGGGGGGGTTTTTCATGCTCCAGATTTTCATTCTTGAATGTAATGCATTAATATAAAATTGTATATGCACTACCTAAGAACTCAGTTGCGCATATTAAGAATAATGTAATGTATTTTTATTTATTTTTTATGCATGTTTTGGTCATTCGAGTGCATTATGCATAAATTGTATACGCATTATATATTCGAACTGAATGTGACCACTTGAAAATTTTAATTTATTTAATCACATATTTTCATCTAAATATTTTAACTAATTGTTCGCAACAAACAATAAAATAAGCCCCATTTTATATTTTGTAGATTGAAAAATACATTATTATGATACACTTATAATTGCGTTATAACTTAATAGCTAGTGTAATATAACAAAATAACTATTGCATTATCATAATTCGTCAATCGCATTATAACCTAACATGCAATGCATTATAACCCACGAGCAATGCATTACATAATAACACTACCATATACAAGAATATACGATGCGTTATGGAATGCATTATAGAATGATTAATAATGCTTCTTAACAGCATACAACATACTCCCTCCGTTTCAGAGAAAGTGACACCTTTTTTATTCATATATGATGTATAAAATAATAAAAGGTGTCACTTTCTCTGAACAGAAGGAGTAATATTTAATCATTTATGATTTAATTTCCCTGTCCTGATAAAACAAGCTAAAAAATAAAATAAACTTCCTAAATATATAGACGTATCATCCTGGATTGCATCTCCCTTTATAACTTGCACCTGTTTTCTTCTTGTTCTTCACAAGTATACCCTTTTGTTTCTTGTTCTTCATTAATTTGGAAGATTCGCCTGGCCTATTTTTGGTGCATTCCACAAAATCATCATCATTATCTACTTTTTCCTTTAAAGGAGGTTGTTTGTCATGCTTGTATTTGGTTCCCTCTATGTACAATTATAAAAAAAAATAAAATAGATAATACTCAAATATTAATTCAATAAGAGCAACATTTATAATACATGAGCGACCATCTAATAGTCAAACATATGAACCACCTTCTAAAATCTTAACATATTCATTATAACGCATTTGAATCAAATCTTGACATATTCATTATGCATTATGCATTTCATAATGCATTATGAAATTCTGCATTTCGAAATTCAATTTTTTAATGCATTTATAACTAATGCATTGTATTGCATTAGTTCAAAAAAATGGTAAAATGATAAAAATATTTCATATTTGCACTAGATGATAAACCATAACATTCATCACATCATGAATTTAGACATTCTGCATTGTATTTAGAAATTACACGTTTCACTGCATTTAGAAATAATGCACCGTATTAATTCTAAAAAAAAGAAAAAAAAAATAATGCATCGTATTGTATTACCACAATAATGCATTCAAATGCATTCATACACAATCAGAAAAACTTCACATAATGCATTAAACGTAATTCTCGTGCATTATAGTCTACTTTCAAAGTTTTACAACATTTGCAAGGGAAAACCCAAAATTGACTTTTTAGTCAACACCATAGTCTCAACACCAAAATTCGATTATTTATATATAAATTAAACTAAAAAAAATAATGCAATCTAGCACTACAATCAATTGGGACCACACAATACCAATTGAAAACTATTATTTGTCCTCACATGTGTCTCAACGTATATGTTGTAATGCACTCATATTGAATTTCATTCTTAAATTGCTACCATCACAAAATCACAAAATATATAGTATAAAACCGGTCATTCAAGGTATATAGCAATGCAATTAAACCCTAATATTCATACGAATCTGAAATCTCATACATTTCTCTGTCTTCTTTTTTTTTTTTTTTTTTTTTTTGTAGTTTCTTCGGACTCATTGCTTCTTCGATAGAGCGTCTTCTAGTAGTTGCGATAATCTCAAATAATTTTCGTGAAATAATCGACATCTGATGCACAAAATCTGTGATTTTGTATTCAAGATACGAAATGAATTTTAGGGATTCTGTTTATGCAATCTCGTCTCTTATGATACTCCCAAAAATAATTATTTTGTTTGTACTTTTTTGCACTTTTCATTAATTAAATTATGTGTTTATGCAATTATTAACATATTGCAGCATTAAGTTCAGCCCGTTGGATTGATTATGATCAATGGTTTTGATTATTTCTTATTTTTCACACTAAGGGGGGTTTTTCACCAGAACCTATGTCCATAGAAGTTAACAAAAGTCAAATAATGTCCAAGAAAATTATGTCAAATTATATCCTTATGTTATATTTTGGGACAAAAATACCCCTACTCATTTTAATTTTGAATCAAATAAATACTTGTTGGGGTTGTTGTGTATAGCTAAAGCAAAAATGTATTTTAGTATATACGACATGTATTCCACTGTTTACAATCACCTTTCTGATTAAATATATTAATAAAAATAAGCCCAATATCTCATGTCTTAGAACACGTGGACGACTCGGGTGTCAAAGAGATCACGCAGCGTTCAATAATAATTATGAGATAAAAGGTTGAACTAGTCTTCCCTTGGATCTTGTGTGCATAAACCTACTAAAACAAAAATTAAAAGAAAATAAATGCTTGAATTAGTACTCAATAACCAAATCGACTATTGAAACTCAAACTAAACATTCACCGGCAACGGCGTCAAAAATTGATCGCTCTCACTTTTGAGGGTGAGAGGATGCAATGATAATCGATTTAGTATAATCGAGTCGAATCCACAAGGAATGTTTTGGCGTATGAATTTCAAGAAGTAACCTAGTTACCTAATCACTATTCAAGCTACCAACTAACATGTTTTTGTGTTTTTGATTTAACTAAGAACAATGAAAGTAATTAACAAACTAAAATTCAACTAAACAAGCAACAAGTATGCAAATAATGAAAATTCAATAAGGAAATGAAAGTGACACCAATTATACTTCAATTAGGTCTAAGTGATATGGATGTAACACTCTAACTAGAATTAGCCATTTTAATTCAACTTCATGTGGGAAACCTCCTAAGTATGATTCACTCAACTCTCATTGCAATGAAATCAAGTAGATTAATGAAAGGCCTAATTCATACTAAGATATTAAGCAATTCATTAACTTCCAATAGATTATGGAGTTCTTTAACCCTACTATTCTCTAGCATGCAAATTTCTTGATCCTAGCATCTAATCTAAGCCTCCTAAGCTTTAGATCAAACACTTGGTATGCAACTATGGTGATCAATCACAATTACATAATAAAACATAGCCCCAAGAGAAATGAACATGAAATTAGAAGGTAAATTCATAATTAAAGCCAAATCCCATCACTTATCCCTAATCTACATATAATTGGAATCACAAAGATAACTAGCTAGACATGATTAAGGATAATAAACCATAGAAAATGCATAAAACCATAATCAAAAGATAGAGAATTCAATAAGGAATAAGAATATGATCTTGAATTTCAAATCCACCAAGTAATGCTCCAAAAATCTTCAAAAATACAAAAGTAGAAAGAGAAAAATGTATTTAGGGTTCTAAGAATATTCAAGTATGAGAAAGATACTCAAATGGGGTGAATTTAGGGGTTAAATTCACAAATCGAGTTTGGGTCGAATCGGGGCAAAACGGGACGAGTTCGGGTGACTTTGAGTGATGAGGGGCGGCTAACCGGCGGCCTGGTGGGTCGCCAGGCTGGGCTGCCGGATTCTCTGCAGCTGGTGGCGGTCTGGACCAGTGGCCCATTGGACCACCGGTTGGGTCGCCGGTCGGGTCGCCGGTCTTCCTTCTCCTTGCGCAACTTTGCCATTTTCGCTCGTTCTCTCTCGTCCGAACTCCGATTCTCAATCTGTTTTTTGCTATGGCTTCCTAACAAACTCCTTTTCGACATGGTGTAATTTAATTGGCCAAATAAGTTCTTCATTATTCCTGCAAAAATCATAAAAAGACTCGAGATAACGAGGAAAATATAAATGAAATCAAACTACTGAAACGCTAGCTATATAACTTGTGATAGATTGGGTTATTTATCCATCAACAAATTGAGAGAATTATTACAGAAATACATATAAGGGAACATTGAACTGGAATGAAAACTAATGCTTCTTTTATGTCTTCGCTTATGATTTCCAACTACACACCGTAATCCTGCAAAACAGAACCGGAGAAGTGGGGAGGGTTTCTCCGGGAAGACACTCCGACGCTCAAGTCAGTACTCGTTCGGGAGAGAAAAGTGAAGATCCGCTTCAGCAAAGCTTGCAGCGGAGGTAAAGTATCCAGTAAGAGCGTACCTTTTCTTGGTGGAGAAGATCAAATATTTATAGTAGGATAGAAGACGAGGGTAAAAGGGTAATTACCTCTAATCTATGGGGTTAACTTAGTCTTTTCAGGGGAGACAAATCAGTCAGACATAATATTTTAGTTATGATTAATGGTCCCCAAATGTGGTCCCCACAATCACGTTTTTTCTATGCTTTATACGAGGATCTAGGTTAAAGGAATGAGGGTGGCGGAGGGTGATCTACACCTGTTATATTCAGATCACTGACGGAGGGTGTTCTGTAACTGTTGTGATGAGATCACTGATAGACCTGATCCGCGGGATCTGGCGGAGATATGGCATCTGTTCGGGTATCACTCATGCGTTCCAAATACCTACCGGGAGCTGACAAATTACTCCCTATCAACTTGAAATTCCACATTTTTGAACATAAGTTTCACTCTAATTAAGCTCGTTTCTTCCTCGTTTCCTGCCCTCGATCCTTAGCTACTTGAATGCTCTTTCCAATTCTTACAAAAATAGATCGAAAACGAGAAAAAATGAGAAAAGTATAAAGTATGGTACAAGTTAAGAAACCCTAGCATTTCTAATATTAAGCACATAAATCGAGACTCAAACACATACAAAATACACTTGACATGCACATAAAATATGTGTTAATCACTCCCCCAAACTTAAGCCATTTCGTTCCGAACAATGGAATAAACAATCAAAACACTTAACACGTATGAGATGTGCATTTGAGTTCCTCGATGCCTCATATCACTTCAAAAACCATTTTAGTCCAAGGAAATTCTCAAGCCAAGCCAAACATTCATGAGATCAATGTTATCCTAACTTAGAACTCGATCACTCAAGCACATGCAACCCTAGACCTCACAAGAAGTGTGTATCACTCATTACTCTATATAAGGAACAAGGTAATCACTCATCGAAATCATACAAAACATAACTTTAGCCATAAGCTTGCCTATCAACTCAAGTTTCCAATACTACAATGCATGCACAATTTAGGATCAAAAAGGTCTTTCATAAGCTTGTAATGTAGGGACATTGGTTAAGGTAGGAAATTTTTAGGCTAACTGACTTAAATTTTCATCTAAGCTCCTTCACCTATTTTCTTCACCTCTCTAAGTATGAATTTCTTCATCTTCCACCTTATCCAACCCCTTTTTATCAAATGAACCCAAGCTTCTACCAAACATTTAAAGAAATACTCCTTTATGCTCTTATTCTTCTCTTTTTCTTGTAAGAACTTTGTTCTTACTTTTCTAACTTTGAGCTTATAGGAGTGTTCTTTCAACTCAAAACCAATCTCAAGACCCTTCACCATCACCCATCATTTTTCATGAATTTTCAACTTTCACCAATATTCCCTTAACCATCCTTCACCCCCTATCATCCGGTTCAAGAAAAAAAGGCTCTATTCAAGGCTCAAAATAGGACGACAATGGTAATGAAAGATAGGTTAGTGTTTAGGGAAAATGGGCTATTCAATGATGGCCTAAAGATCATCTCCTAATTATACACACAAGTAGTACTTCTAACATGAGTATCAAGGCAAGTTCAAGTAAAGAAAATGTAATGCAAGATCAAGCTCTCAAGAAAGGATATTAACTATGTAAAATGCATAGTTTAAGACTCAAAATCCTCCCAAGCTTTTTTTGCCTAGAGTCTAAGTACTTAAGTTCAATCATTCCAAGCTATTCAAGTGAAATGATCCGAATCATGCTTAACTCTAACTTGAGAAATTTAAAAAAAAAAAAATATAACTATTTAGCATCAATCATTGGCATCTCACCCAAAAGCAGTTGAGAAATTAAACACGTTCTTTCACATTCAAGCATGCATGCATTCAATTCAATCTTTGTCAATTCAAAAACTTTTCAACTTTTCAAAAAATTTCACATTCAAGCTCACATTCAAAAGCCATCAAACCAAAGAAGAACTTTTCATCAATTATGCTCATTTACCCAAACTCATCAAAATCAAACATCAAGCATTCAACACTCTTTACTTAACCCCAATCTTCCTTCCAATTAACAAAACACACCAACAAAACATAGAAACAACCTAAATAAATCAAAACAAATCAAACTTTCACATTCATCCTCCAAACAACACTTTTCACCCACGAACCTCCAATTTCTACACATCACAAACCTAAGACTTCCCAATCAATCAATCAAGAAACCAATAGTACCACTCATGGCATACAAAACCAACCCCAAAAATCCACAAAGTCATGTAACTAGCAATTAAACAAAGCAAACAACAACAAGACAAATAAAGGAATAGAAAAGACATAGAAATGTAAGTAATTTAAATTTCTTATCCTACCCCCCCCCCCCCCCCCCCCCCCCCCCCGCCGAACTTATTTTAGAAAATAAATTCTAAAATAAATTTGGAGGGAAAGATATATAAGGAATTTAAATTACACTTACAAAGGTCCAAGCTACGATGGAGGAGCTAGGGGCCATGTCACCCCTTGAGCAATGTGATGCTCCCGGAAACTTTTCAACAACTCCATCACCGACGTGACTTGATTTTCTATCTTCTCACTTCTTTTTGTATCTTCAAGTTGAGTAATCCTTATGGAGACTACTTCTTGCCTCATTACCGTGACTTGTGCATCAAGGGACTTGAGTCCACGCTCCATGCTTGTCATCCTACCTTCAAGGGCTTCAAACTTCTCATCATACCCTCTTCCACTTAGAACTTGTTCTCTTCTTGAACTTGGTTCTCCTCTTGACAATGGCTCTCCTCTTGTAGAATCCTCCATTTCCTCATCGTCCTCAATAAAAGGCATTCCCTCACCTCCCATGGTATACTCATCATCTTCTCCATAATTCAAAATCCAATTTTCTTTGATGAACTTAATAGTAGGAGAGTTCAAATGCCAATTCTCACGATCTTGAAGATCGGTGACCATTACGCTCATGGCATTAGGAAGAGGGAATTGTTCACTATCCTCTTGAGTGAAGTAAAATGGAGGTCTACATGATGTAAGAAACCTCAAATGTCTTAACTTATCAAAGTCCAATAAGAATGCACCTTTCATCGGAGAATAACCACTAAGATCATCCTTGATTTTCCTAGCCAAATGAGTGAGCATTCCTCCTATGTTAACCTTTCCACTAGGCGCCTTTGCTTGCTTCATCAATTGAGAAAGGAAGAAGTGAGTAAAGCTGATGCGCCTCTTTGTCAACATGGCATGGACAATGAAAAGGTCATCAACCCGGACCGAAGTGTTCTCTTTCCTTGCAACAATGGTGTGGGCAAGAATCTTTAGCACCATTCTAAAGACCGGGTTTCTCACCTCATTTGACTTTGAGTACCCCACTCTAAAGCCTTCCATTGTGATTGGAGCGAGTTTGTTCCATATGGAGTAGTGCTCAAAGGCTCTCTCAACCAACACATCATCGCCATGTGGCACTCCGAAAATGTTGTCAATCTCTTCCAAACTCAACTCATGACGCTCTCCAAATAATTGAAATTTGAGGCTTTGCATAGTATGGATGCTCTCATCTTCTAATGTACTCATGACTTCAAGAACCACCTTCTCATAAGTCCTCTTATCTTCAAGAGTGTCGTCTAGGAGACTTCCCCATCCTATGTTATCAAATAGGGCTTTGATGTTGTCATAAAGCCCTAACTTCACCAATATCTTCTTTGATAGGAATTGAGTTGGAATAATGGTTCTCGTCACAAGAATTGCAAATCTTGCCCTATCCTCATAAGTCTCCAAGTGAATATCATGAGCTTCCGGTGTCTTCGGGTCTCTTCTTGTAGTTGTGAAGATGAAGAGGCATCCGTTCTTCTCTTTTTTGAAAGAGAAACAATCAATTCCTTAGAAGTGATAGTTGACGGACCTTTTCCTTTAGAATCCTTTTTCCTACAAACCAAGAACAATTCCAAGTAAGATTTGAGAGAATAACCAAAGTATTTCCATGTTATAAGCAAAATTTCACAAAGGCTTCACCCCCCATTTGGCATTCATGCTTCCAAGAAATGAAAATTGAACCAATATCAAGCAAAGTATGCATATGTCCTCCATCTAAACTCGTTCATGAGTGTTCAAATGAAAATGCATATCTATTCACATGAAGATCTAATTCACAAGAATTATGCAATGAATTTCTAGCCTAAAATCCAACACCTTCATCCACAAGTGTAACAATTATGCAATACTCCTAAAAAATTCCTCATGTCCATGCCAACATTCAAGAGTCAAAAATTCCTTTAACCTCATTCATGCATGCTCAAATGGGAAGAAGCACAAATTCACATGAGAATTCAATTCAAGAAGATATAGCATAATTCATAAATGCAAGAATTAATGCTATTAAATGCATGCTCAATCCAACATTCAAGATTCAAAACTTCTCCAAAATTCCAAGAAAAACCTAACTAGAAGTTATACTCCAACAATCCAAAATGATGAGCAAAATTCATTTCAATTCATAAAATGAAAGTAGAATTTCCATAGAAGCGAAGGTGTAGAACATCATACCTTATTTTCTTGGAGAATCTTGAAAAAAATTCACAACCTTGAACAAGAAACTCAAATTTTCGTTTTTTAGGTTAGAGTGGATGAAAAAGTGAGTTTTTGGGCTAAAAATGTAGCTTATGTAATGGGTAATGAGCCTATGGAAGGATTTAACAAGATTCAAAGTGATTTGGAAGTAATTAGATGAAGAAAATCTAGGTTTTTAGAGTGAGAAGGTGGGTTTGTTCTAAGAAAAGAATATAAAAAACACAAAATGAAAGAAAATAAAGTGGAAGAACCAAAAATAGAAATAAAAAGGGGGAGAGAGGGGCACCGGCGGACTGGCCGACGGTTTGGCCAACCGCTGCCTAACCCGCCGCCAATTATGCAGTCACTCAGCCACCTAGGCGGCGGTCTGGCCAGCCACCGTCCAGGCCGCCGTCGACCCTTGCGCGTGCTATTTTTCCGGCCTTTTCCGACGCATTCCTCCACCGATTCCGCCTGTTTTCGAAGCATCGGGTCCTTCTCGACCTCCTCTCGACTCTCCCTAAATCTTTTTCAATATCCTTCATTTTCAACATTTTCTATTTTTTTATAGTTTTTGTCAAAATTAGACAAAAAAACAAAACAAACAACGCAAAAATCGAAAATAAAATAAAAATAAACGGAAACGAAAAAGAAAAGGATACGTGTTGAGGTGCCTGTCAACTAGCGCTTTGTTTAACGTCATAAGCTTGACATTGCTTCCAACATCAAACATCATGAAGAAGAATGGTCGACTCCTCCTTAACTTTCTTAGAATTGAAATATAGCTTGAGTCGATGACCATTGACAACAAAAGTAGAACCATCATTCTTGAGAAGTTCGAATGTGTCATTCTTAAAACTCTTACTCACAATATAAGGACCAGTCCACCTTGATTGGAGTTTTCCAGGGAAAAGACGAAGACGAGAATTAAAGAGAAGAACCTCGTCTCCTGGAATGATAACCTTGCTTCGAATCTCCAAATCATGAAACTTCTTGGCTCTTTCCTTGTAAATCTGATAGGCCTCATTTCTCCATTCCTCTATCTCCACAAGATGGTTCTTCCTACTAAATCCGGTCTCCTTAAACTCAAAATTTATCCTTTTTATAGCCCAAAATGCCTTATGTTCAATCTCCAAAGGCACTTGCCAAGACTTTTCAAAGACAAGTTGATACGGGGACATACCAATGGGGGATTTTGTAGGTGGTTCGATAAGCCCACAAAACATCATCAAGCTTATTAGCCCAATCCTTCCGAGTAGTGATTGTCTTCTCCAAGATTTGCTTGATCTCCCGGTTTGCAAGCTCCGCTTGACCATTAGCTTGAGGATGGTATGGAGAAGTAATCTTGTGCTTAACACCATACTTTGAAAGCAAACTTCCCCACCATTTGTTGTTAAAATGTGGCCCCCCATTGCTAAGCAAAGCCCTCGGAGTTCCAAATCGAGTTAAAATGTTCTTCTTCAAAAACTTGATCACCACCTTGGAATCACTAGTCAAAGTTGGAATGGCTTCGACCCATCTTGAAACATACTCAATAGCAGGAAGAATATAGGAACAACCACAAGATTTGGGAAATGGTCCCATGAAATCTATCCTCCAAACATCAAATAGTTCAACTTCAATCATGATGTGTTGAGGCATCTCATCCCTCCTTGTGATATTTCTCATCCTTTGACATCTATCACAATTCTTCACAAAGGTTTGACAATCTTTAAAAATCGAAGGCCAATAGAATCTACTTTGAAATACCTTCCAAGCCATACGATTAGCCCCAAAATGACCTTCATTTGGTCCCTTATGACAATCTCCAACAATCTTGAACCACTCACTCTCCATAGCACATCTCCTAATAAGGCCATCGGCACACCTCCTCCATAGATATGGATCTTGCCAATAATAGAACTTAACATCTCGAAGGAACTTTGCCTTTTGATAATCCGTGAGATTTGGTGGCAATTCTTGAAGCACAAGGTAGTTAGCAAAATCGGCAAACCAAGAATCTTTGCACTTCAATACCATAATCTCCTCATCCGGAAAACAATCATTGATGCTCAATCTCAAGTCTTCACCTTCAACTGGATTCTCAAGCCTTGACATGTGATCGGCTAACACATTATCACAATCTCTTCTATCATGAATCTCCATGTCGAATTCTTGGAGGAGAAGAATCCAACGAATCAAACGAGGCTTTGCATCCTTCTTTGCCATGAGATGTCGGATAGCCGTATGATCCGAATAGACAATGGTATGATTCTAAACAGATAGGACCGGAATTTGTCAAAGGCAAAAACAATGGCCAAGAATTCCCTCTCTGTTGTTGTGTAGTTCTTTTGAGCATCATCTAAAGTTCTACTAGCATAATGAATGACTCGGAACACATTATCTCTCATCTGTCCCAACACCACTCCTAAAGCCCAATCACTAGCATCACACTTCAAAATGAAAGACTCACTCCAATTAGGCTTGATTAGAATATGAGTAGAGATGAGGGCTTTCTTCAATGCCTCAAACGCTATCAAGCATTCTTCATCAAAAACAAACTTCACATCTTTTTGCAAGAGATTACAAAGTGGCTTTGTAATCTTCGAAAAACCTTCAATGAATCTTCTATAGAATCTCGTGTGACCAAGGAAGCTTCGGATTGATTTCACATTTGTTGGGGGTGGAAACTTCTCTATGGCAACAATCTTGGCTCTATCAACTTCGAAACCATCTCTAGAAACTTTGTGCCCAAGCACAATTCCATCTCTAACCATGAAGTGACACTTCTCCCAATTTAGGACAAGAGAAGTGTCCTTGCACCTTTGTAACACCTTCGTGAGGTTATCCAAATAAGAATCAAAGCTCTTCCCAAAAACCGAGAAGTCATCCATGAATACTTCCATAATGTTTTCAATCAAACCACCAAAAATAGACATCATGTAAAGGCCGTCTTGTGTTGATCCTCTGGGGCTATGACAATTTGGTTGTACCCCGAATACCCATCAAGGAAACAATAATATTCATAGCCCGCCAAACGATCCAACTTTTGATCTATAAAGGGCAAAGGAAAGTGATCTTTCCTTGTAGCCGAATTCAAAGCCCTATAATCAACGTAAACTCGATAACCGGTGGCAACCCTTGTAGCTATAACCTTATCATTCTCATTCTTGACCACGGTCATCCCCCCTTTCTTCGGAACCACTTGGGTAGGACTCACCCATTCACTATCCAATATGGCATAAATCATTCCCGCATCTAACAACTTCAACACCTCTTTTCTCACAACCTATTGCAAGACCGGGTTCAACCTCCTTTGAGGTTGAACCTTAGTACGACAATCATCTTCCAATAATATACGATGCATGCAAATAGATGGACAAATACCTTTGATATCATCAATGGACCAACCAATTACATCTTTAAACTCTCTAAAGACTCACAACAACTTGTCCAATTCGGACTCTGACAAGTGTTGCGACACTATAACAGGGAAAAAAAAAGAGTCGTCATCACCAAGGAAGGCGTATCTTAGGTGATCGGGGAGAGGTTTCAACTCTAGATTGGTGTTTGAAGAAGACTCGACTTTAGTTGAACTCCCACTCTCTCCCGGTTGGTTGATATCAAGGTAATGTATTTCATCCTTCAATGATCCTTGGTTTGCATCCAAATAAGCAATAGACTCTAATAATTCATCACACGCCTCATCCAAGTCGGAATAAGAATAAAAAGAAATTGAGATGATTTCCTCTATAAGATCCTTTGCCATAGATGTAGGCAAAGTGGTGATTAAATTGCATTCCTCATAGGTTGGTTCATCTCCTCGTTTCATAGCATCAAAGATTGAATGAGTGAGGGTCTCTTCATTTACTCTAAAAGTGAGATTCCCATCTTGTACATCAATAAGAGCCCTTCTGGTTGCTAGAAAAGGACGCCCAAGAATGAGGGGCATATCATTGTCCTCCGGCATATCCAAGATAACAAAGTTCGCGGGGAAAATAAATTCCTCAACTTTCACTAACATATATCTTCTACAACTCCTTGAGCATAAGATATGGAACGGTCGGCTATTTGGAGATAAATAGACGTAGGCTTGATCTCCCCAATATCCAATCTCCTAAAGATAGACAATGACATCAAATTTATACTAGCACCAAGATCACATAAGACTTTCCCAAACTTTTGCCCACCAATCACACATGCAATAGTAAAGCTCCCAGGATCCTTTTTCTTCAAATACATTTTCCTTTGAATCACCGCACTAACCTCTTCCGTTAGACTTATAGTTTCAAATGATCCAAATTTTCTTTTGTTAGCAATGGCATCCTTAAAGAACTTCACATATCCGGGCATATCTCGAAGTGCATCAAGCAAAGGTATGTTGATTTGTACCTTGTTGAAAATGTCCAAGAACCTCTTCATCTTTTCATCCACCTTAGGCTTGGCTAGACGATGAGGGAATTGAGCTTTTGTGATTACATCCTTGGTGGGAAGAGGAGCTTCTACTAGCACTTCCTTTGGAACCTCTTTTTGCACTTCTTTCCTTGATTCCTCATCATTAGTTGAAGGCTCTTCATAGGGTATATCTTCCAGAAGAACTTCCTCTTCTTTACTTTCGGATGTGGTTTGATTCTCATAAGCCCTTCCACTCCTCAATGTGATAGCATTGTACCCTTTAGGATTCATCTCCGTGTTGCTTGGAAACTTGCCCGGTGTGTGTTGAGTGGTAGCTTGGTTAGCCATTTGGCTAATTTGACCTCCATCATCTTCACTTGCTTTGTCAAGGAAGTGAGACAATTTTCCAAGGCACTCACATTTTTCCCGATTTGGGTAATGAATGTGCCTTGCTGAGAAGACATTTGAGCTTGATTTGCCAACATTTGTTGGATCATTTGCTCCATTGATGGAGAATTATTTGGCTCTTCAATAACTCCTTGAGAAACGGAGAATCCGGGATGTGGAAATTGAGCATTATTGGAATTTCCGTAGGAGAGGTAGGGATGAGTCCGATTATTGGGATTGTAGGATTGATAACCTCCTTGATGACCATAGGAATTACCTCCTTGTGGCTTCCCTTGAAATCCCCCTTGATAGTTTCCTTGGAATCCTCCTTGAGTTCCTTGAAAATTAAGCTTGTTGAAATTTCCATAGGGTCTTTGGTTCACAAAGCTTACATCTTCATTCTCATTGTATTCATCATTCTCTTGGGCTTGAACCACTTGAACATCTCTTTTCGATCTTCTCTCTTCTTCAAATTCCTTCTTTAGAAGGGTGTATTGTGTAGCCAACTCATCAATCCTTGCATCTTCAATTATAGAATTCACCTTCTTCGTAGGACCTCTCTCCAATGGCCATTGATAACTATTGGCCGCCACCTCTTCTATGATCCGTAGGGCTTCTTTTGCATTCCGGTTCACTAGGCAACCCTCGGATGTAGCATCAACTATGCTCCTCGTGTGTGGAGAGAGTCCACTATAGAAGTTGACTATTTGTTGTGCTTCACTAAAACAGTGTTGAGGGCACTTGCATAGCAAGTCCCTATACCTCTCCCAACCTTCAAATAGTGTCTCATCAAATAGTGTCCCCATGCTCCTTCTTGAAATTATTGGACCGGTGCCTCAAATATTTGGTTTAATAGAGGTAGAGGCTCCTCATTTGCTCTTCGTTCATGCTCATCTAGCCTTGCCCTCATATCTTCAAACTCCTTCATTAGAGCTTCCATATTCGGTAAGTTAGCTCCCATCTCTTATTCTTCAATAGAATTCCTTCTTCTATGCCTTCTTTCAAAGTTTAAGATCAAAGGTTGAACAAGTCTTCCCTTAGACCTTGTGTGCATAAACCTACAAAACAAAAATTAAAAGAAAAACAATGCTTGAATTAGTAACTCAATAACAAAATTGACTATTGAAACTCAAACTAAGCATTCCCCGGCAATGGTGCCAAAAATTGGTCGCTCTCACTTTTGAGGGTGAGAGGACGCAATGATAATTGATGTGTATAATCGAGTCGAATCCACAAGGAATGCAATGGTGTATGAATTTCAACTAGTAATCTAGTTACCTAACTACTATCCAAGCAACCAATTAACATGTTTTTGGGTTTTTTTGCTTAACTAATAACAATGAAAAGTAAGTAACAAGCTTAGAACTTAACTAAACAAGTAACAAGTATGCAAATAACGAGAATTTATTAAGAAATGAAAGTAACTCCAATTATACTTCAATTAGGTCTAAGTGATAGGGATGTAACACTCTAACTAGAATTAGCCATTTTAATCCAATTTCATGTGGGAAACCTCCTAAGTACGACTCACCCAATTCTCATTGCAATGAAATCAAGTAGATTAATGAAAGGCTTAACTCCTACTATGATATCAAGCAATTCATTAACTCCCAATGGATTATGGAGTTCTTTAGCCCTACTATTCTCTAGCATGCAAATCTTTTGATCCTAGCATCTAATCTAAGCCTCCTAAGCTTTAGATCAAACACTTGGTATGCAATTATGGTGATCAATCACAATTACATAATAAAACATAGCCCCAAGAGAAATGAACCTGAAATTAGAAGGTAAATTCATAGATAAAGCCTAAGCCCATCACTTATCTCTAATCTACATATAATTGAAATCACAAAGGAGATTAGCTAGACATGATTAAGGAAAATGAACCATAGAAAATGTATAAAACCATAATCAAAATATAGAGAATTCAATAAGGAAGAGAATGATGGAAGGATCTTCAAATCTTCAACATAAATCTTCAACAATTAATGATAATACCAAAAATGGAAAGAGGGAAATGTTTCTAGGGTTCTAAGATGAATATTCTAGCCTAAGATAACTAATTGGGGAATATTTGGGGTTAATATACATAAATCATTTAGTTTTGGGTCGAGTTAGACCGAGTTGGAACGAACCAATTCGGTCAAGAAACAAGAGGGGATGCCTAGCCGGTAGTTTTGCCAACTGCCGTGCAAACCGCCGCCGATGCTGCAGGTCAGCCACCCTCACGGCGGTTTGGCCGGCGGTCCAACCAGCCGCCGTCCAAACTGCCGGTGCTCCTTACCCCGGTCGGTTCTTCTCTCGTTTGGTTCTTTCTTCGATTCTTTCTTTCCTCTCTTTGAACCGGCTTTTGACTTTTGACTCTCACCTCTTGAAGCCCGAATCTTCCTGTTTTCCGGCCCTCAATCTTTAGATACTTCAATGCTCTTCCAATTTCTACAAAAATAGATCGAAAACCAAAAGAAAACGAGAAAGGTACAAAATATGCTAAAAGTTAAGAAACCCTATCAATTCTAGCATTTAATCACACAAATCAAGCTTTAAGCACATACAAAACACACTTAACATATACATAAAATACGTGTTAATCAAGGTTCATTAGTCCAATTGCACCCCCTTACCACTTTTGCATAAACAAGGAGGAGTTGTACCCATTGCCCAATGCCATGAGCATTTTGGTTACAAACTTTGATGAAAGGGTGAATTGGTATTTGAACACCCCTTTGCATAAGTTGATAATGAGAGCCCGGATGTTCAAGCAAGTGAGGGAAATGAACATTCACTTGGTGAGAGAGGTCGTGAGGAGCTTGGTGAGAGAAGCCGTGTAGAGGAAGAAGATGAAGACATGGAAGAGATGGATGATGAGCCCATGAGAGATGATCAAGGTCCGAGTGATTCTTGTTATGATGAGAGGTTTGAGGCTCTTGAGAGCCGAATGACAAGCATGGAAAGTGGTTTCAAGTCTTTGGATGCCCAAGTCACCGTAATGAGGCAAGAGGTGACTTCAATGAGAGTGACTCAACTTGAGGAGGTGGAAAGAAGTAGAAGAATGGAAAAGCAAGCTACATCGATGATGGAGCTTTTAGAAAGCTTCCGGGATTATCAAATCGGTCAAGGCGTCACTTGGCCACGACCGCCCCCATCATAGCTTGGAGAGTTTGTAAGTGTAATTTAAATTCATTATTTATCTTTCCATCCAAATTCATTTTAGAATTTATTTTCTAAAATAAGTTTGGGGGAGAAGGGTGGGATAACAAATTTAAATTACTTACATTTCATGCCTTTCTATTTTTCTTTAATCTCTCTTGTCTTCTACCTTCTTTGCTCTTGCCTCTTACTCCTAGTTTGAATGGTTGTGATTTGGTGCTCTTCTTGGTGGTTTGCTTGTGTTTACTTGATGGGGATATATTTGCTTTGATTAAGTGGATGGTAATTGTTGGTTTTTGGAGAGGAATTTGTGTTGTGATGGTTGTATATTCTTAGGGTTATTTGGAAGTGTTTTGGTTATTGTTTGTTTGTTTGTTGGTTTTTGAATTTGTTTGGTAGTTTCCTACTTTGTTTTGTTGATTTTTGGAGTTTGATTAGGGGTTAAATGGAAAAACTTACTTGTTAGTTGGTTTGTTGACGAGTTTAGGATAATGAGCTTAAATGATGAAAATTCTTTCTTGTGTGAATGTGGTTGTTGATATGAGCTTATAATGGAGAACTTTTTGGAATTTTTTTTTTCTTGAAAGAATTGAATGTTTGAATTGGATGCTTGCATGCTTAGGTGTGAAGGATCGTGTTTATTTCCTCAAGTGCTTTTGAGTGAGATGCCGATGATTGATGCAAAAAGTAAAAAATATTATTGAAAATTTTCAAGTTAAAGTCGAGCATGATTAGGTTACTTCACTTGAATAGACTCTAGGCAAAAAGCTTGGGAGGATTTTGAGCCTAAAAACTATGCATCTTACATAGTTAATATCCTTTCATGTGAGCTTGATCATGCATTACATTTTCTTTGCTAGAACTTCCCTTGATACTCATGTTAGAAGTGCTACATGTGTGTATAGTTAGGAGATGATTTTAGGCCATCATTTTGTAGCCTATAATCCCTAAACACTAGCCTATCTTTCATTACCATTTTGAGCCTTATAGAGCTTTTTCTTCTAAAACCGGATGATAGTGGGTGAAGGATGGTTAAGGGAATCATGTTGAAAGTTGAAAATTCATGAAGAATGGTGGGTGATGGTGAAGGGTCTTGGAAATTGTTTTGAGTTGAAAGAATATTCCTATAAGCTCAATGATAGAAAAGAAAAGAATAAGAACAAAGTTCTTAGAAAGAAAAAAGGGGTAAGAACAAAGTTCTTACAAGAAAAAGAAAAGAAAAAAAAAGAATGAATAAGAGCATAAAGGAGTGTTTCTTTTGATGTGATGAATTTGGTAGAAGCTTGGGTTTTCATTTGATAAAAAGGAGTTGGATAAGATGGAAGATGAAGAAATTCATACTTAGAAAGGTGAAGAAAGGAGGTGAAGGAACTTAGATGAAAATTTAAGTCACTTAGCCTAAAATTTCGTACCTTAACCAATGTCCCTACATTACAAGCTAAAGAAAGACCTACTTGATCCTAATTTTGTGCACACATGGTAGTATTAGAAACTTGAGTTGATAGGCAAGCTTATGGTCAAAGTTGTGTATTGCATGATTTCGATGAGTGCTTACCCTTTTCCCTATATTGAGTGATCGAGTGATACACACACTTCTTGTGAGGTCTAGGGTTGAATGTGCTTAAGTGATTGAGTTCTAAGCTAAGATAGTGAGTGATTTTATGAATGCTTGGCTTGACTTGATAATTTCATTGAACTAAAATGGTTTTTGAAGTGATATGAGGCATCGATGAACTCAAAATGCACACCCCATACGTGTTAAGTGTTTTGATTGTTTGTTTCATTATTTGGGACGAACAATGGCTTAAGTTTGGGAGAGTGATTAACACGTATTTTATGTGCATGTTGAGTGTATTTTGTATGTGTTTGAGGCTCGAATTAGGTGTTTAAATGCTAGAATTGCTAGGGTTTCTTAACTTGTAGCATATTTTATACTTTTTTCACTTTCTTTCGGTTTTCGATCTATTTTTGTAGGAATTGGAAGAGCATTCAAGTATCCAAGGATCGAGGGCCGGAAATGAGTAAGAAACGAGCTTAAAAAGGTGGAAACTCAAGTTCAAAAGTCAGTTCGGTCGAAGAACGAAGAAAACCGGAAGAAGGAAGCAAGAATTAGATGCTTGCATTGCCTCTTGATTCGGATGATGAGAACTTGCATGAGAGGAACTCCATCACATTGAGGAGTGGGAGAGCTTATGAAAATCAAGCCACATCCGGAAGAAAAGAAGAGGAAGTTCTTGTGGAAGACATACCCTATGAAGAGCCTCCAACCAATGATGAGGAATTAAGGAAATAAGTTCGAAAAGAGGCTCCAAAAGAAGTGTTGGTTGAAGCTCCTCTTGTAACAACCCGGAAAATCCTATAGGGTTTTAATAAAAATCCTAAAAATATTAAGAGAGTTTCCTTAGTCTTTTTAAAGCCAAAGTAGTCTAATGAAAGAAGTTGGGAATTTTGAGGAATTATTTTACGAAACTCCATTTTTCATGTCAACTAATAAAATATTATTTTATTCTCGAGTCTCCAAAACCATCCTGCTTAGTGTCATATTTCTCAGTTCTACTTTTGGAATCCATAGACACTTAAATTTCTAAAATCCGAGTTCGTCTACTCAAAAAAAGCACTTTTTGCAAATGTCCGTGCCGGTTTTTGAAACTCTATAAATAGGAGCCTAGGGCCTTTAGAAATTCATTCTCATCCAAACTCACTTTTATAAAATGAAAAGTTTGCAGAGCTTATCCTGAAGTTTCTTGATCATTAGAAGTCCAAAAGGTACGCCGAAAGAAGCAGGGCGACCCTGGTGAGACGACGATCCTATGGGTATAAGCCGTGACGAGTCACGCGGCCCGGATCGCCGCCGGTAGCCACTGCCGCCGCCGCCTTTCTCTTTTCCCCACTCCGATTCTTGTTTTCTTAGTGTCCACACGTCTGTATCCATGCATGCATTCCAAATATGATTTTGGTTTTCAACAAGTTTCTCCCGTTTTCGTTTTATTTAAAATAAAGTGATATGATCCCCGTCCCCCAAGCTTCGATGCATGCATGTAAGGATTATCGCTTAAAAGTAATGTCGAGGCTCTGAACATTTTTCCCTTCTACTATTTTTGCATCCGGCAGCCCGAAGTTGCCGGAAAAGTCAACCACCGCCGCCGTCCCCCCCATCACCGCCGCCAGCGCCGCCCTCCATAGGGTGGCCCCCGGGCCACCTTTTGTCTTCCGACCCTTTATTCAAGTTGTTCCCGGCATTTCCCTTGCCTACTTAATCGGGAAGGTTTTTCTGATTTCGTCAACTTTTGGTACGACTTTTCTCCGTACCGAATTAAATTCCTTAAATAGTCCGGGTGCTACCCGAATATTATATAAATATTCGTGTAACACCTATTCAGTATATTCTAGCATGTGCTAAAATATCAAACCCATCCGAGTTACGGTTTTCACGCAGTTCTAGAAAATGTCTCCCGATCGGTATTTGTAAAAAGTCCAAACACCTTGCATGGCTGATTTATCAACACCAAAAATCTTCTAAAAATATGTAGAACAATTTTCCCTTTTGTGTCAAAGCCATGCGAACGTCCGAAATATGTTTTCTATTAAATCGGTATTAAAAATCTATTTCTTAGCCGTTAAGACTTTTGAGTTAGGAAATTCCTATTAACGAACCGAGAGTTCCTAAATGTCCTAAAAATCATTATAGGATTATTACCTGCAGAACCCGGAGTTAAAGTCTGACCTGAGAGGCATGCAAACTGAGAAACTGTTGTGTTTGGTAACGGTATGGATTTTTCTTTGATATCTATTCCTTCGGGTTATTAAGCCGATATTATTGAAGTGCAGGCTCGTTTCAAGAGCATTTGTGAATCCTACTTTGTCATTGTTTAAGGCTCTTACTAACGATTGGGCTCTCGGATGACCTCATACGTTAAATCCGAGAGTTGTGCACATGTGTGGGGTTATGTGGAAGAATGCCACTCCCCAATTTGTTTCGGCGATTAGGACACATAGGGTGTCTTGTCCGACGATGGACCTCCGCCATACAACGTATGTATGTCGACTCCATTTGAGAAGGCTTTCTTTGAAAAGCCTAAAAGTGAAAATGGTTGACGTGTGGTCAATGCGTATGAGAGTAAGAGTAACATGAAAAGTATGGAACGTGGTGCCAAATCATACGATGATCATCGTATTGAATGATTCTTTCTATCTCTAACTCTTTGAATTTCCTGCACATTTGAACTCGTGGCGATGATCCCTACTAGGTACAATAGTACTTAGCCCTGTCGAACTTTCTTTGTTTTGCAGAATGAGCGTCGGCGGAGCGTGTGGGACCGGGCGGAAAAGAAAGAGATCGAAGATGAAGGAGTGCTATCTCATTATTGTTTTCAATCAAGTGCATTGGTACGAAGCTCTATTTCCTTTTGAACTTCCGAAACTCGAAACCTCCATTCCAAAACCCTAATCTATTCGAGTCACTATTCTATTCGATTTACTAACTTTACCTTTATGTTATTTACTTACTTACGTTTACGTATCTAACTTCTAACTCCAAACTCTTTCAAAAACCAGGTAAAGTGGGAACGATCACCGCTGTGACTAACACTTTCTAACAGATATGTGCGGATTACCGTCGCTATCTTTATCACTTTCTTTACTTTAACGTCATTTACATTTCAGTCAATATGTGCGGATTACCATCGCTATCTTTATCGCTTTCTTTACTTTAACGTCATTTACATTTCAGTCGATATGTGCGGATTACCGTCGCTATCTTTATCGCTTTCTTTCTTTAACATCATTTACATTTCAGTCGATATGTGTGGATTACCGTCGCTATCTTTATCGCCTTTTTACTTTACGTCATTTACATTTCAGTTGATATGTGCGGATTACCGTCACTGTCTTTACCGCTTATACTATATATATATATATATAACACAGTTGAAGTGCGAATCCTCGCCGCTGTGATTTAAATGCTTCTATACCGCTTTTATACTTACAATTCCGCACTATATAATTGTTCAACTATTGTGCGGTCTGGTCCGCTACGGTTTATCTTACTTTTATCTAACTCTGGTCAGCTGATGGGTGTTGAATAGTCTCTTGGTTTCACTGTGGATTCGATCCTGCTGTAGAGGAGATGCTGCCCAATTTTTCCGGGCAACTAAAAGATAAACTCCTCTAATTAACCAACCCTAAAACGTCTACCCCACCCCCCTGTGGTGTCCCAGTTCTGATTTCGAGGTTGGTGAAATTAGGGGCGTTACAAATGGTATCAGAGCATGTCCGCTCTGGAACCAAAAGACTATTCTTCTGTCGAGTTTAGAATCGTTTCTCTAAAACTCAAAATGTCTGGTTACGTGTTCTCTTTCTTTTCCCCGTCGCCACCATCCGCCCGAGAGGTACAACTCTTCTTTGAGATTTGTGAACTACGTGAATCGCATGCCATTGATTGCTTTACGTATCTTATTTGCAAAAACTTTCATTTCACTAACGCTTTTTCGAAAACCTTATGTGTTGCATCTTATATGTGCATTGCATTGAGCATACCAGGTACACACACACTCGGTCGACTTGGGAAGTGACACCCCAAGGAGAACGAGGGAGTCTGCACAGATCTTGCATCGATATGTATCCTTTACACTAACCATTTTGTAGGCATAGGTACTTCATGCATCCAATCAGAGGGTTTATCGAGAGATTTAGGATGGATGAGATGGTTCGGAGATTTCAGGAGTGCCGGATGAGAGATGACGAGATAGTTGGTGACTTTATTTTTTGATATTCGCGTACTTACTATGACGCCATCGAGGCCGGAGTTTCTGAGATGACCGCAGTACGAGGATTGATGATGCAGTTACCGGGAGATTGGGCTAGCTATGCGGAGTATGTGAGACGTACGAGGGGTTACATAGCCGATGGTCAGTGGGTTGAGACGATTTGCTATCCAGAGTTTGCCGCCTACTTGGCCCTACAGTTCAGCCGATACGGAGCAACACCTCTCACTGTTTCTTCATTTCCGACGCCACAGCCGCTGTATCATGATATCATGACACCTTACCTCATAGACGCTAACACTTGGACCATGGCCGAAGAGGAGTACTACACTGGGACCTATCACCCGACTTCCCCACTTGCGTGAGCCGCCGACATCTAGAGATATCAGGAGTGGATGACGATCAGAAAATCAGTTAGGACACATGTACAGCTGACCGTGCCCCAGACGACAGGGTTTTTGGTGTGGGCACTTTGTGAGCCACCCCTGCCGTGATCTCTGCATTCGCATCCATGCTGCATCATGACTGGTTTACGTGCTTTCAAAACCTTTTATATATGTCGTATTGTATAACCTCCCGAAGGTTTATGCGTTATGATAAAAACCTTACTCTTTCAAAATTTTCATTTACTTCGATTGCATGTTCTGTAATATCCCGCCTATTTAATTAAGTTAAAGTAAGTAATTAATTTATTTTAAGTATTTAATTAGCATACCACTAATTAAATAATAGTGCTCGAGATGAAGCCGTTGTGAAGTAGAATTTAGACCACATTAGTCGAATTAAATTCGAAAATAGAAGCAATGAGCCATTGGCTTTATTATTTGAAAAGGGATCTATCTCTAAGTTTATTTGGGCCCAAACCCATTCAAAATTATAAGACGAGCCATTAAAAATTCATTAACGTATTCTTTTCTTTTTATTATTATTTATTGAGCTCGTCGATATTTGAATACAGTCGAGAATTTATTTGAGTCGAGCCAACAAGAAACAAACGGGCCAAGCCCGACTAGATACTAATTAGTTGTTGGGCCAAGCCCACCAAAATGAAAGAAGCAAGAATAAAAGAAAGAAATTGGGCCAAGGAAGTATTCAATTTCTGCCCATTAATTAATAAGGCCCTATGGCCCAATACAAACTCTGAAAATCCAACAACAGAATATAAGAGGAGCATAACAAATAAAATACATCTCTCATCAGCAACTAAACAAGAATCGAAGTTCAAACAAAATAATAAATAAATAAATGGAATAAAATTACAATTAGATGCAATAATTACAATTGCATGGGGAAAAAAAAAAAGAACCTGCAGCAGCCCAACCTACTCCCATTTTGCCACCCTCATCACTCTAACTCTGAGACTAATACCCTTGAAAAGCTCCAATCCCCAATCTGCAGCCTCATTTTCCTGCCATAGCAATGATGAGAAACCAGCCTCCATTCATATAGCAAAACCCCTCCATTCTCCTGCAACACTCACACACATTAGCAACCAAAACTAGAGCAAGAGAGTAAGAAAGCAGAACTTGAGAGAGAGCAAAAACAAGAAGGAAGTAGAAGGACACCTGCAGCAGATTCAACAGCAAGAGAAGGGATACGGAGAGCAGCCATAACAGCCCTCTTTCCAAGCCTTTCAAGCACCTGAATCCCCTTTTCTTTTAAGGTATCCACCCAACTCCTTCTATGCAAAGATTTAGCCTACTATAACATATCTAAATCACTCTATAAGCAATAGATAACATGCTGAAAAATAAAACATAGGCTGAGTTCGAGGAAGAGAAGGAAAACAAGAAAGAAGAAGGGGGGGAGAAAAAGGAAACTGAAGTAGCAGCTACTGCAGCCCCAGCCCTTTCACACATCCAAAAATTCCCATTTTCATTCCAAGGTAACAATACAAGAAACCCTCTTGAATCTGAGCATGTTAACACCAGAAAACTAAAGTTCTAGATCGACTCTCAACTTAAAGCAATTTGCATGTTCACAGTTCCTTTAAAGAAATTCAACCTGAGTTAAAGTTACTTAAGTCTAGCAAACAAGTTCCTTTTGTTCCATGCTCTTTTTGTTTCAAACCAAGGCTAGAGCTACTAAATAGAAAAGCATGCTAAAACCAGAAGCATCTCAAGTTAACAAACATTCCTAAGCACTTCATGAGGCTCTAAGAGCTGTACCTCTGTCCAGAAACTAAAGTTCCAACACAAAACTCACTAGAAATAAACGGATGCGATTTTAGTGAAGCATAAAAGAACCCAAGATATCATTCAAACAAGCACCAGAAAGACACTTCAATCACAACGAGATTTTGCATAAAACAAGCCCCTAACTTCAACACATTAAGCACACAAGCATAAGAGTGCCACATATTCCTAAAGCATACCTGCTCTAAATCAGAAAAATGCTACAATCCAAAATTTTCTTTTAAGCATTAAGCAATCAGTCGAAATTTAACTAAGTAGCGAAGGGCGTTACCGAAGCGAGGGATTTTCCCCTCACCGTTTGAAGTCGAGTCGCAGCAGCGGGCGATCCTAGAGCTCTCGACGACTGTCGACAGCGAAGACGGAAAATCCACAGCAACGATGACGATGACGTCCGAGGACGCTGCAGCAGCGCCGACGTCTTCATCATCGTCGAACCTGCAAACAAAGAACAAAAGCAATAATAGTAATAAAGATTAATAAAATCATAAATAAAACCTATAGCTAATAGAAAGAAGCGAGCATCGCCGAAATCGAAAGGAGGAGAGATGGAGGGGCGAATGTCTCCTAATTTTCAGAAAATAGGATTTTGATGTTGGCGATCGTGGAGACGATGCCGGTCAACCGTGGGAGTTGCGCTGCTCATAGCACACGTCGGAGAAGGCAGAGCGCCATCAGACTGAAGCTGAGGCCGATGCAGAGGCGGCGCCATCTCCACCATGGCTAACAGAAAAGGAGCGACTGGGAGCCCGAAATCAGCAACGGAAGCATGCTGATTGGAGGGATTCTCACCGGGAGGATCGAAGAGGGAGTGGTGCTGCCCAATCTTCAAAAGTTAGGGCTCCAAATTTGGGGAGAATCGTACAACAGAGAGAGATGTAGCGCCGGCACACCGGCGATGGATAACGCCGGCGGCCAGCGAATCGAAGGGCGAGAACGGCGATAATCGGCGAGGGCGATCGAAGATCGAAGATTGAAGATGGAGAAAAGATCGCAGAGATGAAGGGGACTACGTTCGAACGAGCGAGAGAGAGAGAGGAGGCGAGATGGGTTTATTTCTAGTTGACCCGGGTCGGGTCGGGTCTGGGTCGAGCCGGGTCCGGGTCGGTAGACGGGCCGGACTGAATGCTGGGCTGAAAAGAAGGCGGGCCGAGGGAGGTGCTGGACCGGGCCTATCATCAGTGGGCCACAGATTAATTATGCTCTTGTGGATCAGAATTTATCTAATTACATCCAACCCAACAGTTTATTAAATAGCATAAAATACCATCAATTAAATTACAGTTTTATGACGAAATTTCCAACCCAAGTAATTAATTAAATTTTTATAATTTAACCAAGAGTTAAAATAATTCCGAGTTAAGTTATTTTCTAGAGCTAATTAATGCAGATAATCAGTTATAGCCAAGAATCGAGAAGCCTCTCAATTAAGTAAGAAGAACTTTAATGATAATAAGTATTAAAGTGGATTCTTAATAATTTAAATAGCAATAGTAGCAATTCAATTAAGCCGATTAGCAAATTAAGAATCTCATTTCGATTCTTTTAATTAAGGTCAAGCGCCAGGAGACCGTAGCGGCGGAAGCACCTCAGTTGAGTAAAAAGAGAAGACAAGCTGTCGAGGTGGGCTTTCTAAAATAAAAGAGGTTTATTAGCTAAAGTTAGTTCTTTTTAAAGAATTGTCATGCCATAAAGTTTTCAAGTTTATGTATGATGCCTATCTGTTATGGTTTTGCCAAGTTTATAAGAATCGAATTCGGGTCCTTGTAAGATAGCGATCTTACTTGGATTAACGTGCACGCAGTGGCAGGCCACCTTAGCGAAGGTGTGTCTGTCTGGTATCCGTGGAAGGTGTACAACTTCCCGGATGCAAGTAAGTTCGGATATGGCTGATTACTAAAGAACATAGACTGCAGTCGCTTTAAGTTTCAAGTGTTTTAGTACACATAGGCCTTTTTCTAAAACCCTATGTGATACTCTTGCATGGCTGACAATTAAAGAAAATATTTTGGCAACGTGTCCACTGGGTACCTAGAGTACTCAGCCCTGTACATATTTCCCATGTACAGGTTGAGCGAATCGGAGTGAAGTGGCCGGTGGATCTTTTGTCGAGTCTAAGAAGTTGAAGTCTCTTGGTGGTGCATGTCCTCATACATGCATCCGTTTTCGCTGTGCTACTCAATGTCATTCGATTTGGTTGTAAATTAAGTTAGAATGATGACGTCATCATCGTACTCTGTTCACTTCTTATGTTTTGGATTCCAAACTTCTTTGTCAAGATCGAGTCAAGTTCATTATTCACTTTTTATTTCCTAATTGTTGTTTCTTTTCCTTAAGCCACAAATTACCGAGCTAAGCTATTAATTAGCGAAGCGCGGTCGTGACAGAGTGGTATCAGAGCATTAGGTTGCTCTGAAACCCGAGAGTCTTCGTCTTCTTCGAATAAAGTCTAGATTTGATTCTCTAGACCTATAGAGTCCTTCGACAAAAGCTCGGCACTTCACTACATCGCGCTCAACCAAGGGAAAAGAAAGGTAACGTTTCCAAGTATAAGAATTTTATCTCTTGAAGTTGTCATGGGAACATGAGTCAAGAACTTTTAGAGAACATAGCTCGCTTGAATTAAGTACTCACATTCTCACTAAGCTAAGATAGTGCTCGAAGAACGGAATTCTCCAACCTCGATAGTGAAGCAAGAAGACATGGGAACTGTGCTACAAGGTAAGAGGAAGTTGAAGCATCAAGCGTGATGCCAACTCGATGGCATGTGACGACTTTTGAATATTATACTTAAGTGAAAAGGCGCGCTTACAAATCTCCTTTAAAACCAAACTCGTAACAATATAGCAATGAAAAGAAAAGAAAAACCCAAGAATCAAAGTTAGTAATACAACGAGAGTGAGCCCACTCAAAACCTTAAAACCAAGAACCAAGAGCAAGTAAGAACCAAATAATAAGTACCAAGGAAAGGAAAAGATGCAAGATAAGAAATGTGCATAGAAGAGCCACCTAAATAGTAATATACCCTTGATTTAGTAGCAATGATTCGATATTTTTACTTGTATTAGAACCTGATTAGAACCTTGTTTCCGTTCGTTTTATGTAGATGGCGAGCCGCGTATTCACCCATAGAAGACCTCTCCTTCCCCGAGCCACACCAGAGGAGATCATCCGCTACTACCGGACCTACTGTATGTGCTACGGTGATGACATAGGCCAGTTCTTGGCTACCTACCTGCGGTTGTGGAAGGATGCCCACGCCCATGGAGTTACGGAGGTCAAGGGGATCACACAGCTAGCTGAGCTCCTGCCACCTGACTGGCAGGTGTGGGTCCGAGACTTGGTTCCGACGTATATTCGTCGGGATGAGTCAACTGACGAGACTGTAGGAGACTTCTTGGGCTTCATCAGCACCTTACAGATGAGCTTCATTTACTACGGAGCGGATGCTAGAGGACCGTACCGCGATGCTAGAGCGAGCTCACCTATCCCGGAGGCACCTCACATTCAGGCTATCTCATCTGGAGATGGCAGTTCGGTCGGCACAACTACCATGGACCGCTGTGTTGGCCTGATTCGAGATGGAGATCGGGCAAAAGGCCCCGGTCATCATAGACAGTGATGAGGAGCTCATCCGTGCCGCCACGGCTGTGGAGACATCGATACGACCTCTGATAGAGGAGGTCACTGCATTCGAGGAGAGTTTTACCGATCTCCTCCGCCGTCAGGGGGAGAGATCTCGTGCGATAAGTGAGGACTTGGTAGGATTGCGAGCTCAGCGGGAAGAGCTCGATCGGGAGAAGGAGAGAGTATGGCGGGAGGGCCTCACGGAGCTCGAGCGTGTGATTGAGGATGCGACTAGGATGATGCAGGGTGACGGTGATGAGGAGTCTGAGCAGCGCAACCGACGACTTCACGATGAGTACGTTCGCCGTATGGGCGAGTTTGAGAGACGCCGTGAGGAGGGGCCACACCTTGCTGCGATGAGGCTAGCTAAGTACAGGGCACAGTTTGTGGTGCAGGATCGCCGCATAGAGGAGCTGAGATAGCCCGAGGCGGAGGTTGAGCCCCGGCAAGAGGCTGAGGAGGAGGAGGATCCCGAGGAGTTAGAGCCGGTGGTTCAGCTCAAGGGAGCAGCCGAGCCAGAGCCGGCAGTAGGGCCCGATGTTGAGATTGAGCATTGGGATGACTGGATAGATCCAGCAGAGTTCGAGGATGATCACGACGAGGATGATCTGGATGAGGGATTCCCGATCGAGTTTGGTGATTTTGAGGAGGATGATGAAAGGTTTGATGGTGGTAACGACTCTGGGAACGAGTCGTGTTTGACCTCATTAGATTCTGAGGATGATTGGTAGATGTTAGTTGTATCTGTTTTGTGCGGTCAGGAACGGATCCTTGTTGATCGTCCTAACCTTATTTTAGTCATTTTGTACTGGGATCGTTGACCTTTAAAAAAGGCCGTCCCATAGACTCTAGTACTTCATATTTTGTATTGTTATGTTTTGAACAGAATCGTATGATGTAAACGATCCGTAAGCTGTATTTGAACTTGCTCTTATTATTAGTAGTGAAAGTCCTCAAGGAGGCAATTTTCCATATCATTATTTGCACTTTACACTAGTAGTGTGATCCATCATATTTTGACTTACAAAATATTTTAAGCGACGTTTATGGTCCCAAAAATGAAAGAAAGAAAATGAAAATGACTGACACACTATGTGCATATCATCGAGCATGCGAGCATTATTCCGAAATAATTGTAAGCTTACAATTTCTTATTTATCAACTTATCAGGATGCCGCCAAGAACTAGGGGAGGTAACAACGGAGGCCGCACCGGGGGAAAGAATGGACAAGGAAGCGGGCGCGGTGACGCTCCGCCGCCTCCTCCGCCCGATCGAAGGGTGGAAGAGCTATTCCTAAGGCAAAACCCACCCGTGTTCAACGGGATGGGAGATCCATCAGAGGCTGTGACCTGGATACGCGCATTGGAGCGCATCTTTAACTTTTTGGGCTGCACTGACCGTGAGCGTCTGACTTGCGTAGCCTTTCAGCTGGCTGGGTCAGCCGATTTTTGGTGGGAGGCAAGGCAAAAGATCATGACTGCTGAACAACACGAGAATCTCACTTGGGAGCAGTTTAAGGTGGCACTGTACGACAAGTACATCCCTAAGAGCTACCGAAAGAAGAAAGAGGCAGAGTTCTATAACCTCAAGCAGGGGAAGATGTCAGTGACTGAGTATGACCGACTTTTTTGCTACATGGCACGGTATGCCCCCGATCAAGTGGATACCGACGAAAAGATGGCGCAAAAATTTCATGCCGGTCTGAGTCCCGAAATAAAGATGACTCTGGCAATTCTTGGGGGACTTTCATACCCCAAAACTTTGAGCTGCGCACTCGATGTTGAGGCGGCAATGCCAGTAGAGAAACCTGCCTCTACTCATGCTCCGCTGCAAACTCACTCCCAACCGCAACCCGATAAGAACAAGTGCAAATGGGATAGCAACCATGGTGGTCAGCGCGCCAAGAAGCCGTGGCACGGGCAATAGCAGCAGCAACGCCCACAGAATTACGGGAGGCAGAATAATCCCGGGCAGTCAGGTGGCTACGCACCAAAGCCTCCTCCATGCCCCAAGTGCAATCGGACACATGCCGGCGTCTGCAAGGCTGGCAGCGAAGGTTGCTACATCTGTGGTCAGAAAGGCCACTATGCCAACGGCTGCCCCAACCGGCAACAAGGGTCGAGCAAGGGACCTAATCAGCAAAGTCGCACCCCACAGCTGCCACCACCGCCACCCCCACTGCCCCCGCAACACCAGCAGTTTCAGCAATACAGGCAACAGCAGCAGAACGCAAGGTCTTACGCGTTAAAGCAGAAGCAACCCGAAAAGAACCAGCCTGAAAAGAGTCAAGGCAACCTGGCAGGTATGTGTCAATTACTTGGCATACCTGTGATAGTCTTGTTTGATACGGGTGCTTCACATTCTTTCATCACTAAAACATGTGTAGAAAAGTTGAGTTTGAAAGTAGAACCATTAAAAGCTGATTTGAATGTCACATCACTGATAGGAGGAACCCTAGCTCTTACGTACGTTGTTCGAACCTAGAACTCGAGATAGGTTCGCTTAAGTTCCATACGAACAAATTGAGCATTATGCCTATGAAAGATGTAGATATAATCCTAGGAATGGATTGGCTAGCCGAAAACTATGCCACAATCCTGTGCAACGAAAGGCAAATTTCATTCCAAACCCCGGGAAGGGAACCAACAAAATTCCATGGGATTACATTGAAAAAGAAAAAGGCGATCATCTCGGCATTGCAAGCTGCTACCATGATAAGAAAAGGATACCCTGCATATCTCGTCTACTTGAATGAAGAACATAATGTTGAAAGAAAAGTCGAGGATGTAGAAATTGTGCGTGAATTCCCAGACGTATTTCCTGACACCTTGCCAGGATTACCACCAGACAGAGAGATAGAGTTCACGATCGACCTTGAACTTGGAGCAGCACCGGTATCCAAAGCACCGTATAGAATGGCCCCGAAGGAATTGGAAGAGCTCAAAATGCAGCTTTAAGAACTTTTGGATCTAGGTTTCATTAGACCTAGTGTATCGCCTTGGGGAGCACCAGTACTCTTTGTAAAGAAAAAGGATGGCACGTTGAGGATGTGTGTGGATTACCGAGAATTGAACAAGCTCACACTCAAGAACAAATACCCTTTACCCAGAATCGATGAT
Organism: Mentha longifolia; assembly: GCA_001642375.2. NCBI lineage: Eukaryota > Viridiplantae > Streptophyta > Magnoliopsida > Lamiales > Lamiaceae > Mentha > Mentha longifolia. The sequence goes on along the minus strand of CM038111.1, from coordinate 26,638,143 downwards.
TTATTCGATCAACTTAAGGGTGCTAGTGTGTTCTCCAAGATAGATTTGAAGTCGGGATATCACCAATTGAAAATTCGACCTAGTGATGTACCTAAAACGGCTTTCCGAACAAGGTACGGTCACTATGAGTTCGTAATTGTACCATTTGGGTTCACAAATGCACCCGCGGTATTCATGGATCTCATGAATCGCGTGTTTCATCCCTATCTCGACAAATTTGTGTTAGTCTTCATAGATGATGTACTCGTCTATTCGAAGAGCAAGGAAGAACACGAAGAACACTTGAGAGCTGTTCTCGGAACCCTTAGAAAAGAGAGATTATATGCCAAGTTCAGCAAGTGTGAGTTCTGGCTCAACGAAGTAACCTTCCTTGGACACATTGTGTCATCTGAAGGGATCAAGGTGGATCCTGCAAAGGTCGAAGCGGTACAGAATTGGAAATCACCAATGACTCCTAATGAAATTCAAAGTTTCTCAGGGTTGGCTGGCTACTATCGAAGATTCATCGAAGGATTTTCCAAGATCGCAAGGCCGATGACGCAACTGCTTAGGAAGGGGATCAAGTTTACTTGGACCCCCGAATGTGAGGCGAGCTTCCAAACCCTGAAGGTGAAGCTGACGACTGCACCAATTCTGGCAGTCCCTGAGCCAGACAAGAGCTACGTGGTTTATACAGACGCCTCGAAAAATGGACTTGGTTGTGTATTGATGCAAGATGGGCGAGTGATTGCTTATGCTTCACGGCAGCTCAGACCACATGAACTAAACTACCCAACGCATGATCTTGAACTAGCGGCAGTCGTACACGCTTTGAAAATTTGGAGACATCATCTCTATGGAGTTCGGTGTGAAATTTTCACTGATCACAAAAGCCTCAAGTATTTCTTCGAGCAAAGAGACCTCAACATGAGACAGAGGAGATGGCTCGAATTGGTTAAGGATTATGACTATGGTATTAACTACCACCCGGGTAAAGCTAATGTTGTTGTTGATGCTCTGAGTCGAAAATCCCAACCAGAGCTAGCATACCTTCTCACTGGTGAGGGTGTGCTTGTTAAGGAATTTCAGAAATTGCATTTGGAGATAGTACCTCCACGTGAGACGATAGAAGGAATTATCGCCACCATGACGATAACGCCCGACTTGAGAAGTAGAATCGTTGATGAGCAAAGAAAGGATGAGGCGCTCGAGAAGGTACGTTTGAAGGTGAGATCGAATGATGCTGGAGATTATCATGAGGAAGCTGATAATGCAATTACTTTCAAAGGAAGGCTATGCATACCACACAAAGAAGAGCTTCGAAAAGAGGTTTTGAGTGAAGCCCATGACACGCCATATACTGCTCACCCCGGAGGCACCAAGATGTACCGAGATCTGAAAGGGAAATTTTGGTGGGAAGGCATGAAGAGAGATATAGCCTCTTATGTGGAGAGATGTCTGACGTGCCAGCAAGTGAAGGCACTACATCAACGACCACATGGGAAGCTGCAACCTTTGGACATTCCACAATGGAAGTGGGAGCACATCACTATGGATTTTGTGACTGGTCTGCCCAAATCGAGGAAAGGAAACACTGCCATTTGGGTGATAGTGGATCGACTCACGAAATGCGCTCATTTTATTCCTGTCCCTGTCACCTACGGCTCCAACAAACTAGCTCAATTGTACGTACGAGAAATCGTGCGATTACACGGGGTGCCAGTGTCAATCACGTCAGATCGGGACACAAAATTCACATCTAGATTCTGGGTAAGCATGCAGCGAGAGCTTGGTACCCAATTGAATTTTAGTACAGCTTTCCACCCACAAACCGATGGTCAGTCAGAAAGAACCATTCAGATTCTCGAGGATATGTTACGAGCTGTGATACTCGATAGAGGTGGAGAATGGGAGTCGATCTTGCCTCTAGCCGAATTTACTTACAACAACAGCCATCAGGCAACCATCGGTATGGCACCATATGAAGCTTTGTACGGGAAGAAGTGCAGATCGCCACTGTACTGGGATGAAGTAGGCGAGAGAAAGAACTTAGGTCCGGATGCAATCAACGAAATGATCGAGATAGTACGACAAATCAAAAGCAGGATGAAAGAAGCTCAGGGTAGGCAGAAATCGTATGCCGATACCGAAGAACCGAGTTGCAGTTTGATGTAGGAGATAAGGTTTTTCTGAAAGTAGCCCCTTCGAGAGGAATAACTAGATTTGGAATTAAGGGCAAGTTAAAACCTCGTTTTATCGGACCCTACGAAATCCTAGAGAGAGTGGGACAAGTAGCGTACAAGTTGGCGCTGCCGCCAAACCTCGGAGATGTCCATAACGTTTTCCATGTGTCCCAACTAAGAAAGTATGTGTTTGATCCCAAACATGTATTGCACCAAGAAGAGATGATCTTAGGACCAGACCTAAGTTATGAAGCCAAACCCGAAGCCATTTTGGACCGGAAGGTTCAACAACTTCGAAATAAGTCGCTTACCTCAGTTAAGGTGCTATGGAGACATCACGGACAAGACGAAGCTACCTGGGAACTCGAAGACAAAATGAAGGAAAAATACCCAGAACTTTTCCAAGAAGGTATGCAAATTTCGGGACGAAATTTTCGTAAGGGGGGTAGGATGTAATATCCCGCCTATTTAATTAAGTTAAAGTAAGTAATTCATTTATTTTAAGTATTTAATTAGCATACCACTAATTAAATAATAGTGCTCGAGATGAAGCCGTTGTGAAGTAGAATTTAGACTACATTAGTCGAATTAAATTCGAAAATAGAAGCAATGAGCCATTGGTTTTATTATTTGAAAAGGGATCTATCTCTAAGTTTATTTGGGCCCAAACCCATTCAGAATTATAAGACGAGCCATTAAAAATTCATTAACGTATTCTTTTATTTTTATTATTATTTATCGAGCTCGTCGATATTTGAATACATTCGAGAATTTATTTAAGTCGAGCCAACAAGAAACAAGCGGGCCAAGCCCGACTAGATACTAATTAGTTGCTGGGCCAAGCCCACCAAAATGAAAGAAGCAAGAATAAAAGAAAGAAATTGGGCCAAGGAAGTATTCAATTTCTGCCCATTAATTAATAAGGCCCTATGGCCCAATACAAACTCTGAAAATCCAACAACAGAATATAAGAGGAGCAAAACAAATAAAATACATCTCTCATCAGCAACTAAACAAGAATCGAAGTTCAAACAAAATAATAAATAAATAAATGGAATAAAATTACAATTAGATGCAATAATTACAATTGCATGGGGAAAAAAAAAAAGAGCCTGCAGCAGCCCAACCTACTCCCATTTTGCCTCCCTCATCACTCTAACTCTGAGACTAATCCCCTTGAAAAACTCCAATCCCTAATCTGCAGCCTCCTTTTCCTGCCATAGCAATGATGAGAAACCAACCTCCATTCATATAGCAAAACCCCTCCATTCTCCTGCAACACTCACACACATTAGCAACCAAAACTAGAGCAAGAGAGTAAGAAAGCAGAACTTGAGAGAGAGCAAAAACAAGAAGGAAGTAGAAGGACACCTGCAGCAGATTCAACAGCAAGAGAAGGGATACGGAGAGCAGCCATAACAGCCCTCTTTCCAAGCCTTTCAAGCACCTGAATCCCCTTTTCTTTTAAGGTATCCACCCAACTCCTTCTATGCAAAGATTTAGCCTACTATAACATATCTAAATCACTCTATAAGCAATAGATAACATGCTGAAAAATAAAACATAGGCTGAGTTCGAGGAAGAGAAGGAAAACAAGAAAGAAGAAGGGGGGGAGAGAAAGGAAACTGAAGTAGCAGCTACTGCAGCCCTAGCCCTTTCACACATCCAAAAATTCCCATTTTCATTCCAAGGTAACAATACAAGAAACCCTCTTGAATCTGAGCATGTTAACACCAGAAAACTAAAGTTCTAGATCGACTCTCAACTTAAAACAATTTGCATTTTCACAGTTCCTTCAAAGAAATTCAACCTGAGTTAAAGTTACTTAAGTCTAGCAAACAAGTTCCTTTTGTTCCATGCTCTTTTTGTTTCAAACCAAGGCTAGAGCTACTAAATAGAAAAGCATGCTAAAACCAGAAGCATCTCAAGTTAACAAACATTCCTAAGCACTTCATGAGGCTCTAAGAGCTGTACCTCTGTCCAGAAACTAAAGTTCCAACACAAAACTCACTAGAAATAAACGGATGTGATTTTAGTGAAGCATAAAAGAACCCAAGATATCATTCAAGCAAGCACCAGAAAGACACTTCAATCACAACGAGATTTTGCATAAAACAAGTCCCTAACTTCAACACATTAAGCACACAAGCATAAGAGTGCCACATATTCCTAAAGCATACTTGCTCTAAATCAGAAAAATGCTACAATCCAAAATTTTCTTTTAAGCATTAAGCAATCAGTCGAAATTTAACTAAGTAGCGAAGGGCGTTACCGAAGCGAGGGATTTTCCCCTCGCCGTTTGAAGTCGAGTCGCAGCAGCGGGCGATCCTAGACCTCTCGACGACTGTCGACGGCGAAGACAGAAAATCCACAGCAACGACGACGATGACGTCCGAGGACGCTGCAGCAGCGCCGACGTCTTCATCATCGTCGAACCTGCAAACAAAGAACAAAAGCAATAACAGTAATAAAGATTAATAAAACAATAAATAAAACCTATAGCTAATAGAAAGAAGCGAGCATCGCCGAAATCGAAAGGAGGAGAGATGGAGGGGCGAATGTCTCCTAATTTTCAGAAAATAGGATTTTGATGTTGGCGATCGTGGAAACGATGCCGGTCAACCGTGGGAGTTGCGCCGCTCACACCACACGTCGGAGAAGGCAGAGCGCCATCAGACTGAAGCTGAGGCCGATGCAGAGGCGGCGCCATCTCCACCATGGCTAACAGAAAAGGAGCGACCGGGAGCCCGAAATCAGCAACGGAAGCACGCTGATCGGAGGGATTCTCACCGGGAGGATCGAAGAGGGAGTGGTGCTGCCCAATCTTCGAAAGTTAGGGCTCCAAATTTGGGGAGAATCGTACAACAGAGAGAGATGTAGCGCCGGCACACCGGCGATGGATAACGCCGGCGGCCAGCGAATCGAAGGGCGAGAACGGCGACAATCGGCGAGGGCAATCAAAGATCGAAGATTGAAGATGGAGAAAAGATCGCAGAGATGAAGGGGACTGGGTTCGAACGAGCGAGATAGAGAGAGGAGGCGAGATGGGTTTATTTCTAGTTGACCCGGGTCGGGTCGGGTCGGGTCCGGGTCGAGCCGGGTCCGGGTTGGTAGACGGGCCGGACTGAATGCTGGGCTAAAAAGAAGGCGGGCCGAGGGAGGTGCTGGACCGGGCCTATCATCAGTGGGCCACAGATTAATTATGCTCTTGTGGATCAGAATTTATCTAATTACATCCAACCTAACAGTTTTATTAAATAGTATAAAATACCATCAATTAAATTACAGTTTTATGACGAAATTTCAAACCCAAGTAATTAATTAAATTTTTATAATTTAACCAAGAGTTAAAATAATTCCGAGTTAAGTTATTTTCTAGAGCTAATTAATGCAGATAATCAGTTATAGCCAAGAATTGAGAAGCCTCTCAATTAAGTAAGAAGAACTTTAATGATAATAATTATTAAGGAGGATTCTTAATAATTTAAATAGCAATAGTAGCAATTCAATTAAGCTGATTAGCGAATCAAGAATCTCATTTTGATTCTTTTAATTAAGGTCAAGCGCCAGGAGACCGTAGCGGCGGAAGCACCTCAGTTGAGTAAAAAGAGAAGACAAGCTGTCGAGGTGGGCTTTCTAAAATAAAAGAGTTTTATTAGCTAAAGTTAGTTCTTTTTTAAAGAATTGTCATGCCATAAAGTTTTCAAGTTTATGTATGATGCCTATCTGTTATGGTTTTGCCAAGTTTATAAGAATCGAATTCGGGTCCTTGTAAGATAGCGATCTTACTTGGATTAACGTGCACGCAGTGGCAGGCCACCTTAGCGAAGGTTTGTCTGTCTGGTATCCGTGGAAGGTGTACAACTTCCCGGATGCAAGTAAGTTCGGATATGGCTGATTACTAAAGAACATAGACTGTAGTCGCTTTAAGTTTCAAGTGTTTTAGTACACATAGGCCTTTTTCTAAAACCCTATGTGATACTCTTGCATGGCTGACAATTAAAAAAAATATTTTGGCAACGTGTCCACTGGGTACCTAGAGTACTCAACCCTGTACATATTTCCCATGTGCAGGTTGAGCGAATCAGAGTGAAGTGGCCGGTGGATCTTTTGTCGAGTCTAAGAAGTCGAAGTCTCTTGGTGGTGCATGTCCTCATACATGCATCCGTTTCCGCTGTGCTACGCAATGTCATTCGATTTGGTTGTAAATTAAGTTAGAATGATGACGTCATCATCGTACTCTGTTCACTTCTTATGTTTTGGATTCCAAACTTCTTTGTCAAGATCGAGTCAAGTTCATTATTCACTTTTTATTTCCTAATTGTCGTTTCGTTTCCTTAAGCCACGAATTACCGAGCTAAGCTATTAATTAGCGAAGCGCGGTCGTGACATGTTCCCCACCCCCTTTTCAAAATCTTTAAAATTTTGCATGTCTAACTGCGTTATTTTTTCAAAAAAATGTCAAAACCTTTTGCTTATATGTTATAAACCAAGCATGCTTATGTGTGAATCATGATTATTGAAATTGTGCTAACAAACTACTCGTTATGATGAGAAAGGAACGGAGTTGTGAACGGTAGTGATAATCGGAATGTGTTGTCTCGTATTATGATTATTAAGATTTTGCTAACGATTTACTCGTTATGATGAGAGAGGAAATTGAGTTGTGAATGGTTGTGATGTCAAAATATGTTGTATTATGTTTCCCTTACCGTTATTAACCAACTGTGCCGACACTTATGAGATCTAAACAAGTTTGTGATGTTGAAATACAGTTAGACAGACCAACTTAACCATGGCCCATAGAGGAAACAACCACGGGGTAAACCTAGATACCGCTAGAAACGATGAGTGTTTCCGTAGGCAGAGTCCACCATCCTTTGATGGTCTAGGCGACCCTAACGACGCTGAGAGATGGGTACGAGCAATGGAAAAGATCTTCGACTATATCAAGTGTCCCGAGGCTGATAAACTTGCTTTCGGCATCAATCGACTATCCGATGAGGCCGACTTTTGGTAGGAATCTATTAAGAGAACCATCTCGCCAGAACAGTGGGAGAACTATACTTGGGAGGAGTTCAAGAACGAACTTTATGGGAAGTACGTCCCAGATTGCTACCGTCAGAATCGTTAGAACGAGTTCTGGAATTTGTGCTAAGGTGATGAGACGGGACCTAGCATTGAAGAGATCAATCGGGACTTGCAGCTCGGAGGAGCAGTGACGAGATAAAGAGCCAAGAAGCTGCAAGGATATTTGCAATGCTACATTCTGAAGAGATTGGAAGATGAAAGAACCGGATGTCATCATTTCAAATTGGTGAACTTCACAAGTGTAGAAGATGATATTTCAGAGAGCCATTAAAAGAGGAATCAAAACTGAACTTATATTTATTTTATTTTAGGCCCAATTATCACAACATGTTTAGGTGATTAATTGACCCATTTTTTTAGGCCCATTACTTGGTATTTTCGGCCTTCTTAGATTAGTATTTATACTAATTTTCGTTCATTACTTAGACAGACTTGATTGAATGAAAACATCTTCACGCTATTCTCTTGTCTCACAAAAAAACTGAAGAGTTCTTGGTAGGGTTTGTCGTTGGCACTTCAAACTTGAACTTCAACTGACTCGTTCGTGATATATCGTAGTATCCGGGTTAGTCGAGCCATGAATATTGCTTGATAATCACGTTTCGGATCCTTGTAGATTCGAGGTTCGATTATGGTAATTTTCACCCTTTAATTTTTGAATTTTGTTAAACCTTTGTTTGATTGTCGTTCCTAGCCATCCCTCATCTTTCATACATCCCGAAAATCCATTACCCATCGTTCGTATAACCATCATATCTCAGAAAACCGTAGTTTAATTCTAGATCCGTTTTGAAACCCTAGTTCTGTCCCGAAAATGACCACCCAAGCCAAATCGAAAACTACTCGTGCATTTTTGCTAAATTTTGGATATGTTCTTCATAACCCTAAGTTGTAACTCATGCTAAATTTTAAGCTTAATCGGAATTGAATTACTTACGTTACTGTCGACGCCTATTCAGTATATTTGTGGGTAGATTTCAGGGAATTATCATTCAATTTTCATAGTTGTAATTTGGATTGAATCTTTCGTATCTGACGTTGTTCGATTCTTAGCTTCCATGTATATTGTGATCGCATCACAAGGGAAGTGCACCGTTTCTGAATATGACCGCCTTTTCAACTGACTATCTCGTTACGCTCCGACTGTAGTCAATACCGATCACAGCCGTGCCGAGAAGTTTCGCCGAGGCCTCCATCCCGAGATCAGCAACCCGTTGGCAAGTCATAACACTCTCACTTATGCCCAGACACTCGGACGTGCCTTGGAGATCGAGTCACTTCTACTAAAGGAAAGAGAAAGAGCTACTGAACCACACCAAACTTTCGATCCGAACCACGGGAAAAGAAAATGGGATGCCAGGAACAACAACAACCAAGGAAACCGAAATGGACCACCGCAGAATCCATGAAATCAACCACCGCAACGATTCAAAGCACCCCAAACCATGGCACCATGGTGCCAAGCCTGCAAGAGTAATCACCCTGGCACTTGTCAAAAGAGAAGAGTCATCGAGTGCTTCAACTGCCGCAAGTTGGGACATTACTCAAGAGAGTGCAAGCTACCCCAACAAAATCAACGCTTTCCGAACCCACCGCCACTACCACCTCGCAACGTCCCTGGTAACCCCAGAAACCAGCGCCCGCCGCCCCGACCATTTCAGCAAGCTTGCGCATACGCCCTCAATGGTGATTAGGCTGCGCAGTCACCCGAGAACCTAGCAGGTATGATCCAACTCAACGACATACCCGTTTTAGCATTATTTGATATAGGCGCCTCCCATTCGTTCATTTCACAACGAGCGTGCGATACCCTAGCCATAGTACCAACCACGATAGAAGTCCCACTCCAAATTAGCATACCATCTGGGATGTCCATGATCACCGACCGCACCCATATAGCCCAACCCTTAAAGATAGGTGAACAAGAATTCTCAGCCGACCTGTTCGTTATCATCATGATGGAGTTCGACATTATTCTCGGGATGGACTGGTTAGAAAAGAACGGAGCCACCATCAACTGCTACAAAAGGGAAATATCTCTTCAAGGTCCTGGACCCAACCGAGTAAACTTTCAAGGAACGAGGACTGGAACAAGGATACCGATCATCTCTGCGATGAAAGCAGTGTCCACTATGCGAAAAGGGACCAGCCAGTGCTTCTGGGTAACGTTAGAAGAACCGCCAAGCCAAGATGAGCCGATCCATGCCATACTTGTTGTTCATAATTTCGTAGACGTCTTCCCCGCTGAATTGCCCGGATTGCCCCTGGATAGCCAAATCGAGTTCCCGATCGACCTTGAACCCGGAGCCGCCCCTATATCAAAAGCTCCATACCGGATGGCCCCCAAAGAACTACAAGAACTCAAAGTCCAATTGCAAGAATTGCTCGATCTAGGATTCATCCAGCCTAGTGTTTCACCTTGGGGAGCACCCGTATTATTCGTCAAGAAAAAGGACGGCAGCATGAGGATGTGCATCGACTATTGAGAGTTAAACAAACTCACCATCAAGAATCATTACCCGCTCCCAAGAATAGACGACCTATTTGATCAACTTAGAGGAGCTTGCGTATTCTCGAAGATTGATTTAAGATCTGGATACCACCAACTCAAAGTTCGAAGAGAAGATATCCCAAAGATAGCTTTCAGAACACGCTATGGACATTACAAATTTACCGTAATACCCTTCGGACTAACCAACACACCCGCCATCTTTATGGACCTGATGAACCGAGTTTTTCACCCACACCTCGACGGATTCATTTTGGTTTTCATTGACGACATCCTTATTTACTCCAAGGATCGAGCACAACATGAAGAACACCTCAGAATCGTACTTGAGATGCTACAGAACGAGAAGCTCTATGCCAAATTTAGCAAGTGCGAGTTTTGGCTAAAGGAAGTCATGTTTCTTAGTCATATCGTCTCAGCTGAAGGAATCAAAGTGGACCCCGCCAAAATAGAAGCAGTCAAGGAGTGGAACGCCCTGACCTCCGCCAATGAAATCCGCAGTTTCTTAGGACTCGCAGGCTACTATCGACGTTTTATCGAAGGATTTTTGAAAATTGCCCGGCCCATGACGAAACTTCTTAAGAAAGGCACCAAGTACGTTTGGACAGACGAATGCGAGAAGAACTTCCATAATCTAAAGACCCGACTCACCACCGCCCCTGTTCTCACCATTCCGCAGAACGGACTTGAATTCGTGATCTATACCGATGCCTCAAACTAAGGACTTGGATGTGTGCTGATGCAAGATCGAAAGGTTATCGCCTACGTGTCATGCCAATTGAAACCTCACGAGCTAAACTACCCGACTCACGATCTGGAACTAGCAGCTATAGTACACGCATTAAAAATCTGGCGGCACTACCTCTATGGAGTCAAGTGCGAGATATTCACAGACCACAAGAGCCTTGAGTATTTCTAAAAGGAAAAAGAACTCAACATGAGATAACGGAGATGGTTAGAACTCATGAAAGATTATGATTGCACGATCAGTTATCACCCGGGAAAGGCCAATGTTGTAGCCGACGCACTCAGCCACAAGATACAAGGAAAGCTAGCCTACATTATCACGAATGAGGAGCAATTGGCCGAGAGTTTGCAGAACTTGAACTTCATATAATCCAGCCGCCCACGACGATCCAAGGCCACCTAGCTGCCATGGCCATGCAACCTGACCTGCGTGAGCGAATCATACAAGCCCAAAAAGAAGACAAACACTTGGAGAAGATCCGGAAACAAGTCGGCACTAATGGAGCGAAAGGAATCGCCAAAAGATGCAAGATAGCCAACGACGGAGCCCTACTCTTCGACCAACGAATCTGCGTACCAAGTGACGAGGTACTCAAGGAGGAAATTCTTAGCGAGGCACATGACACACCATACACCGCTCACCCTGGGAGCATGAAGATGTACATGGATCTCCGAAAGAACTTCTGGTGGGAAGCCATGAAGAGAAACATCGCGACCTTTGTCGGAAAGTGTCTAGCATGTCAACAAGTGAAGGCAATCCATCAACGACATTATGGAACGCTGCAACCCCTGCCGATACCGGAATGGAAATGGGAGCACATCAACATGGATTTCGTTACAAGCTTTCCAAAATCGAAACGAGGAAACACTGCCATTTGGGTTATCATCAATCGCCTCACCAAGTCATCTCACTTTTTGCCCGTCAAAACAACCTTCAGTCTCGATCAACTAGCCTGCCTCTACGTAAAGGAAATCATGAGACTGCATGGCATTCCCATATCAATTACGTCCGATTGCGATCCACAATTCACCTCGAAATTTTAGACGAGCCTTCAAGAAGCAATGGGAACCCAACTCAAGTTCAGCTCCGCCTTTCACCCCCAAACCGATGGCCAATCCGAACGAACGATCCAAGTGTTAGAAGATATGTTGAGAACCGTCGTATCCGATAGAGGAGAAAGTTGGGAGGAAACCTTACCACTCATCGAGTTCGCTTACAACAATAGTTACCAAGCTACCATTGGCATGGCGCCATATGAAGCTCTGTACGGAAAGAAGTGTCGATCACCATTATATTGGGACGAAGTTGGAGAACGGAAACTGTTAGGACCGGAGTTAGTACAAGAAATGGAATCGATCGTCGCCACGATACGCACCCGCATAAAAGAAGCTCAAGATCGCCAAAAGTCATACGCCGACCGACGACGAACCGACCTCGAGTTCCAAGTAGGAGATAAAGTATTTCTCAAAGTGTCACCGACCCGTGGAGTGATTCGATTCGGCAAACGAGGAAAGCTTAGGCCACGATACATCGGACCATTCAAGATTCTTGATAAGATAGGAAGCGTCGCCTACCGATTAGCCCTGCCCCCGAACCTGTCAAGCGTGCACGACACCTTCCACGTCTCTATGCTCTGCCAATACGTGTTCGACCCGAAGCATGTCATTAAGTTAGAAGAAGTCACCATCAACCCCAACCTTCAGTACGAGGAAAGGCCCGTTAGGATTCTCGATCGAAAAATCAAAGTACTCAGAAATAAGGAAATAGCCCAAGTAAAAGTCCTTTGGAATCACCATGATGATGGTGAAGCCACCTGGGAGGTGGAAGAGCAAATAAGAGCCCAATACCTAAACCTAGAATTCTAAGGTACGCCAAATTTCAGGACAAAATTTCTTTTAAGGGTGTAGGGATGTAACGACCCGGAAAATCCTATAGGGTTTTAATAAAAATCCTAAAAATATTAAGAGAGTTTCCTTAGTCTTTTTAAAGCCAAAGTAGTCTAATGAAAGAAGTTGGGAATTTTTAGGAATTATTTTATGAAACTCCGTTTTTCATGTCAACCAATAAAATATTATCTTATTCTCGAGTCTCCAAAACCATCCTGCTTAGTATCATATTTCTCAGTTCTTCTTTTGGAATCCATAGACACTTGAATTTCTAAAATCCGAGTTCGTCTACTAAAAAAAAGCACTTTTTGCAAATGTCCGTGCCGGTTTTTTAAACTCTATAAATAGGAGCCTAGGGCCTTTAGAAATTCATTCTCATCCAAACTCACTTTTATAAAACAAAAAGTTTGCAGAGCTTATCCTGAAGTTTCTCAATCGTTTGAAGTCCAAAAGGTACGCCGAAAGAAGCTGAGCGACCCTGGTGAGACGATGATCCTATGGGTATAATCCGTGACGAGTCACGCGGCCCGGATCGCCGCCGGTAGCCACCGCCGCCGCCGCCTTTCTCTTCTCCCCTCTCCGATTCTTGTTTTCTTAGTGTCCACACGTCCGTATCCATGCATGCATTCCAAATATGATTTCCGTTTTCAACAAGTTTCTCCCGTTTTCATTTTATTTAAAATAAAGTGATATGATCCCCATCCCTCGAGCTTCGACGCATGCATGTAAGGATTATCACTTTAAAGTAATGTCGAGGCTCTGAACATTTTTCCCTTCTACTATTTTTGCATCCGGCAGCCCGAAGCTGCCGGAAAAGTCAACCATCGCCGCCGTCCCCCCATCACCGCCGCCGGCGCCGCCCTCCATAGGGTGGCCCCCGGGCCATGTTGTGTCTTCCGACCCTTTATTAAAGTTGTTCCCGGCATTTCCCTTGCCTACTTAATCGGGAAGATTTTTCTGATTTCGTCAACTTTTGGTACGACTTTTCTCCGTACCGAATTAAATTCCTTAAACAGTCCGGGTACTGCCCGAATATTATATAAATATTCGTGTAACACCTATTCAGTATATTCTAGCATGTGCTAAAATATCAAACCCATCCGAGTTACAATTTTCACGCATTTCTAGAAAATGTCTCCCGATCGGTATTTGTAAAAAGTCCAAACACCTTGCATGGCTGATTTATCAACACCAAAAATCTTCTAAAAATATGTAGAACAATTTTCCCTTTTGTGTCAAAGCCATGCGAACGTCCGAAATATGTTTTCTATTAAATCGGTATTAAAAATCTATTTTTTAGCCGTTAAGACTTTTGAGTGAGGAAATTCCTATTAACGAACCAAGAGTTCCTAAATGTCCTGAAAATCATTGTAGGATTATTACCTGAGGAACCCGGAGTTAGAGTCTGACTCGAGAGGCACGCAACCCGAGAAACTGTTATGTTTGGTAACGGTAGGGATTTTTCTTTGATATCTATTCCTTCGGGTTATTAAGCCCAATATTATTGAAGTGCATGCTCATTTCAAGAGCATTTGTGAATCCTACTTTGTAATTTTTAAGGCTCTTACTAACGATCGGGCTCTCGGATGACCTCATACGTTAAATCCGAGAGTTGTGCACATGTGTGGGGTTATGTGGAAGAATGCCACTCCCCAATTTGTTTCGGCGATCAGGACACATAAGGTGTCTTGTCCGACGATAGACCTCCGCCATACAACGTATGTATGTCGACTCCATTTGAGAAGGCTTTCTTTGAAAAGCCTAAAAGTGAAAATGGTTGACGTGTGGTCAATGCGTATGAGAGTAAGAGTAACATGAAAAGTATGGAACGTGGCGCCAAATCGTACGATGATGATCGTATTGAATGATTCTTTCTATCTCTAACTCTTTGAATTTCCTGCACATTTGAACTCGTGGCGATGATCCCTACTGGGTACAATAGTACTTTGCCCTGTCGAACTTTCTTTGTTTTGCAGAATGAGCGTCAGCAGAGCGTGTGGGACCGGGCGGAAAAGAAAGAGATCAAAGATGAAGGAGTGCTATCTCATTATCATTTTCCATCAAGTGCATTGGCACGAAACTCTATTTCCTTTTGTACTTTCGAAACTCGAAACCTCTATTCCAAAACCCTAATCTATTCGAGTCACTATTCTATTCGATTTACTAACTTTACCTTTATGTTATTTACTTACTTACGTTTATGTATCTAACTTCTAACTCCAAACTCTTTCGAAAACCAGTTAAAGTGCGAACGATCACCGCTGTGACTAACACTTTCTAATAGATATGTGCGGATTACCGTCGCTATCTTTATCGCTTTCTTTACTTTAACATCATTTACATTTCAGTCGATATGTGCGGATTACCGTCGCTATCTTTATCGCTTTCTTTACTTTAACGACATTTACATTTCAGTCGATATGTGCGGATTACCGTCGCTATCTTTATCGCCTTCTTTACTTTACGTCATTTACATTTCAGTTGATATGTGCGGATTACCGTCACTGTCTTTACCGCTTTTACTATATATATATATATATAACACAGTTGAAGTGCGAATCCTCGCCGCTGTGATTTAAACGCTTCTATACCGCTTTTATACTTACAATTCCGCACTATATAACTGTTCAACTGTTGTGCGGTCTGGTCCGCTATGGTTTATCTTACTTTTATCTAACTCTGGTCAGCTGATGGGTGTTGAATAGTCTCTTGGTTTCACTGTGGATTCGATCCTGCTGTAGAGGAGATACTGTCCAATTTTTCCGGGCAACTAAAAGATAAACTCCTCTAATTAACCAACCCTAAAACGTCTACCCCACCCCCCTGTGGTGTCCCAGTTCTGATTTTGAGGTTGGTGAAATCAGGGGCGTTACACCTCTTCCCACCAAGGATGTGATCACAAAGGCTTCATTCCCTCATTGTCTAGCAAAGCCAAAGGTTGTTGAAAAGATGAAGAGGTTCTTGGATATCTTCAACAAGGTACAAATCAACCTATCTTTACTTGATGCACTTAGTAACATGCCTGGTTATATGAAGTTTTTTAAGGATGCAGTAGCTAATAAGAGGAAATTTGGTTCTTTTGAGACTATAAATATTACGGAGGAAGTTAGTGCGGTTATCCAAAGGAAATTACCCTTGAAGCAAAAGGATTCAGGAAGTTTTATTGTTGCATGTGAAGTAGGGGGGCCAACATTTGGTAGAGCTTTGTGTGATCTTGGTGCTAGCATCAACTTGATGCCTTTGTCTATTTTTCGGAGGTTGGATATTGGGGAAATCAAGCCTACTACTATTTGTCTCCAAATGGCCGATCGTTCAATTTCATATGCTAAAGGAATAGTAGAAGATGTCTTGGTAAAAGTTGATAAGTTTATCTTCCCGGTCAACTTTGTGATCTTGGATATGCCGGAGGACAAGGATATGCCGCTCATCCTTGGAAGACCTTTCTTAGCAACCGGTTGAACTCTCATCAATGTGCAAGAGGGACATCTCACTTTTAGAGTGAATGATGAGAGTCTCACCATCTCAATCTTTGATGCAATGAATAGAGTGGATAAACCGGAGGTTGAAGAGTTTGATGAAGAGTCGGTGCTTGATAGAGGAGGGACCTCATTCCAAGTCCCTTGAAAGGGCAAAGAGGTATTGTCGAGCTAATGACGTTAAACTCAGCGCTCGTTGGGAGGCACCCCAACAACTATCTTTTTCTTTTTTGTTTAAGCTAGTTTAGTTTGAATTTGGTTTTTGTTTTTATTTCTTACTTTTGATTTGGTTTTAGTTTTTTCTTCCATATCTCTATGATAATACTTTCTATTTTTAAGTTCATTTCTACTTCACAAGTTTCATGTGTTTCATTGTGAATGCACGAGGTCGAATTGTGATGGAAATGAGGGAATGAAGAAAATCAAACTGATCAAGCACGCAAAGGAATAAATGGCTTTCAAAACCACTGTCAACATATCTTTAGACCTTTGTAAGTGTAATTTAAATTTCTTATTATTCTTCCCTCCAAACTCATTTTAGACTTTATGATCTAAAATAAGTTTGGGGGAGGGGGTAGGATAAGAAATTTAAAGTACTTTACTCTTGGGTTTTTCAAGTTTCTATGTGATGTGGTATCATTATGATTTCATTGATTATATGTTTAGGCTTGCTTGATGATTGTGGTTGATTGGGGTTAAATGGATGATTCTTGCTTACTTAAGTTGGTTTAGTGATGAGTTTGGGTCGATAAGCTTAATTGATAAAAATTCCTTATTTGGTTTGTGGTTTATTGATGTGAGTTTACATGGAGAATCTTTGGTGTTGATGATTTTGTAGTTGATTGGAGCTTGAATGCGAAATTTTTGGAAAAGTTTTGAATGTTTTGAATTGGATGCTTGCATGCTTGTGTGCAAAGGCACGTGTTGGTTTACAAGTGCATTTGAGGGAGGTGCCGATGATTGATGCAAAAAGTGGAAATATTTTTGAAATTTTTCAAGTTAAAGTCGAGCATGATTAAGTTACTTCACTTGAATAGCTTGAATGATTGATCTTAGGCACTTAGACTCTAGGCAAAAAGCTTGGGTAGATTTTGAGCCTAAAAACTATGCATTCTACATAGATGATATCCTTTCTTGAGAGCTTGATCTTACATTACATTTTCTTTGCTAGAACTTGCCTTGATACTCATGTTAGAAATGTTACATGTTGGCATAATTAGGAGATGATCTTAGGCCATCATTGTGTAGCCCATTTTCCCTAAACACTAACATATCCTTCATTACCATTGTTGTCCCATTTTGAGCTTTATAGTGCCTTTTATTCTTAAACCGGATGATAGGGGGTGAAGGATGGTTAAGGGAACCTTGGTGAAAGTTGAAAATTCATGAAGAATGGTGGGTGATGATAAAGGATCTTGAGATTTGTTTTGAGTTGAAAGAACACTCCTATAAGCTCAATGTGAAAAAAAAGAAAAGGATAAGAACAAAGTTCTTAGAAAAAAAAAAAGAAGAAGAGTGTAAGAACAAAGTTTGTAAGAACAAAGTTCTTACATGAAAAAGAAAAGAAAGAGAAACAATAAGAGCTTAAGGGAGTGTTTCTTTTGATATGATGAGATTTGGTAGAAGCTTGGGGTTTCGTTTGGGGAAAAAGGGGTTGGATAAGGTAGAAGATGAAGAAATTCATACTTAGAAAGATGAAGAAAGGAGGTGAAAGAGCTTAGATGAAGATTTAAGTCACTTAGCCTAAAATTCCCTACCTTAACCAATGTCCCTACATTACAAGCTTAAGAAATACATTTTTGATCCTAATTTGTTCATGCATTGTAGTATTGCAAACTTGAGTTGATAGGCAAGCTTATGGTTAAAGATGTGTATTGCATGATTTCGATGAGTGCTTACCCTTTTCCCTACATTGAGTGATTTAGTGATACACACTTCTTGTGAGGTCTAGGGTTGAATATGCTTGAGTGATTGATTTCTAAGTTAGGATAGTGATTGAGCTTATGAATGTTTGGGTTGACTTGAGAATTTCTTTGAATTAAAATGGTTTTTCAAGTGATATGAGGCATCAAGAAACTAAAAATGCACACTCCAAAAGTGACTTAAAATGTTTTGATTGTTTGTTTCATTGTTCGGGATGAACAATGGCTTAAGTTGGGGGAGTGATTAACACGTATTTTATGTGCATGTTGAGATTGTTTAGACTGGAATTCATGCTTAAATATGTGGATTTTCAAGTGATAGTATTAGGGTTTTGCTAGTTTGCTTGCATTCGTATTTTCCTCATTTTCTCGAGTCTTGTTATGTGTTTTGCAAGAAAAATGAAGAACTTATTTGGCCAATTGAACTATTCCATCTTGAAGTAGATTTCATTAGGAAGCCATAGCAAAAAACGGATTGAGAATCAAAGTTCAGACGAGGGAGAACGAGCGAAAATGGTGAAGCTGCGTGAAAGGACTGGACCAACGGCGGCCGGCTAGACCGCCGGCCAAACCGCAGTTTAGATGGCTGGATAACAGCCTAGTTGGCGGCCCAGACGGCCGTTCACATGACAGCCAGCCAGACCGCCGTCCCAACCGCCGTTGTGGCGCCCCTCACCCCTTCTTGACCGAGTTGGTTCGTCCAACTCGGTCCAACTCAACCCAAAACTTAATTTTAATGTATATTAACCCCAAATCTTCCCCAATTGGGTATTTTTAGCTAGAATACACTCTCTAGAACCCTAATTCTAATTTCCCTCTTTCTACTTTGGTATTTTCATCAATTGTTGGAGAATTACTTTGAAGATTTGAAGATCTTTCCACTATTTTGTTCCTTATTGAATTCCCTATCTTTTGATTAGGTTTTTATGCATTTCTTATGGTTTATTTTCCTTAATCATGTCTAGCTAGTTCTCTTTGTGATTCCAATTATATGTACATTAGGGATAAGTGATGGGATTAGGCTCTAATATATGGATTTACCTTCTAATTTCATGTTCATTTCTCTTGGGGCTATGTTTTATTATGTAATTATGATTGATCACCATAGTTGCATATCAAGTGTTTGATCTATTGCTTAGGAGGCTTAGATTAGATGCTAGCATCAAGAGATTTGTATGCTAGAGAATAGTAGGGCTAAAGAACTCCATAAGCTATTGGGAGTTAATGAAATGCTTGATATCTTAGTAGGAGTTAAGCCTATTATTAATCCACTTGATTTCATTACAATGAGAGTTGAGTGAATCATACATAGGAGGTTTCACACATGAAATTGGATTAAAATGGCTAATTATAGTTAGAGTGTTACATCCCTATCACTTAGACCTAGTTGAAGTATAATTGGAGTCACTTCTCAGTTCATATTGAGATTATATCCTTTAATATTTATTGCTTGTTTAGTTAAGTTATAAGTTTGTTAATTACTTTTCATTGTCATTAGTTAAATTAAAAATACAAAAACATGCTAGTTGTGAGCTTGGATAGTGATTGAGGTCGCTAGGTTACTACTTGAATCTTAAACGCCAAAAAATTCCTTGTGGATTCAACTCGATTGTAATACATCGATTATCATTGCTCTCTCTCTACCCTTAAAAAGTAGAGTGATCACCCCGCCGCATTTAATGAAGTGTACAAACTCTAGTTCACTTCATCGCTTCTCGTGCTTTCTCACGAGTGCTTCATCTGTGATGGATACTGTAGGCTAATCGCTTATACTGATGTCGCTTTCTCAGAGTAGCTTTGCACGAACTTGCTTCTCTTCAAGTTGCTTTTACTGTAGTCGCTTCTCACTTTCAACAAAGTGATCACTAGTGACTTTGTGCTTTTAGACTGCAGCACTAACAGTAGTGATGGGTCTTAATCACTAGTTATGTTGGTACACTTGGAACGTATTGATAGGATCATAGTGAGATATTTCTCTTCTAGACTGACCCAACTTTGTATGTGAAGAGCTAAGAGATCTCGGGTCTTAGTAGTTAGATCTTAATCTCGATAAGCTATTAGGTATATACGTGTTCTTCACTGTTGCATTGACTTACTCGTTATGGGCCTTGTGTACGGCACCTCAAGTCCTTGTATCTTGGGTAACATGGAGGCATGTATGATGTCTAGTTAGTTGTATCGAGAAATGTGTTCGTAAAGGTTGAAATATCCCCTTGGGGATCTCACAATGTTTATTATACCAAACCCTGCATGTTGATTAAGTTCAGGTATAATAATAAGGTTGAGCGGGTACTACCTAAGTAAGTATAAGATGTTAATTATTTATGAGCAATCAAATGAGCTCTAATTAATTAACGGATATCAAGATTCTTAAACACGTGGATAGCTCTAAGCAAAATACCAATCCCGACAACGTAATCGGGACAGAGCGATGAATCAATTATAATTCTTTAGTGGAATGAGTTATAGCTCTAATTAAATTAATGCTACAGGGGATAGCACAGTATTAATTTAATTAGGTAAGGCCCAACTTTGTCTGGTATCTGGCCTAATTTTCTCAAGAATGGATTAATGCATTAATAAGAGCTCAATAGCTCTCATTAGGCCCCTATGGGGCGCCACTTATAGCACTGGGCTATAAGTGAGGCACCACTTAAGCATAATGGGCTTAAGTGGCCGCCCATATCTCTCTCTGGCCCATTAAGGCAAGTTTTGTGCACTATAAATATTTCAGTGCACAAAACCTTAAATATACTTTTTGATCATATATCATTTGAGAGATCAGAGAGGGCGGCAGCCATAGGAGAAGAAGAAGAGGAATGATTCTTCTTCAACAAGTGCATGATCCAAGATTCCGAATCCATACTGGAGACCACTCATCCACCATATTGAGAACAAGATTACAGTTTAGAAGGCTAGACATGTAGTCCTTCTCTATCGGTACTGTCAAGGTATAATCTAGATCTCTTGTATGTTATAAATGCATTTATTATCACAACCAATTCAGATCCGAGGGCAGAATCGGATCACCTTCAATCGACATTTCCATCAATTGGTATTAGAGCCATCGATTCAGTGAATTGGCTCTGTGATAATTTTCAATATGAATGTTCATTCATTGAGCATCGAAATTTATGTCATAATGTGTGCATGCTACTGTCTGGGAACAATTTGCATTTAATTATTTCGGTTTTATCATTTTTCGTTTTATCGGCGAGAAATAAGGTTCTGATTAGATCTAGATCTGTTTTCTTTTTTTTTCTTTGTAAGATTTCAAATTCCATTGTAACTGTTATGCTGGAGTTCGAGACAAAAGGAGGAGAAGAAAATCGAGATGAAAAATGGGAACCGGCGGCGGATACGTGCCGGCGGGCTCGGCCACGCGTGCATGAGCCGGTGAGTCCAGCAGCTCTATGGGCTGGTCCAGCACCATCCCGTGGTGCCGGAGGTGAGCCAAGGCCAGTGGGAGGTGGCAGTGGCGGTGGTTGGCGTGCCACCGTCGGGCACTCGGCAAGTGGTACGAGATCTTTGATATCACTCAAGATTTGTTTCTATCTTTTGAAAATATGATCTTATCGAATAAGATCTAATCTTATCCGGAAAGATTTGATCATATCTTTTTTTTTATTTTTTTTTTATCAGGCAAACACAACACACACTCACACACGCACGCACCCGAAGTGTCTCGAACCCCCAACCTCTTGGTTGGATGAGAAGCGTCTTACTAACTAAGTTGTGCTTCATTGACAGATTTGATCATATCTAAAAGATTTAATTCTATCTTTAAGAGATTTGATTTCATTTTGGATATATTTAACATTATCCAACCACTATGCCAGTTTTTGGAAGGTGGACTTGAAGACATGAAGTGGACCTTTCCTATTTTAGAAAGAAGACCAGAGAATGTTCCGGATTTATAATTAAATGTAATAGATAGGGTTTTACCTCCCGGTTGACAGCCTATTTATAGTATTTAATTATTAAGCATGCTATGTATCTTTTAAATTATGCAATGGGATGAAAAGCATGAATTGCATGTTACACTTGCTTTTATTAGTTGCGTAATAGAAATTAACATGCATAGGGCATCGAAAGTATGTAAGTTTTACGATTTCAAGCGAGCATGTTTTATTAAATGTGCTTAGAAATCATGCGATAAGACTTAAGTGTCTACGTGCTTTAAATATCACAACAAACCCTTTAAAACAAAATGTCTAAGTAGAACAACGATTAATTTACTTAAAATTAATTGGGACCTCCATATTTGGTTTTAGACATAGATAGGGGATGGGGTCACGTAAACATCCACAAGAACATAGCTTGCATGGATTCTACTTCTCTACGAGACAGACGCTAGTAAGATCTCTCAAAAGCCTTATAATTCCTTAGGCGAGTGGAAGTTATGCGGTAAACGTCCACATGAACGTGGCTTACTCGTATAGCCAACACTCGAGGCCTTGGTGGAATTATAAAGTGAGATAGGCCAAGAGGGCATTTTGCAAGCGGTGCCATTCGCGTAATTGCACTAATTTGCTTAACAAACTCAGTTGGATTAATAATATGGTCAAGCTTAGCTGCTTATTGATGAATCCTCCCAACGAGGCCACTTCTCAATATAGCAGGGTCCGGAATTAAACGGGTTATTACTTCCTTATGTCACAAAGATCAATGTGATAGGAAAGGAAATGAAGAGACCATCATTTCATGAGTAGACGTCCACATGAACGTGACTTGCTTATGAAATCATTAGGCTACTCGTTTGTTAGTCAATGTTACTTTTATCAAAGGGTTGTAACATTGTTGACATAAAATTATTCTTCTCACCAAGTACTTAATTGTCTACTTGTTTATAATTTTTAGATATGTCTACTGCTACTCTAATTCACGAACTCGTTTCAAATAATGGAAGCAAAACCTTACTGATGTTCTAGTTTCGCTAGAATATGATTTTGTGCTTAACACCCCTGCACTGCCCACTCTCAAAGCGAGTGCTTCTCAAGAAGAGAGAGAGTTTCATAGGAAATGACATGCAGTAATTGACTTTGCGAAGTCATTAGTAACTGCAACTATAATGCCTGGTCGAGATGATTACTGTAAAGGAGTAATCAGAGTCTCAGACATCCTGCAAACTTTTGAGGACCTTCCTGAGAATGATGATCTTCTGAATGAAGATTCAAGCTTAGTCCCTATGGACATTCCGGTTTCGCCAAAGGCATATGATTTATTGTTTATTGACAATGAAAGTTAGAAGGGCCTTAAACGAAATGTAGATGTCAAGGAGAGTGGGAGTTCTGAAAAGCAAGGCAAGAGGCTCAAAGAGAAATGTTATAAGTGCAAGCAGAAGGGGCATCGTAAGGTGTACTGTCCAATAAAGGTGGAAGGTATGCCTTCAGCTTTAGTGACAGAAACATGTTTTGTGGCTAGTTCTACTCATTCGTGGGTAGTAGACACTGGTACAACTGACCATGTTTGTTACACTTTGCAGGGTTTCTTGCAAAAGAGAGCAGTAAATGAAGGCGAGATAACGGTCTCCATGGGCAACGCGTCATGGGTTGCAGTTGTTGCAGTCGGAGACGTTATACTTTCTTTTCCTAGTGGTAGAGTGTTGGGATATTTGTATGAATGGGGAAATGAATTCTATGATTCTAATAAAATCTATACTTGTTTTGATTGAATTCCAAAACCATCTCTCATACGTCCCTAATTATTTTATATGTCCCTTATTATTTTTGATGAAGTCAAATATTGCCTTACACACTTAGAACTGCTCATATGTTAGGGAGCTACAAAATTGTAAGTGTAAGCGCAGTACAAATCCAAGCATTCTTTTCTTTTCACGTCAAGCGAATCAGAAGCAAAAGCGAATTCTCTCAAGTTTGCTAAAAACGAAAAGTCTCAAAGCAACCACTGCTCATAAAGTGGAAAGTGACGACAACAAAAGCAACTTGAAGTAAAACACAAGTGCAGACCAAATCTCTTAGAAAGTGACATCAGCAAAAGCAAAAGTGCTACAGAATCTTCAACTGATGAAGCACTCGTGAGGAAGCACAATAAAAAGCGGCAAAGTGTTTAAAAGCTTATGAATTTCAAATTTGAAATTCTGCAGCTATGACACAATTCTTAAATGCCGCGCAGGAAGTCAGAGGACACATGGAAGATTGCCATAAGTCAACGAAAATCGCCAGAACAATGCACAACTATTGTCTACGCTACAATCCAAGACGGAAATCTGCAAAAACCAAGGTTTTCCTTTTCCGAGAAGAAGACAAGCCGGAAAACACTGTCCACCTGCAAAAAGCTGCATGGCCGTTCAACCAAAGGTAAGTGGAGTATACACGCCCTCTATCTCTCTAACGGATAGTGGATGCTCTCTCACTATAAATAAGAATGTTGACTCAACGTGAATATAGACGAAACTACTCTCTCGCGCACAAGATTAAAGCAAGAACTTCAAAGCCTTCTTTCAAACATTCTTTAAAGTTCTTAAGTCTTAGAGTTTAGTTGAGTCCTTAGAAACTTGCTCTAAATTTCTAATCCACAAACCCTATATCTCTTCATCCCTGGATTTTCTAGGAGGAGAATCCTTATACCTTTTACGTGATCTTCATTGCAAAAGGATTCTCTATTAAGTTAGAATACTCATAAACCAAACCCCCAACCCAAAGTTCTTTTGTGTTGTAAGTTTGTGTTTCGTTTGTTGATTGTGAAGCATGTGTTTGCATACACAAGTGGAAGGTCGAGAATATGAGTTTGTCGTTAGGTTTCTAGAGAACCCTCTTGGAATCTCTAGGGTTCAAGTTCAAGTTGAACTTGAAGCACTTCACTGGGAAGGATAAAACTAGGATGTTTGTTCATGTTTGTGTTTGGTTGTTCGATTTTCCAAGTGAAGGAAGTTCGAGTTGCTGAGTGAAGGCAACAAGTGGATGTAGGAGCGTGACCTCTGAACCACTATAAATCTTGTGTCCTTACCACTTTACTCATTTACTGGTTTCAGTTCTTTCTATTTATAAGCCTTGATTATTGCATAAGGCACACACTCACTTAAAGCAGCTAACACAACATTTTTATAAAAGTAAGATTTTCTACAAGCGAGTATAATTGCTCACCAAATTCCGCAAGCGTTTTCTCTGAAAGCAATTCGCGTTTTGAAAGGCTCCCACTTTTTCAAAAGCGAAACGCTTCTCTTTTAAAACTTACCATTTTTACAAAAATTGTAAGAGAAGTCTAAACTTCTCTTATGCGTGTATTCAACCCCCCCCCCTCTACACGCGTACACTTGCTTCTGGGACCAACATAGAGTAATTTTGAGAGATGTTTTGTATGTGCTAGAGTTTTGTAGAAACTTGGTTTCAGTTTCAAAACTACACATTGATGGTTATAACATTTTGTTTAATGGTCGTGTGACCATTGTGAAAGACAATAAACTCTGCTTCTCATGATACTTCCACTTCCTTATCATCATCATCATCGATAAACTATAAGAAGAGAAAGGCTTCTTCTTTGAACCAAACATATCTTTGGCACCTTAGATTGAGTCACATCAATCTAAATTGGATCCAAAGATTGGTTAAAGAAGGAACAATTCCTTTACAAGAAGTTGAATCCTTCCCAATCAGCGAATCATGTTTGGAAGGAAAGATGGTGACAAGGCCATTCAAGGCCAAGGAGTATAGGGCTAATGATGTGTTAGAATTGGTTCATTATGACTTGTGTGAACCTATGTCCGTTCAACCTCGTGGAGTGATCGCTCTCACTTTTAAGGGTGAGATGAGTGCAATAATAATCAATTGAGTATAATCAAGTCGAATCCACAAGGAATGTCGATATGTAAGAATTCCAATTAGTAACCTAGTTATCTAATCACTATTCAAGCTACCAAACATCATGTTTTTGTGTTTTTTTTTTATTTAACTAATAACAATCAAAGTAAACAAATTCAACAAGTAGCAAAAGCAAGCAACAAGTAATCAAATGATAAAAACTCAATAGGAAATGAAAGTGACTCCAATTATACTTTGATTAGGTCTAGGTGATAGGGATGTATAACTTTAACTAGAATTAGCCATTTTAATCTAATTTCATGTGGGAAACCTCCTAACTATGATTCATTCAATTCTCATTGCAACTAAATCAAGTTGATTAATGAAAAATACCTAATTCTGACTAGGACATCAAGTAGATCATTAACTCCCAATAGCACATTGAGTTCTTTAGCCCTACTATCTCTAGCATGCAATTCTCTTGTTTCCAAGCCTCTAATCCAAGCCTCCTAAGCATTAGATTAAACACTTGATATGCAACTATGGTGATCAAGCACAATTACATAATAAAACATGGCACCAAGAGAAATGAACATGAAATTAGAAAGTAAATTCATAGATTAAAGCCTAATCCCATCACTTATCCCTAATCTACATATAATTGGAATCACAAAGACACTTAGCTAGATATGATCAAGGAAAATAAACCATAAGAAATTGATGAAATCATAATCAAAAGATAGAGAAATGAATAAGGAAAAGGAATATGGTCTTCAATCTTCAATCTACCAAGTTAATCTTCACAATTCTAGAAAATACCAAAGTAGCAAAGAGTAAATCTAATTTTGGGTTCTAGGAATGTATTAGAGTGTAAGTACCCAATTGGGGAAGATTCGGGGGTTAAATACATAAAATATGAGTTTTGGGATGAGTTGGACCGAGTTTGGTCGGACCAAACTCGGTCCATAAGTGAAGATCCATGAAAACTCGGCGGCCTGGCAACCCGCTGGCGGTCTGGCAGACCGCCGGGCTAGGCCATTGTCTATGCTGCAATTGGCCACGGTGGTTCGGCGGTCTGGTGGTCTGGTTCAGCGGTCTGGTAAACCGCCGACCAGACCGCCAACTTCCCTTCTTTGACCGGTTGACTTCCTTCTTTCTTCCTTCTTCTGGTTTCTTCTATTCTTCAACCGAACTGGATTTTCTACTTCAATTTCCACCTTCTTAAGCTCGTTTCTTTCTCTTCTCCGGCCCTCGATCCTTGGCTACTTGAATGCTCTTTCCAATTCCTATAAAAATAGATCTAAAACCAAAAGAAAATGAGAAAAGTATAGAATATGCTACAAGTTGAAAACCCTAGCAATTCTAACATTTAAACACATAAATCGAGCCTCAAACACATATGAAATACACTCATCATGCACATAAAATACGTGTTAATCACTCCCCCAAACTTAAGCCATTGTTCGTCCTGAACCATGAAATGAAAAATCAAATCACTTAACACATATGGAGTGTGCATTTTAAGTTCATCAATGCCTCATATCACTTCAAAAACTATTTTAGTTCAAAGAAAATATCAAGTCAAGCCAAGCATTCATAGTGATACAATCCTCGTCGAGCGAGAGATACTGATGTAGATACGTAGCCCAGAATTGGAAGCCATAGAAGTAAGAAAAAAACACTACAAATCGAAAGATAAGATGGACCACTAACACCTTTGAGATTGAACCCTCTAAATGATATAAGCCAGATTTAATCTCCCTATACCCCAAAGAGACAGTTGCCTCAACAACGCTAGTTAACTCCATTGATCAAATCGAATGCAGCTAAAATAAATAAACTAAAAATAAAAGATAGGATGGTTATCCCAATATACCTACGATCGAATCCTCTAAATGATATAGGCTAGAATTAATCTCCCTATACCCTAAAGAGACAGTTGCCGTAGTCACGCTGGGGACGATGAATGAAACACAACGAGGGATGATTGACTCGTTGATTCGCCGGACAAAAAATGGAATATCCTAATATACCTAAAGTTTATTCCTATAAATGATATAGATATGTCGAAATGCCCTATACCCCAAATAGAGATTGTCTTGGTCACACGGGGACGATGAATGACACACAAATGAGGGTGATGAACTCGATTGATACGTCGATAAGAATATCTCGGACAACCGAGAAATCCATGGGATAGAGGAGATAAAATCTCACATTTTTATTGATATTCAAGACCAAGGTGATATTTTCGTCACCCCCTATAGACCCTATTTATAGGCTTCAAAAAACCTATTTTTTACATGGAAACAAATCAAAATCTTGTCCTAAGGGGTAACAAATCAATCCCTAGTCTAAACAAGGTAATTAATATCAAAATAAAGAAGGAAACTAATCTTCTAGTGATCGCCCTACTTTTTAAGAGTATAGAGAGAGCAATGATATCGAATAGTATATTCGGAATCCACAGGGAATGCAACGGCGAATGAGTTTCAAGTAGTAATCCAATTATCTAACTACTATCCAAACTTACAATTGTCATGTTTTTGTGTTTTTGATTAGCTAATGAGAAATATAAAGTAAGTAACAAACTAGAGAACAACTAATAACAAGAATTAACAACAATAGTAGAAAGCTTGGTTCTAAATATAATCCGATAATCACTAGAGGCCTAGGTTTTAGGATTTGTTAGGATTAGCCATTTTAATCTAATTCATATGGGAGTTCTATATATAGTAAACATCAATTCTTCTCTCGAAGCAATCAATATTAGTGGATTAACCTATGACATCTATCTCCGCTAGGTCTCAAGATGCATAAATTAACTCCAAATGGCTCAATTAATTATCTAGAAGCTCCTATTAGCAAGAATTACTAATATGGTGTGATTTGATTCCAAGTGTTATGAACTAAAGCCTCCTAAGCATTTAACCAAATACCTTATATGCACTCAATGATGGCCAATCAATCATGCAATAAAATCAAGCCCCAAATCACAAGACATATGAATTAGAAGGTAAATCCAACAACAAAACCCAAAAACCTAGTGATCTAGATCATATCTTCATATATTGGAACCAAAAGAAATTTATCTAGACATAATTGAAGGAATTAAACCATAAAAAGTAAATGAAATCATGCTTAAAAGATAGAGAATTCAATAAGAAAGAAGAATATGGTCTTGAATCTTGAATCCACAAAGTATAGCTCCAACAATCTTCAATTTACTCAAAAGGAAAGAGGAAAATATTTCTAGGGTTCTACAATATTAAAGTATGCCCAAGATATCCAAATGGGGTGAATTTAGGGGATAAATACATCACAAATCGAGTTCGGGTCGAATCGGGGTGAAACGGGACGAACCAGGGCGAGTTTGGACGAGCCGAACTCGCCCCTTAAGTGCACTTCTCGCTGAACCGGCGGTCTGTGGGAAGGGGAGCCAGTGGTTTGGCAAACCGCCGGCCAAACCACCATCTATGCTATCCAATGTGAAGGAGAATCGGCGGTTTGATGAAGATTCCCGGCGGTTTGGCAAACCGCCGGCCAACCCGCCGGTTTTCCTTCTCTTGCGCAACTTCGCCATTTTCGCTCGTTCTCTCTCGTCCAAACTCCGATTCTTGATCCGCTTTTTGCTATGGCTTCCTAACGAGCTCCTCTTCGTCATGGAAGGACTAATTTGGCCAAGTAAGTTCTCCATTATTCCTGCAAAAAGTATAAAGAGACTCGAGAGAACGAGGAAAACATATATGAAATCAAACTAGTGAAACCCTAACTATAGAACTTGAAATTCCACATTTTAAACACAAGTTTCACTCTTATGGAGCTCGATTCTTCCTCATTTCCGGCCCTTAATCCTTAGCTACTTGAATGCTCTTTCAAATTCTTACAAAAATGGATCGAAAACCGGGAAAAAATGAGAAAAATATAAAGTATGCTACAAGTTAAAAAACCCTAGCATTTCTAACCTTTAAGCACATGAATTGAGACGTAAACACACACAAAACACACTCAACATGCACATAAAATACGTGTTAATCACTCCCCCAAACTTAAGCCATTGTTCGTCCCGAACAATGAAACGAACAATCAAAACACTTAACACGTATGGGGTGTGCATTTTGAGTTCCTCGTTGCCTCATATCATCTCAAAAACCATTTTACTTCAAGGAAATTCTCAAGTCAAGCCAAACATTCATAAGATCACTCACCATCCTAACTTAGAAATCAATCACTCAAGCACATTCAACCCTAGACCTCACAAGAAGTGTGTGTATCACTCGATCACTCAATATATGGAACAAGGAATCACTCATCGAAATCATGCAATACACAACTTTAACCATAAGCTTGCCTATCAACTTAAGTTTCCAATACCACAATGCATGCACAAATTAGGATCAAAAAGGTCTTTCTTAAGCTTGTAATGTAGGGACATTGGTTAAGGTAGGGAATTTTAGGCTAAGTGGCTTAAATCTTCATCTAAGCTCCTTCACCTCTTTTCTTCACTTCTCTAAGTATGAATTTCTTCATCTTCCACCTTATCCAACCCCTTTTTATCAAATGAACCAAAGCTTCTACCACATATCTAAAGAAACACTCCTTTATGCTCTTATTCTTTTCTTTTTCTTGTAAAAACTTTGTTCTTAGTACTATTTTTTTTTTCAATAAGAACTTTGTTCTTATTCTTTTTTTTTCTAACATTGAGCTTATAGGAGTGTTCTTTCATTTCAAAATCAATCTCTAGACCCTTCACCATCACCCACCATTTTTCATGAATTTTCAACTTCACCAAGGTTCCCTTAACCATCCTTCACCCCTTATCATCCGGTTCAAGAAGAAAACTCTCTAATTAAGGCTCAAAATGGGACGACAATGGTAATGAAAGATAGGTTAGTGTTTGGGGAAAATGGGCTATGAAATGATGGCCTAAGATCATCTCCTAAGTATGCACACATGTAATATTTCTAACAAGAGTATCAAGGCAAGTTCTAGTAAAGAGAATGCAATGCAAGATCAAGCTCTCAAGAAAGGATATTACTATGTAAAATGCATAGTTCTTTAGGCTCAAAATCCTCCCAAACTTTTTAGCTAGAGTCTACATGCTCAAGATCAATCATTCAAGCTATTCAAGTGAAATAACCCTAATCATGCTTGACTTTAACCTGAGAAATTTCAAAAATGTCATCATTTTAGCATCAATCATCGGCATCTCACCCAAAAGTACTTGAGAGATTAAACACGTTCTTTCATATTCACACATGCAAGCATACATGCATTTTCTTCAAAACATAAACTTTTTTCAAAATTTTCCAATGATTCTCCATTATTAGCTCATCTCCACAATTCACAAAGCAAATAAAGAATTTCTATCTATTAAGCTCATAAATTCCCAAACTCGACACCAAACAACTTAAACAAGCATAAATCATGCATTTACCCCAATCAACCACAATCATCAAGTAAAATTAAGCATACAATCAATGAACACATCAAATAGAAGCTTGAAAAATACCAAAAGTAAAGTAATTTAAATTCCTTATCCTACCCCCCTCCCCCAAACTTATTTTAGAAATAACTTCTAAAATGAGTTTGGAGGGAAGAATAATAAGAAATTTAAATTACACTTACAACGGTCCAAAACTCTGTCGATGATGGTTTTGAAAGTCTTTCACTCCGTTGCTTGCTTGATTAGTTGATCCTCTTCCCACATTTGTTCCAAACACAAAAATAAAGACATATTAAGAAAAATGACTTAATCGCAAACAAAGATCGAAAAACAAAAATGAACTAAAACTAACTAAAAACAAAAATAAAGAGATAGTTGTTGGGGTGCCTCCCAACGAGCGCTTAGTTTAACATCGTTAGCTCGACGATACATCATTGCCCTTTCTCCATCCTTGATCGAACACCAACTCATCATCAAATTCATCAAACTTTGGCTCATCCGCCCTCTTCATTGCATCAAAGATCGAGATAGTAAAAGTTTCATCATTCACCCTAAAGGTGAGATTTCCCTCTTGCACGTCGATAAGGGCCCGTCCCGTTGCAAGAAATGGTCGACCAAGGATGAGAGGCATATCTTTATCCTCCGGCATATCTAGAACCACAAAGTCGACCGGGAATATGAAATCTTCTACTTTCACAAGGACATCTTCTACCACTCCAATTGCATAAGTGATAGATCTATCTGCCATTTGGAGAGCTATGGCCATCGGTTTGATATTACCTATTTCCAACCTCGTGAAAATGGAGAGAGGCATGAGATTTATACTTGCTCCCAAATCACGCAAAACATTTCCAAACTTGGAATCACCAATCACACAAGCTATTTTGAAACTTCCGGGGTCCTTTTGTTTTGAAGGCATATCCTTCTTTTGCAAGATTGCACTACATTCCTCCGATAAGTTTATAGTCTCAAATTCACCAAACTTCCTTTTGTTGGCAACGGCCTCTTTCAAAAACTTAGCATAGCTAGGCATATCTCTCAATGCATCAAGTAAAGGAATGTTTAGATGTACCTTGTTGAAAATTTCTAAAAATCTCTTCATCTTCTCATCCACTTTTGCCTTAGCCAAATGATGAGGGAAAGGAGCTTTAGTAATCACATCTTTGGTAGGAATAGGTGCCTCTACCAAATCATCCTCTTGAAATTTTTCTTGAAGAGTGACTTTCTTTGAACCTTCATCTCTTGCACATGGAACTTGAACCTCTATTGGTAATTTCTCTTCATGCTTTGAGGATTCTTCTTCATAAGGTATATCTTCAATGAGCACCTTCTCCTTCCCACTTCCGGATGCAACATGGTTCTCATACCCTTTCCCACTTCTCAACGTGATAGCATTGCATCCTTTAGGGTTCACTTCTGTGTTACTTGGAAACTTGCCCGGAGTATGTTGAGTGGTAGCATGATTTGCCATTTGACTTAGTTGCCCTTCCAACATCTTCACTTGTTTAGACAATAAAGTTATATTATTCTCCAAGGTAGTCACCTTTTGTCCGGTTTGTTGGATGAAAGTGCTTTGTTGATTTGCCATTTGAGTTTGTTGGTTGGCCATGTTGTTTTGTTGAGAAGCCATTTGGCCTTGATTTGCAACAAGTTGTTGAAGTAATTGCTCCATAGAAGAAGGTGTCTTCCTTTGCTCTTCAACATTCCCTTGAGAAGTAGAGAATCCCGGAGGTGGATTTTGAGCATTATTCGAATTTCCATAGGATAAGTTGGGATGAGGACGATTGTTGGGATGATAGGCTAAGTTTCCTCCTTGAGTTCCATAAGAATGGCCTCCTTGATAGTTCCCTTGAGCGTTTCCTTGAAACCCTTGCCTATAGTTCCCATAACTCCTTTGATTCACAAAATTTGCATCCTCAATCACCTCGGATTCTAACATCTCTTGAGATTGAACAACGTTGAGTTGAGCTTGTGCTTCATCATACTTCTTCTTCATAGTGGCCAATTCCTTTGCCATGACTTCATATTTCTCATCAACAATAGAAGAAACTTTCCTCGGATGAGCCCTTTCTATTGTCCATTGATAGCTATTAGCCGTCATTTCTTCAATTATCCTTAAAGCTTCCCTTGCATTCCGGTTCACCAAACATCCTCCGGAAGTCGCATCCACTATGCTCCTTGTGTGAGGCGTCAAACCACTATAAAAACTAGAGCTTCCATGTTTTGATTGTTTCCTTCCATAGCTTCTTCTTCAATAGAATTACGTCTTCTATGTCTTCTTTCAAAGTTCAAAATCAAAGGTTGAACAAGTCTTCCTTTAGACCTTGTGTGCATAAACCTAGAAAACAAAAATTAAAAAAAACAAATGCTTGAATTAGTAACTTAATAACCAAATCGACTATTGAAACTCAAACTAAGCATTCCCCAGCAACGGCGCCAAAAATTGATCGCCCTACTTTTTAAGAGTAGAGAGAGAGCAATGATATCGAATAGTATATTCGAGTCGAATCCACAGGGAATGCAACGGCGAATGAGTTTCAAGTAGTAATACTACTATCCAAGCTTACAATTGTCATGTTTTTGTGTTTTTGATTAGCTAATGAGAAATATAAAGTAAGTAACAAACTAGAGAACAACTAATAACAAGAATTAACAACAATAGTAGAAAGCTTGGTTCCAAATATAATCCGATAATCACTAGAGGCCTAGGTTTTAGGATTTGTTAGAATTAACCATTTTAATTTAATTCATATGGGAGTTCTATATATAGTAAACATCAATTCTTCTCTCGAAGCAATCAATATTAGTGGATTAACCCATGACATCTATCTCCGCTAGGTCTCAAGATGTATAAATTAACTCCAAATGGCTCAATTAATTATCTAGAAGCTCCTACTAGCAAGAATTACTAATATTGTGTGATTTGATTCCTAGTGTTATGAACTAAAGCCTCCTAAGCATTTAACCAAACATCTTGTATGCACTCAATGATGGCCAATCAATCATGCAATAAAATCAAGCCCCAAATCACAAGACATATGAATTAGAAGGTAAATCCAACAACAAAACCCAAAAACCTAGTGATCTAGATCATATCTTCATATATTGGAACCAAAAGAAATTTATCTAGATATAATTGAAGGAATTAAACCATAAAAAGTAAATGACATCATGCTTAAAAGATAGAGAATTTAATAAGGAAGAAGAATATGGTCTTGAATCTTGAATCCACAAAGTATAGCTCCAACAATCTTCAATTTACTCAAAAGGAAAGAGGGAAATGTTTCTAGGGTTCTACAATATTAAAGTATGCCCAAGATATCCAAATGAGGTGAATTTAGGGGTTAAATACATCAAAAATCGAGTTTGGGACGAACCGGGGCGAGTTTGGACGAGCCGAACTCGCCCCTTAAGTGCACTTCTCGCCGAACCGGCGGTCTGGGGGAAGGGGAGCTGGCGGTCTGGCAAACCGCCGGCCAAACCGCCATCTATGCTGTCCAATGTGAAGGAGAACCGGCGGTTTGAAGAAGATTCCCAGCGGTTTGGCAAACCGCCGGCCAACCCGCCAGTTTTCCTTCTCTTGCGCAACTTCGCCATTTTCGCTCGTTCTCTCTCGTCCGAACTCCGATTCTCGATCCACTTTTTGCTATGGCTTCCTAACGAGCTCCTCTTCGTCATGGAATGATTAATTTGGCCAAGTAATTTCTCCATTATTCCTACAAAAAGCATAAAGAGACTCGAGAGAACGAGGAAAACATAAATGAAATCAAACTAGTGAAACCCTAACTATAGAACTTGAAATTCCACATTTTAAACACAAGTTTCACTCTAATAGAGCTCGATTCTTCCTCGTTTCCGGCCCTTGATCCTTAGATACTTGAATGCTCTTTCAAATTCTTACAAAAATGGATCGAAAACCGGGAAAAAATGAGAAAAATATAAAGTATGCTACAAGTTAAAAAACTCTAGCATTTCTAACCTTTAAGCACATGAATCGAGACATAGACACACGCAAAACACACTCAACATGCACATAAAATACGTGTTAATCATCTAGATATCACACTAAACAAAAACGAAAATTACATAAAATAAATCTCTTAAATTTTGTCTTCAAACTTGAGCCCAAATAATCTCCAAATCTTGGCCCACAAGCTCGAATCAACTATCACAAGCTTGTATCACATAGAATCACTCACTACCCTAACTTAAAACTCAATCACTTAGGCACATTCAACCGTAGACCTCACAAGAAGTGTGTGTATCACTCGATCACTTAATTTAAGGAAAAGGGTAAGCGCTCATCGAAATCATCCAGTACACAACTTTTACAATAAGCTTGCCTATCGACTCAAGTTTCTAATACTACAATGTATACACAAATTAGGATCAAATAGGTCTTTATTTAGCTTGTAATGTAGGGACATTGGTTAAGGTAGGGAATTTTAGGCTAAGTGACTTAAATTTTCATCTAAGTTCCTTCACCTCCCTTCTTCACTTTTCTAAGTATGAATTGCTTCATCTTCTACCTTACCCAACCCCTTTTTATCGATGAACACCCAAGCCTATACTAGCCCTTCATCAAATCAACAGACACACTCTTTTATGCTCTTATTCTTTTTTTTCTTTCATTTTTTTCTTGTAAGAACTTTGTTCTTACTCATTTTTTCTTCTTTTCTCTCGTTTTTTTTTCTAAGAACTTTGTTCTTATCCTTTTCTTTTCTAAGTTAAAGCTTATAGGAATGTTCTTTCAATGCAACACAAATCTCAAGGCTCTTTATTATCACCCACCATTCACTACAAAAAATTGAACTTTTAGTCATATATAAATAAGGCCACACATATTCAGAAAATGTGTGGATAAATCAGTTTGATAATTATGTCCAAATATTTGACATTTATTGTGTGTGGCAAAAGCTTTTTAGTAACATTTATATTTTTATTTATCCACCTTTCCTACGTGGAAAATTAATTAGTGTCGTTAGCACATAATTATCATTATATATGTGTGGACTTTTCACAATTATTAATTATTGATATTTAGTAGGCGTGAGAAAAAGCATTTAGCAACCTATATATTATGTTGTAATTTATTTATTTTCCGTTTAACATCATTCTTTATAACTTTGTTATGCTTATGTTGGTAATTATTTAATAATATATGTAAGTATATATTTTTTTTCATGTGAAATTGTAACAAGGAAAAATAACTTATTAGGTTTTTGTATTAATTATTAAAAATAAAAATAATTTAGCCCCGTATTTAAATTTAGAAGATTAAATATTTTAAAATGACCAAAATTAAATAAGTTTCATACTAGAAAAATGTATTGTCTTAATCGTGATGATCTATATTTATATTTCAAATTTGAATTAGCAAAACAATTAGTTTTTTTAAATATAATGACGTCTCACCATTCAATTATTTTGAAAGAAAAATAAATAGATTAAAACATTAAGACTCAACAAAACATAGATGAAAAAACTTTCCCACCCTCTACGAAAAAAAATCACTCCCCCGCTAAAACTATAAAATTCAAATTTCCACTACTTTCTTGTCCACACCGCCTATCAAACTGCTTCAAATTAAATCCCCACGACCTCTGTGTCCTTTTTCTTTATGCAATTTCAATCTTTATCTCTCAGTTTTCTTTTTACTCCTATGAGATTCAAAAATCAATGTCAACATACATGGTGGCAAAAGAGATGGAGCTAGGCAAACGCAGAGATATTAGGAGATGAGGAAGTTGGCCTAATCGAAAGATTGCGCACGGCGAGGCTGGCCTCCATTGATTCATGGTCGCTTGCTTATTAGCATTTTCTTTCTTGTAGTATATCCATTACAACGATTCCTCACCGTATCATTTTTATCTCGATAATTGATTTTAATATCTCGATTCATTTATGCTTTAGTTCAATAATTATTTACCATCAGTCTTTGTTTTTGGTATGTTATTTTAATTCAATAGTTTTTCTTATATTTGGCAGCAACCAATTTTACTGCAGAAAAAGAAGAAAAAGGATAGAATAGAATTGGTGGCTGGATACTGAATAGTTCAAAAAGGTAAGTCTTAATTTATGTACTACAGTATTAAACTATAACTTGTAGAAATTATAATATCCAAATTCTTTTTTCTTAGTAATTTCTACCCTATAATATGTTCTATCGTGTACTGATCGAACTTATTTTCATAAGGTAATTAATGCATATAGACAAGGAATTAACGAACACGAAAGTAAACGGAACACAAAGGGATTTACGTGGTTCGATCTATTGGAATAGATCTACGTCCACGGGCGGAAAGAGTATAGATCTTTATTGCTTGTATGAGTAGTGATTACAAGATTGTTCTCCCTTCCAGTCTATTCTAAACCCCTAATATCGGTAATTACATATGGAATCCGACTAGGATTACAAGTCTTTTCTATTAGGACTCTTTGGCTTGATCTCCTCCTTTATTGGATAAACACTGATCTTCGATATCTCTTGGAGCTTGAATTGTAGTCGATGTAGGAGTTGCCGTGATGTAGAAGTCTCTTTGAAGTAGGTTGTAGCTGACTGGGCCGAGCTGCATAGGGCTTTAGTTGGGCCGAGTTGCGTTGGCCGAGCTCAACTGTCAGGGCACAATTATATTGGGCTCGATGCTTGGGCCTAGTAGCTAGGTCATATCCTATCACATCCCCCCCTAAAAAGATATAGAAGTGAGGGTGTGACTCGGGGTAGAAAGTTGAAGTAGGAGTATTGAAAGTGCATTGCCCCGTCGAAAATTAGATTTAGACGAAGTCGGAATGTTTGCCACCTCGTTAAGACGAGGTGGGTATAAAATTTGCATTGCCCCTTTGGAAATTGGATTTCGACGAAGTCGGAATGCTTGCCACCTCGTTAAGACGAGGCGGGTAAGAATTTTGCATTGCCCCTTCGGAAATTGGATTTCGACGAAGTCGGAATGCTTGCCACCTCGTTAAGACGAGGTGGGTATAAAATTTGCATTGCCCCTTCGGAAATTGGATTTTGACGAAGTCGGAATGCTTGCCGCCTCGTTAAGACGAGGTGGGTATGAATTTTGCATTGCCCCCTCGGAAATTAGATTTCGACAAAGTCGGAATGCTTGCCACCTCGTTAAGACGAGGTGGGTATGAATTTTGCATTGCCCCCTCGGAAATTAGATTTCGACGAAGTCAGAATGCTTGCCACCTCGTCTTAACGAGGTGGCTATGAATTTTGCATTGCCCCCTCGGAAATTAGATTTCAACAAAGTCGGAATGCTTGCCACCTCGTTAAGACGAGGTGTGTATGAATTTGCATTACCCCCTCGGAAATTGGATTTCGACGATAGTCGGAATGCTTGCCACCTCGTTAAGACGAGGTCGAACTGAAATTCACATTGCCCCTTCGGAAATACAATTTCGACGAAGTCGGAATGTGTAGCGCCTCGTTAGGACGAGGTCGAACTGAAATTCACATTGCCCCTTCGGAAATAAGATTTCGACAAAGTCGGAATGTGTAGCGCCTCGTTAGGACGAGGTCGAACTGAAATTCACATTGCCCCTTTGAAAATACAATTTGACAAAGTCAGAATGTGTAGCGCCTCGTTAGGACGAGGTTGAACTGAAATTCACATTGCCCCTTCGAAAATACAATTTCGACAAAGTCGGAATGTGTAGCGCCTCGTTAGGACGAGGTGGAACTGAATTCACATTGCCCCTTCGGAAATACAATTTTGACGAAGTCGGAATGTGTAGCGCCTCGTTAGGACGAGGTCGAACTGAAATTCACATTGCCCCTTCGGAATACAATTTCGACGAAGTCGGAATGTGTAGCGCCTCGTTAGGACGAGGTCGAACTGAAATTCACATTGCCCCTTCGGAAATACAATTTCGACGAAGTCGGAATGTGTAGCGCCTCGTTAAGACGAGGTCGAACTGAAATTCACATTGCCCCTTCGGAAATAAGATTTTGACGACGTTGGAATATGTAGTCGCCTCGTTAGGACAAGGTCGAACTGAATTCGCATTGCCCCTTCGGAAATTAAATTTTGACGAAGTCAGGGATGCTTGCCACCTCGTTAAGACGAGGTGGGTATTAAATTTGCATTGCACCTTCGGAAATTGGATTTCGACGAAGTCGGAATGCTTGCCACCTCGTTAAGATGAGGTGGGTATAAAATTTGCATTTCCCCTTCGAAATTGGATTTTGACGAAGTCGGAATGCGTTGAACAGCACGACTTCGTCAAAGACGAAGTTTAGGCTTTAATTAGCACGACCTCATCTTCAGACGAGGTTTAGGCTCTTGTCCTGTTTAAACAAAGGCCATATCTTTGTTTTTAACCGAGGTTAGGTCAATAAGCGCGTTTTAATTTTACTCTATTATGGAGTTATTAAGTACCCTCGTCAGGGTTTTACTAGCTCACTTCGGAAATTGGATTTCGACGAAGTTTGGCTTTAAATAGCTCACTTCGGAAATTGAATTTCGACGAAGTTTGGCTTTAAATAGCTCACTTCAGAAATTGGATTTCGACGAAGTTTGGCTTTAAATAGCTCACTTCGGAAATTAGATTTCGACGAAGTTTGGCTTTAAATATGGCTTTACATTCCCTATTTGTCGAGATAGTATGCATAAGTGGAGTAGAGAGAGTGAAGATGTATGCAATGCAAGATGTATGCAAGACCCTAAAAAGACGACCTAAATGACCTAAATAAACTATATGAACTTGGACATTACTCTCAACCACTTGTGCAAGGTATCTCTTTAAATGAGTAATGTGCCGTGCACGGGGTATTGGCTTACCGGATAAGTGGGCGAGCTTGTACGACCCTTTGCCGAGGACTTCTTCAATTCGGTACGGTCGTTTTAGGACTTCAGGCCTCAGCTTTGAGAGTGGACTTCGTGTATATGAGGGCTTGTCCGTTTGAGGACTTTGGGCCTCAGCTTTGAGAGTGGACCTGTCTCCTTGGCTTCGCCAGTACTTAGGAGTTTGACTTCGAGGGACTTCGGTCGGCCTCGGCCTTGAGAATGGACCTATCTCCTTGGCTTCGTCAGTACTTAGGAGTTTGACTTCGAGAGACTTCGGTCGGCCTCGGCCTTGAGAGTGGACCTGTCTCCTCGGCTTCGTCAGTACTTAGGAGTTTGACTTCGAGGGACTTCGGTCGGCCTCGGCCTTGAGAATGGACCTGTCTCCTCGGCTTCGTCAGTACTTAGGAGTTTGACTTCGAGAGACTTCGGTCGACCTCGGCCATTGAGAGTGGACCTGTCTCCTCGGCTTCGTCAGTACTTAGAAATTTGACTTCGAGGGACTTCGGTCGGCCTCGGCCTTAAGAGTGGACCTGTCTCCTCGGCTTCGTCAGTACTTAGGAGTTTGACTTCGAGGGACTTCGGTCGGCCTTGGCCTTGAGAGTGGACCTGTCTCCTCGGCTTCATCAGTACTTAGGAGTCTGACTTTGAGGGACTTCGGTCGGCCTCGGCCTTGAGAGTGGAACTGTCTCCTCGGCTTCATCAATATTTAGGAGTTCGACTTCGAGAGACTTCGGTCGGCCTCGGCCTTGAGAGTGGACCTGTCTCCTCGGCTTCGTCAGTATTTAGGAGTTCGACTTCGAGAGACTTCAGTCGGCCTCGGCCTTGAGAGTGGACCTGTCTCCTCGGCTTCGTCAGTATTTAGGAGTTTGACTTCGAGGGACTTCGGTCGGCCTCGGCCTTGAGAATGGACCTGTCTCCTCGGCTTCATCAGTATTTAGGAGTTCGACTTCGAGAGACTTTGGTCGACCTCGGCCTTGAGAGTGGACCTGTCTCCTCGGCTTCGTCAGTACTTAGAAATTTGACTTCGAGGGACTTCGGTCGGCCTCGGCCTTGAGAGTGGACCTGTCTCCTCGGCTTCGTCAGTACTTAGGAATTTGACTTCGAGGGACTTCGGTCGGCCTCGGCCTTGAGAGTGGACCTGTCTCCTCGGCTTCGTCAGTACTTAGGAGTTTGACTTCGAGGGACTTCGGTCAGGCCTTGGCCTTGAGAGTGGACCTGTCTCCTCAGCTTCATCAGTACTTAGGAGTTTGACTTTGAGGGACGTTCGGTCGGCCTTAGCCTTGAGAGTGGACTTGTCTCCTCGGCTTCATCAATATTTAGGAGTTCGACTTCGAGAGACTTCGGTCGGCCTCGGCCTTGAGAGTGGACCTGTCTCCTCGGCTTCGTCAGTACTTAGCAGTTTGACTTCGAGGGACTTCGGTCGGCCTTGGCCTTGAGAGTGGACCTGTCTCCTCGGCTTCATCAGTACTTAGGAGTTTGACTTTGAGGGACTTCGGTCGGCCTCGGCCTTGAGAGTGGACCTGTCTCCTCGGCTTCATCAATATTTAGGAGTTCAACTTCGAGAGACTTCGGTCGGCCTCGGCCTTGAGAGTGGACCTGTCTCCTCGGCTTCGTCAGTATTTAGGAGTTCGACTTCGAGAGACTTCGGTCGGCCTCGGCCTTGAGAGTGGACATGTCTCCTCGGCTTTGTCAGTATTTAGGAGTTTGACTTCGAGGGACTTCGGTCGGCCTCGGCCTTGAGAGTGGACCTGTCTCCTCGGCTTCGTCAATACTTAGGAGTTTGACTTCGGGGGACTTCGGTCAGCCTCGGCCTTGAGAGTGGACCTGTCTCCTCGGCTTCGTCAGTAGTTAGAAGTTTGACTTCGAGGGACTTCGGTCGGCCTCGGCCTTGAGGGTTGATCTGTCTCCTCGGCTTCGTTAGTACTTAAGAGTTTGACTTCGAGGGACTTCGGTCGGCCTCAGCCTTAAGAGTAATTCATCGTCTTTATTGCGCTTTGCCTCGAGTGTGGGTTTCGTGCTGGTCAGAACGTCGACCGCGTCTTTGGTGCCTCTTGAGGGTGCTGTCGCACACCAATTGCTCTATGACCGCAGCAAGCTTTCTGCATTCCTCAATACCGCACCCGTAATTCTCATGGAAGCGACAGTACTTCTTGGATCGGCGCTTCTCCCTTCCACTTGACATGGGCCGAGGCTTCTCGAACATATCGGTGTGAGTTGGCTTCGGCCTCGTCAATGGAGTGAGTTGGCTTCATTCCTGGTTTTGCCGAGGTCCGAGCCTGGATTCCAGGGGTGTATGCTGTAGCCTGTCGAAGGCACTTCGCCGACTTTGGCCTTCGGTCATTCTGATCCTTCTTTCGATCTGAAGGTTTGGCCTTGTCGGCTTCGCGCTTGTGCCTATCAGCTTTGTCGGCTCTTGCTAACCGACCTGCTATGCCATAATGGCTTCGTAGTGCGAGGTAATTGTCCTCATCGTGCCGAGGTGAGACGGTGTCGCGCCGAGGTGAGATGGTGTTGCGGCGAGGTGAGATGCGATGGTGGCCCTGTTGGCGAATCCCGACGTCCCGTGCGTCTATGATCCTGATGCTAGGGGACTTTTACCGATGCCG
Source organism: Mentha longifolia (assembly GCA_001642375.2). Taxonomy (NCBI): domain Eukaryota; kingdom Viridiplantae; phylum Streptophyta; class Magnoliopsida; order Lamiales; family Lamiaceae; genus Mentha; species Mentha longifolia. Next base: position 26,595,742 of record CM038111.1, on the reverse strand, counting down.
CGATCCGGAGGTAAGCTTCGTGCACTCTACCATCTTTGCATGAGGGTTGTCCTTTTTCACGGCTGAGCGTTGTGTTATTTTTGGTGAGCTAGAGAAAATCTTGTTATGCTTATCCAACATGCTCAACGTGTCCGTCCGAAGTCTGGCCTTTGGCGTGTTCCTTCCTAGATAGCCGGTATGTTGCTGGGTGTAGATCTTGCGCCTGGCTTGCCTCGCCTTTGTGGATTTCGGCTTCCTGAACAGGTGGATTTGTTGTCGGACCTTGTCCGGTTTGCTGAATATCCTTTTCCGTGTTGGCGGCGGCAGCGGCGGCGATTGATCATGTTGGAATCCTCTCGACGAGTAGAGCATGTTTCCAGGTGGTTTCGTCCGATTTGGTGGTGATTTCAGTCCGGAATTGGCAAATAACAGAAGCTCCTCCGAACGAATCGTGATTTCGTGAGTCGTGCAGCATCATGAACTTCCAGAAGAGATTCCTGCCGCACCGGTGATCGGTTTTTGACGAGCAACCTACCGTTGGAATGCCCTTGACGAGTAGAACATGTTTCCGGGTGGTTTCGTCCAATTTGGTGGTGATTTCAGCCCGGAATTAGTGAATAACAGAAGCTGCTCCGAACGAATCATGATTTCGCGTTTGGGGGGGATCGCGTTAGTCTTCCTGTCATGGCTGTAGATTACTTAGAAAATTTTTGATCGAAAATCACAAATTTTCATTTTCCACAGACGGCGCCAGTGATCGAACTTATTTTCGTAAGGTAATTAATGCATGTAGACAAGGAATTAACGAACACGAAAGTAAACGGAATACAAAGGGATTTATGTGGTTCGATCTATTGGAATAGATCTACGTCCACAGGCGGAAAGAGTATAGATCTTTATTGCTTGTATGAGTAGTGATTACAAGATTATTCTTCCTTCCAGTCTATTCTAAACCCCTAATATCGGTAATTACATATGGAATCCGACTAGGATTACAAGTCTTTTCCTATTAGGACTCTTTGGCTTGATCTCCTCCTTTATTGGATAAACACCGAGCTTCGATATCTCTTGGAGCTTGAATTGTAGTCGATGTAGGAGTTGTCGTGATGTAGAAGTCTCTTTGAAGTAGGTTGTAGCTGACTGGGCCGAGCTGCATAGGGCTTTAGTTGGGCCGAGCTGCGTTGGCCGAGGTCAACTGTCGGGGCCCAATTATATTGGGCTCGATGCTTGGGCCTAGTAGCTAGGCCATATCCTATCATGTACATTGAATGTTAGTGTGTTTCTATTTTCTTAACAGGAATAAATGATGCAATCTCCAAGATGAAGTTAATCAAGAATTCTTATGTATGAGGGATTACTTATAGATTAAGAGCTCAATAGGAAATCATGAGTTGATCTAGATTAAGTGTGTAGTTATTTAATTAGACATTTTTAATTTTTGCAAGTGAATTATAGGATCATTTATTGAATAACTATTGAGTACATTTATATATTCTAGACTGCTAAGTTGTTGAGAAATGATATGCTACTCACCTCACGATGGGCACCTTCGTGGGCACCTCGTCGTTTTATCACGTTTGCATTGCTTTTTTTTAATTTTTATTTTTATTCTATATTCTAGTATCTTAGAAATTAATTTACAAATCATAAAATCTAAAAAATTAATGTTCAATTTATTTTTTTTTATTTTTAACTTCAAAAAATGAGTAATAAAATAAATTGAGCTTCGATTTTTATGTATTTTTTAGATTTTATGATTTGTAAATTAATTTTTAAGATACTAGAATATAGAATAAAAATTAAAATTAAAAAAAAGCAATGCAAACATGATAAAACGACGAGGTGCCCACGAAGGTGCCCACCGAGAGGTGAGTAGCATATCATTTCTCGCTAAGTTGTTAATGTTATCCGTTCTTTTTTAATTTTAGTATAACAATATTATATTAATGACAAATTGTGATAAAAAAAGCGTAAAGTTATTATTAAATATATTAATAATTTAATTTTGTAATATTTTATTAGCAAAAAAAGGAATTAACTGCACATAACTCATAATATTTACGTACACATATAAATTGTCATGTCATCATCTATGTCATTTCCACGTAAACTATTATAAAATCGTAAAAATACATTTATCCACACATAATAAACACCTTTAACATATATATATGTGCGGGAAAATATATGTTGATTTCTCTACACATACTTACATGTGTGGTTAAAACTTATTCTCTGCAAAATTATAACCACACATGTTGACATTTACTGTACGTGTAGGTAAAAAACAATAGTCACACATAAGTCTAGTATTAGCCACGCTTACATATGTGGGTAAAAATTTATTTTCCTATAGTGATTTCCAATGAATTTTCAACTTTCAACATGGTTCCCTTAACCATCCTTCACCCCCTATCATCCGGTTTTAGAATGAAAAGCTTATTAAGGCTCAAAATGGGACAACAAGGGTTATGATAGATAGGTTAGTGCTTAGGGATTATGGGCTACAAAATAATGGCCTAAAATCATCTCCTAACTATACACACACATGTAGCACTTCTAACATGAGTATCAAGGCAAGTTCTAGCAAAGAAAATATATTACATGACCAAGCTCACATGAAAGGATATTAACTATGTAAGATGCTCCCAAACTTTTTGCCTAGAGTCTAAGTGCCTAAGATCAATCATGCTCGACTTTAACTTGAAAATTTTCAAAAATGTTGCCAATTTTTGCATCAATCATCGGCACCTCACTCAAAGCACTTGAGTAAACCAACACATGCTCTCGCACACAAGCATGCAAGCATCCAATTCAAAACATTTAATTCTTCCAAAGCTTTTCCAAAAATTCTCCATGTAAGCTCACATCAATAAACCAACAAACCAAAGAAGGAATTTTCATCAATGAAGCTCATCGACACAAACTCCTCACCAAACCAACTCAAGCAAGATTCTCCATTTAACCCCCAATCAACCTCCAAAACCAACAAAAAAAAGTAACCAAACTTAACAAACCAACAAGATTTCAAAATAACCCCAAAAATTCAAAAACTATCACAAAACCACCATTAAAGCATAATCTTCTCCAAAAACCAACAATTTCCCTCCACATATCAAATCAAGTGCATCCCAATCAAGCAATCACAAGCAAGCCTCAAAAAATTCACCAAGTCACAACCATTCAAACCAAGAGTAAGAGACAAGAGCAAAGAAGCAAAAGACAAGAGAGATTAAAGAAAAATAGAAAGACATGAAATGTAAGTAATTTAAATTCATTATCCTACCCCCTCCCCCAAATTTATTTTAGAAAATAAATTCTAAAATGAGTCTGGAGGGAAAGATAAATAATGAATTTAAATTACACTTACAAACTCTCCAAGCTATGAAGGGGGCGGTCGTGGCCAAGTGATGCCTTGGCCGATTTGATACTCCCGGAAGCTTTCAAGAAGCTCCATTATAACATTGGTTCGTGCCTCCATTCTCTCACTCCTTCGCGCCTCTTCAAGTTGAGTGATCCTCATAGAAGTCACCTCTTGCCTCATGACGATGACTTGGGCGTCTAAAGACTTGAAACCACTCTCCATGCTTGCCATTCAACTCTCAAGAGCCTCAAACCTCTCTTCATCAAATGAACCACTTGGACCTTGTTCATCTCTCATCAATTCTTCCCTCATCGAGTCGTCCATCTCTTCCTCTTCTACCTCCACACGACCTCGCTCACCAAGTGCATATCCATCCTCCTCACCATGCTTAAACATCCGGTCTCTCATAATCGCCTTATGCAAAGGGGTGTCCAAGTACCAATTCACTATTTTGTAACCAAAATGCTCATGGCATTTGGCAACGGGTACAACTCTTTCTCATTTGTTCGGAAGTAGTATGGAGGTGCAATCAAATTAATAAACCTCAAATACCGGAGCTTCATGATATCGAAGAGAAAAGCATCTCCTATTGGAGGATATCTACCTAGGTTCCCCTTGATCTTCCTTGTAATTGGTGTGAGCATTCCACCAATGTTGATCTTTCCAATGTTACCTCGAGCTTGCTTCACCAAATAAGGTATGAAGAGGTGGCAAAAGCTAATCCTCTTTCCGGTGAGCATAGCATGGAGGACGAATAGGTCGTCGTTCCTCACCGAGGTGTTTTCCCTTCAAGCTATGATGGTGTGGGATAAGATCTTCAAGACCATTCGGAGCACCGGGTACCTCACTTCGTTGGACTTAAAATATCCGGACTTGTACCCCTCTTTTGAATTCGGAACAAGCTTGTTCCAAATGATATCATGGTCAAACACCCTTGCTATTAGTTGATCACCACCGTGGGGCACACCAAATGCATCATCAATGTCTTCTAAATACATCTCATGCCTTTCACCATAGAGTTGGAACTTGATATCTCTCATAGCATGTATATTTGTGGCCTCCAAGGTGCTCATCACTTCAAGAACTACCTTGGCATAAGTCCTCCGGTCTTGAATTGTATCATCGAGGAAATCACCCCAACCAATGTTGTCGAAGAGGGCTTTCACATTATCGTAGAGCCCAAGTGTTTCAAACACTTCTCTAGATGGGAATCTCGTCTCCTCAATCCTCTTTGTGACAAGTGTAGCGAATGCCGCTGATCCGCCCTACTTTTGAGGGTAGGATGATGCAATGATAATCGAATAGTATATTCGAGTCGAATCCACAGGGAATGCCAGGGTGTAAGAGATTCAAGTAGTAACCTAGCTATTTATATCACTATCCAAGCTACAATATATCATGTTTTTGTATTTTTCCAAAGATTAATGACAAATGCAAATAACAAAATCAACTAGCAAATATAATCCAACATTCACTAGAAACATAGGTTTTAGAATTTGCAAGGATAAACCGATTTAATCCAATTCATACGGGAATTCTTTATAGGATATACATCAACTCTTTTCTTAAAGCAATCAATGTAAGTGGATTAACCTATGACATCTATCTCCGTTAGGTCTCAAGATGCATAAATCAACTCCCAATAGCTCAATTAGTTATCTAGAATCTCCTATTAGCAAGAATTATTAATATGTTGTGGTTTGATGCCAAGTGTTATGAACTAAAGCCTACTAAGCATTTAACCAAACACCTTGTATGCACTCTATGATGGCCAATCACTCATGCAATAAAATCAAGTCCCAAACCACAAGACATATGAATTAGAAGGCAAATCCAACTACAATATCCAAAAACCTATTAATCTAGATCATGTCTTCATATATTTGAAAGCAAAAGGAACTTAGCTAGACATAATTAAAGGAAATAAACCATAGAAAGTAAATGAAATCATGCTTAAAAGAAAGAGAATTTAATAAGGAAGAAGAAGATGGTCTTGAATTTCCAATCTACAAAGTATAGCTCCAACAATCTTCAAAATACTAAAAAGGAAAGAGGGAAAATATTTTAGGGTTCTTGGGAGAAAAAAAATGTAAAAGATCCCCCAAATAAGGTTGAATTTAGGGGTTAAATACATAAAAAATCGAGTTTGCGTCGAGTTGTGACGAATCGGGGTGAACCGGGATGAGTCGGGCGAGTTTGAGTGAAGTGGGGCGGCCAACCGGCGGTCTGGGAGGTCGCCGGCGGTCTGGCAGGTCACCGGCCCAGACCGCCATCCTCTCTGTCCTCCACGGCGGCCTGGCAGGTCGCCGGCAGTCTGACAGGTCGCCAGCCAGGTCACCGTCAGCATTTCTCCTTGCGCAACTTCGCCATTTTCGCTCGTTCTCTCTCGTCCGAACTCCAATTCTCGATCCGGCTTTTGCTATGGACTCCTAACGAACCCCTCTTCGACATGGAATGATCAAATTGGCCAAATGAGTTCTCCATTATTCCTAAAAAAACATAAAGAGACTCGAGAGAACAAGAAAAACATAATTGAAATCAAACTAGTGAAACCCTAAAACTATAAACTTGAAATTCCACATTTTTAAACAAAGGTTTCACTCTAATTAGGCTCGTTTCTTCCTCATTTCCGGTTCTCGATCCTTATCTACTTAAATTCTCTTTCCAATTCCTACCAAAATAGATCGAAAACCGAGAGAAAACAAGAAAAGTCTAAAGTATGCTATAAGTTTAAAACCCTAGCATTTCTAACATTTAAGCACCTAAATTGAGACTCAAACACATGCAAAATACACTTGACATGCACATAAAATACGTGTTAATCACTTCCCCGAATTTAAGCCATTGTTCGTCCCGAACAATGAAACGAACAATCAAAACACTTAACACGTATGGGATGTGCATTTTGAGTTCCTCTATGCCTCATATCCCTTCAAAAACTATTTTAGTTCAAGGAAATTTTCAAGTCAAGCCAAACATTCATAAGATCAATCACTATCCTAACTTAGAATTCAATCACTTAAGCACATTCAACCCTAGACACTTGGCATCAAACCACAAATAGCTAAGACCATGTTGAGGGCACTTGCGTAGCAAGTCCCTATACCTTTCCAAGCCTTAAATAGTGTCTCATCACCATGTTGGAAAAGTGAGAGATTTCCGATATTAGCTTTTGGGCCTTTGAAGGTGAGAAGTACTTGGCAAGGAATGCTTTGCACAACTTCTCCCATGTGGTGATCTTGCTCTTATCAAGGTTTTTGAACCACTCTTTGGCACAATCCCTCAAAGAAAAGTTGAAGAGCTTTATCCTTATAGCATCTTCCGGGGCTCCATTATACTTCATCGTATCATAAATCTCCAAAAACGTGCTCAAGTGTGCATTAGGATCCTCATTTGGCCTCCCACCGAATTGCTCCGATTGGACCATTTGGATAAGGCCCGTCCTTATCTCAAAATTGTTTGCATTGACACGAGGTCTCCATGCTCCTCCTTGAAATTGGTGCGTTGGAGATTCGAACATTTGATTAAGAGGAGGTTGTTGAGCTTCTTGAGCTCTCCTTTCTTACTCATCTTTCCAAGCTCACATATCTTCCAATTCCTTCCTAAGAGCCTCAAATTATTGATTGTTAGCCGCCATCTCTTGTTCTTCACTAGAATTCCTTCTTCTATGCCTTGTTTCAAAGTTCAAGAACAAAGGTTCAACAAGTAGTCCCTTAGACCTTGTGTGCATAAACCTACAAAACAAAAATCAAAAGAAAAGATGCTTGAATTAGTAACTTAATAACCAAATCGACTAATGAAACTCAAACTAAACATTCCCCGGCAACGGCCCCAAAAAATGATCGCTCTACTTTTTAAGGGTAGATGATACAATGATAATCGATGTATTACAATCGAGTCGAATCCACAAGGAATGTTAGGACGTATAAATTTCAACTAGTAACCTAGTTACCTAATTACTATCCAAGCTACCAACTAACATATTTTTGTGTTTTTGATTTACTAATGAAAAATGAAAAGTAATTAACAAACTTAGAACTTAACTAAATAAGCAACAAGAATTAAATGATATAAACTCAATAGGAAATGAAAGTGACTCCAATTATACTTCAATTAGGTCTAAGTGATAGGGATGTAACACTCTATCTAGAACTAGCCATTTTAATCCAATTTCATGTGGGAAACCTCCTAAGTATGATTCACTCAATTCTCATTGTAATGAAATCAAGTAGATTAATGAAAGGCTTAACTCCTACTAAGATATCAAGCAATTCATTAACTCCCAATAGCTTATGGAGTTCCTTAGCCCCTACTATTCTCTAGCATGTAAATCTCGTGATCCTAACATCTAATCTAAGCCTCCTAAGCATTAGATCAAACACTTGGTATGCAACTATGGTGATCAACCACAATTACATAATAAAACATAGCCCCAAAAGAAATGAACATGAAATTAGAAGGTAAATTCATAACTAGAGCCTAATCCCATCACTTATCCCTAATCTACATATAATTGGAATCACAAAGAGATATAGCTAGACATGATTAAGGAAAATAAACCATAAGAAATAAATAAGATCATACTTAAAGAAAGAGAATAGGATAAGGAATACAAATATGGTCTTCAATCTTCAATACACCAAGTAAATCTTCACAAATCTTGGAAATACCAAAGTAGAAAGAGGGAAAATGAAATTAGGGTTCTAGAGAGTGTATTCTAGCTAAAGATACCTAATTAGGGATGATTTGGGGTTAATATACATTGAAAATGAGTTTACGGTTGAGTTGGACCGAGTTGGTCGAACCAACTCGGTCAAGAAGGGGTGAAGGGTGCCAAAACGGTGATCTGGATGGCGGTCTGGCCGGCCGCCATGTGAACCGCCATCTGGAGCGCCAACAAGCTTGAAATCCAGCCACCCAAACGGCTGGGCCGCCGTTGGTCCGGTCGTTTCAGGCAGTTTTACCATTTTCACTCGTTCTCCCTCGTCCGAACTCTGATTCTCGATCCGCTTTTTGCTATGGCTTCCTAACTAACTCCTCTTTGACATGTAATAGTTCAATTAGCCAAATAAGTTCTTCATTTTTCCTGCAAAAAGCATAACAAGACTCAAGAAAACGAGGAAAACGTGAATACGAGCAAACTAGTGAAACCCTAGTCATATCACTCAAAACTCCACATATTTAAATATGAATTTGATTATAATTAAGCTTAACATGCACATATAATACATGTTAATTAGCGCACAAGCCGAAACCCTTAGGGTTTTTGGCCGCCACCTCTGCTTCCTCGAACCGCCGCCGTCTGCCGCCGTTCAGCGCCGCCTAGCCCTTGTGCGACGGCGCCTGAACCCTAGGGTTAACCCTTGGGTTCGGTCATCATTGGAAAAAAGGGAGGGGTGCACCGATTCGCGACTGAAATGGCCGCCCTCGTCGCACATGTGCACACGCGCCGCCGCGCGTGTTGCCGCCATTCTTCGTCTTGTTCTTCGTTCTTCGTGATTTCTCGAACTGCAGCTTACAATTACAATGGAAAATAATCAAAAAATACAAGAGAAATCTAACGGAAAACAAATCCAGTCTAATCAGTACCTTATTTCTCACCGATTCAAAAAACGAAAATAATAAAACCGAAACAAAATCAATGCAAATTATCCCGGACAATAGCATGCACAAATTATGGCATAAATTGACTCATAAGCATGAACATGTAATTCTCAAAATTACAACAGAGCCAATTCTCAGAACCTGGGCTCTGATACCAACTGAAGGGATCGCTATATCGAAAGCAAACAATTTTGCCTCGGATCTGAATTGGTTGTTGTAATTAATGCAATTAATTCACATATAAATTGAGATGTACCTTTGAGCTTGGAGATGATAATCTATAGGTCTAGATTACTGGAGTGATATCCCGTTCCTCGTGCTCGAATAACAGAGTGGGCGTTGAAATCGAGATCAGATCTTGGATCATGCCTTGCACTTCGATTTCTTCTTGGAGAAGAAAACCACCGCCACCCTCTGCTCTCTCACTCACATATTCTGTGAATGAATTCACATGTTGTGATATGGATTTATGATTAGGTCAAACATAATTTCTATTTATAATTACTTATAAATATACCCGAGAGAGATTGCGTATGTGTGCTTTAATTAAATAATAATTAACACACATTGGGCTTAAGTGCAAGCCTTGGCCTATATTAGGCCCAACTGAGAGTAATAGGCAGCCCACCTAGGGTTTCTCTCCCTATGTGGTGCCAGCTATTGGGTTCAATATTTAATTTCTGATCCATTCTTAGGTGTTTGGGCCACTCCAGGGACCTAGATACCAGACAGAGTTAGGCCTTACCTAATTAGATAATTATTATGCTCTTCCCTAGAGCATTTATCATAATTAGAGCTATAACTCATTCCACTAAAGAGTTACAATTGAATCACCGCTCTGTCCCGATTACGTAGATCGGGGCTGGTATTTTGCTTAGTGCGATCCCCGTATTTTAGAATCCTGATATCCATTAATTAATTAGAGCTCGTCTGACTGCTCTTAATTAATTAACCTCTTATACTTCCTTAGGTAGTACCCGTTCAACCTTATTATTATACCTTGATGTTAATCAAGCTTGCAAGACTTGGTATAATAAACATTGTGAAGTCCCTAAAAAGATATCTCAACCTAAATGGACACGGTGTCTCGATACAACTAACTAGACATCATACGTGCCTCCATGTTACCCAAGATATAAGGAATTGAGGAACCTCACAAGGCCCGTACTGAATAAGTCAAAGCAACAGTGAAGAATTCACATATGCCTAATAGCTTATCGGGATTAAGATCAAGCTACTAAGACCTGATATCTTTTAGTTCTTCACCTCATTATAAAGGTCAGTCTAGAATAACATTATCTCTTTGCGATCTTATCAATACGTTCCACGGTATCAGCATAATAAGTGATTGAGACCCGCCACTACTGTTAATGTTGTAGTCTAAACCGATAACTTTGCCCAAGTTATCTCGACTGTGATAATCATTTATATCTCATGAGTCACCGAAATATGTGATCCCCTCCAGACGCAGCTGGCACGTTAACTAAAATATGAGATAATGGACTTATTCAATCTCAACTATATAATGTCAGATAAATGATTGTAAACAGTGGAATAATCTTTGCATACACTAAAACATTAGTTTTGCTTTAGGTATACAAAATCCCAACACGTATTGCTTGGGAATTTGCCCGGTGCATGTTGAGTGGTAGCTTGGTTAGCCATTTGGCTAATTTGGCCTTCCATCATCTTCACTTGCTTCGACAAGGAAGTGATTGTGTTCTCCAATGCATTGACCTTTTGGCCGGTTTGAGTGATAAAAAAGCTTTGTTGATTGCCCATTTGTTGCATAATTTGCTCAATAGTTGGGGATGTTTTCTTTGGTTCTTCAATCACCCCTTGAGAAATGGAGAATCCAGGAAGTGGCACTTAAGCGTTGTTAGGATTTCCATAGGAAAGGTTGGGATGAGTTCGATTGTTGGGATTGTAGGCTTGATAACCTCCTTGATGACCATAAGAGTTGCCTCCTTGTTGCTTTCCTTGAAATCCCCTTGATAATTTCATTGGAATCCTCCTTGAGGTCCTTGAAAACCTTGCCTATTGTAGTTTCCATAAGGCCTTTGACTCACATAGCTCACATCTTCACTCCCATCAAACTCTACACTCTCTTGAGCTTAAACCACTTGAACCTCTTTCTTTGATCTCCTTTCTTCTTCGAACTCTCTCTTAAGAATGGTGTATTGAGAAGCCAACTCATTGTATCTTGCATCCTCCAAAATCGAGTTTACCCTCTTCGTAGGGCCCCTTTCCATTGGCCATTGATAACTAGTGGCTGCCATTTCCTCTATGATCCTTAAAGCTTCTTTGGCATTCCGGTTCACAAGACAACCACCAGAAGTCGCATCAACTATACTTCTCATATGAGGAGAGAGACCACTATAGAAATTCACGATTTGTTGAGCCTCACTAAAGCTGTGTTGAGGGCATTTGCGTAGCAAATCCCTATACCTTTCCCAAGCCTCAAATAGCGTCTCGTCATCATGTTGGGAGAAATAAGAAATTTCTGAGATGAGTTTTTGGGCCTTTGAAGGTGGAAAGTACTTGGCAAGGAAGGCTTTGCACAACTTCTCCCATGTGGTGATCTCCCTCTTGTCTAGGTTCTTTAACCACTCTTTAGCTCGATCTCTTAAGGAAAAGTTGAAGAGCTTTATCCTAATGGCATCCTCCGGTAATCCATTATGCTTCACCGTATCACATATCTCCAAAAATATGCTCAAGTGAGCATTAGGGTCTTCATGAGGCTTCCCTCCAAATTATTCCGATTGAACTATTTGGATAAAGCCGGTCATTATCTCAAAATTGTTTGCATTGACACGAGGTCCCCATCCTATGTCTTGAAATTGTTGGACCGGAGCCTCAAACATTTGATTTAGTAGAGGTAGAGGCTCCTCATTTGCTCTCCTATCATGCTCATCAAGTCTTGCCCTTATATCTTCAAGTTCCTTCATTAGAGCTTCCATATTTGGTATGTTAGCTCCCATCTCTTGTTCTTCAATAGAATTCCTTCTCCTATGCCTTCTTTCGAATTCCAAGATCAAGGGTTGAACTAGTCTTCCCTTGGATCTAGTGTGCATAAACCTACAAAACAAAAATCAAAGAAACAAATGCTTGAATTAGTAACTTAATAACCAAATCGACTATTGAAACTCAAACTAGACATTCCCTGGCAACGGTGCCAAAAATTTGATCGCTCTCACTGTTAAGGGTGAGAGGAGTGCAATAATAATCGATAAAGTATAATCGAGTCGAATCCACAAGGAATGTCGATATGTAAGAATTCCAATTAGTAACCTAGTTATCTAATACTATTCAAGCTACCAAACATCATGTTTTTGTGTTTTCTTTTATTTAACTAATAACAATCAAAGTAAACAAATTCAATAAGTAGCAAAAGCAAGCAACAGGTAATCAAATGATTAAAACTCAATAGGAAATGAAACTTACTCCAATTATACTTCGATTAGGTCTAGGTGATAGGGATGTAGGACTTTAACTAGAATTAGCCATTTTAATCTAATTTCATGTGGGAAACCTCCTAACTATGATTCATTCAATTCTCATTGCAACTAAATCAAGTTGATTAATAAAATACCTAATTCCGACTAGGACATCAAGTAGATCATTAACTCCCAATAGCACATTGAGTTCTTAAGCCCTACTATCTCTAGCATGCAATTCTCTTGTTTTCTAGCATCTAATCCAAGCCTCCTAAGCATTAGATCAAACACTTGATATACAACTATGGTGATCAAGCATAATTACATAATAAAACATGGCACTAAGAGAAATGAACATGAAATTAGAAGTTAAATTCATAGATTAAAGCATAATCTCATCACGTATCCCTAATCTACATATAGAGAAATGATATGCTAGTCACCTCCCGGTGAGCACCTTCATGGGCACCTCGTCATTTTATCACGTTTGCATTGCTTTTTTCTATTTTAATTTTTATTCAATATTCTAGTATCTTAGAAATTAATTTAGAAATCATAAAATCTAAAAAATACATAAAAATCAAAGCTCGATTTATTTTATTACTCATTTTTTGAAGTTAAAAATAAAAAATAACAAATTGAACATTGATTTTTTAGATTTTATGATTTGTAAATTAATTTCTAAGATACTAGAATATAGAATAAAAATAAAAATTAAAAAAAAGCAATGCAAACGTGATAAAACGACGAGGTGCCCATAAAGGTGCCCACCGGGAGGTGACTAGCATATCATTTCTCTCTACATATAATTGGAATCACAAAGAGACTTAGCTAGACATGATCAAGGAAAATAAACCATAAGAAATTGATGAAATCATAATCAAAAGATAGAGAAATGAATAAGGAAAATGAATATGGTCTTCAATCTTCAATCCACCAAGTAAATCTTCACAAATCTAGAAAATACCAAAGTAGCAAAGAGTAAATCTAATTTTGGGTTCTAGGAATGTATTAGAGTGTAAGTACCCAATTGGGGAAGATTCGGGGGTTAAATACATAAAATATGAGTTTTGGGACGAGTTGGACCGAGTTTGGTCGGACCAAACTTGGTCCATAAGTTAAGATCCACGGAAACTCGGTGGCCTGGCACCCCGCCGGCGGTCTGCCAGGCCACCATCTATGCTGCAATTGGCGACGGTGGTTCAACGGTCTGGCGGTCTGGCAGACCGCCAACTTCCCTTCTTTGACCGGTTGACTCCTTCTTTCTTCCTTCTTCTGGTTTCTTCTATTCTTCAACCAAACCGGCTTTTCCACTTCAATTTCCACCTTCTTAAGCTCGTTTCTTCCTCATTTCCGGCCTTAAGTCCTTGGCTACTTGAATGCTCTTTCCAATTCCTACAAAAATAGATCAAAAACTAAAAGAAAATGAGAAAAGTAAAGAATATGCTACAAGTTGAAAACCCTAGCAATTCTAACATTTAAACACATATATCGATCCTCAAACACATGAAATACACTTGTCATGCACATAAAATACGTGTTAATCATGGAGGTTTTGAGTATTTCGTCACTTTCATTGATGATTATTCGAGATATGAGTACATATACCTATTGCTTTGTAAGTCTAAATGTTTTGAGAAATTCAAGGCATATCAGGCAGAAGTGGAAAGGCGACATGGTAAAGGTATCAAAACATTGCGATCTGATCGCGGGTGGTGAGTACCTCAGCAACGAGTTCTAGGGATACTTGTCAGAAAAGGGAATTACTTCTCAATTGACTACACCTGGTACACCCTAACAGAATGGTGTGTCAGAAAAGAGAAATAGAACTCTGCTTGAGATGGTTCATTTGATGTTGAGTTACGGGTCTTTACCCATTTTGTTCTGGGGATTTACTCTTGAAACATCAGCATATATCCTAAACCTAGTTCCTTCGAAATCAGTTTCAAAGACTCCATATGAATTATGGACAGGGCGAAAGCCGAATCTGTCACATATTCAGGTATGGGGTTCACCTACACATGCTCTTGACAAAGGTACAGATAAGTTGGAATCTAAGACTGAGGTTAGGCTGTTCATAGGGTATCCCAAGGGAACTAAGGGTGGTCTGTTCTATCGTCTTAGAGATGTTCTATATGAGTGAGCATAGAACTCATAGTGAGATCGTTCTTGAAGAACTCAGGGATGAAGGACAAGTCCGGAACAAAGAAATTCAGCCAATAGTGCAAGAAGAGGAACCATAGTTACTCTGCACAAGTCATTCCTTGCAAATCCTCATTGTAGTGGGAGGTTGATTAAACAACCTGATCATTTCATAGGCATTGAGGAATCTTCGGATATCCTAGAAAATGTTCTAGAAGAAATGACCTCTGGACATATAAAGAGGCAATGGAAGATGATTGATGCAGAATGCTAGCGCCAATCTATGGAATTAGAATTGAAATCCATAGAAGAAATAGACGTGTACAACCTGACTGAACTGCCTATTGGAGTCAAACTATAGGCAGTAAGTGGGTGTACAAGTGGAAGCGTGGAGCGGATGGAAAGGTCGTTGCATTTAAAGGCACGACTTGTAGCAAAGGGTTTTACGCAGCAAGAGGGTATCGATTATGATGATACTTTCTCACCTGCGGCCATGCTAAAGTCCATCCGAATTCTATTGTCCATGCGGCACATATGGACCTTGAGGTTTGGCAAATGGATGTAAAAACCACATTTCTGAACGGCTACCTTGAAGAAGGTAGAGACATCTATATGCAACAACCTAAAGGATTTATGCAACCAGACAAAGAGCACCTTGTATGCTGCGTACATTCTAGGGATCCTAGTTATTCGTGATCGCAAGAAGAGGTTGAGTCTATCCCAAGCGTCCTACATATATACTATTTTGGCAAGGTTTAGC